>CM024090.1:641943-1241943 GCA_013433165.1 Hypsizygus marmoreus | reverse complement strand
TATCTCAAATTGTTGGACGATCCATACTTCCAAGTCAGCGCTTTGGAAGCTATACATTCTTGGTAAGTCTTTCCCTTTCCATATAGTTGAACAACCATTCACTCATGTTGGTTATTGTGAACACAGGCTGCAAGACGAGACCGCCCGCGTCGAAGACGAGCTGACGAAACCCGAATCAGTCGACGCCCTCCTACGGTGCTTCGTCACCGCCAAAGCCAACTCCTTCGAAAACCTGCTCGACCCCTTCCTCAAAATCACGCGCCTCTCGCCGCCAGTCACCATCGCCATGACAAAGTCGTCCGCATTCTTCAAGCGCATCATCGACCGCCTCGGACACAACAGTAAAGCCGTCGTGCGCCTCAACCTCCTGCGCGTGCTACGCACAGTATGCGAGGTGCACCCGAATCGCGCCATGCTCGTCGAGCGATATGGGCTGCTGGGCGTCGTGGAGCGCCTGAGCCGAGGGGGCGGGGACGGTGCAGTGCTCGTAAGGGAACTTGCGAGGGAGATTGTGCCCACGCTGAAACCGGGGCTGAAGCCGGCGGCAGTGAAGCCCAAGGGGAATAATGGCGGCAGTGGCTCGTCCGATACGCCAGGGAAGAATGGGAGCGGGAGCGGCGTGGCGCTTGCCCCAAAAAAGATGAGGAGGACCGCGTCGGAGGCGTCTGCAACGCCACTAAGGAGCGTCAGCGCGGGGATCGGAAGCAGCAGTGGTGGGGATGGAGAGCGATTACGATCGGGGATGAGGGATGGGAGCGGCAGGAGTGGGGGCAGTGCTGGAGGGACGGCAAGACTTGGTGCTGGCGGGACACGGTATTCACGACAGAGGCTTGGGGATATACCTTGGCAGGCCGCGGATACGCCAGGTCGCAGGTGAATAGGTGTCGACTTATCTTTGGATTTTTTCTTGTCTCGTCAAACTGTTTTCGATCGTTATTCTCTTTTCTTTTTGCATTCCCCTCGGCATCTGCATAGTAAATACACACTCATTAGCATATGGATTGGGTCTCTTGCGCGCCCTTAGTCTCTCTTTTTTCTTCAAGTATGTGTTTTTGAATGATATGTATTGGATATCATTATCCCCCTCCCTGTGTAAATGGAATTATACATATTATCCCCCCTGCCAGTGATCGAGAAGAGTAAGCTGAATGATGGGGTTGTGACCTCGAGGTCATTTACGCATCGAACATGCTGCTCAAGAGTCCCGTTGCCTGCGTATTTCGCGCGGTTTATTGACAAATGTTGGCCGCTATTTCATAGAAAGCAACAGTGAGGGTACATTTGATAGTTCATTCATGCAAAGGGATAATAGTTTGGATGATATTAGTTTGGCAAGTTAATCCAAAGTACAAATCTGGCGCGACGTCAGCAACGTAGGTGACAAAGGTACGCCATCGAAGACTCACAAGTGATGAGCTCTACTTCCGCACAAACGGTATCTGGAAGCCAGACACCAACGCCCTCGCCCGATTCTGCGCACCCAATCCTGTCGCATTCGTCACAAAATGGATATGCATGCCGTACGATTTCGGGTAGGAGTCCAAATTGACCTCTATTTGCGGAAATAGCCCCATCGCCGTCGGCGGAAGCCCAAACGACACGACGCCCGACACCGCACTGGGCGAGTTCACCGAGGACGACTGTGGCGGGAGCACGACACCCTGGAAGTCGCGCAGGCGGGGGAGGACGAACTCCGTGAGCGTGCCGAGGAAATCATACATGCTCTGCCCCTTCAGATCGACCTTGACGCCCACGGGCACGCCCGGACGAATCCATCCACCCACTGACTTCTTTCCGCGCACGATCTGGATGCCCTCGACGGCATGGTGCCCGCCAGCCTTGTATGATTCCCCCGTGAGTGCACGCATGGCCATGATGAGCCCGAGGAGATTGCTCTTGCTCGCGATGGCCTCCTTGACCATGCAATGTACCGAGATCTTCTCAAGCCGGATGACATTGTCCGGGCTTGAGGGTGGTGGAGGCTTCTTCCCCAACTGCGAGCCACCGACCGGGGGGTTGTACCGGTTTTTGGCGTAGGGGTCGTTGGGGTCGTAGGTGAGCCGGATATGTCGTGATTCAGGCCGCGGGAGGTGTTCGTGGATGTAGGTCATATACATGGCGTTGTCTTGGAGGGTATTATGGTAGTGGTCCTCGAAACGACATGGTGCGAACTCGCGGGTCAGGACGTTGACGTGGGGTTGTGGCAGCTGTGTCCGTTTGTTCTTGCGCAGATGCCTCGTAATTTTGGGCGTACGTCCGAACCGCACGACGGATCGCGTCGACGCTGCTGCTGCCACGCTCATTTTCTACAGCACGACAAGAGAGAGTGAAATGTCAGTAACTGTTAGAAAAAAGTTAAAAGTTGTTTGGTTCGCGTTGCCATTGAATCTAGCAGGCAAACAACCAGCAACACTCCTCCTCCCCCGACTGACACTCAGTTGTGCAGTCCTGTAGCTGTGGCGCAAATTACCTACCAGTCCTCACACGAACCACGACTCACTGACCAAGTCAAGTATGTACGATCATTCTCACCAAGCATCTAACGTATAACAAAATTGTGCAGAAATATTTGAATCATCGGATAAGCAGAGTACATAGAAAATTCAACGTAAACATACAAAAAAGCCACCTTGTGGGGCTCAAAGCAAAACTTCACTTTCTTCTAAATAATTGTCCATCGAACGCTCGTCGAACTCTACTCGAGCTGCGCCAGGCCGTCCCGCATGTACTCCTCGAACAGCGCCTTATAGTTGGGGTGCCAGCGACTGAGCGCAGGTCTTCCCTCAGCTATATCCGCGGCGCTCCACATGATCCTCAGCTGATCGACCTCCCGCTTCGTATCGTTGTCCGGAACGAGGATATAAAAGTCTCCAGAGCGCACATGATCGAGCATGTACAGTACTGTCTCCTCGGCGGTCCATGCGCCGGCGGGCTTCTCCTTCCCAGCATTCGCTCCAGTGAGTCCGGTGTATGTCCATCCGGGGCTGTCGCGAAAAGGAATGGTCAGGTGAGGGTAAACAAAGAACTGAGGGAGACATACACAAATAGATGAGCGGTCACGTTGCTGTCGGGTTGTTCGCGCAACTCGTGTGCGAGACTTTCTGTAAGGCTTTTCACGGCAGCTTTCGAAGCATTGTAGGCCGCATTGCCCCTGTATCGAGGAGGAGGTCGGACTCTGAGAACAAAAATACATGGAAAAAGCACGCACGGAGGGTTCGTAATTCCCTGCTTGGAGCCGGTGTTGATGATGAGGGCTTGGTTCTCCTGGTGGAGCATGGACTATATCGGGTTAACCACAACGGTTATTCAGGGATTGTTTGGAACATGCTCTAGGTCTCACCGGAACAAAGGTCTGCTGGACGTTCACGATGCTGGAGATGGAAGTGGACAGTGTCAGGCATTGGTCAGGAAGGCGCAATCCGTGATGGAATGGACCCACCCAAAGAGGTTGACGTCAAAAACTTTGTGCCAAGCGTCTAGTCCGCCCCAAGAAGGGCCTTTGGCGCCGATGCCGGCATTATTCATCAGCACCGCGACCTGGATAGATGTAAGTAAAAAAATAGTGGGGTGGATGTTTTGGGGGTGACGAGTGCCAGGAGGGACGACGAAGAACGGGGGAAGAGCTCATCGGAAAGGGGTGGAGAATATGTAAGGGGAGACGGGAGGGGAGTAGGAGAAGCAGTGGCCCTGGTGTGGACCAGGCGCTATGATCCTCACCTCGCCCCAAGCTTCGTAGACTCTATCTCTCAGTTTCACAACTTGGTCAATCTTAGAAACATCGGTGGGCACGACGAGCACATTCGCCTCGCCGATTTGACCAATAAGCTCTTTCCCAAGGGCAGTCAGTTTCGATTCCTGAACATCAGCAATCGCAATCTTCAACCCAAGCCTTGAATGATACGGTGAGCGCCAAGCGATCGAGCTGTGAGAGTAAAAAAAACGCACTTTGCGAATTCGAGCGCTGCGGCCCTGCCGATTCCACTGGCAGCACCAGTGATGACAGCCACACGCCCAGCGTTGATGACCGGGTGGAGGTGGTCGGCGACATGCATGTTGTCGAGCTTGTACGATGCCGTGCCCGCGTATATGGGCGGGGGACGCAGAGGTGAAGTCCCAGTACTCCTGGAGTTGCGATCAGAAGGAAGAGGGATCATGACGGGCGTGAAGGAGATAGAAATAAGGATAAGAGAGGTTGGGAGAGAGAGGAGGGGAAAGGGTAGGAATGAGATGCACGTTGAGAGCAAAGAACGGTTCTTATATCCGAACGAAGGCGTCAGCGCCCTTAGATCAGGTTGTGGAACTACGGTCAATTTCTGCCTCGAGGTCGGTCCCAATCTGAGTCGCCCATCTCTTCCATGGCAGAAGATGAGACTCTTGGGGATTTCTTCATCAGCGCAAGGTGTATATACATGGAAGTCTTAGGAAACGACAAGGAATTGATAACGGAAGAGTGGAATAATCGCAAGGGGCACGACAGTCGATAGGCAACATCGGGTCAACTCCCGGTACCTGTGCAGGGAGATGAGAAGAAGCTCATAATAATATATTGGAGTACTCGTCAGGTCATACACGAAGAAATACCAAGAACCGTAAAGTCCTTACCACAAAGACGAGTGTTGAAGAGGAGATGAGATACGAATGAGAGGGGAGGCATATGTAATAATAGTGGATAGGTGTCGCAGAGGACGGAACAGAAAGAGAGAAAAGGAGTGTGAGCAAATGAGAAAGAGTGAGAGGAAAAAAGGTGGTATCGAGGCTGGTAAGCCAATCATGTTTCAACTACAACCGACTGTGCTCATTCAAGGGGACTTGACCGTCGCACTGGAAGGCGGACCACCTTCAATCCCCATCTTCTTCCTCACCAGCTCAAACGTCTTCAACATCTTTCTCCTGGCACCAAGCGCAGCAACACCCTTTGCCTCCAACGCCGCCTCATCCATCAATACCATGTCCTGCCATTTAGCGCCCTCGAAGTTGGGCGTGTACTTGTGCAGCCTCAAGCTCCTGAGCCACGCAGGGATATCATGCAACAGCGCCGGGTCGACATCCTCTTCGGCCTTCGGCGTGCCGCCTTCCATGCGACTGCCAGTGCTGGAGGCGCTCTTCAATGCAGGCGACCTTCCGCTCGGTGGGCCGCGCCTGCTATTCAATCCCGCAGAAACTGGCTGCATTCCAAGCCAGCCACCAGGTTGCCCAAATCCACTCGCCGCCATCTGCGCTGCAAGCAGCTGGGCCTCAGGCGTGAGGCCCATGAGCATGTTCATGTTAAACGGATTCATCGGGGCCATACCAGCCAACGCGGGCATCGGCATGCCAATTCCAGGGCTTCCCATGCCCATGTTGAATCCCGCCATCTGCATCCCAAGACCGTTCATTCCATTGAGGTTCCCGTTATCGTCATTACCACCGAACCTGTTCGAGGATGCGTTGGAGAGCGCCGGGCTCCTTGTCCCAGACCAGCCCCCTGGTCCACCAAAACCGTTGCTACTGTTTCCGCTGACGTTACGTTGTCCACCGCGTCCCTGTTGATTTTGATGTTGTCCGTTGTTCGCGCCAGGCATAATTAAATTTCCGTTGTCGTCATACATGGCGTTAGATTGTCCGTGATTGTTGTTGTCCCGGTTGTCATTGGTAGGCTTAGCGCGACGATGGATGGTGGGGTCACCCATGCGAGGCACACCGGGGGCGGCGCTTTTGTTTGACCAATCGTTCAGCTTGTTCGCAGCAGCGTCAAGGGTCTGAGCGCGGGTGTCCTTCTGAAACATGGGGATAAGCGGCGTGTTGACCATGCTGGCCCAGCTGTCGCCGGAGGGCACTGTTGCGTCTCCGCCACCAATAGCACCAGGCCTCGGCGACAAGGTACCGGAAAACTCAGTGCTCTTGGGTCGGGAAGCGTTGACGACGATTTCTTGAGCTGCAGCGTTCTGCTCTGAAACCTGACTAAGATGAGACGCCGTCGTCCAGTTGGAACGACCATCGATATTGCCGGTGGTGAGGACGGGAGCCGAGATGCGATGCACGGCATTGCTGGCCTTCAGCTTCGCCCTCTGCTGGGCGAGCGTGGCAGCAGCATCGCTACCACTTGGGTTGGCAGCAGAGTCAGGGGATAGGAAGTTGGATGAATTGTCTAATGCAAGAGATGACCGGTTTCCAGGATTGAAGTTACGTGCTGTCGGCGATGCCGGCAAGCCTGACTTGAGGCCGGGAGACTTGATGCTTGCGAGCTTGGCCTCCATTTGGCTTTGCATGGATCCTATAGGGACTTGTGTGAGGTCGTGTGACTTGAGACATGCGTTGCAACTTACCTCCCATAGCCGGGCTGAGAAGAGCAGTCATCGGATCAGACCTAGCCATCTGTTGTAAGACGGTGATAAAGAATCGAATTTGAACTTGAGTGGAATGTTGGAGAAGACTGTAAAGAGCGGCTGTGCGCTCGGCTTCTGAAAGAACTTTGAACCCTGTTATGAAGAACATTGTCAATCCTCAGAGGTTATGGGTAAATCAACAGCGACATACATTGCTCGATGGCACTGAGTTCCTCTTTGAAATTAACGTCCAATGAGGCGGCAGCCATATCTTCCTGTGGGGAGGGGTCAGACCCGGACATGTCTTGGTCAGCGTGGTGGACGCACCAAAGTGGCTTCGTAATTCTGGAGATTTTCGAACCATTGATCGAGTGCTTCCGCTGTGAGACGACGAGGATTAGCACAAAGCCGTCTGAGATATGAAGTCTCATGTACCTTCTGGAGTTTGGAACATGCCAGCACTGCCACTACCGAGGAGCTCGCTGGTCGGTCTGGCGCCTGATCCTGCTCCTGCACCAGGGCGAGGAGATGCTGGCGCAAGGCCTGGGGTCCCTCTGGCGGAGGGCCCCATCGACTGACGGGAATTGGCCTTGCCATTCTCGTTTGGGCCGGGGGAAGGGCTGGGACTGATGGAAGGAGGTCGGAGACTCATGACAGAAAGTGTAAAAAGGTTGTTGGGGGCTAGGGGGGTGATTGGGTGGGAGTAGGATTAGGTCTGTTCAGCCAGGATAACCAAAGAAAAGCAGGAGACTTGTGAGTCGTGGTATGTCCTTGACGTCGAGTCGGTGGACTATGCTAGAAACAAACAAGAACACGAGGAATTGTTGGAATAAATCCTCGAATATCGTGCAACGTTTGTCTAGACGAGACCAGCGGAGCCTGCCGGTCTAGCGAAGTACGTGGTCAACGCAAGGAGCGACGAGCAGACAGCGAGCAAGAGCTTTCGAGGAGAAAAGCGTCTGCACCGAGTGGAAGGGATGAAAGGATCAAATGTGCTGGCCTTGTTGTTGTCACCTTCAAAACAGCGCCACACCCATCACATCAAAATCCCTGACACGCCCCGTTTCTGATTCAGCTCATCTGAAACTTGCTCTGGACTACATATACCTGCTGGTACGTGCAATATCTGACCGTTTTGACCCAATCAGTTCCAGCACCATCGACGTTTCGGATAGCCAAGATAAGTCAGGCCCCAGAAATATCCCTCCTGGTGCATTCATTTTCTACTCTGTTGCAGTGCACAAAACAATTAAGACCGTATTCCCCGAACAATGTAGTGCCTTTCCATGTGCCGGAGGAGAGGAGATCATTCTGTCAGAATATCCATTCTTGTCCGTCCGAGAGGTCATGGTATATGCTCTGCTCGATGTCCATTCCTCGGACCTCACCCACCCCTCACTGCTGTTTCTATATCGCCTTCAGTACGTCTGCTCGAGATTGCTGAACCCGGAGCCAAATATACACGGTTTGGATACAATTGACCTAGACACCAGAAGACAAAATTTAATACAAGTATCATGCCTTTACCTTGACTATTTAAACAATTTCCCCTCCAGCTCAAGGTAGTTTCACTGAGAATGCGATCTTGACATGTACAGTGTACACTGTCCCCATTTCCTCTCAAGGGTCCACGCATTCCTTGTGTCTCCCCAGTTTCCAAAACTTTGCCAAACTCCATCTCCTTTCGTTTAAGAAGCATAACAATATAAGTCACCTGGTGACCTTCTGCTCCCTGTTCAGACTCCAGACGAAGTCGAGATCGTTGCCGAGGCGTTGCCACCACGGGCCGAATCGGAACCCATATTAGTCAGCGCAACAAACATCTCCACTTCGTCCCTAGTAATTGCAAATTTTGCACCTCTGTTAGCGACGACAACCATAGCTCGCTGCATACTTCAGTGACAAGCTGGTTTCCAGCATACCTAATATCCCAATCAACAAAATCATATTGCGATGGCTCAGTCTTACTTTCCGAGCCGTGTTGCATCTCCCATATCCTCAGCTTTCAACGACGCTTCTTTCGTCATGAATGGAGAGAAGCATCTCAAGGCAGAGGATGTGCAAGAGGCTTATATGGAACAGAAAGATCGGTGAGCAGTACAATGTGATGTGATTATACGAAACCTTTGTCTTACGCGCTGTAATAGCCTTGTTGGAGCAATTGACTCGACCAAGGGTATCTTGAGCGAAATACGCACCTTTAACAAGGAGGAATGGGTTGTTAGGTACCCTCAACTACGTGAGCAACCCGCGAAAGAGCCCACGCAAGCGCCTGCAGCGAGTCCGAAACGCCGCAAAGGCATTCGACGTTCCCTCTCATTTGCCGACGACCCAAACACGGAGACTGAAGTGATCTTGTCTGGTCACCGACAGGGATTGACGCGCTCCGTCACACTCGCCTCCATTGCGGATGCCCAGGACGAGGAGGAGGATGCTGCGTCTGCTGCCGAAAAAGAGGACGATTCTCAGCGTCTGATTCCCTCTTCGGACTTCCATGTCCTCCGACTTGACCTCAAGCTCGGGGC
The DNA here is from genome assembly GCA_013433165.1 of Hypsizygus marmoreus. Taxonomy (NCBI): domain Eukaryota; kingdom Fungi; phylum Basidiomycota; class Agaricomycetes; order Agaricales; family Lyophyllaceae; genus Hypsizygus; species Hypsizygus marmoreus. Next base: position 1,233,113 of record CM024090.1, on the reverse strand, counting down.
ATCTGGGTCATCAAATTCTGCTGCATCCCTCGTTTCGCAGCTAGAAAAGTCATCCATTGCTAATCTCCTGGACGAGCGCATTGGGTCGTCGTTGAGCCACATCGACAAGCTTCGCCTTCGCGTCGAGGACACATCTTCCAAGGTCCTTGTTACAGGTGACTTGAATTCTGGAAAGTCCACCTTTGTCAATGCGCTTCTACGCCGCGAGGTCATGCCAGTTGACCAGCAACCATGCACGACCGCTTTTTGCGAAGTGCACGATGCGGCTGAGAACCAAGGCAAGGAGGAAGTGCATGTTCTTAAGGAGGGCGTTTCATATAACATCGATGACGATTCGACTTTTGTTCGCGGCACCATTGCGGACCTCGATGAGATCGTTGCCGAGAACGAGGACACCGAACAGATGATCAAGTTGTACCTCGCCGACACCCGTGCACCCTCCGAATCTCTACTCAACAACGGTGTTGTCGACATCTCTCTCATTGATGCTCCCGGCCTCAACCGCGACAGTCTCAAAACGACTGCTCTCTTCGCTCGCCAGGAGGAAATCGATGTTGTCGTCTTCGTCGTCTCAGCGGAGAATCATTTCACGCTCTCTGCTAAGGAGTTCCTCTGGAACGCAAGCAACGAGAAGGCATATCTCTTCATCGTTGTCAACAAATACGATCAGATCAAGAATAAGGACAAGTGCCGACGTCTTGTTCTTGAGCAAATCAAGCAACTCAGCCCTCGGACATACGAGGATGCCCAAGACCTCGTTCATTTCGTCGACTCCGCTGCTGCCCTCCAACCTTCCACCGCTAATCCTGCCTTCGACGATCTCGAGTCCTCCCTTCGTTCCTTTGTTCTCGTCAAGCGCTCCAAGTCGAAGCTACACCCCGCGTCGACCTACCTCTCCAACCTCCTCTCCGACATTGAACTCCTCGCAGGCGCTAACGCAATTGTCGCCGACACTGAACTCCAACAAGCGCAGGCAAATTTGGACCAGGCCCGCCCCGTTCTCGAGAAGATGAAGAGCGGACGCGATGCCCTTGAGCATGGTCTGGAAGCCGCCGAGGAGGACGGCACTGACAAGGCCACATCCAAGACCAGAAGGATCCTTTCTAGTGCATTGGACCGTGTCGGACAGGGCAAACTGGGTGTTGACAAGCCTCTCGTCCCCATGCCTACCTACCCTGGTATCCTCGGTATCTGGGATTATGCCCGGGATGTACGCAGGGCGCTTCTGGCGAGTCTTGATGCCGCTGTCAAGCTGGCGGAAGACGAAGTGCGTAGCGTCACCAGCGCGGGCGTCGAAAAGATCAAAGGTCTTGGTGAAGAGCACCTTCCAGAGGGCGTCGAACGGAGCAGGCGGGTATTCATGCCTGAGGCAATGTTCAGCACTGTCAGGCGCGGGACAAAAGGCAGTAAGAACCGCAAATCGTCATCGCATGGGAGTGGAGGGGCGGTAGTCGCTGGCGGTCTTCATGGTCTCGGCATTGGTCTCGCTCAGCGGCCTGATATGCTTGAGACTACATTCTTAGATCTCTTCGACATCCACCATCAATTCTCGGTACACTTTGGTGATGAGCATCACAAGGAAGACGATGATATTTCGTTGTCGTCATCCATCCCGAGCGCGCTCAGCGTCGTGAGTGTTGGCGTCGGTGCATTGACTATGGTCGGCGGACAGGCGATCGGCGCGAGAGGCTTGATTGAGGGTGTTTTGCGAATCACGGATCTTCTCGGCAACGAGACGACCCGCAAGTGGGCTGCCCCCGTCCTCGGTGCCTTCACGATTGGCTTTACAGCGTACCTCATTCTTGAACTGCCGAGCTCGATTCCGCGAACTGTTGGAAGGAGAGTGCGGGCATCTGTGGTACGCAAGGATGGGGAGCGCGAGACGTATGTGGACTCCCATGCAAGCCGGATAAGCAAGGAGACGAGGAAGGTCCTGCGGCTAGCGTCGTGGGATTTGAGGGAGAGGTTCAGGGGCGCATTGGAAGAGCGGAGCAAGGAAGTGAAAGGTGCGGAGGAGATGGAGAAGAAGGCGACCAGAGCGAAGGAATGGCTCATCGATGTGGGGAGGAGGACTGGCGAGGTCAGAGTCGGTGCCGGATTGGCAAATGGCGCGTAAGGGCGAGAAGGAACAACTTGGAAGACAACAAAGGTTGTATCTCAAGTTGGTGGAAATATCTGGCTTTCATTCAATAGTATGTTGCCCTGTTTCTTTTACCCTTCGATTTTCATCCCTTTTCTGTTCTTTTATGCCTATGGCAACTCGTTTTAATCCCTTCTCATTCGAAACGTAAATACGTTCTCCTTCGCGACATAACTCGCTTTCCACGCTCCTTATAGATATGCAGGCAGACCTCCAGTCTTATGCCTAGACGTCAGTCTATCTGTGAACATTTCCTTGACCCACAGCTTTTTTTCCTTCCTTGCGACGCTCGTTTGTTTCATGCCTTGATAAATGACCTTGATGAAATTGTAATTTTGTACGAATGTTTCAACTCCCAGAAGGACGGGACAAAAATGAAAACAATTGCCTCCACAAAACGAATCCCAGGTACCGGTATGATGAAAGATGTGTATCTCCACTCCTGCTAAGTACTCGTACAATGAATGATACTCAATTGTCCTGGATGGTGCGGACAATTGCTAATCTCAACCTGACACCGTGAAAGGCTGTTTCTTATGACATCGCACCTCACGCGTCAGACCAAAGCCCAAGTTCACAAAATTCAATATAACTACAATGTCTGCAGCGGCATGCCACAGAATCCAGACTAAATATGACCTTTTGGCCTAAGCGTATCCATTCTTCCCTTTCACAACCCCAAAAGCACCTCCTCCTTTGCCGAACATCTTCCTCAGATCACCCACGAGCTCTGCAGGTGTCTCGTATGCAGGGAAATGACCTCCACTATCGTGTTCAGCTTCAAATATCAAACCAGGTCTCTTGGTCCAGCTGGAGGAGCCACGATCCATGAGTTCTGGCTGGTATCAATGATCATAGACACTTACCTCCGAGGAAAACTGGCGTGTTCTTGAGGAAAATGCGAGTAGCCCAGTGGTATTGTCGTGCGTTCCGGGGTTAAAAACCCGTCAGGGTCAGCATGAATGACTTCGTAGTAAATTCGCAGAGATGCAGCTGGGCCTGCACGAGAAAAGTAATAGATAGATATCCAGGTGAGCACTAATTAAACCACCAGAGGCAAGCAACTCATCAGTCCACAAAACAACCATAGCGAGTACGTGATCCAGACCTTCGTCATCCTCCCAAGGGTATGCGTCTGTCCATCCGACGAGTTTCTCGTAGATCCATGCCAGTAATCCCACAGGCGAGTCAGTCAAACCATACGCAAGTGTCTGCGGCTTGGTCGACTGTAATGCGGAGTAGCCTTGCCCTCGTGCTCGGAACTCCGCTGTGCGGGCGAGGCCTGCCTGTTCCCGAGGACTGTACTTGAGGAGAGGCAGGTTTGAAAGGAGGTGCGAGAGTAGTAGGATTGGTCGGCCAAGGGAAGGAGGAGCACCACTGACCATTGAGGGACAATGATAAGAGCATGCCCATGATAGGAAAGACAAATAATCTTACACGGCGAAATTCGTGTGCCAAGCCTTGCAATGTTTGTGTCCGTAAAGATTAGCCATTTTCCGTGTGATCTGTGAGCGAAAATAAGCTCAGTTGCTACAGAGTACTACAACTCTCTCGTGTAATGGCTTACCAGGTAGCCCCAATCGCCTCCTTGTGTAGCTACATCGACAGTTTGCCACTGGGTCAATGCCTGTGCAGTAGCAAAGCATTGAAAAACGTACCGTATTCGTCATATCCAAGAGAAAGCATCAATTTGTTTCCAACCTTGCCAACTATGTGTTCAGCTAAGTCGTACTGATCTTCAAAAATAATGGCGTACCTCAGCATACTGAGCAATGTTGAAGCCTTTCTTCGTGGGTGCGGCCGAGAACCCGTACCCAGGAAGACTGAGCGCCACCACATGAAAGCTGGGATGATCGGAGGAGACTTCTGTAAGAAGTGGGAGAACCTTGCGCACTTCAATGAAGCTCCCAGGCCCTGGAAAATATTGTGAACGGAATTCAATATCCTTGGTGGAAATAAACACACATCCATGAACGAACAGCAGGGGAATTGCATTTTCCAATACGCTTCTCTTGTGAACGTAGTGGATGTTTAAGGCCCCGAAACCCTCGACGTCGATGTCTCTAGTAAACTGAGGTAACTCGGCATTCAGAGCGGCCTCGTGCTTCCTCCAGTCATATCCGTCTTTCCAACGATTAACAAGTCGCTGTACCTCAGCGAGCGGAGTACCGTACGACCAGCCCGCGTCCTCAAGCTCATTAGGGAAGGTCGCAAGAGCAAGCTTCTGCTGAAGGAGCGAAATTTGCGAGTCAAGGATGGCAATCTTGAAAGGAGACTCTTCAAAAGACATGTTGTGAGAGAAAGAGAAGTCGTAAAGAAAGGCATGCTTATTTATACACTTTCTTCTCATTCCAACGCGAGTCTCGCAAGAGTCTCGGTTTCAAGGGCATTGGCGGCATGATGGAAGTTCACATGGTATGCTGACGCAATAATCAATTGCAGTACAGTATATGCCGACCCACGTGCTAAATGGTGGCTCTTGGCAAATAGTTATCAACATCGAATTTTCAAGTTCGCGTCCGGCTCGTTTCAGTCAACTTCGTATACCATGGCTAAGCTTATCGATTCAAGAGTCTCCGTGAAGCAGTGTAAGCTGGCCATAGACGCTCTGCATACCCACGAGTCCAAGAAGGAGCAGAAACTGCAGGAATCCGAGCTTCTACCAGGAAAAGAACCAAACATCTGGCTTAACGTTACCGTGAAGAAAATTCCGTCAGGACACAAGTTCAAGCCTGTAAAGATGTGCGTTTCCTCATTGCCTCGTGTGTAAAAGAGGATATTGATTTGCAAGGCGGACAGTCCCATCGCCCATCCGTTAGTTGATCCTCGAACGACCCCGATATGCCTCATCACGAAAGATCCCCAGCGCGAATATAAGGATTTACTGGAGACGCACAAAATAAAGTTTATCTCAAGAGTGGTCGGGATTGAAAAGCTGAAGGGAAAGTTCAAACCTTTCGAAGCACGACGGATGCTTTTGAAGGAAAATGGTCTTTTCCTCGCAGACGAAAGGATCGTTCCATTGCTTCCCAAGTTGCTCGGTGTGAAATGGTTCGAGGCGAAAAAGTAAGCCTACAATTTTCAACCCCGTATTTTCAGAAAATTTATCTATTCAGACAACCGATACCGGTGTGCTTAAAGCGCAAGGATCTCAAGGCGGAACTAGAGCGCGCTATTTCCTCAACGTACATGAACCAGAATCAGGGTACTTGCACGTATGTTCTCTACACATTTGTTCCTTTCTTCTTTACCGACGTTTCCCAGTTCCATAAAAATAGGCACACTTTCTCAAAAGCCAACACATATCCTCGCAAACCTGGAGACTGCACTGCCTATCATCGCAAAGCATATACAGGGCGGATGGGAGAATATCCAGGCCTTGCATATCAAAACAAATTCCAGTGTCAGTCTCCCAATATGGACTTGCAATCTCGATGAGAGCGAGGGCGGGCGTTGGACTGGGCTTACGGCTGCAGCCTCAGATGCGGAGGGTTCTGATGAAGGTAGTGACGCCGAGGGGATGGAAGTCGAGATCGAGGAGAAGAAAACTCTAATTCTCACTAAAGGTAAAAAGCGGGCGCAGGAAGACGAAGAGGTGGAAAAGCCGAAAAAGAAGGTGAAGGGCGTGAAAGGAGATGCAGTGACTGAACCCGTACCGACCAAGGCTAAAACTTTCGCCAAAACTTCCGCGACGACCTTACCGCAGGAAACAGAGAAACAGGCGGCCACCAAGATTGACACGCCTCCCCGGACCAAGAAACAAAAATCTCTTGGTTCTAAAACTCTGTCGGCTCCATCTGCTGCAGAACCTACTGACGATATTCCAAAAACTTCCCCATCGTCTTCGAAAAAGCAGTCGCGAAAATCAACTTCAACTGTCGACATCACCGAAACACCACTCCTGGTGACGCCTGTCACCACAACCTCCCCCGCCGTCGAAGGCAAGAATCAGCGAAAGAAGAAGGCCAGGCTTTCTGCTCAGGCGTCGGACTCCCTGCGGGCAACGAAGCCGACCGAGGAATCCGAACCCAAAAAGAAGGAAGCGAAAGGCGACGCTCCTCCCGATACCCTGGACGAAGCGCCTGTGGTCAAGAAAGACAAAAAGGCAAAAAAAGGGGGCGACATCGCAACGACGGAGACTACAAGTATCCCTCTCACTAAAGCTGAGTTCAAGCAGAAGAGAGGCGCTGGTCCTGGGGAGAAGAAAAAGGGCAAAATCGTGTCGAGCGGGAACAAGAGCGCGAAGGATGGTATTCTTGGAAAGAAAGTCGCACAAGGATGATGGTTGCTCAACTCAATTTTACATATTTTCCGAGATCTCGAAGTTCTGTACCCACCGACACCCGCAAGGCATTAATTGTGTGGATAGCAATATCTACAGTATCTCTGTGAGAAATGAATTCCAGTTGTACCGCTCCTGTTCCGGAGTGCGGAGCAGCATTGGTATAATTGCATGCGATATTGGACATGGTGGTTCTAGGAGGCAGACATACTGATACTTACAATTCCAGCTCCTGTGGCGCGGTGGGGATGCCCGACTGTCACGGTTGGGCATGTACAGTTGTCAAGTGTTTGTTTCATCGGTAACCTGGTAGCCGGTTCGGACTTCGAGTGGTTCTTTACTTAAAGATGACCACTCTCAGACCATATTTCGTAGAACGATACCAACAGCGAACCCTCTCTGATCTCTCCGCAGTTGGCGTTCCATCATGAGGACCAACAGCCGCGCGTCGACTAAGCTTTACATCCCGCACCCTGCTGAACCAGGGTGCTCCATCGTCGGAATTTTGGAACAATTATCACCCACCAGTCCAACGAATGGAAGGAAGCTAGCCTTGGTGGGTTGCTCCGAGCCCGACGCGCTCTCTGATGTTGTCAGGGTTTACTGATCTCACCCGCGTTTGTTAGATTCTGCACGGCACTATGGGGTACGAAAATCTCCGGATCTCCGATGCCGGCAGCGCTCACTGGTGGTTGAACGAAGAAATAACATCTCCCAAACTCTAGGCACAAAGACTACCTGTTTCAAAAACGTCTCGGGCAGAGGCTTCCTCTGGACTCGTTCCGATTCGATTTCCGGTGAGTTCCATCTCCGATCTTCCTTTGATCCTCAAAGGCATGCTAATTTTATTTTGTTTTAAAGTGGAAACCACGAAACTGGTGGTGTTTGGCGACAGGGCGCGTTAGAAAATGACTTAGAAGACCTTTTCGCCGTCGTAGAACATTTGAAGGCAGTTTACGGATACGTGATCGACTTGGTCGTCGGTCATTCTCGCGGCTCTCTTGTGGCTATACGTTGGATTTGCACGTCAGAAGACGGCAAAAAAATATCCGGTTTCGTAAACGCCTCTGGGCGATACAGAATGCGAGTCAGTGTTTTCTAATTTAATAATGCTTGCCGACGAGCTGAAATATCTTGGACCATCAGAAAATTCTAGGTAATAATCGAACCCCATCTTCTTCAATTTTCATATTGTTGACCACAGATGCGTTTGTTTGATTATCAGATTCTCCCGCAGCCAAGGCGTGGCAAGCGAGTTTTGATGAGCAAGGGTATTACAACTGGACTGTTTCTGTCGCCAGGAAAGAGGTCACCGTCAAGATTTTCCCAGAGGATCTCGAGCAGTTCACGAAATGGGACTCATCCATTGTTTGGGACCGGTTTCCGCCAAGGGTTGATGTTCTGACAATACATGGTCTATCAGACAAGACTGTACCCCCGTGAGTGCTATATCCGGTAGATTTTGTCCGCTCGCTTAAATCATGGACCAGCTACGATGCCCTGATCTACGCTCGAGCTCTGAGTAACAGGGCACCCGGCACGCATACTTTAAATTTGGTAGAAAATGCGGACCATAACTTCACTGGGCGTCAAGACCAGGTTGTTGATGCAATTCTTGCCTGGTGGGAGGCGCGAGAACGCGGAGAAGTACAGCACGGTATCTGGGTTGATGAGATCAAAGGCAAATTGTGACCGACTCCTTCTATGGTGCCGTTCACTTAGCCACCGCTTCAATGTGTTAAGCTTTTGGGCTCGCTTATAAATCATCAGATTTATTATTCCTCTTGTAAAAATGCTCCTTTTCGTGAGAGGAACATTTCTGCTAGAGGGATTTTCGATAGGATCAAAACTGGCTGAGTTAGGAAAAAGTGGGTCAGCCAATTTGGCAGTGTGCAGCCAAATGTCCCATTCTGGGTCAAAATCAGGCCTAAAATTGCTAAAAACGCGCTTAGAAAGGTATTTCCACTTTCCCCTCACCCTGCCGCCCAAAGTTTCATAATTTTTGAACGTACTCGAGGTCCCATCAGACCCAAACCTTGTCAGCTTTCTGCACAAAATGTGATGAATGACGTCCTTTTCCGCTGGAAACCAGCTTGAGTAACTCTAAATCACCCAGAGGCTACCAACGGGCCTCTCAATCACAGGTTTTCGGGAGCATATAAAAAAAAAATTTGCCTTCGGCCAATTTGGCAGTAAGCACACTGAAGCGGTGGCTAAGTGAACGGCACCATAGTCAAGTACAGTATCTATCCAGCAGTCCGCGGGTCGGTCGACACCAGTTTGCGAGACTTCAGCCGAGAAGGCAATACCCTCGTTCCCAAGAATTATTGTCAATATGTCCTTTGTGAGATTTCGATGGGCATCATTCTAACCACACTCCGGTATCTCCGAATCTCAAGCCACATATGGTGACATGCCCTTAACTCGAGTCCTCTTTACGGTGAGCTGCTGGAGCAGAAGAACATATGGACTTGTAGACGTTTTTTGATATCAAACGTTCCTTACTACCAAAGATATCTCCGTGATCATTTCCTCAGTCGTTCCCGGTCAAATCCTTCCAAAGTCGAAGTACAACAAATACGTATTGAATCGAGGTGGTCAAGTACTCACAAGGCATAAGTCAAATGGAACGAACAAAGATATCAATTTATACAGACGGGATGGCAACTAACCAAGTAATTCAGGCAGATGTGTAGTGTACCAGTATATGTATGTGTGTGGGCAGTGATTGATGGGTGAGGAATAACGACTAGGCGTAAGTAGAGTATAGATATCTGAGGTTTGGGGAAAGTGATAGTGGATACAAGTAATAAATTATGCCGATATTGTAGCTTGTTCCGTCCGTTTCGGTGATCTGCAGGGTAGCTCTGCTTCTAATGTCGGAACTCTGCCAAATTAACCTGCTTCTCCCGCTTTCGTCCAGGAATTAAGCATCGTCACGCGTGCTCGCTGTCGAGCGTTGGGTTACGCGATGGTGGCGCGAGGTTTGGCTGATGTACAGCCTAACGCGCACGTTATGTCATGATATGGGGCCATGCACGGATAGTACGCGCAACGGCGAGGGTGTTGGGGGTGGTGTGAATGGTGATTGTGATGTGCTGGGGGTTTAGAAGAATACCGCGCCAGTCGAGGATGCGCCTCCGCTAACTGATGTTTGGCCACCCTGCGACGTGCCCTTGACAGAACCAGAGTTGGATTGGCTGCTCATGGTAGAAGATGGTGAGGGCGGGTAGGGGTAGAAAAGCTTTGGAAGGCGTGCAAGGCTCGAGTGTGTGTGAGCTCTTTAGGCAGGAGGGCTGGTTGCGAGAATTGTAAGGAGTCATAGCGTTCGACCAACCGCCTTTATAGAAAAGTTCAAGGGGAATTTCCGCCGCAGTTCCTGTGAAGGATGGCACCAGTGACCATCATTGACTCGAATAGGGAATTGCTAACGGAACCGTTACGAGCGCAGGTTTCTCCCACGAAGCGCCAGGCGAGGCGACAGGAGACGCGACACGAAAAGCTCAAATGGATCTGATAATGATTCCGGCAAGGAGCCAACGCCCAAAACAAGGGGAGATCAAGGAAGTTTCAAAAATATGGAGTTAACAAAAATGGCAGGACCTAACTTGCAGTTCTGTTCCTAACAATCCGTTGTTTATCTCAGCTGGCCAAAGCCGCAATCAGGCACGTTGAAACTCGTTAAGTTATTGGGCACTGCCATCACAGCAGCGAGATGGCTAACGGCTGGGGATGACCGCTGGAGACGGCATGACTCGACGCGTAAGTAATTTGTGGACACTTGAACCAGTTTCCTGAACTAGTGTCCGAATTATCCAACCTCAGTAGGCGCTAGAATGCCCGCACATCGGTGCAAAATCCCTTCCGTCCCTAGTCATGAATTGGAACGAGCACGGAGCGCTGCTCTCACCGATAAATGACTGGCGTTTATCTAGACTCGCAAGCGACGCACCGCCATATGTGGTCAGTGAGTCATATACACCCTGGCATCGACTCAGAATATTGCACTAAATATTTAAGCCTTCGCGTATCCGTCATATGACGGGGCTCGCGACAAGCTGTGTCCTTGAGCAGACTATCGGGTCTATGATTTCAATTTATGCACTGCAAATAATTGGGCAACAGAAGACGCAAAGGTCTCGCGTTACTGTACTCTACTTGTCCTGGAAGATATGCTTCTCCTATGTATTCTGCTGGGAACCCCTCCTCTGACCTCGGATTGCCACGGATACCATTTTCCCTCCGCACCATTCAACTGCAATGTTCCTATCAAACAGGCCTTATGACCGAGCAAGGTCAATCCGGGAACATCTGCGAATCGGTTGTTGAGGTGGCTGTACCTCGAGAAGTTTCCCGGTAACTTATCGTAGATTCGCTCGCCTGGAGGGTCGCGAAGCAACGTCAAGGATGGGGGAATGATAAACTGAAGCTGCTCTGAAGACCTAGATCCAGCATGCCTCGTTCTTTCCGCTTCCCCGTACCGGCGGTGCTTTTGCCAGTAACTCAGGTCTAGAACTGTCAGAACGTCCATCCTTTTTGTGGCGGCAAGCACACGCCCTGCATGTGAACTTTGACGACCTGCCTTAGTAGATACTGGAGAAGGAATAAGAACGGTGGAAGGTCAAGTTACCCTTACTGGCATCGGCACGCATCCTTCGGATAGGAAACATAGGATGCTCGTTTTCTGGCAATTTAACATATGAAGTTTCTAACAAGTTTGGGACATCTTCGGCTCCTGCCTTTGACCGTGTACCTCGGACTCGGAGAGGACCGAAGGCAAAAAATAATCGAAGTCTCTCCACGCTTGGTGGTAAGAACACTTGGGGTCTAATTTTATCCCGTTGGCTATATCTGGTTTCATTACCACTTCTGGAACAAGGCCTTCATCCAGTGTTGAGTGAGTGTGACAGTACACGATGGGTCATTAGGCGAGGTCCCATCACGGATAAATGGCCAGCTATTGGGAAAAAGGACCGTTCAGCGTGGGGGCGAAAGATAAATTTGGAGTAATGGTCATTGACGGCATATTTCCGATCACCTTGCCTGACGTTGACTTGGGCGACAACGTCCGCGGTTCGTAAGAATCAACCAGTTTTGGATGGCTTTACTTACAGGGGTGGAACAGTCGTACCACGCGAGCTACGGCCATCATTGAAACGGCATTCGTTGTCAAACCGGTTCCGAGGGTAGATTACCGTGCTCAATCATGGACCGTGGTGGTCCAGCGAGGCCAAGAGGAGATTTAATTGAATGACACCTAAAATTAGTAGTCGCAGGTTCTAGTCGTAGTACCATTCTCTGCCGTACTGGGGTATGACTCGTCAGCGTCATTTCCTCGGCTCTCTCCAAATCACACCAGGAATCATGTCATTCGAGTTGAGGAAGCTGATGCCCGAGATCGCATCATGTAGGAACTTCAAGTTGAAAGGTTGAAGGATCAGATGATTTATCAGGCGGGTTCACTGGATAATCGAACCTCCCTGGTCAAAGGTAAGAAGAGTTGTTTTGGGATGAGTTGTACTTACTTGAGATCGACGCTCATCCCGTCTCATTACCGCCGGAAATGACATCGGCGAAGCCAACAGTTACGCGCGGGGGCTGATTAGGTAGTTGGGCTTTGTGGCGTCTGTCAATCACAGGCACACAGAAAGCCCATCCAATGTTGCACTTGCCATTCGCTCGGAATTCCACAATGTTAATGCTAAATATCTGTATGATCAAAGATGATTAAGCAGAAGGAAAGGGCAGGGATCCTGTGGCTGAGCAACCGTCTGAAGCCACTTGACTGCTGAATCGATGTGGGGCCGATTTCCTATGCCTCGGCAAGAAGTGTGGTTAGAAACATCCACGAGGAGTGACATGATGTTTGCGTACCTGAAGATGGTCAGGCACTTGAAAAGAACTATCGACGGTCAAGGCCTCAGGCACGGTTGAAAGCGGAGCTGGTGAGGATTGAGATGGTGAAATGGACTTTCATAACATTTTATGTCGATAGCCACATGGTGTGTATACGAAGTGGCATTGCACCTAACCCACTTCAACAACAATTTTCCCACTGCAGACATTGGACAGTTGTCTCGGAAGTGTTTAAACATAACCTTAACTGACCTGTTTGCATTCGCTTCCATTTCTCGATGGGCATCTTGTATTTCGGTCCATGGATAAACCTTGAAGAAGGAGTGTGTCAATAAACTGGCTTGAGTCGGGCACAGAGCCTAGGACGTGAAAGATGCCCTTAGGGCTTACCTTATGGATGTAAACTCTGACAGGCCCACTTCCATTTTCTCCTGTAATGTTGTCGAGAATTTCCCGGCGAAAGCTACACCAAAAAAATTTCATCGAGGAACAAGTTTGAGCAAAACCAAATATACCGTGCGATTAAGTCAGCTTGGTATGATAAACTCCGTGAGCGAAGAGTAGAGCCTTGTATGCGGAGTCGTTTGTATAAAAGGGGCTTGAGGTCGACAGAAGCAATGTTCGAGCCTACTGTGGGATGAGTATCTTACCGACTCACAGTCGGGAAACTGTCAATTCCCACCACTAAGTAAAGCCAACATGGTCATGCGCCCATCGATGGCTAAGGAGTCGATATTTCGTTTCCAGTGGCTTTGGCCGACGAAATCGATGACGACATCCACACCCTTATTGTTCGTCGCCTGCTTGACGACTGTGGAGAAGTCTTCAGTCTTATAATTAGCTGAGTGAGTGGCTCCGTTGGGAAGGTTCAAAAGCCAATCCAGCTTCTCTTGGGTGGAAGCAGTCGCGGTCACTGTCCGCCTCCCTCAACGTCTCAGTCTCAAAAAGGGATAGAAATTCAGAACAATACTCACGCGCCGTACACGCGCGCCAGCTGAATGGCTGCAATGCCTACGCCAGAAGCACCAGCGCGAACAAGAACATCATCATCCTTCTTGAATTCGGCACATAAAAACAGCGCCTGGAAAGCTTTCAAGCCGTCGTTGAAATTCATGTTTCGAATTCTGCCGGGTCGACTCACCAGTGAGGAAATTTTCTGGAACACTGGCTGCTTCAGCCCAGTTGAGGTGGCTGGGCTTACTGATAATATGAGTAGCCGGGAGGGAGATAAATTCAGCGTATGCGCCCTATCAATAAAATGAGCCATTGGTTTCATCCCATGAACTTGAACCTACACCGCCGGCTAGCCCTAAAACCTCGTCGTTGACCTCCCACCCTGAAACACTTTCCCCGAGATCCGCGATGGTCCCGGAGAACTCAACGCCGAGAATAGATGATGATTCCGCAGGGGGAGGATAAAATCCTTCACGTTGTGATATATCCATGCGATTAAGGCCAAAAGCTTTGATCTAATCCGCGTCGCAGCGGATGGATCAGCAGAGGCAGGAGGTGTAACCAGATGAAAGTTGTTTCGCACTTTCACAAGAACCTCTCCTGCTCCCGGCTTTGGTGTAGGGACTTCTCCGATATACATATTCTCTGCCGGCCCCTTGTCATCTCGAATGAGGATCGCTCGCATCTGTGTGCTGGTACTGTCACAGCAAGAGAATGTCACGATTAAGCACAGTGCAAATCACCAGGTGTTGACATCGTTAAAAGTCGATCACGTGCTTCAATGACGCGTCACGCGTCACCCAAGGAATCAACCTTCGTTCAACTTCAAGGTGGCATATGCTGCGATCATCAAATAACATACAAGTGAACGGATCAAAAACCCGGCCATGGCTAAATGCATGGTTTTGGTAAGGGGTAGGATGGCGATCCATGGGTTGTGATCAACGAGGAACGAAGTGAAGTTAAGTGATCCACCTCCTCGCCATCAACTGTAGGGATCCTAATATTTTCCGCGGTCGAAACATATTATTAAATGGTCAGCGTTAAATCTGAAACATTGTCCGTGGTGGTTCATGTGAGCCTACCCGGGGGTACACTCTGTACAATTGGCGTCTACTCAGATTGACATTTGTCGCATTTAGACAGCAGTTGATCCTACTATGTAGTGCCACTGTGTGCCTAAAACATGATGTCAGCCAGTCAGATAATGTACATGTATAAGCGAACGGCCGAAAGACGGACTTAACGCACACAAAAACGCAAGTAAAAGATCGTACTTAGGCGGGAACGTCAATGCTGACTCGCTGATAACATCTAGAGTATTGGGTTGAGGAGTAAGATCATGTTAACAGCCACTGTAATCAGTCGCGCACAAGATAGCATCAAGGAACACGTCCCAAGCCTGAAATGAAGCAAAGGATCAGCACACCACTATATCGGTCAGCCGAATATGCCGTGACACCACCGTTTGGTTCTCTGTTGTTTAATATGAGCATAATCTGCGGTCCAGGGACAAATAACATAGCCAAAAAAATGACCGTCAGACTACTCCCAAAGATCTGTCAAGCGCCCGGGCATGTTCTCAGTTGGAAAGCAGACAGTATGCGGGGAAGTGATGCGAAGTGATCTTCAATTCAGGGTGATTCGAGGAACATTGCGATTGCCACAGCCTTGAGTGATCTGAATGACATATCCTCGGTATTGGATGGAAGGAAATTATCACATCTGCGCAACACGTATCAATACTCAACTGGTATAGATTCACTGCTGAGCTGTGCTACACACCTATTGGTCGTCAGCTCATAACTCCATTGCCGCAGGCCGTTGATTTTTTAGCCAGAGCCCCATTGGGCTAGTCGATTAATCTGCAAAACGCGCAGATTTCAGATATCTAGAGTTCGGACGAAGTGGCCTGGATAAAGGCAGTGCGTGTCGTTGTTTATTCGGGGAACTCGCAGGCCAACAATCACACGTGACCTGATTCCCACGCCGTTTCCCATAAAATTTTGAATTCCTGTTTCTTTCTGCCATTCAACGTTCAGATAGCGATGAAAAACTGACGGACGCTCTGGATTCTTCCCCTCGATGGAGCTACATTGACCGCCCATCGCCACATGCACCAGATGCCCACGGGACGCTCATGACTGAATGACCGACACCGTAAGTCGCATTCCTTGTTCCCTTCTATGATGATTATCCGCTATGGTCCGTGTTTCCAAGAAGCGACTAGACACCGCTGCCTAACCATGCCGACAAATATATAACCTAGCCTTCTGACCTATACCCCATTGATATCATCCAAGTTGGTTCTGACATTGTTGTTCCTCAGATCACTACAGTATTTTCTCTTGCTTTCACAGGAGCGCCTATTCAATCCGACGACATATCACCTCATGGTGAGTTATTCCTTTACAGAAATAATTTTTTCCCTCTCTCTGTGATGACCCATGCTATGGTCCGTGTTTCTAAGAAGCGACTAGACATCGCTGCTCAAGTATGCAGACAATTATTTACCTAGCTCTCTGAGTTTTCTCCCTTTTCTACTCTGCACATTCAGATGAACACCCCTGCTGACCTACGCGCTTGTTTGTCTTGCAGGCTTGGTCTTAGTTTGATTCAAGCAAGGTTTGCATAGCACCCTCAATTGTAATAGTATCGTAAGTACGTCGGACGTCTATCAATACACAATGAATACACATTCCGCCTTGATCACGATGCTCCATACGCATGTGTACTGTTTATGAGAACGAACTTCAACGGAGCGCCAAGTCTACCCGTGACAAATAGCTGTTGGACTCATGTGCGAAGGATAAGCGCTGAGCCCTTGAGCCGCAGTCAGGTTTGTCAATGAATGTTCATTCATTCCATGCATGATCTTGTATATGGCACAAACAGGAGGTCACTCGTTGAAAAAATCTCCCTATGTTACAACCATCACCGCGTCACAAGTAGTTACTGGACAGCTTTCAGTTGAGCCTGGTTCGATTCATTTAGTAGGCTAAAAAAAGATGAAAAAATAAAACGACATACCGATAGAGTTGTTGAGGCTGCTGGACAACCCACACCAGGGCCATTGAGATTCTGGAGCGTTACCAAAGAGGCAACGATACGTGCCGCCTTCGACGCATTTGAGTTGTCAGTAGGGAACGATACGGAAACAGAAGGGTTGTTGACGGCTCTGCCGGCGGCGACGTTGACGTTCAAGGCCTATTTAGGACAACGATCAGTCACTGACGCATGACGAAAGGATGAGCACTGTACATTGATGAACGTCGCCCGATCGGGGGGACATGAGCAAGGAACTTTGACAACTTTGCCTGCATCGTTGGCGATGCCATCGCAGTCACCAGTGCCAGTAGGGTTCAGACCAGAAGGATGACCGAGGTCAGGGACAAGAGTGGGATCGACACCACCAGCGGCAGGGGCAGGGTCCGGAGATGGCTGCGCTGGAACGGGTGCAGGTGCAGGCGCAGTCCCATCCTGGATGGCCTTTTGCTGGGCAAGGAAGGTTGTAGAGGCCGCAGGGCAACCTTTACCGGGACCATTGAGATTCTGCAGGGTTACAATGGCGGCTTGCATGCGGGTGAGCTGAGATGCCTTAGATTCGTCGGTGGGGAATGAGACCGCGACGGAAGGGTTATTGATAGCTTTTCCAGCAGCTACGTTGGCACTCAGGGACTAGAGGTGGATGAGAACCTCACTACAAGTTAGAGAAGGAACAGACAGACCTGGATGAAAGCATTACGATCGGGCGGGCATGCGCAAGGAATCTTCACAACTTGTCCGGCGGCATTTGTAATGCCGTCACAGTCGCCTGTGCCCGTTGGATTCAAACCAGAGGGGTGCCCAAATTCAGGGACCAGTGCGGGGTCCACACCGCCGGCTGAGGGAGCCGGGACGGATGGTGCGGGTGCAGGTGCAGGTGCTGTAGGTGGCGAGGCAGTACCATCCTGAATAGCTTTCTGCTGAGCGAGGAAGGTGGTAGAGGCAGCAGGGCAACCTTTGCCAGAACCATTGAGATTCTGCAATGTTACGATAGCAGCTTGCATGCGAGTAAGTTGAGATGCCTTGGAGTTATCGGTGGGGAAAGAAACTGCAACGGAGGGGTTGTTGACAGCTCTCCCAGCATTCACGTTTGCATTCAGGGACTGTGAATAGATGAGTCTTGGTTTTGTCCACCTTCTTTCAATTCTGTCACTAACCTTGAGAAAGGAATTCCGATCGGGTGGGCATGCACAGGGAATTTTAACGACCTGCCCAGCGGCATTGGTTATACCGTCACAATCCCCTGTACCTGTAGGATTTAAACCCGCAGGGTGACCGAACTCCGGCACAAGAGCTGGATCCACGTCGCGCTTGACTGGCACAGCCAATGAGGTCGTAAAAAAGATGGCTGCCAAAGGAACGATAGAAAGGGCGAACTTCATTGTCGCTGGTCGAATGAATTTGGATGTTCAAGGGAAGGTCGGGTCAGCGTCAAGCCTGAAAGAATGTATGATACGTCCTGCGATTGCAGACGCGTACGGCGGGCAGCGCAGACTGAAGTTCGACTCAGTCGAAAAGAAGAAAAGAGAAGAAGAAGAAGGGAAGAGAGAACGGGAGTGAAAATGAACCATTGTTCTTCACGAGGGCTTTTTATAATGGTGTTAGACCGACTTCGAAGTCAATCACAATGGCCATTGATCGGGGCAAATTTGATTTACTCGACCGATGGCAACAACCCGGATCCCCTTCGAGAAATTGCCCGATCGCGAGGCCGGGACATCTCCAGGTTAAGTACCTCGCCTCCGAAAGAGAACCTCA
The DNA here is from genome assembly GCA_013433165.1 of Hypsizygus marmoreus. Classification (NCBI taxonomy): domain Eukaryota; kingdom Fungi; phylum Basidiomycota; class Agaricomycetes; order Agaricales; family Lyophyllaceae; genus Hypsizygus; species Hypsizygus marmoreus. The sequence goes on along the minus strand of CM024090.1, from coordinate 1,215,078 downwards.
TGTAACGTCCATCGCCAGTCGAACACATCTCGAATCCCTCACCAGTCATTTGACAGAAACGGTCATAACCTCGGGAACATGGTCGGGAATCGATACTCCTAGGCTTCCCTGACAGAAACTCTACGTTTCGTTGCCGCGACGTCCAAAATCATGCACATGGTGAGTGAGTCGATATCAGGAGCCTGACGGCAGTTGCCACCAACGGTCTCTTACCCACCCCTGTTCCAATCCACAATCCACAACCAATTGCAATAACCATCATACTGCCAGACAGGTTTTGATGTCTTGCACGCCGATGATATTGATTCGATTTTTGGAGGGTTGAGATGTCGCGCAACCCCTGCGAGGTCCGGTCCGTCATCGCATCATCCCAAGGCGGACTCCCTCTGCAGGCGCTGGGCCTGAACATCCTCATTCACTGTCTCCTTCTGCCGTCTGGAGTCTACTATTGGGTGATGACGTCTTTTTCGTATACTGGTCTCGTGTTCCTGGTCCTGGTCTGGCTGGCAACGCCTTCTACAAGCGAGTGCTCAGGTTAACCATGATGATCACGAGTCGTCACTCATCGATGATGTTGGCTAGGAAGGCTAGAAAACTCTGCATCCTCATATTCCCGATGCTCTTCACAGCCATTGACGATGTCGACAGTGTCGCCTCACTGCATATTTATTCAATCTCACAGGAGGGAAGCGATCTTCTGGGTGTGTCTTGGATCTGACGCCATCTTGAATCCTGTCAGAAATGATATGGACCCGGAGGACTCCAGTTTCTTGAGACTGCTCTCCTGGCAAGATGAGCTGGACACATGCCTGATCGTCTACCCGAAACAATATACTCTGGCTCTACCAGGCAAAATAAATTTTCCAAACGACGTACTTCCACACAAAAGTCCGCTTACATACCAGGAAACCTCTTTCTGACCGGAGTAATCGCGTATCCCGACTTCTCGCCTTCCTTCTAACTTCAAGCACCTTGATAGCAATTTGTGCGCCCAATGTCCCATCAGCAATCAATCGTCGTAAATGTTTCCATATACAACAATTTTATCCAGATCCGCGGCCGCACCTGGATCCCAACGTCTTGTCAGTATGCGTGGTATGTTAATCAGTCCGTGAGGGATATATACCTCCATTGAATCCTGCAAAGGTGAGCGTGTTTCCTCCGCCGGCATGGAACGTCACGTTAAGTGGCTGGCTCAAGATGATCCCTGCGCTTCCGCTGCGTTGTCTAATTGACACAGGGACCCCACCATTCACGGAATACGTAGCAGTGCGGGAAAGGACAGACACGCCGCCTCTGTTATCCCCCCCTTGATTGGTTTGGTCAAGATGATCATCGGTCAAAGGGAGAGCAGGACGTACAAAGGCCGTCTGGATTATGGTAATAGACAGATAGCCACTGAGGCTGTCCTGTGCCAATGATATTTTTGATTGTCACCGTCGCATTTCCTTCAACTGTGATACCATCCGCTCAATGTCCATCGGACAGCACTGAGATTTTGGATCCACTTACTCCCAGTAACAACTTGAGTGCCGGAACATGTTGGCTGATCATCTTTCAAAATCGGAAGACTCAGAAATCGAAGCTGACTTCAGACGCACACAGAGTGTGATAAATGCAAGACCCGTTATCTCCCCTTGTTCTGCCTCATACTGTCGCCCCTTGGGGTAAGTGATACGTCCTGTCTTTGCGTCGATGGTGTATATATCATGCCAATTGATCTTGAACGAGCCAGTTCGGTCGTCGATATCGGCAGGTAGCCGCACGTACCTGAATTTAAGTCTTGTAAAGCCATTTTATATTAACCTAGAGCAGACAAACCTGCTGTCGTATAACTGGTCCGCAGGTGCCCATTGATCACCGCAATAAATGTATGATTTGGAAAAATCTTCTCCGGCAGTGATCGTGAAGGTGCTCTGCGAATTCCACGTCCGTGTCCCGAGGCTGGTCAACACTTGTTGAAATTAAAGCAGCAGCAGGAAGGAAGAGAACGCACTCTGCAATGTAGGACTGAACCGACCATGGTCCCGTCAGTTTCTCTGCTGAAAATACGACGACATTGTTCGGACGGTAGCCTGTTTTGTGAGACATCAATGCATAGTATCTCTTGCCGGTATATAAGATGTTGGGAGCTTCGAGATCGAAATCTGAGGAATGGCGTTTTAAAGAACACCAGAGTGTCAAGGGGGGCGAATCGCATACTGTAGAAGGTATAGACAACTTCCTCCACGTTAGTGAAGTTCGCATTCAATCGAGTAATTAGGTTGTCATGATCTGCGTCAGCGTCCCCGTTGCTGTACAATGCATAGGCCTCGCCTGGAGCAATGAAGGCCTGCTAACTTGTGAAGAAACACGACGAACTGACCATCAACATCTTTGAATAATCCTAAGTCTTGGCTAGGACTGCCAAAAGGTCGAAAGGTCTCATGAAACGTGTATGGGCCTGACAGTGCCCTTGAGTCAAGGTTGTACATAGCAGCGGGGAAAACAGACCAGTAATATTAGGGCTGGTAGCAATACCCTGCCGCAGCAAGCCATATGTCGAATTATCTGCGTGGAACCATAAAACCCAGTTCTGTGTGGGTACGTTGAAGACGGCCTTGGGCCTTTCGACGACTTTCTCTGGACCGATATCAGTCCCAGGGATGGGGGAAAGCGCACGGCCTTCATTCTTCCAGTTGAGGAGATCAGATGACGAGTACACATTGATACCTGTGCTTCAAACCTATATGAGAATAAGAGCAAAGGTAATAACAGTAACAGATTAATTGCTTGCCAGAGAAGAGGTCTTTGTCCTCAAATCGTTCATTTTGACCGAACCAGTACCAGGTCTTATTCACGTTGACAATGCCGCCTGCGTGGGCACTCAAAATGTTTCCATCTGTATCGTACCACGTAGCACCGGGAACAATGTATTTGTTCTTCCGAGCCAGTACTAGGATGCTGAACAGCGACAGCAGCAAAGTCGAGTGGGTCAGCATGGTAAACCGCATGACTGAGTGGGGTGGAGATGTACCGCTTTTTTTCCAGGTAGCATCTTTGTTTTCAAGACATACCAAGCGAGAAGACGATGCATATGAGAAGTTGGAAGTCAGGCCCGGCCCGGCGAAGCCCAGAAGGAGACCAAGAACTTGCAGGACAGGTGGGCAGGCAATGCTGAATATCTTAATTTCCGTGGGGCTGTCGGCAGAGGACGCCTTAGTAAGGGGGTTGGGCTCGTTGTTCAGGTAAACAAGAGAACATGCGCAGGAACCTCAACAGGTGCATGTTTCAAGTTTGGATTCAGCCGTAGCAGAACACAAAATACATCCAGTCCTGGACCATTTAAGTCTCGAGAATCATGCTAATAGTTCTACGCCGTGTATATGATTGGATGTTGGGGTATTCCACCAGAGTCATCAGATATCGGTATAGCGGTGCGCACATTGGATGAGTGGTATGGATACGGCAGACGTCGCCGTTCGCGAGGTCGAATATCGATTCGCCGGCCCGTTCTGATGCATGGTTAACATCAGGAGGTCCGAACTTCCAACGAAGAGGATCACGAGAGATCACGAGGGCTTCACCCAAAAGCTTCCTTGTAGCTTCACTCTTGATACGATGGTGAAATTTTTCGTCATCGCGTTTCGAGAACCCCTCCAAGCGATACGGTAGGGTGGTTCTAGAAGCCTGCTGTGTATCAGGAGGTCTCCCAGTCAATGTAAAATCCCGAGGAACTTGAGGAGCTTGGGAAACATGGGAAACTCGAATCTTGCAATCGATGGCATTGGGGAAACTTTGAGACTTGGCCAACATCGGGAATGGCCGACATGCGGTGTCGCGTGATCGGCGCGTATCCCAAATGTGGTTGCCCGATGGCGCCTGACGCTCCCGGTGTCGTAACTCCTGTGCTGCGTTTGGCGATTTGTGATGATTTAAGGTGTCCGAGCTGAGCTGTTCGTCTCAATGTACCCTCATCTGCTGAAGCCGTTGCAAGGCTGCCTTTGTCGCCCGCAACGGACTGGCGCCAGCATAATTTGACAACACCTATCTCCCTCGCAGTGGACCAGGACTAAGTACCGCCCTCCACACACCAAGCCATGGTTTACGCTGCCCTACCAATGTGTTATCTCCACTTTTCTCAATCTCCACCTCACTCTCCCCCGCCCAACGCATTGCCAGGTAAATTCTCGAAGAGGCGCGCGTACGTACGCCTTGACAATCGATGCTTTAACTTTCTAATCAAGATTCTGCTGGCCCACCTTGAACGCAGCCCGTGCTCTCCCCAATCCGCGCGACGCGCCCTTCATTCGAATTTCCCGTCGCGGTCTTGATCTAATGATCATGTCGGAATTATGTCATCCCATGCTGGGGATGCCGAGCTCCTGCAGCAAGTTTCTCAAGTTTCCCATCAACTTCCTTCTTTCCATCGGCAACTGCCCTCCCCACAGAAAGCAGATGTCAGATACGGATAGCCGAAGGCTGCGTAGGTTCAAGCAGAGTATCTACAACATTGGGAGATTATCATGTAGCGGCGGGAACAATCTATTTGTTCTTCTGAGAGCGAATACTACCGTGCTGCATAGTGACAGCAGCAAAGCCGCGTCAATACGCGATGTGAACTTCTCTTCGGAACTTCCATCATGCCTTTGAAATCGTGACTCACTCGGAAACGAGTACTTATAAGTAAGCCTTTCCGACTTCTCTAGATTTCCTACTCTCACAACATGTCTTTCGAAGAGTCTCCTTTCAAAATTGCCATCCCTGACTCACAAATATCGCTCCTTCAGCAGAAGCTTGCCCTTGCGACCTTCCCTAATGAGCTTGAGGATGCAGGCTGGTCGTACGGTACTCCGCTCGCTGACGTACAGCGACTTGTTAACCGTTGGAAAGACGGATATGACTGGAGGAAGCACGAGGCGGCTCTCAATGCCGAGTTACCTCAGTTCTCTAGAGACATCGACGTCGAGGGTTTCGGGGCCTTAAACATCCACTACGTTCACAAGAGAAGCGAATTGAAAAATGCAATTCCCCTGCTGTTCGTTCATGGATGTAAGTGTTTATTCCCGCCTGAATTCCGTTCACTGATGTTTTCCAGGGCCTGGGAGCTTCATTGAAGTGCGCAAGATTCTCCCACTTCTTACAGACGTCTCTCCCGATCATCCTAGCTTTCATGTGGTGGCCCTCAGTCTTCCTGGGTACGGATTCTCGGCCGCACCCACCAAGAAAGGCTTCAGCACTGCTCAATATGCCGAGGTATGGGAATGTCTCAAAGCTATAACGGATACTTGCAGGCTGAACACATCGGAAAGGTTGGGAATAAGCTGATGCTTGCCCTTGGGTATGACGAATACAGTTAGTTTGTTACTGCTTTGCTACTGCACAGGCATTGACCCATTGGCACATTGTCAATGTAGTTACACAAGGGGGCGATTGGGGCTACCTGGTAAGTCATTCCGTGAGAGGGTTCGAGTATTTCGCAGCAGCTGAGCTTGTTTTCGCATCCACAGATCACACGGAAAATTGCTACTCTTTACGGACACAAGCATAGCAAGGCGTGGCACACGAATATGGTTGTGTAAGGTTGTTCGTCATTTCTATCATGAGCCTGCTCTTAACATTGTTCCTCAACGATCAGTGGTGCTCCTCCTTCCCTTGGTCGACCAATTATACTACTCTCGCACCTCCTTTCAAACCTACCTCTCCTCAAGTACAGTCCTCGGGAACAGGCAGGCCTCGCGCGCACAGTGGAGTTCCGAGCACGAGGGCAAGGCTACTCTAGTACAGTCGACCAAGCCGCAGACACTTGGATATGGTTTGACCGACTCGCCTGTGGGATTACTAGCATGGATCTATGAGAAACTCGTCGGGTGGACAGACGCATATCCTTGGGAGGATGACGAAGGTCTGAATCACGTACTCGCTACTATGATTGATTTGTGGACTGATGAGTTTCTTAATGGTGGTTGAATTAGTGCTCACCTGGATATCTATCTATTACTTCTCTCGCGCAGGCCCAGCTGCATCTCTGCGAATTTACTACGAAGTCGCTCATGCTAACCCTAACGAGTTCTTGATGCAGGAACGCACGACTATACCACTGGGCTACTCACATTTTCCTCAGGAGCTCGTCAGTTTCCCCCGGAGGTAAGAGTGTATGATCATCGATCCCAGCAAGGACTCATTGATCGGGCTCCTATCCTCCAGCTGGACCAAGAGACCTGGCTTGATATTTGAAGCTGAGCACGATAGCGGAGGTCATTTTGCCGCACATGAGAAACCTACGGAGCTTGTGGGTGATCTGAGGAAGATGTTCGGAAAAGGAGGAGGTGCTTTTGGGGTTGTGAAAGGGAAAAATGGATATGCTTAGACCAGAAAGGTCATTTTTAGTCTGGATGCTGTGGCAAGCTGTGGCATACAGAGGCCCGGTCTATCACCCCGACTTTCTCATCGGCAGGATAAAGGGAGCATCGTAGTTCGCATTGACATCTAGTTATATTGAATGTTGGGGTAGAGTGTGATGCCGTTTTCGTATATCGCTAAGTGCTACAAATATGACTGAGTATGAGAGCTCGAGGGTGGATTGCGGAATCCGGAAAGCCTAGACTGTCACACATCACACGGGCACGTGCTGGGAACACGACGCGTCGCCCAATCAGATTCAAGGTTCTTGAACTTCGACTGGCTCGTGCAACGGCCCAGCCTCAGAGGGTTCTTCACCTGTTCTCACTCGATTCTCACCAAGAAGTTCTCAGCACACACAGGCGTTCACGCTGACAGTTCCAGAGTGCTTTCTGAGAGCCAATAATGCTCTTAACACTCAGTCTAGTCGTCACCGCCATTCAAGGTAAGCTTAAGATTAAGCATGGTCCATGGTCCATGAGGGCGAAGGAAGTTCATGAGGATACTAGGATGCTATGCCTCTGGTCTACAGGAAAATTTGCAGGGGAAGCTTACCCACACTGCCACACGTACCGTTGCAACAAGACCCTCATCACCGGGGAAATGCCTGAGGGAGAATTTGTATGACCCTAGCCTCTGAACACCTTCGCAGCTCACAATACTGGGATATAGCACTCCGGCTGCTTTCTCGCAGTCGTCCCCTCCATCGAGCCCACCTCTTACGGTTCAGCCTCTGATAGTTTCTGGGCCGGCCAGCAATCGTGTTAACCTCGTTTTCTTCTCGGATGGTTGTAGGTCCATTCATCTACTTCGACAAATAATGTGTGGTTCATGATGTGACCGTAACGCAAACACAGACCTGCTGGATGAGCAGGGCAAATTTTTCGAAGATGCTGCCAGACTGGCTGAAGATATCTCTGGCAACCAGACTTTCAGTACTGTCCGGCCGCTTCTGAACTTTTGGGCAGCTTTCTCGCCAAGTATCGAGGTTCGAATGCTTTTTTTCGGGAGGCGAAGTATTTTCTGAACTCTCTTATTTTTAGAGTGGCATTGGCATGAATGGTATACCCAAGGAGTGTGTCTTTATTCTCTTGGTTCTTGTCTGCGATAACATTCGCAATTGACTAGCACACCATTTGGCCTTTTTCGAGATGGGACAGAGCTCAGAGCCGTGTACTACAGTAAGCCAGAAGTCGCAGAGGCAGCCTGTTCGTCACTTGGCGAGCAATGTGACTATCCCATATTACTAGGTCCGTCCACGAGCCCACATAGAGATTTTGGGCTGATTTTCTTATCGATATAACCAGGAAATGATCCTTACTATGGAGGTAAGCCACAAAGCTTGAAATATACACATTCAGAAGCTCAACTCTTGCTTCAGGGCTTGGGGGTGACTATACGTGCGTATCATCCTGTGTACGAGTACTCCTTCGTGTCCTTTTCCCAACTCATCATGTCTCATAGAGTGATCACCTCGTCTCTCGCAAACGGACCGCTCGTGCTGCGGCACGAGTTGGGCCATTCCATCATCGACGTCGGCGAAGAGTACGACGGCGGCTATGCATACTTTGGTCCAAATGCCGCACACGATCTCTCACAACCCCTGCCATGGGCCCATTGGCTCTCGCCAATCCCACATAGTGAAGTAGCCGCACCACGTGTCGAGCGTTCGGTGATGCCATTGCAGGAGTATGCTTGGACAATGCTGAGCACCTCGACACCCTGGTCAACCAACTTTACGTCTTCGGGTGCATACTCCCGTCACCTCGTGCGATTCTCTCTATCCGGCCTTCCTGAAGCTAGTGACCTGAAGGTATTGTTGGATGGCAATGACCTCGGTTGGATTCCCAAGGACGGCATAGGTCTCGACCGGTGGCACTACGACATATTTCACAACTATGACTTGTCCCCCGGACAACACGAGGTCAAATTTGCTCTAGTCAATTCCGAGAGGGAGGGCACTGCACAACTCTGCAGTGTAGAAATAATTGAGTACGGCAATGAAGACGAGTGAGTGCTCCTTTATTCATCCGCCACCCTTCATTGACGATCCACCTTGTCATACCCAGGTTCATATCCACCCCTGGACACTATGGAATATACCCAACGTCCGTCTCATCTCATCTTGCTCAAGCATCAAAAAAGCGGCTCTAATACCCAGCTGTAGGTTCTCAGAGGCGAACGAAACAAGTTACAGGCCCACGAACGAAGACTGCCTCATGCGCATCGTCACGTCACCTAACTTCTGCAAAGTCTGCATCGAGGGGCTCTGGCTCTCCCTCCTGCGGCGCGTCAGCCTCATCGACGATGTCAAAGAGGCATGCGAATGGCGCCCAGCACCACTAACATCTACCACCCAGGAAGGTTTCTGGATCAAAACCCTCGACCTACAGCTCGTCCCACTGGCGCAATTCCGCTCGGACGCTCGCGGAGTCGAGCGGAACGAGAGCTACACCATTACGTGGTGGAAGGATCGGCGGGTGCTCAAGGAATTCACGAACATGACGCGAATCGAGGTCGCGGGCGACAACCAGCGAGGGACCTATTCCGTCAGCGTCAAATTCTCGACGGACGAGGTGAAGGTGGATAAGGACAAGTTGTTATCCTCCGGTATCAGGTACACAGTAAAGAGCAACTGCGGTACCTAGCGAGCAGTTAACAAGGGCGCAATCTACTTCAGTCATTTAAAGCAGGTGTAAATAGCATTGCAGTAAATAGTATATTGTATGATATTGCGAGTGACGGAGAATTCCAAATGTCAAAAAAGAAAAGGAACTGATGCTGGCAACGGAAACGAGCGTCCGAGGTCGAGTGGGATGAGGGTCGAGGACACTATGTACAGACGCAGAGCTGGATGGGTTAGGTAACGGAAACGGGATGGGGAATATAGAGTTACAATCCTAGGAAAGTGATAAGATGAGAAAGAAAAATGAGAGGTCAGGAAAACCGTGCAGGATCGTTTGGTGGTAGAGGGAAAGGCCAAAATGCATAAGAAAAGGAGTCGAAGAGAGAGAGCGTGTGTATGTGTGCGTGCGTGGCGAGATATGGTGTGCATTAAAGGGGAAAAGCGGGAGGGTGAGGGTAAGCGTGACAGTAGGCGACAATTGGAAAAATATAAAATAACGAGAGTGGGAGGAGGTCATATCATCAAGAGCGTAACGTAACGAGGAGGAAAAAAAAATGCAGAAGCGAAACACGAGACACCACTAAACCCAAATACCAAGAAAGACCACAAAAAAGCAAGGCAAGAAGAGAGAAGCAAGACATCGCGTCGACGGGGGCAAGAAGGGGGATCACATAATAACGCACTTGCAACACCCCCCACTCGGCTCGTACTCTTCCTCCCCCTGCCTCTGCCTTCCCTGCTCCCCCATCGCAAGCATTGGTATTGACACGACCTTCTCGCCCGATGGCGCATAGTCTGAGAACGGCGCAGGCGAAGGCGGCGGCGGATGGCGTACAGGAAGGCGCGTCTCGTCGTGTGCGTTCATTGTGGGTGCCTGGTCCTGCGGGGGCTCCTCCGCGATGCGAGTTGTAGGCCGCCCGAACTCGTCCATGGGGATGTATTCGGGGTCCCCTGCTCGTGGGGGACGGTACTTTGAGTGGTCGAAGCCAAATGTCCCGGGAGCCTGTGTCCGGTAGAGTTTAGTGTCTGAGTAGATAACGAGCCCAGAAGCAGATTATTACGCACAGGTTCAATCGCATTAGAAACCTTCCTAGGTGTTGGATTCCCATCCGCCTTTTCATAATGTCCATCCAAACCCTTTTTCCTTGCCACCACAGGCAGCACAACCTACATTTTTCAACCTCATCAATTTCAAAAACAAAATATAACAGCAAAGTACTCACATCGTCCCAATTCCCCTGCCGCGGCACTGGCTGCGTCCACGACGGAATCGCATCCACCAGCTCCTCCCCATCCGCCGGCGTCGGGTAGTATGCCACACTCCGCCTCTTGTCCTCCTCTTCCACCTCCCTCCTGGTTGCCAGCTTCTTCGCCCTCGTCTTCTGTGCCGCCGTAGTCCGTGATGGTGTCTTCTTCGCCGCCGGCGATGCACCGCGTTTCTCTCCAGCAGGGGTCACAGGTGTAGGTTTCGATGGCTGACGCCGTCGCGTCGAAGGCGGAGTCGTCGAGGTGGAAGGCATTGATGGCGGCTCGCTCGCGCCTCGCTGTATCGTTTGCGGCGTTGGCGACACCACCCTCGATTCCGTGGACACTCTCGAGGGCGGAGCAGGTATTCTTGACGGCGGTGCATTCGCCTGCCGTGATGAAGGCCTGAACGATGTCGGCGTGGTGCTGCGGTTATCGTACGACGTCCTCGGTATCGGTGCCGACGCAGTCGACATGTCCGCTGCCCCCGACGCAAAACTATAGTTCCTATGTGCATCCATATAATGCTCTGACGCAGATCCAGCATCCGACCCCTCCTCCTCGCCGTCCAGATCCGTCAGTGGGCTCTCATCAAGCACCCTGCCCACCTCCCTCACATCATCCTCGTCAAGGTGCAAGCTCTCCCTCTCTCGCTCCCTCACCACCGCCTCAATGCCCGACACACTATCCGCCCTCTTCCTCCGCCTCCTCCCATCATCCACTGCTATCCCAGCACCACCCGCAGGCGTCCCCGCCCTTGTACTCAACATAAGCTTGGTCCGCAGCGTATGTCCGTAATTTGCAATTTCCAGCATCTCCTGCCGCCGCCCCACGCGAAGCTCACCGACACCGCCGTTCCGCGATACTTCCCCGCGGTACCAATGTTCGAACGGACGCTCCTCCGAGTCGTTCGATGCGCGTGGGGGAGCAAGGTCGTCGGTGTCGAGACGTGACGGGGCAATGGATGTCACGGAGCCTGGCTGGAACGGCGCGGGTTCGTGCAAGAGCCCCGGATTCGGGCGTATTGGTGTGATTGCAACATTGGAGCGAGAGGAGTTCACCGAGAGGGTCTCTGAAACAGTGTGCAGGTCAGAGGACTGGCTGATATATGGGTATGAGTCGGTATATGTATTACTGGTGCCATTGGGTATCGGGGGAGGCGGTGATGGGGATGAGGAGGAGTGGCTGGTGTTAGAGGTACCGGGGCGCTGCGCTGCTTTGGGTATTCGGGTGGGTTTAATGTCGTTTGGGCGTGGGGAGAAGGAACGTGCCGGGTCTGGAGTTGTCTTTCCGTTTGTACTTCCGTTTGTACTTGGCTTCGACCGAGGAGCGCCACTCGTTTTTCCGTTTGGGAGGTCGGCGATGTAGGGCTGCGAGTACGTTCTCGACCGCGATGGGGGCTTCTTTTTTGAGGGTGTCGTGCTGCCGTTTGCACGCGATGAAGCGGGTATTATTCGATCAGAGGAAGTCCGGGGCTCCTGTAACACGGTGCGCGAACGAACGGCGCTGGCATTGCTCTGCAGAAACGGAGAGTTTGGCGCAGAGGCCTGGGTATCGACGAGCATCGCGATGTTCGGACTGTGCGACTCGTCCTGCGAAGATAAAGAAACAGCGGACATGCGCTTTGCCAGCGTTCGGCTCTCGCTTTCAAGTCCTGCCATGGATAAGATTAAGTTATGTAACATGTTCCTCGAAATGTGTAATAACCGTACGTTTCCGCAGAGCAGGCACCACCTCCTCGTCCCAAGATGGCCCATTCATGGGCATCCACGCTGTCTGGATTTGTGCCATAGCAGCAGACGAAGGCCCTCAGCGTCCTCCCTGGGCTCGGTGAGAGACAGGGAAGCAGGAAACGGATGGACAGATGGAGAAAAGCGAGTGTTTGCCACGGAGGATGGCAGAAATCTGGCATTCGCTCAAACGGGTTGCAAATATTTGCAATACCCGTGCGAAAAACACCTGATCGCGTTCCTTTTTCGGTTAGCCTCTCTACCAACTTGCACTTTTGTAAACTGTGTAATTAAAACCACGTTAAGATGAGGTGTACGTGTGGTAAGAAGCAAGTAAGTAGCAAGGTGAATGTGAGTCTCCTCTTGAAGTTCACAATAGAGACGCTCTGACATATATTATAGCCTGGACGTACATACCTGTTGCTAATTAATTGGTTCCGAACAGATACGCCGGCAACCAGTATACGTCCATGGTGAGGAAGAATGTCTATCATCGACAACCTTGCCTTTCTAACGGATAGACAGGTTACCAGTCTACTCTACCAGCGACATCAAAATGCCGCGTTCCTGAGCTCAACCTTGCGAGCACAGACTCAGAGAGCTCAACGTGACATCTTTCTGACGGCGCCTTGTTGCACGCCATCTCTGAACCGCCACATCAAATCTAAATCGCTGACGACGATTTCTGGTGGCAGTCACTGTGTACAACCTTATCGCCCAATATGGAGATGATGAGACTGATAAGATGTTATGCGACTCGTTCAACGCCCAGCCGTGAACACTTCTTACTTTGTGAATGTCATCTCTCGAACCTAGTGTTTCTAGGTAACTCTGATGTCCTTCCATTTACCCACTTTGCTGAAGTTCTGATGTGCGGCTCATCAGCATTTGTGTTACAGACAAGGAGGATGTCGAAGCAGTGATCAGAGGATATCGGGAGGGGAGAATTTCTGCATCGTCGTCGTTCGACACCACCGAGTTGAGCAGCCTCGTCGGAAACGGAAACGTCATCATATACCGTGACAGACCGCCACGGGATTCGCTTCACTCTACAAACTACTGGGACCGCGACTCAAGGCGCATGTTGTTTCGAGGCTGCTATTCGACTCGGGCGAATAACTCCACCATGGTTCGGATTCAGTATAAAATACCGGGTGATGGGCTTCAGCAGCTTTTTCTGGTTGCCTACCATGATGATTTATTGGAGCACACGTGTATTCCCGCGAAGGCTGTGTACCCTCCAGCTGAAGCTCAGAATTTGAACATGGTTGGAGGGAGTGAGGCGGCCCCGGGTGGAGCCCATGGGAGGGGTAAAAATCGGATGAGCATTGCCTTTCTTACTGGCAATCCGGCCACCTCCTGATGGTGCGTATTTTCTCCTGTAAAGTTGATGGAACAGGTAGATTTTGACTACACTTGACGATGCACTGGTTCCTTGTACAGCTCGTTATATACCAGTTCCCAGCACAGGGCTGACATCGATTCAAGAATTCCAGCTGGAGAGACCCTCCGTTCCCAATGAGGTCGCAGAATTCACGCAAGGAGGTCCCCAACGCACCACGATCACTGAGTTTTATGCATACGAGTATATCTGAAGTAAATGAGAGTTTAGCAACAGAACACGAATAATCCAATGAGGTCTCACAAATTCTGATGCTAAAAATGTTAGTTAGCTGACCCTGTGATCTGACACTCCTTCAAGAACCGTACTGCAAAGAATACGGGATTTGGAAAGTGCGGCAAACAGACCGCCGTACAAGTGCAGCGATCAGTGCGGCGGAGCAATTGCGTAGATTCGAACCAGTACCGGACGCCCGAACAAGTTCAAGACAGTCGTTCAAGCTTCAAATCACCTGAACGTAGGGACTGGAACTTATTGTCGTCCAAGTCGATAGAGTCTTGCAATGTCCAGAATCTTTTCAAGCTGTTAAAGACCCAAAGTTATCAAGTTAGGTGTTAAGCCGAATCAAGTGGATCAAGTGTAGTTTTGCTGATGTCAAGGCCGAGTAGCCTGGGACATCCGAGCCTTCAAGGTCACAGTTCGGAATAGTTGGGAAGTTCATGAGGTGACGACTCTGACGAAGTTTTGATCAAGCTCAATGTAGGCGTTGCCGCCGTCGCTGCGTTTAAATTGCGAAAGCCGAGCCTTCGGCAAGTTGCCGTCGTTGCCTTAACTTGGCTCCGAGTCTCAAGCGCCACTGCTTCGATTTCGCTATGTTACAGCTTCATCCGACTTGCCTGTATCTTAAACCCCCTCAAATTCTCGGCTTTAGTGCGAGAAGACTAGCAGTGGACTTCGATTGTTAGAAACTTCTGACGTGAGCGCTGGTCCGGCTGGAACTTACAAAACGCAGAGGTCCAATCCTCGCCATCGCGGAGGTGTCCATGGTCCGTCATTCTCTTGCCTTTCACCATTCGGTGCTGTGTCGTAAACCGTGATCTATACATATGGATATTGCGCGAGATGCTCATTCAGCTGACAAGTCAATGGGCACATTGGTATCCATTCTACCGAAAGCCCGCACCCGGTGTCGTCTCTCTCATGCTGTGAAACCATCCATCCAAACTTCGGCCTCGACTCAACCGAGGCATGCCCGAACATTTTTTGCGTTTTGGCTTAGGTCCGGTGGCGATGATCCCGGCCATGGGGAAGCAGCATACTTCATACACTTCTGTAATTGTCCGAAGGTCCGATCGATGTCTCGAGTACGACCAATTACCCCGCACTTTTACTTCGCCAAGATCTGGGGAAACGACTGGTCCCTGACTTTGAAAGGGTTAACAAGGATTCATTTTTTGCATGGCGTCTTCCTCGCCAGGTTCGAACCATGTTACCAGTACGATCAAACGTTTTATGGTTCAATATCGTCTAATGTCCATGCAAGAATGCGTCAATGACGGCCGCCAGGAGTGTCTACGTACAGTATAGTACTTCAAGGGTTCCGAAATACTTTCAGTGGCGACTTATAAACAAGACTCGTATCTGACTCTGGTGACCTTCCGAGGCTTCTTCTCACCGATATTTTCCTGTGAAGTTATGCAATGGTGAGGGTATGTGGAACATGACAAAGTGAGATTGACAGTCGGCGACATGTGCGCGAAATTAGCCATAAGAAGTAACGGCATTCATGCTTCTGGGATGGATCATGGATGCAGTTTTTTGGGGAAGAAAAAAGGGTTGCAACTGCTTGTTTGGATGACCCATGTCCCGTCTGTACACGATGTAAGTGATCAAAGAACACGTTCCACAGACACACACGTTGGACGCGATAAATTCAAAGATGATTTTCTGGATACATTTCCCTTTAAAATGCTAGAAGTGCAAAGCATAAAGGTATGTGTATATACGCCGTCGAGCGAGGAGTTGAGCGGGGAAGGCAGGCACAAGTCAGTTGGTCATGTGTGCAGAGGATGAACCGAAAAGAGTGATGGGATTTGATCCATGTTCCGAGCGGCGAGCTCCGGAATGCCTGTCCTCTCTCATTTCGAAAATTCTCGGCCTCCAGGCAATTGTTGGAAAGGGTCACACCGAAGTCCACCTGGATTTCACTTTCACGGCATGGCAGGACAAGGTCGGCTTGGTTCATGTCCATCTGGCTCGTCACGTTGTAATAAAGGTAAACAACAACTTGAGTCCATTTATAAAGGAGGGTGCTAATTTATAGATCCTCAAGTTCCGTGTCGCCTTCTTTTCGTCTCCCACAGCCCCGTACATCATCCGCCCTCCTTGACACCGCCGTCGTCAGAATGTCTACGCCCATCCTCCAAAATGCGGCGCGCCTTGACCCGAACCTCAACTCCCTGAGGCCCTCAGCGACGACGACACGCACCAGCAGTGAATCATCTGTAAATCGCGTTAAGAACATTCCTGGATACACCACCCCAGTGTTCAAGGGCAAGGAAGAACAGCGTGCTCTCGTCGAGAATGACGTAGCGGCAAAGGTGTGTTTCCCCCGAACTTGCCGCGCTTAACATTGTCATCTGATCATCGGCAGGGATTCATACCTCGAGAATTGGTTGCGGGTGAAGTCAACTGGTTCTACACGAACCTTGGCATCGATGACACCTACTTTCAAAACGAGAACCGCAGCGTTATCTCCGACCATATCATAGCTCTGTTCGGCGCGAAGATTCTCGCATATACGAAACATGACCCTAGCAAGCTCGTCATTGATCTCGAAAAAATCGACGATGATGGCGCGACCTTTATCCATACCAGCCCTCCTGGCTTGACAGTCACCGAGGGCCCTGGAGCTACGTGCGAAACCAGGTATAATCTATTAAATGTCTCTGGACTTGAGTTGCATAATCTAATTTGATTTGTTACTTTAGGATCGATGAACAATTTTTGGATAATTCCACTCCAGAAAATGCATTCCGCCTGGAGACCTTCCGTTCTGCCGGATCCATCTCATCCACCGCCTCCCAACAGCTTCGTTGCTACTTCGTTACGAAATGCAAGTTTCCTTCGAATCCCGCGCCTGCTGGCCAAACCAAGACCGATATTCGATCTGTGTCCGATGCTGTCTTTTTAGAAAAGGCGACCACAAATACCCTAGATATCTACCAGAAGGTACCTTTCAAAGCTCCTGTTTCTGGATTGTCGTGAATTCACCACAACCATTATAGGTTATGTGGAATGTAGAGGCGCGCTATGGCCCAGTTATAGAAGTTTTTGAAGTTGAGGGCTCGCGCGAGAGGCGACTTGTCATTGGATACAAGACGGGCGGGACCTCCAAATTCTTCAGGTTCGATGACATACTGTATTTCTCCTTTGCATGCTGACGCTTCAACAGTGCACTCTCCAACCTTTATCATTTCTATTCCCTCTATTCTGCTCGTAAATACGTCGGTTCGTGTCTTGTGATCTGCTAGCTCTCCCTCAGATACTGACTGACACGTATTAATTAGAGCAATTCTCTAACGGGGTCACAATAATCTCGCTGTATCTTAACCCTCTCCCTGGTTCGAATGCTCCTCCTATCGAGCACTCCATCTTCCAGGTCATGAAGGAGGCGTCACTTCTCTTCTGCCTGCCCGACAACCCTTATTTCCTCCCCAAAGCTGCCGGAAGCCATGCTGTCCAGGAGGCAACATATGCTTGTTCGTGCAACTTTCGCTTTTGCATCAAACACACCTAACAGTTTAATGCCAGACTGCGGATGGATTTTTGCTCAACACTTCTGTAACCGCCTTGGGCCTGCCTACCTCCAGCTCAAAAATGTTTTGAACGAGAATGACCCAACACACGCTGAAGTACTGAACGATATCAAGCGTCGGTTCCGTGAGGAAACCTTCACTCGCGAGAGTATCGCACAAGTCATCCATGCCTACCCCGAACTGGTTCGTTCATTTGTGCTTCATTCTAAAGCCCGTCTCATCTTCTATTTTTGTAGATTCGCCTGCTCTACGTCAACTTCGCGATGACGCATTACCCTGGATCTGACGATGACGCTTCCCAGCTGATGTAAGCCCGCTGCGTCGCGTTGATGTCGTGATATCCTCGACGTTAACTAACTGAACACTTAGGCCAACTTTGTCGTACCAGCGCCTGCAAACAACGCAGCCATTGACGGACGCGGAACTCTATGACAAAATCCGCAGGACTGTCCCCAATAAGCATGAGCTCCAAGTCCTTGAGAGTTTCTTAATCTTCAACAAGTTCGTGTATTGTCTCGTTTGCTTGGCAAGACCTTCTATTGAGCTCCACTCTCGCAGGCATATCCTCAAGACCAACTTCTACCAGCCCACCAAAGTTGCATTGTCCTTCCGTCTTGCGCCTGATTTCTTGCCAGAGATCGAATACCCCAAGAAGCCATTTGGCATGTTCATTATCATAGGCAATGACTTCCGAGGATTCCACATTCGCTTCCGCGATGTTGCCCGTGGTGGTATCCGGCTGGTGATGTCCAGGAACAAGGAGTACGTGTTATGCCTCGTCTAGACACAACACTTGATTTATCGGTTGTCTTCAGAAATTTTTCTATCAACCAAAGGATGCTGTATGTGTATTTATCTTGTGTTGCCCCTGAACCTTTGCCTATGCTTTCACCATTGCAGATTCGACGAGAACTATGCTTTGGCCTCGACGCAAAACTTGAAGAACAAGGACATTCCAGAAGGAGGTGCAAAGGGAACCATCTTGCCCTCGTACGTCTGACTATCTGGTGATACTGAATTCCATTTTGATATCATTCTTTTACAGCCTTGGTGCAAACCCTAGGCGATGCTTCGAGAAATATGTTGATGTAAGTGTTGTTGCCATGGTGGAGAATGCTGTCTGACGAAGTAATATGTAGGCCGTTGTGGACTTGCTCATCCCCGGTCAAACGCCCGGCATCAAGGAACGACTCGTCGACCTATACAGGAAACCCGAGATCCTCTTCTTTGGACCGGATGAGGGTACAGCAGACATGATGGACTGGGCTGCTCGTAAGTCTTGCCGTCGACTCGTTCTAGGATGTGACTGAGCATCTTCCCATTTAGTACATGCTCGTGAACGCGGTGCTGAGACTTGGTGGAAGTCGTTCACAACTGGAAAGAGCGCCGCCAAGCTTGGTGGCATTCCTCACGATACTTATGGAATGACCTCGAGGTCAATCCGTCAGTATGTCTTAGGCATCTACAAGCAGCTCGGCCTGCGAGAGAAGGACGTCACGAAGGTTCAGACTGGTGGTCCTGGTATGCATCTCTTTTTGTGTTGAGGTCGGTCCTGACCATCTCGGTATTCCCTTCGCAGACGGCGATCTTGGTTCGAGTGAGTTTGTGCTATTAGCCAATTTCATGATGCTGAACGTAGAGCTTAGATGAGATTTTACTATCGAGTGACAAGACTGTCGCAATCATTGATGGCAGCGGTGTCCTTGCGGATCCAACGGGTCTCGATCGTGAGGAGTTGATTCGTCTTGCCAAGCTTCGCGTCCCTGTTTGCAACTTCAACACGTCGAAGTTGAGCAAGGATGGATACTTGGTCAGGGTTGAAGACCAGGACATCAAATTGCCTTGTAAGCATTTACTTTTGTTATTATCATCGACCTAGATTTAACGTGGTTATCAGCCGGTGAAGTGGTTCTCGACGGTACGGATTTCCGGAATGGGGCCCATTTGCGATTCAAGGCGGATTTATTTGTTCCCTGCGGTGGACGGTACGTTCATTCCTGGATTCTATTATCATCCAAGCTCAAAATACATCTGACAGTCCCGAGGCTGTAAACATCACCAATATGGCTGCGCTGGTCGATACGGAGGGCAAGCCCCACTTCAAGTACGTTGTCGAGGGTGCCAATCTATTCTTCACCCAGCAAGCCCGCCTTCATCTCGAGAAGCGCAAGGTCATTCTCTTCAAGGACTCCAGCACCAACAAGGGCGGTGTTACCAGTTCGTCTCTGGAAGTCCTTGCTGGTCTCGCCCTTTCTACAGAGGAATACATCAACCTCATGGTCTTCAAGGATGGCCAGCCTTCGGAGTTCTACAAGAGCTACGTCAAGGATGTCCAGGCCAAGATTGTCGAGAATGCCGCTGCTGAGTTCCATTGCATCTGGCGCGAACATGCCCGACTCAGTGGCGCTAAAGCACGCACGACAATTTCAGACGAGTTGTCGTCGACTCTCAATAATCTTCAAGCAGAGCTGGAAGCCTCAGATTTGTTCGACGATATTCCAAGCAGGAGGGGTGTAATGACTCGTGCGATCCCCGAGACGCTCGTCAAGGAGATTGGACTCGATGCACTTTTGAAGAGGTTGCCAGAACCATATCAGAGGGCCCTTTTCTCAAGCTATGTAGGATCGCGCTTCGTACGTTTCTTCTTCCACCTTCTTCGTTCTCTTCTCATCTACGTTGTATCTTTTTCAACAGATCTACAAATATGGCGTGAATGCTTCGAATGTCGATTTCTTCCACTTTGCTAGAGATCTTGCTGGCCCGAAGCACTAGCGGAAGGATGGTATGTACAATTTAGAATGGACACTTACAACGCAAAAGAAACCGGAATCGATCAAACAGTAGACATGTAATAGTATAATCTCAACTTTGCTTCAATGAATCGTCCGCATGCACAATGTGCTCAACAAGCAGCATTTTTCAAAAGATACTGTCATGTAACCGCGCCTCCCACACGTCAAAGTATCCACCTCTTGAGCCATTGCCGCTGTGCTGATTTCTGAACTGGCACTACCCATGGGTTGTCACATGACCGATCCGGGCGCATTATTGCTTATCCTTGTTTGGTTCTATATACGCGTTGTTTCGAATGTTCAACCTATGGTCGCTGTGAATTGCCTAAAAATTGCGAGCGCAGTTCAAGACGCGTTTCGACATCGGAGAAGCGTAGTCTCGGTGCATTCCAGCCTCCGTAGCATCGATTCCTCTGAATCTTGCGAAACAACTTTGCAAGCGTGCCCCTTCATAAAGCCGACTGCACTCCGCGAACCTCTTTATCGATTCCATCGATTCCCTGATTATCGGACTATTTAAAGGTTAGCATGTGTCCAATGTTCCCCTCAGCCTTCCCAATATGCCCACAGAACTCATATACTCTGGCCCGCATCGCCCACCTCAGGCACCAGACACCGGATTGAAGAAATCAACGGCATACGTCGCAACTGGCACCAGAACTCGCGCTGCTAAGGTTTTGGAAATGGTGAAAGATGACGCAAAGGGGAATTGTCATGTTGCCGAAACAGAGGAATTCCTCGACAACTTATTTCCTGTCCAGGCATCCGTCGTCAACAATGTATATCGGAAAATGGTGGAGTCCGGAGCTTATGACGAAGGAAATCTGCAGTGGAAAAATCTACCGAAGTCGTCCAAGAAGGAGAGTGACTACTATGCCCCCTTCGTCGCGGCAGCAGAGGCTATCAGGAGAGCTCACGGCGACGTCGAAGGAATACCATATAGGAATATTTGGATCGCCAGGCCGAACCGGGCGCCGAAATCGCAGGACTCAGCTGCTCCCCTCATAAGACCCGATGTTATGAGTATTCTTGGCATGGAGGGCGAGAGTGAGCAGTGGGAAACATTGATTGCGAATAGCAGCGAAGAAGTAAGTCTCATCTTGTTTATTGGACTTCGCTGGTGCGATAACCTTTCCAGGCTGAAAAGCTCAAGACGATTGTCGCTTGGTGGCTTCGAGTACATGTCGTTGTAGAAATCAAACCCGTAGAGGGCAAGGATATTTTGGACCACATTTACCAGCTCATGGGGTATTTGCGCCAGGTTCTGAGAGAGCAAGTCGATCGACGCTTTGTTCCCGGCATTCTTCTTTGCAAGACGGAGCTTTCCGTCTGGTTGGCCGACAGATCAGGCGTCCTTGGAACGCAAACCACCTTCAATGTGCATGAGGTGCGTTTTTGGATCGAAGATGGCTTTTGGGTCATCCTGACACATTGTATCCATAGCGTCCAAAGCGCTTCATTCAAACTATTTTGGCTTGTTCTATTCTACCTGCCGAACGGCTTGGTTGGGATTCCAGCATGCGTCTTTGCCGGCATCCAATCCTACCTGACCCAAGCCCCATCCACTCATTCGACAAACGGGTCAATCTCAATGATTATCGACAGTCCCTGTATGATCAACATTGGGTCATTGAAATGCCGTCGAAGGAAAAGGAGGGAAGGGTCGCCTTCGTCACGATTCGTGCCCTCAGTGTCATAAGGGCAGAAAATATGGCAGGTCGAGCGACAATTGTTTGGGCAGTTATGAGGATGGACCATCTCGGGCGCCTTCCGCCTCATAAGGTAAATGTTTAACCTACTTTCAGTTGTTAAGTATGCTAAGAATATACTCTAGATTTTTGTCTTGAAGCAATGCTGGCGCCCGATGACTGCGATCAGCGAGGGAGGACTATACCCGTCTGCAGACCACAACATCCATATCAACCGCGTATATTCCTTCGAGGATGTCAGCCACGACAGCCAGTTGGTCGACACTCAGTACTACACACGCCGAGGAATTCTACATCGTCCTCCATCGGCCCGACCAGACCGCAACGAAAATGGAAAGCGGGAGAATGACCAACTAGAGGATGCTGAGCGACGTGAGCCGTATATACACGTCACCGCAAAGAGTGATCACTCTTCGGCATTATCTTTTGCCACCGACTCTGATAATGACCCTATCTGGCGAGTGCAGACTCGCATCTTGTTAGAGGATTACGGGTGGCCATTGCACCACTTCAGCGACCTTCTCGAACTTGTGACCGTGTTGAAACACGTTATCGAAGGTATGTGGTGTTGCGCTCGTCTTCAAGCATTGTCTCAAGATCTTCACGATTGCATAGCTCTTCGTGATCTGTGCTTCCTGGGTGTCTTGCATCGCGATCTTAGTATAAGCAATATTCTCATCTGCAGGAAGGACTCTGATGAAGGCTATGAAGGCCGCCTCATTGACCTTGATTACGCGAAGAAAACCGTCAACATGAGAGATCCGCTAGCCAAACTGGCAAAAACTGCACCTAAAAGGAAAGTTGTAGAAGTCTTGTTGGAATCGGAATTCCAGCCTGCCACTGACGAGGTTGTGCGTGTAATTGGCATGTTCAATGCAAATCACTATGACTTCATCAACATGGTCAGTTCCGTGAATCCAGAGGTACTCAAGTCAACAGAAGTCTGTCCATGTTTTTTAGTTCTATCAGCCGTCCATGAATTAACCACATACTCACAGATTCAGGCTGCACACATTGGACTTCTGAAGGAGGTGAGACATTGTTATTGGGGCTGAATCGATGTTTATGTGGTGCTAGACACAGAAAATGCCCGATTTCAGGGACCATGTACCTCAAAGGGGAACCCGAAGTGTATGTTCGTACCTTCTCTTTCCATTTATATGTCCTCATCAGTATATCTTAGGCCACTTTCCCGTTTGCAAGCTCGGAGGTCCTTTCTGATGAAAGGATTTTCGAAAGGGTCATGCCCTTGGACTCCTCGCGCAATGAGTCTGAAGAGCTTGCAAAAGCACTTGGCATCACCAGGATACCCACACATAACGAGAAGCACGACGCGGAAGCAGTCTTCTGGGGTGTAAATTTCCTTGGTGTCACCCGTGACGGACCTGGCGGGCAACGGCGAGAGGAATTGCAGCCTCATAATCAAGCTGATGCAGACCGAGAGCTTTTGCTTGTTAACTATTGTCTCTTCTCATCCGAAGACAGAGGGGTATTGGCACGAAACAAACGGGAGCTACTGAAGTCAAATGAGGACTACGAGACGTATATCCAATCCCAGTTTTCCTCATACTTCGACCCTTTAAAGCCACTGCTTATGAAGTGGTGGAAGATCCTGCGGCTAGCGCACAAATATCCGATGTTCGAGGCGACCCATGAATGGATCATACAGGCACTAGATGAGACCATCGCCGACTTGGAAAAACAGCAGCTGAAGGACATGCGACGTGAAGCTGTTATCGAACGTCGCAAACAGGACCTTCGATCGTTGCAATACTTCCCAGGGCCGAATGAAGGTGGACCGTCGGTGCCCGTTGCATGGGACTTGTCGCCGACTCCTGACGTCGAATCAGCATATTCAAGCTATCGTGACGGCACGCCGCAGAGCCCAACTCCAAAACCTAAGAAGCCCAAGACCTGAGGCTGCCTTTCCTTCCTTCTACTATTATGGAGCTGCTGTGGGCGACTGAGCATTGTGGGGCTCTACTTTTGGGGTCGACTTGGGTTGTTTATATGGGGTCCCTTGTACAGTTTCGCCGCAACATGAAATGGGCTTTCATTATACCTAATGGAACAATAACAGTGCAGCATCTAAAAAATCGTTGTCTATAGGCATCACATGAGCCACAGAAACATCAACCTAAGTATCCCGAAGGCAAGTAACATGAGCGGATTTCTCATACTTCCCAAATTCCCCTGGGGACCACTGCCGTTGGAGTTAGTCAAGCTGGACGCATTTGTACTTCCACCACCATTGCCTTTAACAACGGTACTCGTGCCACTGACACTGAAGACGCGAACGGAAGCAATCTCGAAGTAGAGGTAACGCCAGCGAAATCTGGGGTGCAAACAAAATCTGAGAAGAGAGAAATGCCAAAGTACAGTTATATGTTTACCGCCGCAGAGTGTGATGTCAAATATGAGATTCAGTGCTTCGAAGAACTTGTCTATTTCGTACCCTGCTGAAGGCCAGTTCCCGGTTGGGGTGCCTAGCATTGAGGCATCGAGGGTATTGACGTTAGAGGAGACCGAAGACGGACGCTGGCGCGGGGAAAGAACCATGTCCTACCTGGTTGGAGCTTAATCCGAAAGTCCGATACAAAATTAAAAATGACTTACGAGATCCCACTGCTCGCAAATTCGGTGACGAATACTCCACTTCCGGCATTCGCGAAGGCTTGGCCGTAAGATTCTGTATTCCCATCGGTGACGGTGCATCCCTCGTTAGAATTGGCCAGGTATGAGCAATCGGTTGAGTTGGTAATGGAGGATGCGAATTGGCTCGCGCCTACTGCAGTACAGCCAGGAAGGGTGTGCAGGCCCATCTGATTACGGGTGACAAGATTGATCCCTTCAAAGGTGTCAATCTCGCTAACCAACAAACTATAAGCCGGATGGTGGATGTACAAAGCTCACAAGATGGATGCTTACCCGCCTATTGGCAACCAGGCGCTTGGGACCACCTAGAAATTTCTTTAAAAAGGGGTCAGTGAGTACAAAGACGAGTTGCGTCAGACTGCATACCACGCAGGCCAAACCGAGCACTGTTACGGAGAGCGGTCGGTCAAAAAGACATAGGACGAAGACACAAACACTGACCCCATAAGGTACTCGTTGGAGGTGATCCGGACGGTATTGCGCTTTTCCTTCGAGGGGATGATCGACGTGTTATTGACTTTATTGATGGCATGGTTGGTTGCGGGGTCGACAAAAGCAAGTTTGGAGGAGGCGGCGGTCGAAGCTGACACAAATCTAGACTCGGTACATGCGATTAGCAACAGATGCCCAACGCGGTTAAACGACGAACATGGTGTCTCCATCGGTAAGATTATCGACTTTCGTGACCGTAAGTGATGGAATCGTTGCTATATGCAAAAGACTCACAATGGTCATAAAACGTCAGTCGTTAAAAAAAAACGTGGATAAGTAGCTTGCCGCAGCTCTAGGTCTGAACAACGGAAGGACAATGGCAATAACGAATAGAGATTGTGACATGATGCTCATTGCAATCCTCCACAGGTAACAAAGGCAAGGGCTGAGGGCAAGTGAGTTGGAAATGAAAGTCCAGAGCAAATACAAAAGTTTTCAGCGATCTTCTCAGGAAGGGGCTTTCAGCGTGACTGTTCCCGTCTTGAAAAGTCTCCAAGGGTGAGGTTCTTTCCAGGATTCATGGACGTAGATAGAAGCAGCCGAAGAGGGCAATAGTGAACCTGCAAGCAAGCAGATGGCAGTGACGAAGACAGTTTCGAACTAATGGCGACAAACATTGTGAAACAACGCGAAGAATACGTATAGTCATCAATGGCGTGACAAACCTCGGAAGTGGGCGTAAACCTGATAACTGAGGCAAAAGCTAATATGCATAGCCAGTATTGTCTTTGATCACGCTAAACACTGGACCACCCTTCCCAAACATTTTCCTCAAATCTCCAACCAGCTCAGCCGGCGTCTCATATGAAGCAAAATGGCCACCATGGCCATGTTCAGCCTCGAATACTAAATTCGGGGCCTTGTACCACCTTGCAAGCAGACATGAGCTTTGGGGTGTTGCGAATGGCGAAGGATGTAGTTTACCCACTTTCTGGGGAAATTGATCACTTCTTTAGGAAAATATGAGTATCCCATTGGGATGGTGGTGACTTCCGATTCAGCGAGGAGCTCGCGGCCTGGCTGAGATTTTACGACTTCATAGTAGATCCGAACTGACGCAGCGGGTCCCGCACGCGAGAAGTAGTAAATGGATACCCAAGTTAAGACTGAAAATAAAAGGGTTTTCAATTTTACGGTTTCTGGCAGTGGGCTAGAGACGAATCTGACCTTCATCGTCGTCCAGTATGAAGGTATCCATCCCACTCACTAATTTCTCATAGATCCAAGCCAGCAGTCCGACTGGCGAGTCGGCCAAGGAGTAGCCTAGTGTCTGAGGCCGGGTGGACTGGATCGCGAAGTAACCACTGCCTTCGGTATGGTACTCCAGCGTGCGTTTGAGCCCAGCCTGTTCCCGAGGTGTGTAGGAGAAATAGGGCAGGTATGAGAGAATATGAGTGAAGAGAAGGCCAGGATGACTGAGGGAGGGAGGCGAGGTGCTGTACAAACATGAGGATAATGTAAGTCAAAGAGGACGAAACGTGGACGCACAGAGGAAAGTTCGTGTGCCAGGCCTTAATGTGTTTGGGACCATACATTTTGGCCATCTTACGAGTAATCTGGAGAATGTTTAGGAATAAGGCCTTGGACCGCTCATACCATCAGATAGGCAACACTGACAAAGAAGCCCCAATCTCCACCTTGAGTTACTGCATTTATACAGTAATTCAGCCCGATGTCAGAAGAGAAGACGAGACAAAGGCTTACCATATTCATTATACCCTAGCGCAAGCATCAGTTTGTGTCCCAACTGCACAGTATCGCGTCCATCAAGCTGAAAGCAGGTCGCGCAATTGTAAAAGGATGACATACTTCAGCATACTGCGCCAATGCAAACCCTTTCTTCGCGGGCCCAGCGGAGAATCCGAAACCAGGGAGGCTAAGGGCGACAACGTGGAAACTTGGATAGTCTGCGGAACCTTCGTTCAGCAGCGGAAGTATTTTTCGTACTTCGATGAAACTTCCAGGCCCTGGCAAATTCATTCAACTTTGATCGGGATTTCCTGTTGGAATAGTACTCACAGCCGTGGACAAATAGCAACGGAATGGCGCCTTTGACCTCGCTCTTCTTATGCACATAATGGATGTTCAGTGTTCCAAATCTGTCGACATGGATGTCCCTCGTGAACTGGGGCAGTTCAGCATTGAGCGCTGCCTCGTGCTTCCTCCAGTCATAGCCTTCTTTCCATCTGTTGACGAGACGCCTGATATCCGCCAGAGGCGCACCATAGGATGTACCTGCATCTTCGAGTTCGTCGGGGAAGGTAGCAAGAGCCACTTTCTTCTGCAAGAGGTCGATTTCGGCGTCCGAGATAGAGATGCGGAATGGGGTTGCTGCCAAGCCAGACATCGAGGTGAGTTAGTGGGGAGAAGGAGGAAGTGAGCACAATGATTTGCATACCTTCACCTGAAATACAAGAAGGCAAAGAAGTCGACCATTCGTGTCGGTTGCTCGGCTCATTGGTAGATGCTGACGCCAACACTTCGATACCTCTTATCTGCTTACCCAAAGTTCTTCCATGAGAAAGTGGAAGCATGGGTGTGTGTTGAGTCAGACTGGGTCGGCAAGAAGGCCCATTTCCGCGTGGGCACCGCGTCACCGTCCGTCGAGAAAGCAAAGACGCCGATTCGACGTCAGTCGAAGGCTCAGCGACGCAAGCTCTCTAATACGAAGGGAGGCATTTATAGTTCGTTAAGATGACCAAGAGTTGTCAGCTTGTCATGCCGATGCCCTCCGAAGAAGCTCAGCCAGCAGACACTACTCACTGCATTCCTAAGCAATTTTGCTTCGCGCCAACTTCGGATGTCTTCAGCGCAACAACACGAGCAAAGGATATGATTAAATAAACAACCACCGCATGTCGTACGTAAGGTTGATTTGGGATACACGTCAATGACGGAGCGGCAAATGTGGTAGAACTCCCTGCTTGGTTTGCATCTCCTCAAAGTCCTTCAACGATTCCCATTCAGGGTTCGGAGGAGGTTTACGATGCGCACTGGATAGGTAGGATTAATGACAACTTGAGATATGGGGGGGCCATCTAACTTACCTTCATAGCTTGCGAACTGGTGTTCATGATCAGGGCAACAATGAGCCCGTAAAGACCCAACACCTCGGCGAAAATGAGAATCAAAATCTTGTGTATACTTGTCAGAAAAAGTAATGCAAGGAAAAGGCCATGAATGACTCACCATGCCAACGAAGAGCCGGGGCTGCTGAGCAGTTCCCCGAACACCGGCATCTCCAACAATTCCAATAGCAAAACCAGCGGCGAGACCAGCGAGACCGACGGAAAGACCGGCACCGAGTTGCACGAAACCTTGTGCAAGAGACATTGTAGTTTTGACTATCGAAAAGTTTGAGCGCTAGTACTTGCTCAAATGGACTGAATACGCACGGTCACCAGCAATAAGAACCGAAACGACGAGACCATAGATCTAACAAGGGTAACGAGCGTCAGTACGGCACTCAGAATTCACGGAGGCGGACCTACAGCAATGATACCAGCCATAATGACTGGTACAACACATTTCATCATCAGGTCCGGGCGGAGGACGGACATTGCTGAGATACCAACGCCTGATTTTGCAGTACCATAACTGCAAACGCGAAATGAGTATGCTGATAATGCGCAGTTCAAGCTCGTACATACCTTGCGCCTATGCCTATAGTCACATTCAAAATATCTTGTCAATCGTGTTTCTTTGAAGGCACCACTTTGAAAATGGTGCGAATGGATTCAGACGCTCACACGTAAACACAATGGCACTGGTACAGCCCTAGAAAACCCGCATATTCGAATTGAAATTGCACCCCCCTCAGGAGAAACAATTAGACTCACCATGGCGCTGAAAAAGGGTGCGTAAACGGGGCACAGGTCAGACATATTTTCAAGATGTTGAAGAGGAATTGGGTTGGGAGGAGGAACAGTAAAGAACGATGATGAGGACGTGTTGGCGACACACTTTGGACACACTTCAACAGACAGCGCCAAGCATCGTCGGCAACGACCGTGGCGGAGTTTCAATTGGTGGCTGAGCCTCAACCTGCCTCAACCCACTGGCCCTTGAACAGCGTTGTGGAGGTTTCTGTTATCAATCTGTTATACATACACCTTGCTTGGTGGACAATGCTGGGGTGAATAGAGACCAGGAAATGAAGGTAGGGGTGAGGCAGAAATTTACTTTGTCAGTGGGGGAGACCTTCAATGACAAGCAAGGAAATTGACCTACAGTATGCTCTCTCTACATACTAGCGAAGTCTGGATCTTAGAATGTGAAGTCAATTGAGAAGAGAATCAAGTGTTTCTGAAAATAGACCAGCAACAGGACAGCTCAATGCCGATCAAGAAAGGCGACTGGGGCAGCGTAACACGTAACATGGTGAGCGAAACTGTTGTTTCAAGTGACGCCGATTTCACAACATTGGAGACGTTGCAAGCCAGTACGATGACAGAATGGGATGTGTATTCATTTAATCCTTGCCGACGAAAAGGTGGAAGGATTTGGACAGTCGTGGCTGGAAACGCCTCGTAGTTGCTTTGATTGTGGGGTGAAGGGGAAATACTCAGTTAGCCATGGCCATTGGTCAATATGATCGTTTCAGGCCACATTCAAAGCTGAAGTTAAGGCAAAACTCAGAGCAACGAGACAGCCAATAAAAGTATGATTGATGGTCAAGCAGAACGTCGACCCACCTTCGAGCACAACTTGCACTGCAGAGCCCACTTGGAAACAAATCATGCTGACGTTCGCAGGATAGACGATCCTGCCAGCTATCAGGGCGATGATGGCATGCACCTTCATAGATAGTCATGTGGCTATTTCACCTTTGGGTCGTGCAATTAATAGTCCTCACTGGGCATGGTACAGATACGCCAGAGCCGGCGAGCAGATACCATGGAGGGTCCAACGTAGAGGAGGCGCTGTACCAATATGTGTGTTAGACGAGTAGACTCGAAGTGAAATATCCCATTGAATATATCATGGATGAGACGCAGTCAGGCCACATTCAATAAGTCACTAGTGCTGTATGCCTACAGGTGCTGCATGAGCCGGCCTCGGACTCGGGACTCGGGACTCGGGGCTCGGGGCTCGGTGATGCGGTACCTTCACAGTCAGAGTCAGGTGATGATGATTAATTCAATTAATAATTGCTGAGCGGCGTTTTCTTTTTGGCTTGCTAACGCAAACCTACCACGTTCTTTCGCTTCTGCGGCTTTAAAGCCCTTCATACCTCCCAAAAATCCTGTCTCAAAGAATCTTCTCTAACGCTATTCTCGGGAGACTTGGCATTATCCCTTTAGCCTCATCTATCAACTTCAAACGCAAGTCTTCCACGATGGCCCCCATTACCAACGGTAGGGTCGAGAAAAGCTCGAAGATGCATTCCAAAGTCGTGCGTATGATGGGCTTGCACGGAGAAAGATGTCATCTCATCTATGGTTTGTCTGATCTTAGGTGATTATTGGATCGGGTCCAGCTGGACACACAGCAGCCATTTACCTTGCTCGTGCCAACCTGAACCCCGTTCTGTTCGAAGGATTCATGGCTAATGGGTTCGCTGCTGGCGGCCAGCTCACAACAACGACTGATGGTGCATTATTCCTCTCTCCCCACTTGTATCATCGCTCAATCCACTTTCATCTCCGTAGTTGAAAACTTTCCCGGATTTCCGACTGGGATCTTGGGCCCTGAGCTTATGGACAAGTTCCGTGAACAGTCTGTCCGATTCGGAACGCGTATCATCACCGAGACGGTATCGAAAATTGACCTTTCGGCGCGCCCGTTCCGGTACTGGCGTGAGATGCAGGAAGATAGTGAACCCGAAACCGCAGATACCATCATCATTGCTACTGGCGCAAGCGCCAAGCGCATGGGCTTGAAAGGGGAGGACACTTACTGGCAGAGTGGAATCAGTGCATGCGCTGTCTGTGATGGTGCAGTTCCCATTTTTCGGTAGGTGGCAAGACGTGATCTGTGCTAGAGCCAACCTAACACCCACGGAAGGAACAAGCCTTTGGCTGTAATTGGAGGCGGTGATTCTGCTGCTGAAGAAGCGACATGTGAGTTCGGGTCATGTCATGCATCTTCCTCCACGTTAAACGAGCTTCCCTCCATAGACCTCACGAAATACGGATCTCACGTTTATGTTCTTGTTCGTCGGGGAGAACTGCGCGCTTCGAAGATCATGGCTAAGAGATTAATGAACCACCCCAAGATCGTATGTTTATTGGTCCTTCGAGCATGAAGTGTGACCGGTTCACTGATCGCCTGGCAGACAATCATATGGAATACAGTCGCGACCGAATGTCAAGGTGACGGTGACCTCCTCAACAACCTTCGGATAAAGAATGTTGTTTCTGGAGAAGAGAAAGACCTGGCTGTTAGCGGACTTTTCTACGCCATTGGTATGCTTGCAACCCTCTCAATGGGAGAACAGATCTTGAATCTCTCACAGGACATGAACCTGCCACTGCCCTTGTTCGTTCTCAACTCCAGACGGACACCGATGGCTATATCATAACCGTCCCGGGGACTACACAGACCTCCGTAAAAGGTGTATTTGCTGCCGGGGACGTTCAAGATAAGAGATACCGTCAAGCAATCACCAGTGCTGGAAGTGGCTGCATGGCCGCCCTTGAGGTGGAGAAGCTGATCGCCGAAGAAGAGGAACTAGGTGAGAGCGAGTAGAATTGATCGTGGAATCACAAAATCGGAATATAGAGCATGAACACTTTTTTGCACTACTTCGCATATCCTTTGTAAGCAGCAGTACTTTTCTTTGTTATCGTATATAGAGCTCTCTCATTTTCGAAACAGTGCTGTGGCGAGGTTCCATATTACACGAAGGAAATCAGGAAGAACACTTAACGGTCAAGGAACCGAATACATACCCTAGCACAATCACTTGTTTGACATGCCCAGGGATTTTTCTTTCTCTGTGAATGACAGATGATGCGCTCTCGTACTTTCTTTCAGGCTCTCCACGCCCGAATGCATTCTTGAGGCACCTGTCTGTACAGTCAACAAGCCTTCGTTCACCACAAACAAGTTGAGTTGTGGTTGCCTCGGAACTATATACGCTACTATACACTGGTATCGTTCTCGCTGTAGCAATTGCTTGCGACCTGGGGCATGATTAATGGTGAGTCACATTCTGAGCCTGGTCGTCTCATTCTGTGCTAGGACAGTGCTCCTAGACCCGAACCAGTCCCTATATACCTTGGCCACAATCGAAGACAATCCCCCGCTCGCGCGATGTCCGTGTGATTTGAAAGACTCTTCAAATCTTCGAGGGTCAGGTACGGGTCTGAGTCTAACATCTTGCAAGAAATTATTCAGGATTAGGTTATTCGGCCATGCAAAAACAGTCTACTCTGATAATCATTGCTCTCGAACATCAATTAGTATGCTCGATGCACGTCTACTGCACAGATCCTTGCTCCATCTTGTGTAGTTTTGTGTTTGGATATACACTGCAACCTCGTCTCGATTCCATTAGTCTCATACGAATCCCGCAAGCTCAATGCAATGATTATGACCCTTCATGGAATAATTGTTCGACGAAGTCCGATGGCAGCAAACGGAAGATACAGGGAGATATATGTGAACAAGTACATACGCACTACTGAGGAAATACAAGTATAGTACGAATTATTAACCTTACAAACGACTAGTGTGAACAAATGAGCATAATTTAATAATTGCTCGGGACACCACCGATACGGCCACCGTCCACAAGCCAAACTGCGCCATTGACATATGCTCCTGCACGGCTAGCCAAAAACAAGGTTGTGCCAGCCATGTCCTTCACGAAATTCAGCAACAGGCCGCGAAAATAGTCGTGAAAACGTACCTCCTCCGTTCCCGTACGACGGAGTGGAATCGACTCTGCCAAGACAACAGGGTCAAGTTTGAAGTCTGGGGTAGGACTAGTTGTCATCTCTTCAGAAAATCTTGAGTCTAAAGTAGTCCGAAGCACTAGGCAGATTGGACATTACCAGTCGGCCAGACTCCAGGGGCTAAAACATTACTCCGAATGCCCCAGGGCGCCAGGAGATTCGCAAGGACTTTCCCGAGATGAGTACAAGCACTCTTAGAGAGTGTATAAGATGGAGAAAGAATCTTTGGGTCTAAACGGAAAGCCCCTGAAGATGAGACCGAAATCACTTGCGAGGTGTGATACGGTGGACGGGGAACAGCGGAACTTGCCAAACTGGATGATAGGACCTCAGTTTGTTGTCGGAGGTTCCCTTGATGCAATAGGTCAAGGAATGCGACTGTGGTATAGTACACGGCGGTTACGTTTGTGGCAAACGTTTCCGCGAAGTCTTCAGGAGACCCCGTGTCCCATAATGCGCTCTGGAATGCTTTAATATTTGGTTTTAAAGGTCCAGAAGGCGGCGAAGCAGGAGGAGAAGGCGGGGCAGTCGCTGGGTATGTCTGGGTGGGCGAGGGCAATGGGTGAGAATACAGGTTCCTCGCGATGCCGGCGTTATTAACAAGTAAATTGATATATCCATGACGAGTCTTGACAGCTTCCACAGCGCTGAGCAGGCTCTCGCGACTCGTGACATCACATTGCAGCGGGATCAAGTTGCCATATTTCTGCAAGATATTTCAGCATCTCAAACAGACTGGATGTGAAGGTATGAGAGTGGAGAGGTCTTGGGATCAAGAAAGACGGGATCAAGAAAGACGAAGGCATACGTTCTTCTCATGGGCAGCTTTCTGAAGCATGTCGAATCGACGACCAAGAATATAAACGATAGCACCGTTGTTCTCAAGCGCTGTCGCCATCATTAAGCCTATGCCTAAATGATGCGTCAGTCACGGTTAAAAAATATTCAAAGCTTAGTAGGGCTCACCCGTCCCGCCGCCTGTGATCACCACTACCAATCCTCGGACGTTAAAGCTGTTCACCGGGTTGAATAGATCATGTACATTAGAAGCCGGTATAGGATCGGCATCAAAGAGAGCAGGCGAAGCTCGCGAAGGAGAAGGCGTGCACATGTTTAGAAACAGAGGACTCGGAGAAGGTGAAAAAGAAGAACAAGAAGAGGGGTGAGTGAAAATGTCAGGTCTTCAGTCACCATCCACCCAGGGTCAACAAAACCTCTTATAGCAAATGTCGGCGATGACAGTAGGCCAGGGCTTGCGACTTATAAATCCTTCAGGACTGATCTTGTCCTGATGGCTAGTTCCGCCGGGCAGTGGAGGTTTCGCCCACAGAGAGTGAAACCACAAGCCCTCCCGGTGACCATCAGCTTCACTTTGTGAAAATAAAAGTTAAAACTTGTCTTCTTTCCCTGGGCGTCTCTCTGTGCGCATGCGAACGTCCACAAATATGCAAGAGCTTGCTCTGAATGGAATGCGCAGAACAAGTTCAATTGGATCACAAGCAAAGCCAAAAAGGGACGAGCAGGCCGCCATGTGACACCCGAGATCCCATCGGGATCCATGCAAACTAAGCCAGTAAACATGCGGTTGTCTTCCTCCAATTTTTGCATACAGTCTGTGCCTGAAGCAGTATGAGCGTCCGGCGCCATTCCTTTGCGAGGTTTTCGTGGCATTGCAATTGATTATCGTTCATCGGTTCCCTGCCCATCGGCGAAAAGGTTCGAACCCCTCCCTACCATTTCTGTGCGGAACACTTCTTCGAATTTGGTCCTCAATATCTTAATGCTCTGCACCCTGCTATCCGTACGTCAATCGCCAACGATGTCATCACTCGCATGTATCCCATACCTCCGGCCCGCGTTTCAAGGAAAACATGAAATACTGTGCAGTGGCACGAATCACAGTCTGCCAGCTCTGATTGGTGTTGGCATCATGGCTTATCAGACAAGGGCGAAAGTGCAAGTAGAGATCCATCAATCACCGAACCCACTTCAGGGCCACAGGAACCGTACACGCCGGATAAGTATCTCTGAGTCTTTGGATCATGATCTTCGCAGCGCCTAGTTACTGGAAAGCACGTACGTCTTTCGGTCGTACTGTAGAAGAGTACCATGACTGACAATCATGGCGTCACTGGGATAACTGATGTCCACTGTTCTTGATGGCATCCACACTGCGCCACCAAACATTTCTGTCCCACTACGCAGTTATTGTCTATATCCAGCCACCGCCCCTTCACACAGCGGCGCCATCCATCACAAAGGGACGCCGGGCAAGTGATCCAAGCTAGTCCAAGCTGGCCATCCCTAAGCCTGACTTCTCCCAGCAGCCCATGACAGTTCTGGCGCCGTCGTATCCCAGAGCAGTAGTAGGAACCCAGCACTGGCACCCAAAGGTCAATTCCAGCTGACCAGGGTAATAATTGACTGCTGCGACCCATCTCGCGATCGAACTATTTCGGCGAACACACGTTGTGGACTTCGGAGGCGGCCAATTGCGAACATGCCCATCAGGTATTCGTTCAACTATTATCCCCAGTATCATCGACCCGAACACTACGCTGTTCTCCGCTTACTCAGACCTTTGACATTTCTCGCCCATCTGGTTTATTTTACCACCTATCTCTGAGCGCGGTCATCAGTCTGTTCAATTATTCGAACCAAATAATCGAGTGGCGTACCGCTTAATTCTTTTCTGTTTGATTTTCGGGCAGAGAACCGAGTCTATCGTTTTCATTATCCCCTCTGTATCGACTGAGGCGATCTTCATTTTGAAACGGATGACCCTAGGTAGGCTTTTTAGGAAGTCCCTCTAACGTCTTCATGACGGATGCTACTTTATTCGTGGACAGACATCATGATGAAATAATGCATGATTATATTTATCAGTTCTCGGACTCTTCGTAGTAAAACAAGTAAATCGAAAATATGGTTTCCACACATACCATCGTCCCTTCCCCGTTTAGTTTCTGATCCTCGTACTTTACTTCACCAAAGGAGCATAGGTAGCTTCCAGGCGTGACTTTACGTAGTCCCCCGCCGTTATAACTTCATACTTTCCAGGCGATTCAGGTGAAACACAAGTTGATATAGGCTTCGAGTTCGCCGAGAGGAATGAGCCAGGAGAAGTTTGAAAAAGAAGAATTGCTTACTTCCAAGAGGACATCATAGTCAGTGCCAAAGAACAGTGGCATCGAGTACCGCTCAAGCCCAGAACGGTTGATAGCACGATGGGGCGTGGATTTAAAGACATCGTCTTCAAAGAAAACATTGTATTGTTAGCACACCGTCCACGAATATGGTAAACGAAGACTCACTAGTCCATCTTGCAAATTGATCTCCGAGGCTGCGCGTTGATACGGCGTGGTAAGTACTAGACATAGTATCTTCATGCGAGCCATGACGTACTTGACGACCAGTGTTCCAGGTATGTGTACCGCATCTATCCATTTGCCCGCGGTGTTCTGAACTTGAAGGCCCCCAACGCGATCTTGCCAGAGAATTGTGAAGCACTGTCGCCATCATATGTGCCCGGCCTATCATGAGCTAGCTTATTCTACACAGCGTATATGACGCGTACCTCATAGCTATAATAGAAGTACCGAGTAGACGGTGAGAACAGGTAGAACATATAAAACTTAAGGCATACTCTGTATGGGCACCAATTCCAATCTGTCGCCCGTCTGCCTCGACGTTCGGTGGCTGGGGTGGGTAATGAAGGACTCGCATGATTGCGGCGGGCCTGGTGGTCTTAACGAAAATGAAAATATGAGTATTTTGACCCTGCGGTGAAAACGTCGAACCTTGTCATCAAAAAAGTTCTCCGGAAGGTCGAGGGCGAGAGCGAATAGTGGGAAGAGAAGTTTGCCTACGTCTACGGCTTCACGACTGTGTCACACGTGTGTTTGTTTTGGAAGAGGTGAAGATCAAGCATGAGACATACTAGTAGGCGAGCAGTGCCTCTTTGAAGCTAGGAAGTTCACTTGGCCAGACGTTTGAACCATACATAGACCCGTCGATAGTTGCTGACAACCTGGGCTCTTCTGACGCAGGCTCTCGTTCCCAGCCAATATCAAATCCCTCGTGAAGATCTCCAAGTCCAGCCGGGTTCGCGTTCTCCTGTAAGAGCGAAGTGTAACCTCTGAAATTGGGAGTTGTACGGACATCAAGCTGAGGGTGTTAGAACATCGCTCGGGCACAGGGAAAAAAAATGCAAACCTTCATTTTTGTCTCAATTGGCAAGGCAAAGAATTGCTTGCCGGCCTCAACAGCACTGCTGATGCGTTCATCAGATATCCCGTGGTTGTTGACTAGCGAAAAAAAAAAAACAGGTGGATGGGGCACCAGTAATTTCAGGATAGAGTAGGAGACAAGAAAAGGACTCACTGTAGAAAAATCCAATCTAATTTATTTGATAGGTGAAGTATGAGTAGCACAAAACTTCGAGTTCGGAGATAAGTATGTTATGAACTGCGCTTACATTGATAGCAGCATCTCGAATCAATTCCGCAAGAGCGCGCCGCTTAATTGGATCTGTGCTAGTAGCATCGCTGAAATCTCTGATTCGGATTAAGCATTTTGTTCAATCAGTTTGGCTCTATGGAGAACGTCATATCTATTATCTGCACGCACATAACCGGAATTCCTTCGAATGTGCTTTCAGTACGCTGTCCAGCAAAGAGGAAACCGGGTGCTGGGGAGCTACTAGGAGATTCGAGGTGATGATGATGGCCCATGGTATGGATGTCCTTGCCAAATGCTAAGTATGAACTCTGAAGGTGTTGCTTTGTGCTTTCAATTTCAAGTCGATCGGCGATCAAGTTCAAGTTCGACTTGCGGTTTTGTTGTCCCGAGGCTTGGAGGGCAAACAAACCGGCTTTCGTGCCGGATGGTTAAGCAAGTAAAGTACCAAGTGAAAATGGTCAAGAGGGCAGAACTGGGCTACTTCCTTGGTTATTTCATGTGGATAAAATGTATGCGGTACATATGTATATCCTTGCAAACTGTTGATGGTTCGCCCGGTGCTAAGAAAGCATAATCTCGAGGATTAAATGCATTGCGGGAACGCCCAATCTACGGAGGAACGACTGATAGTCTGATAGTGTCTGTCTAGGAGATACTACCCACAATCGAGACCCTGGTCTTGAGAGGATCCTCAGGTATTGCACGGTAGGCTGATAGGAAGAAATTGGAAGTGGAAATTATGGAAAGAAGCAGGCAATGATGACTTGCCTCAGTACACCAGCAACACCGACAATCGCGAGCCGCTTATATCATGTCAAGAACACAAAAGTGTAGTCAGTATTGAACAGTACGCTTTGTGCACGACATGATGGTCGGGGAGATCCGACCCTTAAGCTGTATACTCGTTGACGGTGGCGTGCACCTGGCGACCGGAGTAGAGGAAACCGAGAAAGCTATCATAGCACGCTCCCCGGTGGGGTGGGGCAGGACCCAGTGACCCCCGTCACGGAACTCTCGCCACAGATTTTCAGCTCATAGGCTCATCTAGTGTGCCGGTTCGCATTTTTAGTTGCGTTGAACGAGCTCTGACCAGGATTGTCCTGCGCTCAGTGTGCCACGCCATGGGAACAGATTCGACGCTCGGCAGGCTCCAGAGGGTGGTGCTGATAGACGAGAAGATATTGAACTCAAGAGACGAAGAAAGGTGGAGAGTGATGCGACCTGGAGATTGAACAAAGTACTTAGCGTGGGTTTGAGGAGAGACGGTCGTGGTTTGGGGAGAGATATTATATGGGAAGGGCTACCCGCGACGCGTCAAGGCTGGGCTTCACATACTAGCCACATCTCGGACTCTGAGCAAATCCTGGGTGCTCAACGTCACCAGCCATAGGACGCCTTAACACGCACCGAGCAGGGTCGCGTTGAACAGCGGGCTTCCCAAAGGCATGACTCTTGGCCCTTGACATAGAGGCACTGTGGTCTAAGATTATGATGACGTTCAGAAATCCATGGATGAGATGGTCCGTGAGTGGTGCGGTCAATGGCACTGGTCGGGCAGTGGGCATTTCGATTGAAGATCTAAACAGTTGGGGACAGTATGAGTTCTCGTTACTGGTGGGGGTCGGGAAGGTTGTTTCTGTGTGTTCTGCTAAGGTACACTGTAGACACGGTGAAGAGTAAACGCATGTTGCATGAGCTTCAGTAACAAATTGCACAATTGTGCAGAGAGTTTGCACCATGCGCAGACTCGACTCATCCGTTAGACTTGCCATATCAGTCTGAATCAAACTTAGAAGATTGAAAGATGTGGCAGTGGATGAAGTGTTGTAGGGATTGGACGGTGTCAAGGCGACGCCCATAACCCCATTACGTGACCGTGATTGGAGTTTGATTGGACTTTATAAAATGACACTGACAGCACACAACATCCAGCCAACCCTTCCGCAGTATGGCTGGCTGGAATGACCACAAATCCTCCTCCTCCTGGCGTCTGTCGGGACAGCTAGGGAACGGTCGTCGACGCCACTATTGGATTCTGTTTCTCGTTGTTCTTGTTGTGATATTCTTGCTCACTCATTCTGCAAGCGTCACCACTTCGAAAACTTCGAAAACGAAGCAAGAGGACGCAGAGAAAAAGAAAAACCCCAAAACTCACTGGGAGAATCCTCCTTCATTGGAGAAACTCAAGGAATGGGAGCGTAACCTTCCTCAGCATAACCTCGACCTGCCTTTCCCTGAAGGCAAAACTGGACGCTACGTCAAATTTTCGAACCAGGTGAAGAGGTTGGGATGGAACAACGCTTTTAATGAAATGTGCGAGAAATTATACACAGAGAGACGTATTTGTCGCTAATAGCTTCGCCGTTACAGATTGATGAACACACATCTTGCCTATGAGTCGAAACGCGCCTATGTTTTCCAACCTTACATATGGAAGGAGAGTCATTATTCCTGGCCCATCGACAAGATGCGCAAGGGTGAGCATCTTCCCACAACACCTTTGAACGCCATCATCTCCGGTCCTTCTGCTGGAGGTCCTTGGGATGTTGGTGATGATGCCCCTCGCTCCATATCGGAGGAATGGTTCGATGTTGTCTGCCCCAAAAAAGAGCGCCGAGTCATCAACACACGAGAGGTCAAGCCCATTATTGGCTGGGCTGATGGCATCGATATCTTCAATCATTGGAAGAAGCTGCTCCTCGACGCGACGGAGCGATGCATCGAGATCGAACCCGAACACTATAAGAAGGATTTCTATCCTCAGACCTTTGACCTCTGGCTGTGGGGCAGCACCCGTGTTCGCTCTCTCTGGCCTTCGTTCTCCAAGTCTCCGACATCACGCCTCCTAGAGCCTTCACCCATCGTGAAGTCGGCTGTCGAACGGAACGCATACCTTTTCTTACCTAAGGGACCCCGTCCCAAACACCCTGTCTCAAGGGATCCCTATGACCGCATGCTAGCCATTCATGTCCGGCGCGGAGACTACAAAGAGGCTTGCTTGCACCTTGCAAAATGGAACTCCACATATTACAGCTGGAATCTGCTTGAAGAGCTTCCTGATTCCTTCCCTCCACCTCCCGGCGGTGAGCCTGGAAACAATACCCCCGAGAATATCGAGAAATACCTCGAGCATTGTCTCCCCAGCTTCGACGATATTGTTCAGAGAGTCAGAGACTCGCGATACGAGTTCCTCCGCGAGTCGAAGCGGGGACTTCGTACCCTGGACGTTTTGTTTTTGTTGACGAACGAGCAGGGCGAATGGCTCGACCAGCTCAAGTCTACTCTCAAGGAAGACGGTTGGCACACGATTGCAACGAGTAAGGACTTGGAGTTGGACCAAGAGCAGACAGAGGTTAACATGGCTGTCGACATGGAGATTGCTCGGAAAGCTGCTGTTTTCGTCGGAAATGGGGTACGTCGCCATTCATTGTCTTTAAACACGTTTTTGACTGATG
This sequence comes from Hypsizygus marmoreus, assembly GCA_013433165.1. NCBI lineage: Eukaryota > Fungi > Basidiomycota > Agaricomycetes > Agaricales > Lyophyllaceae > Hypsizygus > Hypsizygus marmoreus. The sequence goes on along the minus strand of CM024090.1, from coordinate 1,174,471 downwards.
TGACCTCATCGATGTAGTGGTCATCGTTTACCAGCAACATCAACCACAAGCGTTTGGTAGATGGAAAAGAACCCATCAGTTGCCGTTTCTACTGATTTCACCTATAGAGTATCAGTGTGCTCGGCCCACATAAAGTATCTTATTCGCATGTAATTAGAGGTCAGGCTCGGACCATATACCAAAGGAGGATGTTGAACATGGACTGTAATTTGTTGTGCAACAAAGTCAGAAGTAAAGTGATGATGAAGCATCGGGCACATCAAGCCCACGTGTGACTTTCCTCCCACCACTATTGCGATCACCCACGACATTCTTTCTCTCTTTCTCTTCCTCTTCTAAAATTTTGGTCCTGGCGTGTAGCTATGGATTATGACCGCAAATCCAATGTCTCTTCCTTCTATGGCGGTCGCAAAAGCTCATTGGATGCTCTAAACAATGATTTTCCGGCAACCTCGGCGCCAGGACGACCTCGAGACGACGCTTCGTCATTCTTCAATCCAGAACAAGGTCCTCGCGCGAGTACGGCAGGATACAATCGGTCTTCCTTCTTTCACGCTGGCAGAGAGGAGCCATTGAAGGGTGGAAGAGATGAGGAGGAGGTAGACCAGGTTGGAGAGGGCATTTGGGATGTTTACGCGGATTTCAACAATGCTGGGCCACGGTATAGCACTGCGTTTGGCCAGAATGATAAAGGGTTGGTTGGTCTGATTTGAAAGGGAAGGAGTCATATGGTGACTGACGGTTTGGTGTTCGTTGTAGGTATCAACAGCTACCTCCGTCGACACCTAAGGCGGATGACACTGCAAGCACGACCAATCCTGTTGAGATGGTCACTGTCCCAGCCCTTGGACCTGAGTGGGGGCGTGCTGAGATGCGGGACATGACGAAGGCAGGGCGACGGGAAAAGAAGGCAGAGACGCGGAAAGAGAAATTTAAGGCTTGGAACCGAGGAGAAAGGGGCATGTGTGGGAAGTACTTCACAAGGAAAACCCTTGTATTCACCTTGTTTGGACTCTGCGCTGTGTAAGTGCCGTCTCGATCACTGTCTTTCCACTGATATCTGACCTTTCACAGAATTGCAATTGTAATAGGTTTCACGCTGCCTCGCGTGCCGTCCTTTGCATTCAACGATGATACGCCGCTGGCGAAGGCGACAGGCAACTGGAATTCTAGTGTTCCAACATACTTCAGCCGGGCACCTGCGAACTTCTCTTTCCCCGCCTACGCCTCCCTGAAGGTGAACACAGACAGCAATTACCTTCCTGTCAAATTTCGCTATCTCCGCGCCAACGTCTTCGACCTTATTACCTCAAGACTCGTCGCAACAGGGGATCTGGGAAAGAAGACACTACCTGCAAAATCCTTCCCTGAAATTCTCCTGCCGCTAAACTTCACCTACGTGGCTTCTAACGATACCGACCAGACTTGTATGATCCTTCCTCAATCAGTTATGTTTGATGTTAAATATTCTTCTGCTAGGGAAAAACTGGTATGACTCTTGCAAAAGCTCTGCGCTTTATACCGATGGAAAGCGCCCAGGTACGCTCAAATACCATCCATATCTATTGTGACAATTTTTGAATTTAAATGGCTCTAGCTTTGAAATTCCGCCTTGTCCTTGACATGAGCATCTCAGGACTTCCCTCTGAACATCATGCGTCTACCCAGATATCCGATGCCGCCTGCCCGATTGAGCTATCCCAGAACAATGCTTAGAGTTTTGTCCTTAAGTGTCTCGGATCCTCCTTCCCCTCCTCATCGATGGACTTCTCGGCTTTATCACATCTTCCTATGCACCCACTCCTTTTTGCACGATATTGAACCTATTCCATTAATATTTGTTGCATCGTTGCTCCGTTCTTCGAGTCGTTTCCTATATTTACCTGCACACAGACCATTTGTACTAGTTTCCGGCATTATCATATGGACTACATCGGAATTTTTCTCGTTTCAAGACTCGTCATCCACTTCAAGGCATGCTGCATTAGAGTTCGTTGATGATGGCTGACATATTTCAGGTTCTCTCCAAGCTACGCCAATCACCAAGAGGCAACATCGAATCCCTTCGCTAGGAGTCACTGATAGAGTGACGAGCAGCATCCGCCGTCGCTCTAGCGGTCTTCCCAAACACTTACAGGAGGACGTTCTCCACGGAAGCCCTCCTAGAATCGACATGGAAGACGCGGATACAACCGCAGCTGAACGCACACTTCTTCTGGTCGGTGAATCATCCCGCTTCGTTCCGTGAGTTGTCCTATCATTTGCTGCAGACTTTGAAACCGCTTAAGCCACCCAAGTGCATGGGCGCCAGAGTCGATACATCAATTTAGCCCGACTCCGCTCACACCGCCTCGACCGAATCCTCGTCCTCTCACTTCAGACGCGCCGTCCGTCTCAGACCATACCTCGGCATCTCAAATATACCATTTTCCGAGTCCAGGTTTTGCCAATGCCAGTACGAAAGCTGTCCATGTACCTGGTTCGTTTCGCTCGAGCTTACATCATGGCCTGAACTTTGCCTCGTTACATGTTCCCGTCGCATCCCTCCAATCTAGTCAACGAGCCCCGCGTCGACTCGTCCTCTGAGCAATCGGACCACATCTGACGAGAGTTGGCGTTCAAACCTCGAGTTCGGACACAGCTGTCTCTTTGCCAGTGGACTGTGGTCGAACAGTGATTTGCCCTTCTGTCGGTTCAACCGACATGTTTACGCACAAGTGGCCTCGCCCTGAACCGATGCGAGCATTGGACGTTCGTGATTCTGATCTCGAGGAGGTCCTCGGTCAAGAGCTAGCGCGTGTAGTGGTGATGGCCGTGGAGGAGGTCCGTGGGCGCGGTGCCCATTTAGAACAAGGATGGACGACGTTCAGATGGTGCTCGTTCCATTCTGTTTTGACTGTGCTCGCCTCTGGGGTAACTGGGCTACTATGTGCAATAATGACGTGGTTCAGGAGTTAGTCTCATTCTTGATGATTCTGGCGTTCATCGTTCTGACCGGTAAGGTTCGAAATGTGTAGCATGGGATCGAGCAGGTGTTATGAACGTGGCAGACAACGACCTTCTTGTTCTTATTACTCTGGCGGCGTCTATCATGGTCTTCATGGCTCTCGTGGGTACCTCTGGTGTACTCGTCAATTCGCGCCTGACTCTTGCGACATATGCGGTGCTCCTCTGGCTCCTGTCAGTGGGATACGTCAGTTATAAGAGGGCGAAATTCTCGCTTGATCATAAACTAAACTTGTCATGGAACCAGTACTACACGCCTCTCGGCCGGCCCATAATCCAAGACTCCTTGCGCTGCTGCGGATTTCATGACGCATTCCATGAAGGAACTCCGAGCAAGAGCTGTTTTTTCAGGACTCCCAGGATGCAAAGGGGTACTTTATCGGTTTGAGCAAGAAAACCTGTTTATGATTTGGTCTGCAGCATTTGCATTCGTCCTGTTATACCTTATCAACATCTTCGTATCGCTGCTATGTGCGAATCATCTGACGAAGACTTTTGGAAACGGTATCACGCCAAAGCAATACCGCCTGACGACGGCTGACGTTAGAGTTGATACGGACAAGATTGTAGGAGGCTTGGACTATGTGGAGACTGGACCGAAGACCGCCTGGCGCCCGTCGTCAAATGGATGGTTTGAGGAAGAGCACTGGCGGGAGGAAAAATCACGTTTATTGGGTGGGTATGGTTGTAGATAGATGTTAGACTATTAGCAGCTTCTACTGAGAATGCTGGAAACCCTTTTCCTAGCAAGCAATCATGTACTCGAGTACAACACTGGATTCAGGCGAAAAGCAACGTGAAACGATAGGTACATCTATGCAGCGGTACGCGGAAGTTCATAATATATATCAACGAAGAAAGATTCTCGAATTGGTGGGGGCATTGGGCAAGACAGGAAAAATGGGAATAATGGGGACAGCATGGGGGTGAATATAACGCGGGACAAATCGCGCAAATGTGGCAATCAAGACTAGAAATCATCACAATGGTGCCTTTACCTATTCCGCGAAATATGCGGAGCTAGCCACCACTTCATCCATAGAAAAAAATGGTTGGCATGTACACTGGTTCAGGCGGTTCTATGTGAGTATTAAGTATACTAGACTACTTGGGCAAATTGAAAGATGAAACTCACTGTAGTGGCCTTCTCCCTTCGGTGATGACGCATTGTCTTCGTTACCCTTTGGATTGAAATCTGTGCATCGGTCACCCTGCGAATGATGACTACCATCAACAATGCAGGCGACGAATGGGCCCCAGCCCATGTATTCGACATCCTTTTCCGTTTTCCAAGCTTGAGGGGACAATGGAACGATGTCCCATGGTTGGTATGGATCCCAACTATTGGGATGGTGCCGCTTTCTGAGACGCCGGAAAGTGATCCACACTGCACATGAGACTAGGAGGCAGAGAAGCACGACAACCACTATAAATTCAAGGGGTCAGATCTACAATGGCCCGACATGGATGAAAATAATCAGTGTTTACAAGCAAGGAGTGTATTGTAATCGGCCCTGCAACAGGAATTCTCTCTTCGCTTGAGCATTGCGTTGTCAAATGAGTGGAAAGCCAGTGGTAGATTGGAAGGAAGGGCCCTTATCGCAAGTTTAAGCCAATGCGACCTTTCTATACTAGCAGCCCGGCGCCCTAGTACTGTGGCAACCTCCTTTTTATCGATCAGATTTGGCCAGTTTCGAACACGAGGTGGATGCTGTGGTGGTGGTGTATGTGTGGTGTGCCTATTAGACGTGCAGCACTCAGGACATGGTGTAAAGAAGAAATGCCACACAGAGCTGCAGAAAGGCTCAGAAGCGACCCTTGTATGAATCTGACTAGTACTGTCAGATGTCGAGATAGGCGCTCTGAGGCTGTTACACAACACAAGAAGCACCATTCCGTGGATGGCGGAAACACATTTAGATGATGGCTTGAACTTGAAAGGAGAAGTGTCAGGGCGCAGTGTAGATTCGAGATCGGGGGAACCTGAAAAGGGTGTTAGTGTCGGTGAATTTAATCACAGGACGGAGGATAGCGAAAACACACGAGATGGAATTCCTTCAACATTGAATGCATGCACAGTGAATGGACCTTCCGCTGAGGGACATAGTAAAATCCTGAATATTGAATGGGGCGCCGATCGCACTTATGCAGTGCTAAAAAGGGTAAACTTTAACATAGCTCAAACTTCGAAGTACGAGTACATTGATGGCGAATATATTCCAATGAACAACATCTATATGTGACTCTATATTAGCTCAAGAATGGTTTCCCTGTTTGGGAAGGCCGCAGAAACACGGAACACAGGGAAGGTCACTAGCGGCGGGTCTACAGGTCGATTCATGGGTGAGGGGGAGGGAGAAGAAGGGCACCTGAGATAGATGAATGCGCTGGGGTCAGATATACGATAGGTTGTTGACCGATCTTCCAAGTACCTTCGTTTTGATGGGGCTGAAAGCCTGATTTAGCGTTAGGATCGAGCATGTGTGTTGCCGAATGACTTTGTTGCCGCATTGCCCCATAGTCGCGTTTTTGGTCTAGTACATCTGAGAAGAAGGGAACGGAGGACAAAATAAGAAAAGGGCACTGGATGGCAAGGACATACAAACATTGTAACCGTCGGTTTTCCTCTGTCCGAAGTCTGAGACTTAACCACCTATCCCATAGAGCAAGTGCATAGAAGGCGAGCAAGCAAAAGATGAACAGAGAGCCTAGAATATTGACACGTTATCGCGAGGGTAGCTCAGCGACTTTGAAGGGTACTTACCTTGGAAGGAGAGGCCGCCTGAAATGTCCTCAGTGTGATCCTCTATCGCCTGAGTGAGATTGTTAGCAGATATTCTCATTGTGAGCTCGTGGGTTGTTGAGATGGATGGACGCTGAATGCAGAAACCTATATGGTTGTGAAATGGATGACCCTCCAAGGTTGTACACACAGCTTGTCCAGACTGAGAGGTGTAACCTGCCGCTCGTATGGCTCCGGAATATCACGGTCCGCGATTATGCCTGACATGGCTGTGAGAGGCTGTGAGACACTTTTAAGGCTTCGAGGTGTAGAGATTATGATACGAGTTTGACCGTCTTGGTGAAGGCTGTGCATTGAAACGAGCAAAGCATCACGAGCCGGTGTTCGGATTCCCAGTGTTGCCCAAACACGGCGACGCCAACCGACCTGGATCCATCTTCCTCCATTACTGCAGTGTTTGTTTGGAGGTGTAGAAGAAGTTTGAAAATCGTCGTGGCAGTGATATTCTGATTGACGTAGTCTCTCCTAGACAGACACTATCAGTCGCTCCTCCGTTCTACGATGGACGCCGTCGGACTCGGAGGCTCGGGGAACTTGATGACGACGTCGAACGTATTTGACAGGGATAGCAAAGTCAAATCAACGGAGTAGTGACAGACCGAAGGTCACGACAGCAAGTCTGAACTCGAAGGTCCTCAAATTCAAGAACTTCGAGGCCATCCAGACTCTAAAGGTATATAACTTAACTATAAATATGATCAGGAAGCGATTACTACAGATGAATGGATACAGTGATGCTCTATAGCGAAACAAGTGGGTTATACAAACAATTCAGATTTCAAACGTCATCTTGGAAGTGTAGATTCCGCGAGATATGGAAGTAACGCGTGCCGACCCATCGAGTCCGAAGCCTTGGCCCTGGAAGGTACTGGGATTGTTAACGTCGCCGCTGCGAAGCGCGCTCAGGTCGATAGGTTGGTACATCTTTGAGCTCGTGAATTGTGATAGAGTAGTCGAATGGATCCCAGCATCCGCGGTTTCGTGGAGATTGAGCATTAAACGGGACATCATCGTCACGGAAATACTGTTGGTTAATCTGATCAAGATTGGAGAACGGATAGCAATGAAACGGTACTTACACGCTAGCAAAGGTTGACAGCCCACCCCTCATGAACGGCTGCAATGATTTATCATTATTGACAAGCTCAAGACAACACTTCCTGGTACAACATACACCGGAAAACTTTCAAAGAGATTTTTGTCAGCACAAAAGCAGGAAGAAAGCTTTGAGAGCCTTACATAGAATGTCATTATATTCGCGAGATTCGCCAGCGCCATAACACTAAAGGACGGTCAATTGATGCCATCACAGAGACGACAAGCATAAGAGAACTCACGCGAAGTAAACCGCACCTGTAAGCGGGAAAGCCAGGATAAGTAGGTTCATCTTGGACAGTGTAGAATATTCTCAGGCATACTCACCATCTCTGAAGATGAGATAAATGATAGGAACACTGGCCCGGTTGAAAGAAAACTCATGTCGCTCTCTCCATGTTTTAGCCATCATCAGAGTGAAGATAATGGAGTCGTAAAGAAAGAGTGCTTCCCATGCGCCCGCTAGACCTACAATCACAATCAATTCAAGCACGGAAAAAATCTTAATGAATTGACCCACGAATTGCCCTGGACAATATAGTGGTTAAACACTAAGGAATGATGCGGGTGAAGGAAGCTGAGCATACGTATCCAGTGAGACACCAATGTGGCAGCCCGATTCTTGCTCTGCATGGAGAATTTTTTGTCCGAACAACACCCACTGTTGCATTACCCTTCAATGCGAGGGTCAAGCGCGGAAGGAAGTAAAAGCCTACAGCTGAAACGCCAGCCATAATCGCACCACTCCCGACCATAAATGCCAGAATTCTACGCGAGCAGCCGTACAATGCATATATTCGCAATGTCAGAAGGACTAAAAGACCAATTTACCCTCCGCATTGCTAGCAAAGAATGCTTGACGTACCACAGACGAGACCCTGAGTGCAGACGAGCATCAACTGTCGAAACAAGCTGTACTGTTTGCAACTACGAGAATGAAACTATAGTGAAGTCGAGGGAGTGGGTGACAAAAAGGCGAACCTCTATGGCAGTATTTATCAAGGTTCACGCACACCAGAGGTTATGATGAACGTACTTGAGCTGATAGTGTCGTAAAGTATAGTATCACTTCCACGGTATTGCTAAAGAATGTAAGATAGCGGTGAACAAAGAACCAGTAGGCACTCGGAGTTTTTGGACGTCGCCAAATATAGTCTACTTCATTTCCTACATACAACGTCAGTGGGATCGAAGGTTTGTCAACCTAAAACCTTCTGACCAGACGTCATCAAATGGTCATATAACAGGATAGCTGTGACATGAATGTTAGTGTAAGTCGAAGGTAGACGGGGGACCTCATTCACAGACGGCCAAGATATTGAGGTAATTGTGAATGAGGCTATTGTCAAGGAATTGATGATGTCAGGACTCAGGACCCTCAACATGAGACAGCATCGAAGCACTCACGTTTCCTGGGCAGTGTTCACAGTCTCAAATGCCAGCGGAGGGTTCGCTGCCCATGGCAGTAATGTAAACGGAGGGACAGGAAGGTCGCCCACTTGCACGCCTGGGGAGTCCACGATCCATGCACTCGAAAATTGCCAGCCCATCCTTGACAGCGAAGAGTTCCTCAAGCAGGGCAAGATAAGTTGAAGACGAGCTTGATTGGCAGCTTTTCTAGGCCGAAAAGCATCACCTCGCATGGACCTGATGATCATTGGATAGTCCTGTGGCAATCCTGTGGTAATCTTTCTTTCAGGCCGGTGATTCCGAGTTCTATCTATAGAACGAGGTCTGTCAACAGTTGTTCAACCGGCCCAACGCCAAAGAGGTGGTTAAGAAAAACGTTGAAACCATCAAGATCCCATCCCGGACCGAACGGTCCGTCGTCAATCAGGCCTCCAACTCCGATGTGATCTTCAAGCTCATCGCTCCCTGAAGCTAGAGATACCCGTTGTCACAGTGTTCTCGAGCCCAGGAGCTGCTGTTAATGCGAGATTCGGAATAAGTGGAGGACGACAAAGCAGGCAGTGAATGGAAACTGATGTTACTTGGGTGTGATGTTGCTTAAAAGAGGAATAATGTGTCTCCGTCATTTGCCGGCTGTAAATGGACCCACTTGGACCTGCCGTTTAGCGGCCCGCATACCCGGGTCGGGAAATGTTCTTAGAGATATCAACCTAGGCTGCCGGTGCTGAATGTAAGGCCCATTCCAGCACGAAAAATCATAAGCGTAGTGACTACCGAAATCACACATCCACCAGCTTCAGGACGCTGCCCTCCAGATCGCGCCAACACGGTCTATTTCATCCCTTGGCGTCCTCAGAAGGCTACTAGTCCCCACTGTGCCCCACCAGCGCCTACATCTGTAGGTACAACAGCCGTCGAGCGGTCGCTGGTCGTCTTCCCTGCCTGCAGCGTCCGACCCTGGTTAGTCAACAAGCTGAGGAAGAACACGCCCGTCGAGTCATTGAACGTGCCGCTGCATGCTTGGACCTGGGTGACGCGCTCCCCTGAATTCAACGTGAGGGTTGATGGCGCCCCGCCTGTCCCACCATGGGTCACCGTGGAGGTCGTTCCGTGGGGGGATCTGACGGTATATTTCCAACTTACTGAGCAAGATCCCAGGATCATTCGCAGCGTAGGCACCTAGAATTCGGGCATGAGATGCACAAATTTCAAGACTGAAATTCATGCGGCATACCTGGGAAGGATACAGTTGGAGTGGGGTTTCCCTTGCGCCTCCAACAACATTAATCGGAGCGCAAATGACATAAAACTAGAACCAGTCAATAACCCTTATTTTTGGTATCGTCTGAAGGTTCACACCTGAGCACCTCCAGATGTGCCAAAGAGATGCAAATTAATTTGTTCCCCTGTGGACGGTTTTCATGAATAGCACACATGGCATGATTAATCCATTTTCTTACCTCTGAGCAGATACTGCCTAGTGTAGGCTAGGTTAAAGAGTGTAATGAGACCACCGTTACTTGTTGCACTTACCTGTTTGGCGTGTTCTTGGGGATAGTGATAGTAGACTGATTGACGTCCGATGGCAAGGTCATCATGATCATAAAGAGGCGCGAAAGTGATGATCACGACGTACTCGCAGAAGGCATGATATAGACACTGCTCACTGATCAAGTAGGCGACCAGTCCGAGACCTTGCACCTGTTGACACTTTTCAACAAAAGACCCACAAAAAATAGGGGGGGGAACGACCTTGCCAGATTTTTTCCGTTCCGGCACTATTGGAATTGGCTGCGGGACTGGCTGGGCTCATGCACACGGAAAAGTACTGTGTTCTCAACAAGAACAATTTCTGGGCTTGGAGAACGAACTCACCCCAGAAATGACCCATTACAGTGCTGGCGTTGAAACCCAAGGTCGATCCAGCAGTGACAGTTACAATGCTAGTAGAGACAGCTGAATTGGAATCGAACTCGTAGCAAGTTGCTGCAACGAATTGCTGAGATTTGAACGTCCGTTACCTCATTCCGGAACCTTGAGTCTCATCGTAGGGTTGAAGGTAGCAGATCTGACTTATAGGGCCTTGGGAGTAATGGTTATTTGTACCCTAACATATCGCCAGTCGGTTGTTCATGATCAGGTTCGGGAAGGTATCTGGTGCACCATGTCAGTCGTTACCGTTTATCAAAGACGTTGTCTACGTACTATGAGCGGCGACGAGGTGACTTTCTAGAGTAAACATGTGTTAGCGTCATCAGGGCTGAGGGAGGCAGACATGGACTGTAAGCTCAGACTCAGAAGCAATCGGTTGGTCCCATGCACGCCTGCTTCGACCCATGATATCGGACGGACAAGCCGAAAAATTAGCTTTTTCTATTATCTGGATAAGGAGCAGAACAGGAGAGACGATCGTCGGAAAAGTTCTTGCACCATGCGGCTAAAAGTCAATCAATTGCGGAATTAAATAGGGCACAGGGCGCCGCCCGAGTCGTATGCGGTGATCAAATGGTTAATGTCGTGGGGGTATAATGTTAATGGATAATGATGTATTTGCTCGTAAGTGTTGATGCTGAGTGTGGAGATAGCATTATATGATGCCATGATGTGTATGGAGGGAGAGGGGAGACCGCAGAAGCTGAAATCATAGATGAGTCCAGTCATGTTCATCTTCCAGCGAAGACGTCCTTACCTTGACCTCCCCATAACTAGCTATGCCTAGTGGGATACGAAAACAATGGGACACTAGTAGTCCCCACCCAAGAAAGGTAGCGGACTCCTGGGCTGCCTGGATCGTTGATTGCCTGACGACTATTATCAGCGACTGCGGACGAGAAGTTTGCACTAAACAGCGCGTACCGTCATAGGGTGAAATGGACCTCGCTGTAGTGTCCGAATGTTGCTTAGCGCCGTGGGCGGTGGAGGCCGCGGTAAAGCATGTTGACGTGCAAATGTGGCGGCAACATTAGATCTTAAGTTTGTTCGATATCTAGACTGGGAGAACTGCGAAGGCGAAAAGGGACGGGATGGGGTGGACCATGCTTGTTCACGGAAGTGCTCAGGCAGTTGGCTCCTGGGCCTGGAAGTCCGCACATGGTCGCTGATACAACAGATGGCGCAGACGAACACCACTGTTCAGTTCATCGATCATCAACTGTTTTATTTATATGTAATTATTACATACCGACGAGACCTAGGATGACAAGAGCCAACAACCAGGGTGTCATGTTGCGTTGAAGAGCGATGGGTTGCAGTCTGCAGCAGTTCCGTAAGTGGGAGGGGAGTTTCTCGCTGTGCACTCTTGCACTGTTTTGAAGGCTGACGACCGAGTAAGCAAGGGCTATGCTGTACGTCTCTTCTTATGCACAGCACAGTAGTCCTCTTCACACCTTCGCAAACGCCAAAGGTGTGAATACTGTACATGGATTCCTCATGATGATATTGAGTTGAGTTAGATGGAAACCGCGAATCTTCTCCGTCTTATGGTGGTAGTTCGATCGTCGAAAAATGTGGTGAGCGAGCAAGAGCGAGTGATAAACCAGTAACCAGTGGTCTGGTTCACGTTTGAACTGGACGCTTGAGCCACGAAATTCCTCCTCACTTTGTGCCAGTTTGAAAGGGGGCAGTTTGGCAAATATGGAACAATAGATCTAGAAACCCTCCGATTCCGACGTCACTGAAAGTTGGAACTTAGGATCAACTTTGTTCAAGTTGTCAGGCTGCTGTTTCAATGGACCTGCCATCATCGTCCTTCCTCGTTCCACTTACTTTTTCGAACCATTCAACGCAAAATGAGCTCGCTGGTCAAGAGTTGGATACCGGTTGCTCACGAGCTCAACCACGGACCATGAAATCTTGGGGCGCTCTTTCGGATGACTTGGAAACCGACGTCAATGAGGATCTTGTGGGAGGTGCTGTAATAGGTTCACAAGATGGAACTTTATATCTCTTCAGTAGGCCGCGTCGAACTATCCATGGATCTCGACGTCAAGAACATGTACCATCAAGGCCACCAAGTCCGTTACGCCTTGCTCGTGATTCTAGAGCACCTTCTCGATCCTCTACACTCACGGCACCAACTTCGCCTCCACCTTTCAACGTGAACGCCCGATCACGCATAGTGTCTGGAATCACTACCGAACAGGTGGAGGCGCCGAAGAATTATGTGGACTTTGAGGATGAGCCAGAAAAGTTGAAGGGAATGCTGAAAGGCCGATCTCCCAGGGAGAACAAGGAACGTTCGAATGGCCCTGACAATGGCTCTGATAAAGGTGCTCCTCATGAAAAGTCTCCAACTCCCTCCCTTCTGGGTCTCCCTGGGCTCACACGCAAAGATGTTCCGAAATCTTTGCTCTCCGCTACATACTCTCCTTCATTTACCGCTGGATCGTCAGAGTCCTCTCCTCGGGATTCTGCATTCTCTGAAATAGCTCACGATCTGGGCTTATGGTGCCACGTCGTGCCACCCAGATCTGGGCCAGGGAGAGCAGTCACTAGTGTTCGTCTACTCAAGGACAATCAGTTTCTTGCTGTACTACAAGAAATGGGGTTAGTAATGATTGCCTTTGCTTGTCATTCTAATAAAACAAGTACAGGGATCTATCCATTTTCTCATTACAGGACGGCAGTTGCTTAGAAAGTACTCGTGAGGACGACGCAGTTCTCCAACCTCCAAGTGGTATCAAACGCAGAGATGTGTCTCGTAACCTATGGCTATGGAGTCATCTGGAAGTGTATTGTGTCGGAGAGGTGCGCAAGGCATCTTTTTATGTCGCAACGTCTTTGACATGTATATATTTTCACGCTAGTCTACAATATTACTTGCATCTGCTGTAATTGATCCAAATTCTCCATCTTCCCCGACCATGGACCTCGAAGATAACGGTGCATTGGAAAAGTCTCAACTGGCCCTGTTCGAATTCCATACAAACGACCATCTCGCACCTCTTGAAGTGAGCCTAATAAAGGTCGGGCAATGGTTCTTCGACGGTGCAGCCCATGGCGTCGGCTTGCATCAAGAGGTAGACAGTACGTTCGAGCGTTTCGCATCCCATACCAAGCATGTTCTTATAATATGCCACTAGGTACGACTGCTTTTTTTCATATCACAACGGAAGGCCGTTTCGTGACACGAAACCTACATATCTTACCTCGTGTGCCACTACAAATGGCAACGCTATCAGACAATCACCAACCCAACCATGCTTCAATACCCCTACCAAACCCTTTCAAAGCATTAAAACCGCAGCCTGCGGAGCGCACCCAAGGAAATACCCATGAACCCGGGAGAGTGGCGCTTGACGACGCGCGAGACCTTGGCGAGTTACTTGGCAGTGGTTCACCATCTGGGTTCCGGGCGCGATCCGTGGGTGGGAAAATGCGCGCGATTGCATGGACCCGACAAGAGTTATCGGTCAGTCCAAAAAAAGCGACTTGCATACTTTGTACTGATAGAACGAACGATTCAGGCCTTTGAATACCACGAAGGATATCTTCGTGTATTGTACCATGATTTCATCTTTGATATTGAAGACTTGCAGTGGACTGGCGATTCGTCATATACAATATTGTTCGCGGTAAGGCTTGTCCACGGCTCTTAGACGCATTGGCTAATTATTTCAAAGGACCGCGCTGAACGCTACATCGTCAAGTTCGTCGATCGCAACAATGATGACATGGATGATACTTCTATACAAAATAGCTCGGTTATTACGAAGTTAGTAAAAGCACTATCCTTGCCTCAGAGACTGACATTAGGATTCTTTCTCTAGGTCAGAACTTCTGCAGACGATTAATCTCGGTCAGCGTGACGTAGCTGATATACGATCTGCGTCGCGAATTCTGGCCACATCTACGTTAGAAAACGGAAGTCGAACGATTACTGCCTTTGAGATTAACGGCCCCCAAAAAGTACGGACTCTGTGGCAAGCGGCACCAAGCCGCGTCCTCTCTCAGAGTCTCGAAGTGACCTCCTTGCTCCCGCGTAAATTAGATCTCATCATTGAAGGATATGGTTTGTGTTTTCGGAACAACGAAATATTTTATCATCTAAACTGCTTTTGTAGCTGATGGGAGGCTTCGCCAATCATCATTAATTGATATGATTGGGAAAACCGAGAAGTCCCTACCATCTGGAAAGACATCCGAGCCTGCATTGAATGGTCGCATAACTGGCCTACGTATTTTGCAAAATGCGCGGACAAAAGAAAAATTCATCATCGGTGGAGCAGACGATGGATCCGTAGCATTCTGGACAGTGGAGTAATGATTTTTATCGATCCACGCTGAGAGCACTTGGCTTACGCAGTCTCGTAACAGCCACCTCAAGATTGTTGCTCAATGGATAATTTTCACCACCCCGCTGGCCAGTGTCGTCCAAGTCCAGGACATGCAGAAAGGGCCGTTGACGGGCTGTGTACTGTGTGTTTCGGCAGATGGAACCGTTGCTGTCATTGTCGTCGATGGATTCCAGTTGTATGTGATCCGTTGTATCTTCTTAGCTTTGTTGTTGAACAAACGAAGCCTGTATCTCATCCCAGGCGCAGCTGCACCTCTGTCGAAAGTCTTCCTGAAAGGAAACAACCTACTGCTTGTGTATACGGACCATCGTGCTCGCCAATGGGATGTCCAAACGCTAGAGTTCCTTCGATCGATGACACCAGAGAAGCTTTTTGAAGAGGAAGGCTGGATTGACTTGTGTGTAGATTCCTTGGCCGGCGCACTTCTATTGACCATTTTCTGCAGGCGCTTGGGTCAATATGCCTGTACTCCAGACACCGCCCTCAAGATAGTTCCAGGATGGTCCAGTAGCCCTGACGTCGGTTGGTAGATGGAGCTTCTCCGATAGTCATGCACTCATGTCTTTGTTTCATTATGCAGCGTCGACTCTCATCCTCGACTTGGAACGATTTACCGCGGAGTCTATCACAGTGGCCAAATCTATCAGCACCAACCGCGACCAGACCCGCGCAATTTTACTGACTCTCGACAGATTACGCTACATACTGTCAACGTTCCTCACGCCTGGTCTAAATGACGATATCGACACTATTTGTTCTGCTAGACTTGGCATCCCATTGTCACGGGCATCCCCTGGTTTAGTCAGGTAAGGCAGGTACTCAATAGTGTGACCAACGCTCGCTCATTGTGATCTTTGAAGTCGTGGAACCGTGACTTTGTATCAAACGAACCATCCGCAGGACCCATGGTGCTTGTCGGGTGATGTATCTGCTGCGCGAGCTCTTTCGATCGCTGTGATTCTTGGTGCTCTCAGCCTCTTCGAAGGTACGAGCATGAGTCTATTCTCGGTGCTGTTGATTAAATGACATTGCAGAGTTCATGGAAGGCGCGAATACTGTCATGATTTTCTATGCGACATCTTTAGCTTCTTACGTCGGTCCTTGGTACCAACCTCCGAGTCTTGTATATCTGGCTCGTCGGTGGTTTGATGGTTCTAGTGCGTCCTGTTCCAGTATCTTTGTGTCGTTTTGCCAATTCCGGCTATTTAGACGAGGTCCGCAAGGCAGCTCATGTCCTCTTTGATTACTCCGTCGCTTGTTTGTCCGACGAGGAATCAAATGCAATTGCCGAACATTGGCAGCACCATTGTGCGTTGTCGCCCCTATTTAGTTCACTCAAGTTTTCTTACATTTTCAAGTGCCTTGCCTGCAACCCACCGCGGACCGGGAATCCATCCATGCCGCACTCGCGCTATTTATCTGCGGATATCTCGCTTGTGAAAAGTACAGCTTGCTCTCAGTTAGGTATGACATACGACGCCATTATTTTTTCGATATCGACTGAAAAGCCTCCTAGCGCCCTCACTGACATCGCCAAATCTGTTGCCCTATATCTCCACGACGAACAGTCTCTCCACCGCGTCCTCGCTATAGACCTCTGCTCACGAGGCTTCCATATCTGGCAACACTACATCGATGCCATGGAGATCCTACGTGCACTCTTCACTTTGGCCACCAGCCACCGCAAAGAGACGATCAATCTCCAGAATACTGGCACTCAAGCCAGGCTTGCAGTCTTGCAGATCGCGTCAACGAATACCCCGCTGTTCATGACGACGCTTGGGTTAGATATTTTGACACCGTCGACTCTCGAACATAGGAAGGCAGTTCTACAGATCGTGGCTTTTCTCATAAGGAAGGTGTGTGGCTTTCAAATCAATGTCACTTTGACTGCTAATATGAGATGTTGGATAGCGTCCGCTGGTTCTTCAACCAAACGTGCCAAAGTTGATGGAGGCCGTCGTAAAATCACTGGACCCCAATGCAACGACGCATCGCGAAGCAGTCCTTGACACTGCTACGGAAATCATCGGCTACGTTGTTAAAACGTACGTATGATTTCACATGTTGTGCATAGCATTTTTATTGATTCGACGTAGATTCCCCTCCGTCGACTTCCACATGGCTACGCAACGCCTCGCCGTAGGCTCCATGGATGGCGCGCTCGTGATGTATGACCTCAAGACTGCGACGCGCCTGTATGTTCTCGAAGGGCACAAGAAACCCATCTCTGCATGCAGTTTCTCGCCTGACGGGCGCCGACTGCTGACTCTCTCGCTTGAGGAGAGCGTTGTGCTGGTATGGAAGGTGGGGAGCAGTTTCACCAGCTTCTTCAACCCGGGCGCACCACCGAAGCAAGGGCACGGGGGCCACGGAGAGCCTTTTAAGAAGATTGGGTTCAATGTTGGGGATGACGGTGTGTTTTTCTTTGGTGTCAATTTAAGAAACGAGCTCATGAGTAAAGTGTTAGTGAACATGAGTGTACAGGGTGTTATGGATTGGGTCAAATTTGAGTGGCTTGGTGATCGAAGCGTTAGACTTAAGATTCGAGATAGCATACTGACTTTCAGCACTTGATCCAAGCAAAGTATACTGGCATATTTCAATGACATTAAGAGATTATATTCTTAGACCACTCTAAACCACGATAACTACGTCCCAGCAAGTGAACTACTCCTAATGTACGCCCGGGAGAGCATGGGCAGCGGTTCCCTCAACGGATAAAAAACTCGACGCGTCGATGCGGAGATGTAAGGAGTCGACGTCGACGAAGTCATAAATTCTCGTCAACACCGTCCGTTATCTTCTCAGGGCGGCGGCGCTCACAATCCCAGCCAACTCTCAAAAAAACCCAAACCCTAACGCACAAACTGCGGCCGTGCTCGACGATACCTCCATAGAGCCACCATGCGTCGGCAGGCATCGATCACACAAGTATACCTGGTCGTATTTATAAGTGTGCAGGCGTAAATACCTAGCGTCAATTCCTTACGTCCTCCAACATCTCGACGAGCATGGCCTGGTCCGCTTGGATTAGAGCAGTCACATAGAAATGGGCGGTCCACATCATCTGAAGGACGAGCCTTTGGGAGAAATATTAAGTTATGTATACAACACCGCAGCTTGATGGCGTCGAGGAGAGTGAATATGATCGAGTGAACGAGTCTCCTTTATTTGTAAGTGCCATGACCATCTACGATCGTCTACAACACTACCTCCCAAACAGATCAATATAATTTATTTTCCGCAGCTTCCCCGGTAACTAGAAGGGCGCGAGCGGTCGGGCACAACAACCTGGGAGCCAGTAGCAATTTATGACTGAAACAAAAATATCACCAACACGATATATTTTCAAACATAAGACGAAGATGAAAGACCATGAAGAAATGCCTCATGGAAAACCAGCTCTAATAATTGCCAGGGAGGACATAGCCAGCAATCCCCTCAACGGAATACCCGTTCTGCGCCGCACTATCCCTCTCACTCGCCGACGTAGTGTAGAAATGATCCGTGCCCTGTGCACTGTACAGTCTGTACAGAGGTACACTTCCGCAGATCGCAGTGGTGTATACCCATCCAGCAAGACCTTCGTCAGCATATCCAGAGCTCCTGATGGCATTGTTCCTCTCCCCGAGGTCAGTCGTGTAGAAGTGGTCGGTGGCAGAGCTGCTGTAAAGACGGAAAAGGGGAGTGGTTTGGGGTTGGCGGTTGGCGTAGATGAAGCCCGCAGAACCTTCGGAGTTGTAGCCAAGGTTCCGGACGGCATTGCGCAGCTCGCGGCCATTGGTGGTGTAGAAGTGGTCAATGACCTGCGGGTTGTAGGAGCGGAGGAAGGGAACCGCTTGATAGCGAGCGTTGCAGACGGGTGAGGGGCGTCCGCCGCGGGTCTGAGAGATCAGAACTAGTTAGAGAAATGTGGGTGAAAGTTGGAAAAACTAATAGACAAACCTCGAATTCTGCAGGGATGGAAGCCGCAGAGGCAAGCCCAATGGAGAGCAAGGCAGAGACGAGGGAGAGTGTGAATTTCATAGTAGGTGAGAGCTTAGAGAGACCGGTTGATGCTGTATAAGTTCAGAGGGATGAGAGAACTGAGTATTTTGCCTGCGAATGCAGCGTCTTTTATGCCCATCTGGAGTGGTGGAGGAGTGGGTTAAGAAGTGGGTTAAGACATCCCATGAGCGAGTATCGTCATCAACGGTAGAGTTTCCAGAGTTTCTGTCTCGGGTTCACAGCCTCCAGAAGGGGGAAAGAGGGGTTTTTGCACTATATGTCTCTTGACATTGTAGCCACAGGATAGACATGGATTAATGATAGCAGTGTATGTGTGGAATACATAGCGAAGCCCATTGAAGTTTCGGCTGAAGACCATGAAGTGAAGAATCGATGGAAACAACTTTCTGAGAGGAATTTGGCTGGCCATGTTTGTCAAGACCGTCGATTTTAATCGAAAGAAAACAAAGCAGGCTCAAAATTTGAGCAACCATTGATGATGAATTGAACGAGATGAAAGAGACGAGAACTCGTGAAAGGAGGTTTAGATCTATGTTGGTTGGCATGAACTGGCATGGTCGTCGTGATTCGTGAAGCATGACGCGTGACGCGTGACGACCAGTGAGTGAGAGGATTTGGAATCGACGGTCTTGACAAACATGGCCAGCCAAATTCCTCTCAGAAAGTTGTTTCCATCGATTCTTCACTTCATGGTCTTCAGCCGAAACTTCAATGGGCTTCGCTATGTATTCCACACATACACTGCTATCATTAATCCATGTCTATCCTGTGGCTACAATGTCAAGAGACATATAGTGCAAAAACCCCTCTTTCCCCCTTCTGGAGGCTGTGAACCCGAGACAGAAACTCTGGAAACTCTACCGTTGATGACGATACTCGCTCATGGGATGTCTTAACCCACTTCTTAACCCACTCCTCCACCACTCCAGATGGGCATAAAAGACGCTGCATTCGCAGGCAAAATACTCAGTTCTCTCATCCCTCTGAACTTATACAGCATCAACCGGTCTCTCTAAGCTCTCACCTACTATGAAATTCACACTCTCCCTCGTCTCTGCCTTGCTCTCCATTGGGCTTGCCTCTGCGGCTTCCATCCCCGCGGACCTCGAGGTTTGTCTATTAGTTTTTCCAACTTTCACCCACTTTTCTCTAACTAGCTCTAACCTCTCAGACCCGCGGCGGACGCCCCTCACGCGTCTGCAACGCTCGCTATCAAGCGGTACCCTTCCTCCGCTCCTACAACCCGCAGGTCATTGACCACTTCTACACCACTAATGGCCGCGAGCTGCGCAATGCCGTCCGGAACCTTGGCTACAACTCCGAAGGCTCTGCGGGCTTCATCTATGCCAACCGCCAACCCCAAACCACTTCTCTCTTCCGTCTTTACAGCAGTTCTGCAACCGATCACTTCTACACGACTGACCTCGGGGAGAGGAACAATGCTATCAGGAGCCTTGGATATGCCGACGAAGGCCTTGCTGGATGGGTATACACCACTGCTATCTGTGGAAGTGTGCCTCTGTACAGACTGTACAGTGCACAGGGCACGGATCACTTCTACACTACGTCGGCGAGCGAGAGGGATAGTGCGGCGCAGAACGGGTACTCCGTTGAGGGAATCGCTGGCTATGTCCTCCCCGGCGTTTATTAGGGTTGGCATATTTTCATGAGCCATATCTTCATACGCTGTCTGCTCTTTACGGGTCCTGCAAATAGACTGTGCTGGTGAAATACATTTGTTTCAGTGAGTAATTGCTATAAGCTTTCAGGTTGTTGCGCCCTACCGCTTGCACACTTCTGGGCAGTAGGTACTGTATCAGCTTTGGACAAATTGTACTGAGCTGCTTGGGACGTTGCGTTGAATGTGTTCTTAATTGTTCACACTGCTTGGCCCTTACAGTTAAAAATGATCAGAACAGTCTTCACTGGGTGCGGCGCCTTATACATAACTTGATGTTTTGCACACAGACTCGCCCTTCGTATACCATTGTATCCGGTTTCTACGTGATTACTCCATCCCACGCCGGACGAGGCAATGTCGTCAAGATGCTGGAGGACGCAAGGAACTCACGCCCGCACATTATAACAAAATATGAGCAGGTAAATCTGTGTGATATCTACTGTAACGCCTGCCGTCGCATGACGGCTGTATTGCGGTATCGTCGAGCATGTCCGCAGTTTGTACGTTAGGTTTTTATTTTTATTTTGAGAGTGGGCTGGGATTGTGAGCACGGCCATCCTGACAAGATAACGGACGGTTTTGACGAGGAGGATTTACGACTCCGTCGACGTCGACTTCTACCTCCACATCGACGCGCCGATTTTTTTTACCGCCATGCTGTAATCAATCTGAAAATCTCATCGAGGGGTTGCAGGCGGCATGCCGCTACAAGGGTTTGACTGATTTGTCTAACCGGTTGGCAATGGTCTTCGAGATGACACGACCATCGCCTTCAAGTTGAAGATGTTGAATGCTGTGGCCGTAGACTGATAGAGATGTAAACTGTGAACCCTCAACTAACCTACTACCAAGTACTATGTCCTTCTACTTGTAATGAAATAACATTTTTGCAGCCACAACATTAGGCAGCTCTGAGTCTCTCGGACGACGTTGGCGGGGTCCTGCGGGGTCGGCGGTCGCAATATAGTGAATGACATCACTTCTGGCAACGCGGTCATGTGCCGCGAACGTGACACTCGTCGTTTTGATTCTTTCGCTTTCCAATCTGAGTCTGGCTCTCGAAGGCCAGAGGCGAAATGTAGTAGGAAATTCCGGGGAGATACGGGCAGCTGTTTAGCGGATCCCATATCCCCAGGAAATTCCGGGGAGATACGGGCAGCTGTTTAGCGGATCCCATATCCCCCGAAAAACATGTATTTTCCTATTTGAGGTAAAGCTACGAAATAAGAAAATAAAGAGGAAGTGGGTGGGTGGGGAACGCGAAATGAAGCTCTGATTACAGCTAGGAGAGGGATTGAGGCTCTGAGAAGAGATCCCTGAGATAAGAACAGTGACATACCTAGGAGAGGGATTGAGGTGGAGAGAAGAGATCCCTGGGGGGTCTCAGCTTCGCTCCCTCATCCTCTTCTAGGCAGAAAGGCGGAAGTAACATAATATGTACCCACGGCTGAAAGCGTAGGGATGTGTTGTTATGTGTGGACGTGGTTTGAGAATCCACGTGAGGGAACAGATCGCGTGTATCAGAGGCCATGGTGACATCCGATTGGACTTGTGTAAACATATGTTTAAACTCGATGAATCTCAACCAGTGGCGTGGTGGATTGTGTTACAGAACAGCTATCTTCATTCTGATTCGTCTTTCTTCATCTCCCTCATGCCACGCCACTCCAAGCGCAAATCAAACCACCATATCGATACAAACGGCGGCGTTGTGAACGATGATCCAGAGCTGCCACTAGCAAAACGGAAAAGGAAAAACCCAGATCCTGTTCATTTTGACAGCAGTATCAATGCCAACACGCAGTTAGACATGAAAGCCAGACGGGCGCGTGGAAAGCGAGGAAAACTGGCTCAGCTTACCGAAATGCCCTTGGATGTGCTGTTCGAGGTGCGTAAACGGCAAGCTGGCGTCGCGATTGATGCTGATTTGTCGCGTCTCTCGGGTAGATATTTGGACATCTTAACCCGGGCGACCTTCTTCATCTGACTCGGGCATCTAAGGCCCTTCGCTATACCCTTCTGAAGCGCTCTTCGGTCTCCATATGGAAAGATGCTCGTTCCCAAATCGAAGGCTTACCTGAATGTCCAATAGACCTTAGCGAACCGCAATATGCCAGCTTGCTCTTTGATCCGTACTGCCATGTTCGTGACTTCTGTCTTCACTGACATTTTGCTTATTTACTTGGATGTATAGAATTGTCATGAATCGCAGACCCATACGATCATTTGGAGCATATATAAGCGGTACTGCAAGAAGTGCATCCTTTCTGTCAGGTCAGGAGTTTGCTCCAAAGCAAGTCGTCTTATCTCACTTGCGCCACTCTAGTTTTGGGCAGTTTGAATACCACAGATACGGATTGAAAATTCCTCTTGACATTGTCCCGAATTTCATATGCAATGCTCGTATGTTGAACCTCTTTCGACACTTTACTAATTACCCAAATTAACGCATGACAGCTCGCTATGAAGAACCGGAGAGATACTGTCTGTTGACTGCCCAACGATATGACTCAGAGCTGCACGATCTCCACGGAAGCACCAGGGCAGAATGGCTTGAAGAGAAACGTGCTGTACTTGCATCGCGAATCAAGGTAAAGTTTTCTTTTTACAACATTTGGGCATTCTAAAACGATATTACGCTCTGGTCAGTTTGCTGCTTTGGGCGAAGGTTGGGCAGAACAAAGAACTTTTGAAAGGTCACTTGAACTTGATAGTGCACGCCAAAGGCGATTGGAAGCGTGGGTTTATGCGTGCTCGTCTTCACACTCTTGCTCAAGGAAATGCTTCCAGAATCAAAGTGAAGTTAGCAGAATGCGGTGCGTTTTTCAACCTTTTCTTACAATTCTGTTCTTATTTCGTTCCCCAAAGGATGGGCTGAAGAAATTGCTCATTTGGAACGACGGGGCCAATTATCTGATCACAAGTTGGTAAAGCAACCCAAGGATCTCACGGAACGAAGTGAGTACTATACCCTGGTGATCGTGATCCAGCTAATCGGAACCATTTCACACTTCGAATATAGTTTGGAACAACATCAAAAAGCCCCTCATCGAATTTATGGAAAAGAAGAAAGCTGAGCGACTGGAGAAGTTGCGCGAAATTATCATTAAACGCCGCGGCGTCGTCTTGTCTGAAGTCATTGCCGAGTATGCTTCCCACCAACAGGACACGATCCGGGTGCCCGGCCTCGGCGATGTAGCCAGCTCAGAAAGATTCCGGACCATCATTGAGAACACTCCCTTGGACGAGAACGTCACCCCCGCCCACTTCAGCGTTGCAATGGACGATTTTGCGGACTTTGCCAAAACCTGGTTGGATGAGAAGGACGCTGAACTTGTGGCTATGATGGAGCAGGTGCCCATGATCGGTTCGAAGGCATCCAGGGAAATGCTTGGATTGGCGACAACTTGTTTCCACTGCACTAACTGTCGCCAAGTGCTTGATTACCCACGAGTTCTGGTGCATAATTGCGCTTGGCTCCCGTCCTTCCGCGGGGGCTCGGGACCGTATTTCGTATCCCTGGACAGCGAGCCATGGAATTATCGCAAAATCATTTCTTTTAACACTGCTGCATACGAGATGGCGAGAAAAATATTGACGGACAGCGGGCTTGACCCCGATGCACAGAGGTTCCCGGACGCGCGGCGAGACGAACTGTGGTTTGAATGCTTCAACTGCTCATGTCCGGAAGTGGGTCGAAAGGTGATGAGGTGGCCGATGGCGGTTCGTCTGGTTCATTCTTGAGATTGACTTGTGTTTTAACTAGAATGCTACACAGGTTATTCATGGCTTGAAACTTTGTCCAAAGTTGCGCCCGGTATCGATGCAACTGCTCA
Source organism: Hypsizygus marmoreus (assembly GCA_013433165.1). Lineage (NCBI taxonomy): Eukaryota > Fungi > Basidiomycota > Agaricomycetes > Agaricales > Lyophyllaceae > Hypsizygus > Hypsizygus marmoreus. Next base: position 1,150,333 of record CM024090.1, on the reverse strand, counting down.
AGCCCACGCCGGACGAGGCCTTGCTTGTGCAGATGCTGGAATCCGCCAGTAGGAACATCCTTTCTGGGCATTATAGGGACAGCGTTAAGTATGTTTGCGATATCGGTCATAGCTGCGGACGGACGGTTGCCTATAGCGGAATCATCGACCATGTTTGCGACTTGTACGTTTCCCCTGATTCTCTGGTTTCGGCGTTTGAAGGGTGTTGTGAGCTGATCTTTCCTCTGTATGTCGTGTATAGTCATCCTGGCAAGGTTACGGAAGACTTTGATGAGTCGAAGTACCTCAATAACTTCGACGAGGAAGACTTCCATCTCCACATTGATGCATCGACCCATCTTTACCGTCCTCTTGTTCTCAATCTGGACAATCCTGTCGAAGGATTCCAGGCAGCGTTCCGGTACCAGTGTTCGTCAGTGACTTATTTACTTGACAGGTTGGCGATGTGCTTTCAGGCGCTACGACTGTCCCGGCAGGTGTCGGACACTGTGGCTGAGGACTGATGGATTTTGAATACCGTTGTAATTGTACAGTGTTGTGTATATTCGAATGCCTATTATTTGGGGTACTATTTCAGTGTTCTTAATTTGTCATTAGAGCGTACCACGAATACTGTTGTATATTGTGTTTGTCGAATACTTTACCCAACATGTGGCGTATTACTGTATTTCTGAATCTCGAAATAGCATTTGTTTCGAACTACCTCAACAGCCCCACCCACTCAACCATCACACGCCCCAGGACGCAGTGCACACCAATGCGGCTGCAGAGCAATCGCCCGCACACCGCGCCGTACCATGCGGTACCGCAGGTCATGCAGGCGCGGGAGGGCCGATGCGAGCCCAGCACTGCGTGGGGTGCCGTCTGGAAGCGTGGCGCCGGTCCAGAAGACCTGATTGAGGGTGTAGTGAGTTGAATTGAGAGAGTACGTGGGGATTGTGAAGGAGGAAAAAACGAAGAGGAGCAGAAACAGCGAAAGAGGAGAAGAAGTAACGTACCTCCGCAGAACTCGCAGCGCGCGGCCACACGATAGAATCGAGGTTCTCGGGGGAGGACTGTTCCGTCCAGAGGAGTTGTTGACCTGATGAGTTGAGGAATAGGAATGGGTTGTGTGTCAGGTGGAGTGGCAATGGACTGTGGGGTGAGGCGTACCGCCTAGAACGAGGGCGTGTTGCGAGGTCGTCAGACTTGCGAGGGGGTCGAATGTGTATGACTGGTGAAACGGTTTTCTTTAGTGAGAGGAGTGAGGAGATGAGTAGAAAGAGGAAGCGTACCTTTTGCCAGGTCTTGAAAGGGTCACACCAGCTGTTGCTGTTGTTTTAGGAAAGGTTAGGCTAGTACTATTTGAGGATATGGATAGACTGCACTTGCCCCGATGGATTGTTGCCGAGCCATTCGCCTGCGCCACAGTCCTAGAAAAAATTGGGGTTGAGAAACAGAGAAGGGATGGGGAGAGGTGTAAAATACTTACGAGGTAGAAGTAGTCTGATGGGGCGTGCACGATCCTAAAGTTCTTCGCGGCCACTGATGCGGCGTGCTGTGAGGATATCCATACCCTGTCATCAAAGCAGGGTGTAAAACGCCCAAACCAAAGGGGAAAGAAAAAAGATAAATACGAACATGACAACAGTGTCCTTCGACAACGTAATATTATGCCCCAGCACCATCTCTACGCAGAATCCACATCAGAACGTAACGAAGCACGACACACAAACACGCATGTACCTTCCCAAACAACCGGCGTCTTCCCCACTGCCCCCAACGCCCCATGCACCGCGCCCACAAACGCGCCCAGAGCCTGCTCCAGCGTCTTCCCACTCGCCTTCAAATCCATCTGGGTCTGCGGGTCCTTTGCATAACAATTCAGGTTCACCTCGTCGCCGCCTGTGCTGAACAGCGTCGAGGGCAGGGTGGAGGCGAGGGCGCGGATAAAGGAGGAGGTGAAGTTCGTTGTGGCGGGGGAGGCGAGCCGGAGTTGGCCCGAGGGGGGCTCGGCGGCGAAGGAGGGCCACGGGGTGGAGAGCGGACAGGCGATGTGTTCGGGGTGCGAGGAGGAGATGGAGGCGGTGTGCCCGGGCATGTCGAGTTCCTGTGGGTGTTGGGCATAGGTTACAATTATAGGTAGGATTGTCGTGGGATTGCGGCTTACCACTAGGACGTCGATTCCGCGCTGGATGTGAGGCGTCAGTGGGGGGGTTATTTCAAGGTGGATGGGTAGGACGTACTGCTCCGGCATACGAGACGATGTCTTGAATGTCGGCAGTGGTGTAGATTTCGCTCTGGGAGTATGCACCTTTGGATGCAAGTTCGGGAAAGTTCGGGATGTCAAGAGGAAAACTTTGAGAGTCAACGGCATGCCAGTGAAAGGTGCTCATCTTTATATAGGAATCAAACGGAGGTTGGGTATGTGGTGTGATGGTAATTTACTGACCTTGACCCAGCTCATGGCGTCGAGGGTGCGCTTGATGTCAGCGACTGGAAAGCTGGAGATAAGTGAATTAGTCTTGGAAGGCGTGGTCAGCTTTATACATACAAGTTTCTAGCCGTGTCTAACATGAACCCTCGGTACGGCTGGACGCGCATATAGTCAACTGGAAGCGATTTTCATCTGGTCAAAACAAACTTACAAACGCAGGCACGTCTTTTGCGATCTTGATCGGCGCCTCATAGCTATACGTCACGCCATCCAGGTCATACCACAGCTGGCCAAACGTCGTGAGCCCGCGAAACAGCCCCAGCGTCGAATTCGCCGTCAACACCGCCGGGGAACCGTCTGCCGGGATACTGAGCGTGTACCCCTCGCTGCGCGTGCCGATCGGACGCACAGCCTCGACGGCGATGGCGTGCGGTGTGGCGTTGTTCAGGAGGGAGAGCGTGAGCGATGAGAGTGCGGGTGCTGTTTGGAGGCCAGTGCTAGAGGAGGCACCGCGTCCGACGACGAGGCGCTGGAGTTTGTCGGTGTGGAGATAGGTCTTAGTTTGGGCGATGGCGGCGAGGAGGTCGTGTGGTGGGTTAGAGATGCTGGAAAGCGTGATGTCGAAGGCAGGGGAGAGTTTGAGGAGAGAGGTGCCGGTTTGGAGCGTCCGCGGGATGGGCCACAGGGCGTGCACGGAGACGGGGATGACGAGGAGCTTGAAGAACAGCATGGTGCTGGTGGAGTGCTCAGCTGGTCATGCTGGGGATTTTATAGCAGACGTCGAAGAAGCATTGTTGTCCACATGGATCACACGTATTTTGGTACAATAAGATAGGCAGCCATCGTCAGAGAAGAAGCAGAGTCATGAGGGTCCCTATTATTGTGGCCAGTCGCAGGTGGTGAACAGCCTGTCTCCGCGTCGGACAGGACGTTAAGGAGCGTTGAGGACGATGAGCAGCAACGACCGGCAATTGCCGGTTCTTCTTGCACACAACGAGCTCGACTCAAAACAACTTTCCGACCTATCCTCGCTCCTACCCATCAATTCTCCACGATATAACTCTTGGCTACATCCGTAACTGACCACGTTAGCCTTCTATCATGATCAGCTAGATCCCCGCACTCACCCACCCACTCTGCGCCACACTATTCCTATGGTACCGATTTCTCAATCGCCCCCACACCAACACGCGCCCTCTTCGTTTCATCGCCATGTAGATTCGGTTCAGGAACTGGGCGTAGAGGTTCCCAACCGGACCCGTGCCTCACCACGCTGGAACCGAGGTGGAGGATCACGAAAGCCTGGTGGAAGAACCCGACGAACTTTTAATTTATTTCCTTGGTGGCTGGTACTGTGTACATTGTGCACCTTGTACAGCGCATCCAGAGGAATTTCTTGAAGTTGCTGCGGTGTCCCTCACTTACGATGAATCTACCGTTCCTTGCTCTCACGAATGATGGTGTCAGTGTTGGGCAACTCGCGATCGACGATTGAATCCCAAGGTCCTATAAACCATGAATTCAACCCTACCTATCGACTTCATCCTCGCCTACCGGCCTAGCATCTGTTGATTTGCTCAATGGCCTGTTACACTCGGAGATTCTTCCATATGCCGTACCTTCACATTCCGCGCTACGTGCATCGATTCAAAACGTGGATGTTGCTGGAATGCTGGTTTTTTTAAATAACTTATCACTGTTTCGAGGATTACGAAGCCCCACCTCACGAGGAACCGTACTCTGCCAAAAAATTGCTTGGAATGATTGAAGGCTAGGAGGAAATACCATTCGAGCATCCACTTATGCCCTACAGGTCACACTTGGTTCGGTTTCTCTGGCAGGCCTTCATTGCCCGATTCTGGGTCTATTTTTTCAAACTATATGTCGGCCTTCATGATGAAAAAGCGTAACGAAGTTCCTGCGAAACAGATGGTCATTAATCGGAGAGCCGCGCGAGGTAAATCTATGTATTACATTACAGTATCGACATGTGACTCACTCGGGTGCATGCAGCATGTAATCATTTACATACAAGCCAACGAAGCTTATCTAGACTTTCTCGCTCTTCTCTTCATCAAACCGCTTCCAATTTAGCCGCCTACCCAGGAAGAGCGCGACCCAGGTCAACAGGAGCAAGACAGGAACCTCCACCAGCGGACCAATAGTAGCCGCAAGCGCCTGATCAGAGCTGACGCCGTACACAGCGATCGCGACCGCGATGGCCAGTTCCTAACACGCAGCAAGATTGTTAGTAAATATCTACCATCAGTCTTTTGGGCCACGCACGAAGTTGTTGCTGCCTGCCGTGAACGCTTGGACTACTGCCATCTCATACCCAAAGACGCCGCGCGATTTACCAACCTCCCTCCGTGTCAGATAATACACCATGGCGAACGTCAACGACCACATGATCACGAAGTAGAGGATCATGGGGACGAACACCCGGAAGACGGGTCCCAGGTTGTGAAGGATGTGGTGGCCTTGGTAGGCGAACATGACGAGGATGGTGTAGAGCAAGCCGAGGAGCGCAAGCGGCGAGAAATAGGGCAGGAAACGCGTCTCGAGGAACGTTTTGCTCGTCAGGTACCAGACGCTGTATCGTGTGACGACTCCCGCTACGAGCGGAATGCCGAGGTACTGCAGGGCATGGCGTCAGCTGTGCATATGGTATGAGCAGGAGGCAGACCCACGATGAGGACGGAGATGGCGACACTCCCATACGAAACATGGATGCTTGACTGGTGGCCTCCTCCGATGGTGTTGATGAACAGGAGGGCATATGGTGAATAGAGGATGATCTGAAGAACGGAGTTAACGATGACGAGGATGGCGCAGTACTCCCCGTCGCCTCGTGCGAGCTGGTTCCAAATCATGACCATTGCTATGCAGCGCGCGAGCCCCACCATGATAACACCAGTCCTGTATGTTGGAAGATCTGGGAGTGTTGCCCATGCCAGACCGACCATCAGGAGAGGGCCAGCAATCCAGTTGAGTGCCAGTGATATTCCGAGGTGTACCCAGAGTCGGCGGGACGAGAAGAGTTTTGGGAGTTGCTCGTATTGAACCTTGGTGAGGATGGGCCACATCATTATGATGAGACCAATGGCAATCGCTGGTTTGGTTGAGGGTGAGTGAAGGCATTTGTAATTAAGAAGAGGTAAGTCAACGTACGGACGGAGACACTGTCGAATTTGACAGTGTCGAAGGCCGATTGTACGTTTGGGACAAACTCGCCGATGATCACCCCAACGATCATGACGAGAATGATAAGAGGGGAAAGCAGTTTATCGAGTATGCTCAGTTTCTTGAAAATCTCTATCCAGAAGCCAGACATTCGATGAGCTTAATGCCCAACACTTCAACGGGGAGAGACTATACCTTTTGGAGCAACATTGTGGTCAATGGGAGTGGTTTCCTCGCTGCGTATGGCTTCTGGAGTGAACCCGTGCTCAGTGTCGTTTGATTCTAATGATTTCTCGTGTAAGGACATGACTGTATGGATGGAGGAGGGGACGAAGGAGGGGACCTGGGGTGTTGGTTTATTATATTGATCGGTTTGATTTTTGATTTTGATTTTCGTCAAATTCAAAGTTCATCACATGACGAGCATGCAGACAATTTTTCTAGTCAATAAAAGTAAACCTGTCAGGATCGGACGGACTATTTTGGCCGGAGAGTGTTCTGTACTCGGGTACATGCGTAGGCGACAGGAATAGCATCCAGGCGGTTGTTTCTGGGCGCTGTTTCGACCCCATATCGTTTATTCAGGCGAGGGTGTACCAAAGGTCGGCTTGCGATATCAGAGTTCGTAAGACGGCTCATACTGTTTAAGGTGTCGTGAGTTATTGTGACTGAGGATCGAGGACATTTTATACACCGAACCCGGAACATTGTATTGGACACTGGAGGTACGCAAATAACGATTCCGGTCATCTGGAAATGGTCTATGCATGCTGCAGGAGGATCTGACACAACCAGCATGAACGTTCCGGCGATCGCTGATTGTAATCCAGTTGTTGTGAACGAACTTGTGTTCAATAGATTGACGGGCATGGTCGGGGTCACAAGTAGCTGGAGCCGCCAGTAGATGCCCGCACTAGCCAGATGCAGTGAAATACAGCAGCGCCGATGAGAATCAGAACCGGCTGGCGGAAGGGTATTCGGAAAAAGCGTAGTCATCTCGATTAGGAGAACCCTGTTTGGCATGAGGAGATGGACCGATGGTGATCCGGGCATAGGTACATCGAGATCGACCGCATTTATGACAGACGAGCCGCTCCCTAGTGGAAAGATGGCGCTAAGTGAATTGGGCCCTGCAGTAGCTATAGATAGAGAATTGAATCGAATTCACAGTCTGGTGTACAAGCTGAATCGCAGCAGAACTCTGGAGTTGAAGGTGATATCGGAGCAGATGGAATCGCAGCAATAGATGGTCGTGAGCCAGCAAATACTATACACAGAATCGATGCAGTCTCTGCTGAACAATGTCCACGAAGCTGAGGCGAACGTGGTGCACGAACCATTCGGTCCTCGCGGGACCAGCAAATCGTTAAACAAGTGTGGCACAAGAGGACAGCTGCAAAGGAGGACGACGAGAGCAGTCGTTCATCCTGAGGGCAACGGCGGATTGCGGCAGCGGTATACATCCATTCACGGTGCATTGGATCAAATGGGGTTTCAAAGGAATGGTACCAAAAGCGAAGAAGGGCAGTGACGTTCTAATGCGGACTGAAAGCATATTGGGTAAGCTACGGATTATTTGTCGGCGAGGTCGCGCACCTCAAATCATATGACTCCAAGGACATATCCTGAAATATCCAGGTCGCCTTTATGGTTGCCGCATGGGATTGCACCGTCAAGTTGTCCACCACTATGGTGTTGGGACATGTCATGACCCCAGCACGGCCAAAGGAATACATACGGAGAGCTCGAAGGCTTGTGAACGGCCATTCTACATGCGAGGTTGGTAATTTATAAATGAATGCAGTTGGTTGCAAAACAGCGGGAGACAACGTCGGTCCGACCCGCCATCAGAACACGTGATGGGAAATGGCCGTCGGCCCGAAACATCATCGCGCGACGCGAGCTCTTCCTTGGATCCTCCTTCAAGCTTCATTCATCACGGGTCCTCTTCTCCCTCCTCTGACCGAGTCAGGCCTTCAAGAAGCTCTTGCATATTTCTTTCCTGGATTGGCGTGGCTTTTCGAAATACTCCTTTCAATGAGGAGGAGTTGCCGTTGGGCCCTCAGGAATGACGACGACTTCGTGCTCCCCACTGCCTCCATTCAGGATGATCCACGCTACATGCAACTTCTGTCTCATGTGGCGAAAATTTCCACATAGCCTCCAAACATCTGTCGTTGATGATTCGCTTCGACCCACCTTGAACGAAAGTCTAACTGGCCTCCTTTTCCACGTCCAAAGAACATAAAAGCCCCCCATTCGTAGACTGAATTTTCAGCTCCCTCATCCAGTCATCCAAAAACTAATTACCTCAATCTAACATTCGCTTCAGTCATCATGAAATTTACACCCTCTTTAGTATCCGCTCTCCTCTCCATCGGGCTTGTGTCCGCAGCTGCCTTTCCTTCCAATCTTGAGGTTTGTGCATTCTTGTTTTTAGTCCATTCCATCCCACTCAATGATTAATCTCGCTGCATACTTCCAGTCCCGCGGCGGACGCCCGCCTGTCTGCAGCCCCCGCTCCCAAGCAGTCCCCCTCTTCCGCGCCTACAATGCCCAAGTCATTGACCACTTCTACACCACCAATTCCCGCGAGCTACGGGCAGCCGGGTACGCCTCTGAAGACACCGCTGGGTACATATTCAGCTACCAACAACCCCAAACTACCGCCCTCTTTCGCCTGTATAGCGCGTCTGCTACGGATCATTTCTACACGACCGATGTCGGAGAAAGGAATAATGCGGTTAGGAGTCTGGGGTATAAGTATGAGGGCGTGACGGGGTTCGTGTACACAACGGCGGTGTGTGGTAGTGTCCCGCTCTACAGGCTGTACAGTGCACAGAGCATGGATCACTTTTATACCACGTCCACGAGCGAGAGAGACAATGCAGCTGGGAATGGGTACGCGGTTGAAGGCATCGCGGGATATGTATTTACGGGGTTGTTGTGATCTGTCGATGAAGACTACTTTCTCTCGGCATTTTATGTTTTCTACATCACACATGCACCACTTAATTTATTACAGACTGTTTTCGTGTCTCTTTAAAGTTTGAAGTGTCGGTCTATAGGTTGAGGAATCCCAGAATCCGCGTTCTTCGAATGATTGATTGTTGAATGGTTGACCCGAAAATACTCGGCAAATGCCGACCATGCTCTTCCACTGGCCACTGACTCGCTTCCGCTCTCTCGCCATTCCTTGGAGTGCCTCCTGACCTGTATTTATTGGCTACTACGACCACAATGGGCCTGCCTTTCCAATCAGTCTTAATCACTACAAGCTATCACGCTTGCTCTTCCAGCCGACCTGTGCTTACCTCTCTCTCCAAACTCTTCCTCGTGACGAGCGCGGTTGTTTGGATCCTTTCGCTAACACCACACAGGTATTTATACGCTCTTTGTGGCTCACGTTCTTGCTGAACTGAGCTAACATACAAGACCGCCTGGGTGACTATCTTCCGAACCAGAAAAGGGGAAGCGGGGTCGCAGTCCTTCTCTAGCCTTGGTTGCGTTCCAAGTCTTCACCCAGGCACATGCGGACATGAGCGACGGGCTTTGATTCGCCGCCCCAAGTACAAATCTGGGTCGCGCAAGTGGTATCCTTCCGATGCTTATCGCGGCTTCTGTGTTCCTCGTGGATGACGGGGGTGCTCATGACTCGGAGGACAGGGAACAGCTCAGAACGGGAACTACTTTGGACAAGTTGTTAATGATGTGTCAGGGCCCAATTCTACAGGAACATTGCCTGGGTTCCAAAGAGAAATATCACGAATAAAAAGATTGGGTGGTTTTCTTTTTCGTCACCCAAGGTGGATGCAAATAACGGGAGGGAAGACATAGTCGCCGCGGATCGGGAATTTTGAGATTTGCTTCCATGGACACAGCCACCCGATCGGTAAGTCGCGAAGGTCTTCCAAGTGCCCAACTTGGTAAAATATGGTCGGAGGATGATCAAAATAAACGATATACTCGTAGGTGAGATCGTTGTATCTATCAACCCTTCCATCTCTCAGATTTGAGTACAGGTGGCAGATTCAACATGCTCGCTGAACTTCGGACCCGAGACGTGTCCAATCCAAGCACAGGACTGACCGTCTAGAAATGAACTCGAGAGTCATCCCTTTTCCTTACCTCCCTCCATGGCTGTAAATGGTGCAAGACAAAAGCTCTGGAAGATTGACCCCCGACCCACCCAACAAGGGTCTTGAACGACTCTCTACCCTACCGCCCCCGGCGAGCATAAAAGGCGCCGCACTCTCTGGCAGAATTTTAATTCAGTCATCTCGACCCTAAAGACAAAGCACTCCACCCTACTACAAACTGCTCACTGATAATGAAATCCACTCTCTCCATCGCCTGCCGCCGCCCTCCCAACTGATTTTGAGGTATGTCAGTTCATTCTTGCGGCATGGCCCACTCGCTACCTAACTTTGTACTTGTAGTCTCGCGGCGGAATATTCCCTGTCTGCAGCCCCCTTTGCCGCCTCCTATTCGTTCCCTTCCTCCGCGCCTACAATCCGCAGATCGTCGATCATTTCTACACCACCAACAGCCATGAGATGAACAATGCAGTCCGGAACTTAGGCTACACTGCCGAAGGAACTGCTGGCTTCAATCCACCCCTCCTCTTCCGTCTCTACAGCGCTTCTGCCATGGAACACTTTTACAGGACTGATCTGGGAGAGAATAAATAACGCGATTAGAAGCTCTGGGTACGCCGACGAAGGTACTGCTGGATTTGTTTACACGTCAGCGATGTGTGGCAGCGTACCTCTGTACAGGTTGTACATTGCACAGGGCAAGAATCACTTCTATGCCACATCGATGAGCGAGAGAGATAGCGCTGCAGGGAATGGGTATTCAGTTGAAGGAATTGCCGGATATGTCTTCACGAGCCGATTCTAAGCATGTATTTCCTGTATAGTTTTTACCTTGATCGCAGCACTTATCAACTGCATGATCATCGCTATATTAATTCCTTGGTGTACATTGCATCTTGTGTTCCCTGGTAGTCTCGCCGATCCTGAGAGTCACTGCCCTATTCTAACACATATTTCAACAGCATGATTGCACACATGACGCAGTCACTTTCACGAACTTCCACAAGATTTCAACGAGAAAGAGTATTTCCGTAGTTTCGACGACTGTGACTTGCATCTACATCTCAACAAGCGGATTTTTTTATACACGCATATTGTCGTCAAATCAGATGATCGTGTTGAAGGATTCAAAGCCGTGTTCATTATTCGCGCGACAATGATATGCCAGAACAAGTCGGCTCAGCTTTGAAGCCAGGCGACCGAGTAGTAGTAGCAGAAATAGTAACATACACTGCGTAACATCTGAAGGTTGAGAGGGTGCTTGGGTAGGAGGAAGTAATGTCGCAGAGTACGCCTGTTTACCACTAAGACACGCTTTCCAATCTGACTCAAAACCAGAAAGCCATCACGTCTTTGGCAGTGGGAGCGCTTCATTCACGGCCTCTAGTCGCCTCGACCTCGCACTGCGCTGACAGTCGGCACCGCACACAGCTGCCCTGGCTCCACACAACGCCGTCGTAGGCCCCTACTGTGTAGTTGCGAAAACGATGGCTCTCATCAACATTCAGTGCGCTCCGTCTGGCAAATCCCTGGTTTCGCTGGCTCGATGGATGTATCATTCGCCACACCACTCTTACATCATCATCCACGATCCCCAATTTGCTCGGTCCTGGTCCTCGGATGCGTAAGAGAAGCCAGTATGCTGGTGCATGGAGCTGCCTAATGTAGGGTGGTTTGAACGGAGTGTGCGGAGGTCATGGAGAGCCTCACGATACTCTGTGTTTACATCACATCCTTACCTACTTCACCTCATGTGGAATGCCCAGCTCAATGTCATATATTGCCTCTGTTGCAACTCAAGTATATTTTCATCGATTCGTCTGCCGAAAGACCTACTTCGCCTTGAACTGTCGACGAAAGATGTCAATATCCTGAACCCCACATATGCAGGAGCATTAACCCAGCTTACAGGCATCGCATCTGCTTCCAGTCCTCACTCAATACGGCACAATATTCTGGGCTCAATACAGGACTAAAGCACCTTCGTCTACAGATATTGGCCTGTCAATTCCCAAACTTATGTCGAAATCACCATCGTCATCATAAATCTGCTGATCTCCATAGCAAAAACGCAAGCAAACCATGTGCAATTTGCGACATGCCCTGCTCACCCTGACTCAGAGTCGACCTACGAGCCACGCCCCATGATTGCACCATTCCTGACAGAATCCGTGGTTCCTCCCCGGTTTAGGGATTGAGTCTAACACAAGGATCTTCTCTCGGCACAGACTACCCCAGCCGTGCTTGTTCTCCATCCTCTAACTGCCGAATAAAAAGCAGTCTTGCAGAGCATGACCGGTCCAACATACAGTGCAGAGGGATCAAAACTGTAAAGCACCACTCCCATTCTTGATGACCTTATATCATAAGAGATGGAAAATTAACAGTCTATCCTAGACTCAAGTCAAGCTGGTCTTCTTATATCGACCTTCTCTTGCATAAATGAGTTGAAGCCTATTAAAGAGGAACTACAATGGTTCTTAGAAAATGTCCTGCATCACCTGCTGTCCAATGATCAACCTGATCATCGGCCCGCTCATTGGAAGTGGGGGTATGGGATCCGAGACGAAGATGTGATGAGTTTGCCGCACATTGGGATAATCTGCGGGCCCCGGCGTTCAGGAATTGGACCATGCCGTGTATTTTACTACTACTACTACTACGGCACGGTCCAATTCCTGAACGCCGGGTCCCGTAGATTGCGGCAAACTCGTCGATACATTGGTGCAAGGATCAAGCTACTTTGAGCCTGGGGCAAGTGACATGGGCAGCATCCTCAGACGTGTCATGCAACGCGAACGAGAAATTGCTGTAGAAGCTTGCGCCATTGCACGTCCAGCGGAAGATGGAGTAGGCCAGGGGATCCTTGAGTTGACGAAACTAGGTTAGAGTGAACGAAGCCCAAACATTTCGAGAAGAGCATGCGAGGCTCTTAAAACAAAGGCGCGATCCTCAAAAGAAGCTCACAGTACCGCAATCATCGCGGCAAGATTTGCACCCCGTCGCACTTTAGGACTTCTCCGCAAGAGACTCTCGATTCATTTGTTATTCCTCGGTGGTTGTTCTCAAACCGCCAAGCCGGCTGCAAAGGATCAGAGATATTGTTGAGCAGAAGTAAAAGACGGATGTAGCACCATGGTCTCGACCGATTTCCACGGGGTTAGGATGATGCTTATGCCAGGTGTGCACTGTGAACACTCCGATGAACCTGCGGGACTGGGCCTCAGTGCACAAGAGACCGGGCTGGCAATGGAAAAGTGTTGATGCGCATAGGATGTAGCCCCGGGCCCACCGGAATCAACGAAAAGCTGCATGTATTGAGTATCACGAGAGGGGGGCCCGCGAAGTTAGGACAGTCAACCTAAACCAGGGATGAGCAGCGGTAGACCGCCGACCTAACGCGGACGAAGTTGGAGTGGCTGTCCCCGGTCGTATGCATGGTGGCCGAGAGTGTCTCGTCCCACTGGAGAAGGCATATGTGGGCGATGAGGAGCATGATGTGGAGGTAATGGTGAAATTTCGACATGGCGTCGTTCCCGTTCACCCAGTTTCTGACGAGACGAAGATGCGAGGACACATCAATCAGGCCCTATAACGGTCGATTTCAAACTCCAAAGGTGTTGGAAGCACCATCAACGTATTACGCACACCACCCTGGCAGGTGCAAAGAAGCATGACAGAAGGAAGTGTACCGTGTAAATCGACCTACCTACCGACCTACACGCATGCGCAAGTGACAGGGCATAGAGTTGAAAACCAGAAGAAAGAGTACGGAAGAGACGGCTGGTGAACTCAGAGTCACGAAAGGTGGGCGATCAGTGCGAGGTGAAGAGACACGGTCACGACACGGTTCGTGGTCCGTGGTCCGGCCCGGATGAGCAGAATGATTGGAAATTTTCAAGCTTCTCGCATTGACCATCCATCTGTTGTGAGTTCACCAGCTGAACTTCGTAAGCAGTTTTTCCCCATCTTCCCCGATTTCCGTCCATTGCTTCTCAGTCTTGATCTTCAGATGTCTCGGACCCGGGTCTTCCTGAAAGCTCACACGGCAAATGAGAAATATCAAGAATGATGAACTCGGAGTGCTCTAACCCAAAACAACTTTACTTGACTTTTTGACGGCAATGACTCGCAATGATGCTTATCCATGAACATCATTGTGATCCTTCCCTAGAGTTCATCTGGCGCGCATCATTCAGTGATCTCTCCGTGCAAGATATGGTTAACCGACAGACTTGACTCAAGGTTTTGCCTCACTGGCTGTGACACCCCATACCTAGCCTACACTCGAGTCATTTTCTATCACAAATCTAGCGTCTGCCACCTCTTCAAGAACTAGGTCCATGATCAGCCACACATGCTCACCACATGTCAACCGAGCTGCGGTTGTCTGTCCAGTTTTCCCTGGGTGAATTAATCGATGCAAGGAATCGCAAAGGCAGCTGTGGTAATGGCATGCTTAATTCTCATGGCATCCACGGCACTCACTTTCGACCCAGGCTTATGCTGTAAGGAGATATGTCCGGGGACACACGATCATCGAGCATTCCGCAAGGACTTGGGTAAAACGCTGGAGCGTGACAATGCCTCAATGCCTCCCTCAGGCCGTCGTCTCTGTCCGTGGAGAAAACGCATGGCTCCGGTCCATAGTCCGAACTCAGAAGGACTCATGGAATTAGGAGTCAGACGGTCTCGATTCTCGTGTGTTCGCGAGAAGTGCGGAGAACGCGACCTGCCGAGATGCTCAGAAACATATAAATACGAGCTGGATGTTGCTGTGGAAGCCCCAACCAAACGGTCTCGTCTTCTGAAATGTTCTTCTCCAAGGTTTTCGTCGCTCTCGCTGCAGTTGCCGTCACCGCAGCCTCCCCCGTTGCGAAACGCGCTGCATCCTGCAGTCTCATCCTCACTCCCACCGCTGCTGTGAGCAGCCCCGACCTTACTGGGGAGTTCAACTATAGTAGGTACACCTCCGTTGCTGTTGGATTCGCAGCCTAACTGCTTTATTCATCGCAGCCATTGGTCGTTCCTTGGCCATCGCTGTACCCAGTGGCATTATCCACGTAGGCCTAACATTTCAAGTTCTGTCGCTGATTGGAGCATTTGCTGATGCTTTCTGTAGAACGGCGGTTCGACTTACACCGATAACGGCGATGGCACCTACAGCGTCGCGACTGATTTATCCGCCGAGGGTGCGAGCGATGGAGAGGTCACTGCGATCATCACTGGTTGGGTCGGTGCAACCCTCACAGGACTGGTTTCGGACTGGCACGTTGATTCCGTAACCTGCGCTTAAATAAGTAGACGTGGTAATGGAATGAAGGGAGGAAGGGAAATAGACAGGAATACTTTGCGAAATTCTATGATCCATTGTGATTTTCGTTAAGCCCGAGTTTGAAAATCATGGAAGATACATACATGAAATACCGTGACTTGCGAGATCAACTCAGCAAAGATTCTCCATTCAGTTTGGCACCAGGGGTCACCGTGGGGTGACTCTCAGCTTGCTTTCCCGCGTTCCATGGCCACATACGCTGAGATGAAAAATTTATGTGTATAGCACAGTACAAACTAATCTATGCACAAGGAAATCTGCGTTGACTGTGGGATGCACATCTGATTCTTGATTGGTTGAATTGAGGAGCAGGTGCTGTGTCGATGCATGAAGTGAGTGGTGAGGAATACGGCGCTTGGGGTCCATGGCCATATGGTCCCGCGGGGAGCGCTCTAAGGAGCATATTCCGTGCGGACGGGATATCAACGGGATACACGATAAAAAGAGCACGGCGATTACAGGAGAACAAAACATCAGAAATGATGCGGCCGCCAACGTCCTCGGATGAAATGTCCGGTCTTTCATTTTCTTCACTAATTCCTTTCGACCCACTTGGTCACGGAGTACCTACACACGTATAGCATAACGTCCAGGTCTAACGTAGACGCTCTTCAGCACTCCGTCGAGGTGATAGATGTTCACAGAATACACACTAGCAGTTGCATTCCAAATCTCCTCACCCTTTAAGTCCTCGAGGATGCCAGAGCCTTCTGTATTGCCACAGTCGCAATTGATATCCGAAACCGCATCATGCCGCGCTTTCTTGGAATCCAGCCTCGTGCTGCGAGCGCCCGGGATGCCCATCTCCAGTATGCGTGTAAGGAGTAACAACAGAAGGAAACGAACTTCGATTTCCCCCCGCGGTATAGGATGCCCTCAGACGGCCTTTCCTCTCCGCAAAGCATTGGAAGAACGTGATCCCTCGAAAGTGTATAAAGAGCAGCTAGAGTTGGCATTGGAAACCCCAACCAACGAACACCACAGTTCCGAAGTCTCATCATCATCTGAAATGTTCTTCTCCAAAGTCTTTGTCGCTCTCGCCGCAATCGTCGTCGTTGCTGCTTCTCCCGTGAAGCGCGCTCCGTCCTGCAGCTACACTCTCACCCCCTCCGCGGCGGTGAGCGGTGACCTTACTCCCGAGTTCAACTACAGTGAGTACATACCTGCTCGTCAAGTGCATCATCAGCTAAGTGGTTCATCCAATGCAGCTCTCGGTCTTGCCTTGGTCGACAAGTTTCCCTTCGGGACCTTATTTGTAGGCTCTCGATTTTGGTTTCTTGCGCCTTCGAACATTTGCTGACGCTCACTTCAGAATCCCGGCACCACCTACACCGACAACGGTGATGGCACTTACAGCGTTGGATCCGCCTTCAGCGCCGAAGGCTTCACTGATGAAGAAATCGCTGCGATCATCATTGGGTTGGATGGGGAGACTCTGCAGGGATTGACCGCGGACTGGCACGTTGATACCGTATCGTGCGCGTAGACGCCAGAAGTGTTGAAAGGAGCCTCCGAGCAATGGTCACAAATAGTTTGCTGGAGATATATGGTTCATTGTGATCACAGTTCCAGCGTTGAAGCTCGAAGCTTGGAAGGAAGATGGAAATTATGGAAGCAACATAGAGTGAGATCATCGACTCGGACGTGAAATTGAACGAAGTGCCAAGAATAGCAACATTCCCGATCGAGTTTGGCTGCACACCGCAAATCAAATATCGTCAAGAATGCCGATCCGTGACGTCTCCCGTCGGCGTCTCCTCAAATAAATCAAACCCTCAAATTCCCTCCATTCTTGCACACAGATAGAGCTCATCACGTTCCTTCTTTCCACTCTCCTCGTGCCATCCGCGAAAATGTCAATAACGCCTAAAGCCCTCCGCAAAATGCGTATCATTGCCATCCCCCTCACCCGGCCGATACTTGCACAAGCGCATGTACAGAAGAATGCGCACCCTCGTATCCTCACATATTACCAATTTCAGATAGCATCGCCCCTCACCCCGTCTTCATCCTCTGCCGGCGAGGAGACGACACCAAAGTCGCGATGGATACCAGAAGGCGGCGTCATGAAGTGGATGTCCACAAAAGCGGCGGATACGTGGGCAGGGTTCGGCAAGGTTGAGGGAGGGTGGAAGGTAAGTAGTTATTGCTGTTGTTGATTGTTCAAGTACAGAGAGATGTAGAGCATTGCATGGATAGCTGAAAGTGTATCAAGCCGGCGAACGCTTCGTGGATAGGATGGAATTCGAGGAACTTGCACTAAAGGGCATCAATCCATCCCTCGGGCCCAAGATCCCCCATCCAGATGCGCCGGGTGACAAGGCTGAAGAGGCAACTTTGCAAGCACAAACGAGTGTACGTCTGCGTCCCCGTTCAACTTCCTCCCTCTCATCGTCATCCTCACGATGCCTACTTGCGCACACAGATCCCCCTCATATACCCGCCTTCCATAAACACGGCCACCACAACGCTCGATGAGCTCCGCGCGCTCGTTGCTACTCGGATACCGCGGCACCGCCGGGGGTTCTACATTTGGATGTTCGTGACACCGTTCACCGCGCCATTGAAGATAATCCGTGTGTATTACGCCATCTTCCCTACCACCCATCCGAACACAGGTTAACATTGAAATTGCCATCTGCGTACCAGCGATAATCCCCAACTTTCCATTCTTCTTTTGTGTGTGGCGGTCGTGGTCGCATTATAAAGGTATGTCCCGGCATTGTGGAGACTGTTTTTGGACGCTGAACAAAATATCACCATTAATAGCATACAGAGCGTCGCAGTACCTCCAGTCACTGCTTGATGCGGGGATAATCATCCCGGAACCCAGCCCATTACTCGACGTGGTGTACAAGGACTATTCCCCCGCTGAAAAGCCTCCCTCTTCCCCCTCCTCCTCCGCTGAATCTCAATCCACGCCACCGCGACGCCACGAGCTACTCCTTACGCGCGACGCCGTCCCCGCGATTCTGAATGTATTTGGGCTGAAGCCCAGTGCGGGCGCGGATCTGCTGAGGGCGGTGGAGCAGGCGAGGGTGAGAGTGCGGAGTGGAAGGGATGCTCTTTGAGCTTTGACCTTTGATTTTGGGTTGTTATTATATCTATCGTTATAGTTGTCGGTACGCCTTCGCATAATGTCCTTCCGAGTCGCTCATAGCTCATAACGTTTTCCTCTGTATAGGGTACAGATGTACAACTCACCACTGCTCACATATATATATAAATATTCAAACGCATAGTCTACTGGCATTGGGCATGGACGGCATGCAGTAATAGGTGATGTAGATCGATGAGGAGGTGGTCCCATCTTCCCCGATTTACCTGCGCTTCTTCTCAGTCTTGATCTTCGGGCGTCTCGGGGACCCAGTTCTTCTTGGCAATTGGACTCCCGCGGCAAGTATGGGACATCAAGAATAATCAACGAGCACTTGACGGTGACCCCAGGTCAACTCCAACTATTTGACGATGACAATGACTTGCAATGACTCTTCCATAAACGTCATTGTTTTGATCTTTCCCCAGAGCTGATGGATTTCATCTGGCGCACTTAATTCGGTGATTTCTCCTTGCAAGGTCAGGTTAACCGACAGACTTGACTCACAATTCTACCTCACTGGTTGCGACACCGCACACCTAGCTTACACATGACTCGAGTCATTTTCTATCATCAATCTAGCGTCTGCCAGCTCTTCAAGAACTAGGTCCACGATTAGCCATGCATGTTCACGATACGACATGTCAACCTACCCGCGGTCGTCGCCCAGTTTTCCCCGCGTAAATCGATGGATACAAGGAGTCATAAAGGCAGCTGTGGTAAAGGTACGCTTAATCCGCATAGCTTTCACGACACTCACTTTCAAATTAGGCGCATGCTGCAGGGGGATACAAGGATACACGATCAACGAGTGCCGCGCGAGGTCTAGGGTAAGCAGTGGTACGTGAGAATGCTTCAAAGGAGTCAGACTGCAACTGCCAACACATTCTTCTTTTTTCAAGGCGTGGTCCGTAATCGCCTACCTCAGGCGGTCATCTCTGTCTGTGGAGAACGTGACAAACAAATCAGCAACACATGCCTCTGGATCTGTTGTCCGAATCCAGTACTCACGGAATGAGCGCCTCCCTTAGAGTCAGACATTGGTCTTGACTCTTGCGCATCCATGAGAAATGCGGAGAACGCGACCTGCCGGCATGCTCAGAACCATGTAAATACCAGGTGAATGTTGCTGTGCCAGCCTCAATCAAACGATCTCGTCATCTGATATGTTCTTCTCCAAGGTTTTCGTCGCTCTCACTGCAGTCGCTGTTGCCGCTGCCTCCCCCGTTGTGAAACGCGCAGCTCACTGCAGCCTCGTCCTCACCCCCACCGCTGCTGTAAGCAGCTCCAATCTTACCACAGAGTTCAACTACAGTGAGTAGCGCTTCGTCACTGTTCGACTCATAGTTGAACTGTTTTCTTCATCATAGCTCTTGGTCGTTCGCTGGGCATCGCTGTTGGCGGTACTATCTACGTAGGCTCTGCAGTGCAAGTTCGTCGCTCCCCATAGCATTTATTGATCGTTTCGGTAGAACGGCGGTTCGTCTTACACTGACAATGACGATGGCACCTACAATGTCGTGACCAACCTGGCTGCCCAAGGTGTGAGTGATGAAGAGGTCGCTGCGATCATCACTGGTTGGATCGGTGAAACCCTCACAGGACTGGTTTCGGATTGGCATGTTGACTCCGTGACTTGCCCTTAAATAAGTCGACGTTGCAGTGGAATCAAAGAGGGAAGGGAAATAGACAGGAATACCTCGAGAAAATCTATGATCCATGTTGATATTCGTTACGCCCAAGTTTGAAAGTCACATATGTAGTCCCGACTTGTCCGACCGACTCGGGGAGGATTCTCTATTCAGTGTGGCACCAGGGGCCGCCGTGGGGCAACTCTCACCTTGCTTGCCAGCATCCCAGGGCCACACAGGCTGACATGAAAATTTATGTGTACTCAGTGCAGGACAAACTAATCTATGCGCAAGGGAATCGGGGATGACAACTACAGTACTGAGTGATCCACGTTGACTCTTGAAAACTGTGGCGGAATTGAGGTGCCGGTGTTGTGTCGATGGATGAAATGAGCGGTGAATAATATAGCGCATGCGGTCCATGGCCATACAGTCGCGCGGAGAGCCGGGGTACCTTAGCGTGCGCCCCAACCGATTTCCTTATCGCAGTTCTATGAGTGTTGGCCTATGACTCAAGTATTTTGACTACGAGCATAGTCCTTGCAGACGGGATATCAACGGGACACATGATCACAAGAGCACGGCGATTTCAGGAGAACGAAATACTGTATCAGAAATGATGCAGCCGCCAACTTTCTCGGGATAAAATGACCGCTATCTCATTCTCTTCAGTAATTCCTTCGTGACCACTCGGTCATGACACACCTCCATACAGGCCTATAGTATAATGTGCAGGCCTAAGGCAGACGCTCTTCAGCACTCCGTCGAGGTGACAGACCCGTTACAGAATACACACCTGCATCAGTTGCCTTCCAAAAAAATTCCTCACCCTCCAAGTCCTCGAGAATGCCAGAGCTTTGTGTATCGCAACAGTCGCGATTGATATCCAAAACCGCATCACGCCGCGTTTACTGAAATCCTGCCAGGACCCTCGAAAATCCACCCGTATATATGTTTGGAATCCGGATAAAAATGGGCCTCTGGAGCACGAGGTTCAACCTGATCCGGATAAAATCCAGCGGCTTTGGGACGTATGTTGGTCCAGAAGTCCGGATAATACCAAGGGTGGCGGGAGGTAGGTCACAATCCGGATAAGAAATTTCGTGACGTCGCGACCATGAGCAGACCGAAAAATCTGGACCCGACATTTTGTCCAGAGGCGTGCAACAAAGGGAAAAAAGATCAGGTGTGATTAGGGCGATTTTCTCAAACGCGGACGCAAATTTAACGATTTTGGATGGTAGATCCTAGAATCTGGATAAAAATGGGCCCAACGCTAGGTTGGTCGCGAAGTCCGGATACAATGCGGTCGAAAAGCGAAAAGACAATCCGGATATCGATTCTTCTGGGTTAGGACATACATCTGGCGTGGCTTTCGGGGGTCCTATCCTGTGTCATGCTGGCGAGCGCCCGAGAAGCCCAGCTCCAGTATGCCTGTAAGGAGTAAAAACAGAAGGAAACCAATTTCGACTTCCCCCGTCGGTATATGATGCCCTCAGATAGCCTTTCCTATCTGAAAAGTATAGGAAGAACGTGATCCTTCGAAAGCATATAAGAGCAGTCAGAGTTGGCATTGATATTGGAAACCCCAAATAATGAACACCACAGTTCCGAAGTCTTATCATCATCTGAAATGTTCTTCCCCAAAGTCTTTGTCGCTCTCGCCGCAATTGTCGTCGCTGCTGCTTCTCCCGTGAAGCGTGCCGCGTCCTGCAGCAACGCTCTCACCCCCACCATGGTGGTAAGCGGTGACCTTACCACTGATTTCAACTATGGTGGGTACATACCTGCTCGTCAAATGGATGCATCAGCTAAGTGGTTTACCCAATGTAGCTCTCGGACATGCTTTGGCCATCGAGACTGGCAGTATTAACGTGGGCACTGGGATTCTCGCTTCTTGCGCTTTCGAACAGTCGCTGACGCTCACTTCAGAATCCCGGCGTCACCTACACCGACAACGGTGATGGCACTTACAGCGTGGGATCTGCCTTGGCTGCCGAAGGCTTGACTGACATAGAAATCGCTGCGATCATCAATTGGTTGGCTGGGGAGACTCTGCAAGGACGGACCGCGGACTAGCACGTTGATACTGTAATGTGCGCGTAGACAGCAGAAGTGTTGAAAGGAGCCTTCGAGCAATGGTTACAAATAGTTTGCGGAAAATGTATGGTTCATTGTGATTTTCGTTCCGGAATTCACCGTTGAAGCTTGAAGCTTGAAAGGACGATCGAAGCAATTTAGAGTGAGATCGACTGATGCACATCGAAGTTGAACGAAGTGCCAAGAATAGCACTGCCGCAGCATTCCCGATCGAGTTTGGCTGCACACCGCAAACCAAACATCATCAAGAGTGGTGCCGATGGAGCTCATCTGGCGTAGTCTCTCCTAGACAGACACCATCAGTCGTTCCTCCGTTCTGTACATCTGGCGCACTTGATTTGGTGATTTCTTCTTGCAAGATCAGGTTAACCGACAGACTTGACTCAAGATTTTGTCTCACTGGCTGTGACACTGCACACCTAGCTACACATGACAAGAAGTCATTTTCTATCACCAATCTAGCATCTGCCACCCCTTCAAGAACTTGGTCCACGATTAGCCACGCATGTTTACGATACCACATGTCAACCTACCCGCGGTCATCCCAGTTTTCCCCGCGTGAATCGATCGATACAAAAAGTCACAAGGGCAGCTGTGGTAAAGACACGCTTAATCCTCATGGCATCCATGGCACTGACTTTCAAACCAGGCTTATGCTGCAGGGGGATACAAGGATACACGATCAACGAGCGCCGCGCGAGGTCTCGGGTGAGCAGAACGTGAGAACACTTCAAGGAGTCAGACTGTAATTGCCAACAGATTCTTCCTTTTTCAAGGCATGGACAGTAGTTGAATCGCCTACCTCAGGGAGTCATCCCTCTCCGTGACAAAAAGCCCAGTAACGCATGTCTCTGCGATCCATTGTCAGAACTCAGAAGCACTCATGGAATTAGTGCCTCCCACGAGGTCAGAGACTGGTCTTGACTCGTGTGTATCCACAAGAAATGAGAGGAACGCGACCTGCCAGCATGCTCAGAAACACATAAATCTCAGGTAAATTGCTGTGCCAGCCCAACCAAACGATCTCGTCGTCTGATATGTTCTTCTCTAAGGTTTTCGTCGCTCTCGCTGCAGTCGCTGTCGCGGCAGCCTCCCCCGTTGTGAAACGCGCTGCTTACTGAAGCCTCGTCCTCACGCCCACCACTGTTGTGAGCAGCTCTAACCTTACCACAGAGTTCGACTATAGTGAGTAGCCCTTCATCACTGTTGGACTCATGGCTTAACTGCTTTCTTCATCATAGCTCATGGTCGTTCCCTGGGCATCGCTGTTGGCGTTACTATTTACGTAGGCTCTGCGGTTTAAGTTTGTCGCTCCTCATAGCATTTATTGATGGTTTCCGTAAAACGGCGGTTCGATTTACACCGATAACGGCCATGGCACATATAACGTCGCGACCAATCTGGCTGCCCAAGGTGTGAGTGAA
Source organism: Hypsizygus marmoreus (assembly GCA_013433165.1). Lineage (NCBI taxonomy): Eukaryota > Fungi > Basidiomycota > Agaricomycetes > Agaricales > Lyophyllaceae > Hypsizygus > Hypsizygus marmoreus. The sequence continues at coordinate 1,127,050 of CM024090.1, read as the reverse complement.
GAAGAGGTCACTGCGATTGTTACTGGTTGGGTCGGTGCAACCCTCACAGGACTAGTTTCGGACTAGCGTGTTGATTCCGTGACCTGCCCATAAAAATAAGTAGATGTGCCGGTGGAATGAAGGAGGGAAGGGAAATAATCAGGAATACTTCGAGAAAATCTATCCACGGTCCATTTAGATTAGTTTGAAAATCATGGACGATACATGAAAAATCGCGGCTTGCGAGATCAACTCAAAGAAGCTTCTCCTCTGGTGCCACCGTAGGGCGCCGCTCGTCTTGCTTGCCCACGTCCCATGGCCATACACGCTGACATCAAAGTTTTATGTGTATAGCACAGTACAAACTAATCTATGCATAAGGGAATCAAGGTCGACTGTGAGATCCACATTTAATTCTTGAGACCTGCGGTTGAAATGAGGTGCCGGTGTTGTGTCGATGGATGAAATGAGCGGTGAGGAATATGGTGTGTGGGCTCATGCCCATACAGTCGCGCGGGGAGTCGGGGAGCCTGAACGCGCGCCCCAACCGATTTCCTTATTGCAGTTCTATGATCGTTGGCCTATGACTCAAGTATTTTGACTACGACATAGTCCTTGCGGACGGGATATCAACGGGATACATGATCACAAGAGCACGGCGATTACAGGAGAACAAAATACTGTGTCAGAAATGATGCGGCCGCCAACGTTCTCGGGATGAAATGACCGCTATTTTGTTCTCTTCAGTAATTCTTCATGACCACTTGATCATGGGTCACCTCCATAGAGGCCCACAGCAAAATGTCCAGGCCTGGGGTAGACGGTCTTCAGCACTCCCTCGAGGTGACACATGTGTTACAGAATACACACTGGCAGTTGCCTTCCAAATTTCCTCACCCTCCAAGTCCTCGAGAACGCCAGAGTCTTCTATATCGCCACAGTCGCGATTGATATCCGAAATCGCATCACGCCGCGCTTTCTTAGAATCCTGCCTCATGCTGGCGAGCGCCCGTTGCAGCCTGCCCGAGAAGCCCAGTTCCGGTATGCGTGTGAAGAGTAACAACAGAAGGAAACCAACTTCGATTTCCCCTGTCGGTATACGATGCCCACAGACGGCCTTTCCTGCCCGCAAAGTGTTGGAGGAACGTAATCCATCGAAATTGTATAAAGAGCAGCTAGAGTTGACATTGGAAACCCCAATCAACGAACACCACAGTTCCGAAGTCTCATCATCATCTGAAATGTTCTTCTCCAAAGTCTTTGTCGCTCTCGCCGCAATCGTCGTCGTTGCTGCTTCTCCCGTGAAGCGTGCCGCGACCTGCAGCTACATTCTCACCCCCACCACGGCGGTGAGCGGTGACCTTACCACTGATTTCAACTATGGTGAGTACATACCTGCTCGTCAAATGGATGCATCAGCTTAGTGGTTTACCCAACGTAGCTCTCACACGCGCCTTGCTCAACGAGCTGCCCGAAGAGGCTCTCGTATACGTAGGCTCTCGATTTTGGTTTCTTGCGCCTTCGAACATTTTGCTGACGCTCTCACTTCAGAATCCCGGCACCACCTACACCGACAACGGTGATGGCACTTACAGCGTTGGATCTGCCTTCAGCTCCGAATCCGTGACTGATGAAGACATCGCTGCGATCATCACTGGGTGGGCTGGGGAGACTCTGCTAGGATTTACCGCGGACTGGCACGTTGATACCGTAACGTGCGCGTAGACGCCAGAAGTGTTGAAAGAAGCCTCGGAGCAATTGTTACAAATAGTTTGCTGAAAATATATGGTTCATTGTAATTTTCGTTCCAGCGTTAACCGTTGAAGCTTGAAGCTTGGAAGGACGGTCGAAGCAAGATAGAGTGAGATCGACTGACGCACATCGAAGTTGAACGAAGTGCCAAGAATAGCACTGCAGCAATTCCGATCGAGTTTGGCTGCACACCGCAAACCAAACATCATCGAAAGTGGTGCCGATTCGGATCCACGACGTTCCCGTCTCCTCGAAATAAAATCAGAATCTCCAAATTCCATCCCTCCCCTTTTCCATACAAACAGAGCTCACCACACTCCTTCTTTCCTTGCCTCCATCCCCATTCACCACGCAATGTCAATAACGCCCAAAGTCCTCCGCCAAATGCGTATCATCGCCATCCCCCTCACCCGGCCGATACTCGCACAAGCGCATGTACAGAAGAAGAACGCGCACGCGCACCCCAGTCGTATCCTCACATACTACCAACTCCAAATATCCTCCCCTCGCACACCCCCGGCCAACGAGGAGAAGACGACACCGAAGTCGCGATGGATGCCAGATGGATCGACGCGTCGGGGAACTGGAGAAACTAGTCGGTTTTTCCAGTACGGCATTCGACGAGGCATGGGTTACCGTTATCGATCTCGTCTTTTGACATACTAAGTTTCTAACGATAGGCATCTCCCCTACCACCGCCTCTACTTCCCCTCGTCACGCGTCTTAACAGCCAATTGACCCTTCTTACCCAGCCTCGTCACATCGACTCCATCTCCCGCCGTCTGAAGCTTCTACTTTGCGATCTCGACCGTGCCTCTGCACAACGCCATTCCCATCGACACCACCTCCCAGTCCCCCTCCGCGCACAAACCTCCCAGATTCAAGAGGAAGTTCTTCCTCTTCTCTCGCGCCTTGGTCCTTCCCTCCCCCACATCCCTCATATTCTGACACGGCTCCGGACCCTGTCTGCATTGCATGCATGCGCGGCAGAGTTCGAAGGTGGCGTCATGAAGTGGATATCCACAAAAGCAGCGGATACGTGGGCAGGGTTCGGCAAGGCTGAGGGTGGGTGGAAGGTGAGTAGTTATTGTTGTTGTTGATCTTTCAAGTACGGAGAGATGTAGAGCGTTGTATGGATAGCTGAAAGTGTATCAAGCGGGCGAACGCTTCGTGGATAGGATGGAGTTCGAGGAACTTGCACTAAAGGGCATCAATCCATCCCTTGGACCCAAGATCCCCCATCCAGACGCGCCAGGTGACAAGGCTGAAGGAGCGATTTCGCATGCGCAGACGAGCGTGCGTCTGCCCCCCCGTTCCTACTTCTCATCGTCATCCCCACGATGCCTACTTTCGCACACAGATCCCCCTCATATACCCACCCTCGATAAACACGGCGGCCACAACGCTTAATGAGCTCCACGCGCTCGTTGCTTTGCGGATACCGCGACACCACCGGGGGTTCTACGTCTGGATGTTCGTGGCACCGTTGACCGCGCCATTCAAGATAATTCGTGTGTATTGCGCCGTCTTCCTCATCATCATTCGGACACAGATTAACATCGACATATCGTCTATGTATCAGCGATAATCCCCAACTTTCCTTTCTTCTTTTGTATGTGGCGGTCGTGGTCGCATTATCAAGGTATGTCCCGGCATTATGGAGACTGTTTTTGGGCGCTGAGCAAAATATTACTGATGATAGCATACAGAGCGTCGCAGTACCTCCAATCACTGCTTGACGCGGGGATAATCATCCCCGAACCCAGCCCGTCATCGATGTCGTGTATAAAGATTATTCCCCTGCTGAAAAGCCTCCCTCTGCCTCCGCCTCTTCATCCTCCACACCCCCACGACGCCACGAGCTCCTCCTCATGCGTGACGCCATTCCCGCGATTCTGAGCATGTTTGAGCTGAAGCCAAGTGCGGGCGCGGATTCGGAACAAGCGAGGGTGAGGGTGCGGAGTGGGAGGGATGTTCTTTGATCTTTGACCTTTGAGTTTTGGGTTGTTATACTATCTATCGTTATTGTTGTCGGTACGCCTTCGCACCATGTTCTTTCGAGTCGCTCATGACTCATAACGTTTCCCTCTGGATAGGTACAGATGTACAACGCACCACTGCTCACATATATATATATATTCAAACGCATAGTCTACTAGCATTAGGCATAGACGTTATGCAGTATTAGGTGATGTAGATCGATGAGGAGGTAGTCCCATCTTCCCCGATTTACCTGCGCTTCTTCTCAGTCTTCATCTTCGGGCGTCTCGGGGACCCAGTTCTTCTTGGCAATTGGACTCCCGCGGCAAATATGGGATATCAAGAATGATCAACGAGCACTTGACGGTGACCCCAGGTCAACTCCGATTTTTTTACAACGACAATGACTTGCAATGACTCTTTAATGAAGATCATTGTTCTGATCTTTTCCCAGAGCTGATGGAGCTCATCTGGCACACGTCATTCGGTCATTTCTTCTTGCAAGATCAGGTTAACTGACAGACTTGACTCGATGTTTTGTCTCACTGCCTGTGACACTGCACAACTAGTCTACACATGACTGGAGTCATTTTCTATCACCAATCTAGCATCTGCCAGCTCTTCAAGAACTAGGTCCGCGATTAGCCACGCATGTTCACGATACGACATGTCAACCTACCCGTGGTCGTCGCCCAGTTTTCCCCGCTTGAGTCGATCGATAGCAGGAGTCACAAAGGCAGCTGTGGTAAAGACACGCTTCCTCGCGGCATCGACGGCACTGATTTTCAAACCAGGCTTATGCTGCAGGGGGATACAAGGATACACGATCAACGAGCGCCCCGCGACGTCTCGGGTAAGGAGTGGAACGTGAGAATGCTTCAAGGGAGTCAGACTGCAACTGCCAACAGATTCTTCGTCCGTGGAGAACATGGCAAAAAAAATCAGCAACATATGCCTCTGGATCTGTTGTCCGAATTCAGGACTCCCTCAGAGTCAGACATTGGCCTTGACTCTTGTATATCCGCAAGAAATATGGAGAACGCGACCTGCCGACATGCTCAGAAACGTATATATACGAGCTGGATGGTGCTGTGGAATCCCCAACCAAACGATCTCGTCATCTGAAATGTTCTTCTCCAAGGTTTTCGTCGCTCTCACTGCAGTTGCCGTCGCCGCAGCCTCCCCTGTTGCAAAGCGCGCTGTGTACTGCAGCCTCGTCCTCACCCCCACCGTTGCTGTGAGCAGCTCCAACCTTACTGCAGAGTTCAACTATAGTAGGCACACCTCCGTCACTGTTGGATTAGTAGCCTAACTGCTTTATTCATCGTAGCCCTTGGTCGTTCCTTGGCCATCGCTGTACCCAGCGGCATGATCCACGTAGGCCCCACATTTCAAGTTCTGTCACTGAGTGTAGCATTTATTGACGGTTTCCGTAGAACGACGGTTCGACTTACACTGACAACGACGATGGCACATACAACGTCGCGACTGATCTCTCCGCCGAGGGTGCGAGTGATGGAGAGGTCACGGCGATCATCACTGGTTGGGTCGGTGAAACCCTCACAGGACTGGTTTCGGACTGGCATGTTGATTCCGCCACCTGAGGCAGTCCTGCGAGATGCGCACAAATACTATGATTTGTGGGAAGGTCCGGGGACGATCGAGTTCCTGGCGAGCGTTCTGAGCTGAACTGGTGTGAGACTATCGCCGCTGTAAAGAGGTAACGCGGTAGTCCGGCGCGAGCTTCTCGTCTTCTTACGTTCTCTAACCAAGAGGCTCAGCGGACTCAGGAAGACCGTAAGTCACGGAGCTGAGTCTCGCCTCTCCGAAAGTTCACGAGAGTGTTGGAGAACGGAAGTCTAGGATCGGAAATCGCGTTAGTAGTCTAGATAACGTAGCTACTCACTTCAAAACTATATCCTAGGTCCCGAATCCTTCGAAAGTTCTGCTCTGAGAAGCTTGAGGACTGTTAGGACTAGAGGTTATAGTGGAGTGAAAAAGATAATGTATTTTGCTACGTGGCGACATAAAACTACTAATGCACGTGATTTCTACTTATCCGATATCCGATCCGGGGTATCGTCTGCGAGATGTAGGTCGGAAGGTATCTTCTTCTACTTGACTTGAAGCTCTCGCGGATATCCGTCACAAAGCCCCCCCACGTTCCACCTACATCTGGAACTCCAGCGGCAGCGTGATGTCGGCGAGGCGTTTACCATTCCAGTCGCGGGCCCGAGGAAAGTGTATGTCGATTTCATGGTCCGCACGCTCCCAGTCACCGCCATGTGGCCGAGGACCCGCTGGTTCTTGGTAACGACTGTTGCGTAAAAATTGATTCCAACCTCCCTTTGTACGTGGCTCTGCAAGTCCTTGTTCAATTTTGGACCAGATACCGCCATAGATGGTTTCGCAGAGTTCTGACCACGAGCCTGAGTATGCCGAAAGGTATTCCCAGAGATGGGCTTCCGTTGGCCAAAGCGTTCTATCGGTGTCCGGCTTGTTTCGGTCACCGGGGATAAAGCCATAGAGTATATTGCATTCCGATGGCGATAACTGATCATACCACAGGGTGTCCGCATGTCGAGCATCTAGGTCACCTTTACGGTGGACGGTGACTTGCACCGAAGGGCCCATCATCAGGTCCGCTATAAGTTCCTCGCCGCGGAAGAGGCGTGATATCCAACTCAAGGGCCCTCCTCGATAGATGGCGGCACGAGCATGCGGGCGAAGGAGTACCTTGGTGGCTGCGGCGCGCCATCGGGCAATGAAATCAGCGGCTCCTTTTGTCCATTCAAGCTCGGAGTCGTGCTCGATGCCATTGTAAAGGTGCCCAACAGCGTAATCCGCCTCAGTGACGATCGGAGGGAGGAATTTCTGTAGGTCGGCGTCCGGGTATCCGATGGCGAATCGCAGTCCGTGTTCAATCGCCCAGGATAGAATGGTCTCGAGGGTTGCGTCCTCGCCTTGCAATATGGCGTACAGCCGGAGTCGAACGTCGGTCTCGCAAGATCGGACTTGAAGTACTCCGTATTCGAGGACTACTGGGTTCCAAACACAGTCAGCTCCTAACGAAGGTGGTGTAAACACTGGGAACATGGGTTTGGACCAGGCTCTGGCAGAATCCGTCCACTCCTTGTGGGCCAGTAAATGCCAATCGGGTTCGGCGTCATGAAAGAGCGCCGAGTCAACGGAGGACTCACTTGGCGCGCCTGCGCCCGCAGTATCTCCCGTTCCATGTGCTTCGGGGCTGCTAAGACGTTGAGCGAGACTCGGTAGAATTGGGGTGTTGTAGGAGGTGGATAACCGTGACGCCAGCGACGGTCGTCGGTCGGGGTTGGCATCAGTACCAACGCCACTAAGAACATTGCGTGGGTAGGGGTCGGGGCGACGCGCTTCACGGCTGGATGCTCTGGAAGAGAGAATATCGGGGTGAGGGGAGGCGTTCCGTCCATAAGGTGATCGAGTGGTGAGAACAGAGTATCGTGCGAGGTGTGGGTGTTGAGGACTCGAGACTGGCCGCGGATACTCTATTTCGCCTCTCTCTTTGTCGTAAGAGCGCCCCGAGTGTGGTGCATACTGAAATTGGTGCAGCGCACGGATTTCGTGAACGGGGTGCTCGACATTGTCGACTGCCATTGACGTCGACCCATCTGAAAGAGGTCGTGGACGGAACCTCCAGTAGAGTATGACACGATCAGTTTCGATCCATAACATACGAGCGTAATATTTTGTGCGAAGAGCCCTTTTGACATTGATATCTGTGATCTCACGTCGTTTCCAGCCCTGAAAATCGCACACGAATACTCGTCGAGCGTCCCATTCTGGTCCCGGCCGGAAGCCGTCATCAACGAAACTCTTCAACCCGTTCTGTAGGAATAGGTCGTAATCGAATATGTCGGGGAACTTATCACTTAGCCCAGGGACATCTAAATATCGTTCATGAGTTCCTGGAAGAGAATCAACGTAGCCCCAGTAAGCCCTGTTGTATTCTGGGGAGAGGCGTTGGAAACGAGGGTTCTTGGCCTCGGTGGGTGTCCAGGCGTAAACGACGGGCACGTCTAAGGAAACTAATTTGGTGAGGTCGACAGATTCCCAGTCACGAGTGAGGTCGATGAGGAAACCCCGCTTCACGGTTAGTCCCAAGGTCCAGCGGTTAATCCGCTCAATGATGTCGCCCGGCAAGCCGGTGTCCCAATGGGCGAACATCTCCTTAAACCACCACACGAAAGCTAGGCCGTCCAACATGTGGCGTTTGAGTGTGGCGGCTTCTTCCTCGGCGGCGTGAAGAGATGGATAAACGGCATTCGCGACGTCGTTGGTGAAGGCGATGGGTATAGGGTTGCCTGTGGGATAGATGCTGGAATCTCTGATCGCAGCGCAACATTCTGCGATAGACTGCAAGTCTTCGATACACGCCCTGCGCCATTCGGCATTGAAAATGTAGCCACGCTGGTCGTCCCTGTCGAGCCACGCAAGCCCCCAAGCCGTGGCCGTGGATTCAGTGAACCAGCTGTGTACGTTGTCGGCGGAGAGCCCTGGGATGCAGCATCGCCAGGGAGTGCCGGGTCGGAACCAGTCGATTTCACGGGACCATTCGAGATCAAGGTATTGCCCCGATGGGCCCGTTTCTTTGCTGTATTGTTCGACTGGGACGTCTTTCAACGCGCGCGCTGCGAGTGCTAGAATTTGTGAGGTTTTGCTCAGGTGACCCCATGTGAAATCCCTATCGGCGGTATCTTCGAATCTCGGGCGTACGAAGTCGCCGTCGGAGTCGAGGTATAAGTATTCCATTGGTAGGACAATCGGTTGAGGGCACGGCAAGAGTGGTCAGAACGGAAAAGAAATATAATTCAGTATACAACCTGGAGACGACAGGAAGGCCGTGAAGCTCCAGATTCACCCCGTATCGCAGACAGGAAGTCCGTGTCGTTGAAGTGGGGTGTATTGATGAAGTGTCATGATGAGAAACGGAAATAAATAACTCGCCTTTAAAGTTTGGGCGGCGTCTAAAAATGCAGCCTCGTGTCTTATCGTACACGCTCGGTCCGGTGATTTCGGTCCGGCTTACAACCTCGTGGTCTTTTTGTAGGAGGAAAGGATCCACGGCGCGTTCTTCATATCTTTGGCGGATTGCCAAGTATCAAATTGCGGGCCGTAACCTGTCCAACGTACCAAGTACTGCGTTTTCCTGGATTTCTTGTCGAATTTGTGACCGACGATCTTCTCCACCTCGTATTCCTCTGCTTCCGGCGGTCCGTTTCGCGTTTCGGGCAGAGAGGCTCGGGTTGTGGAACTGGGAGGGGGCTCGGTGTATGGCTTCAAGTGGTCAATGTTGAAAACAGGGGAACCGGGGTATTTGTCTGACATGCGCAGGCGGTAGACGTTGGGGTTAATGCGCTGCAGTACTTCGAAGGGGCCTATCCAACGCTGGACAAGTTTAGCGCCTTCGCCCTTGTTTTCTTTCCATTCTAGCGTGTGTGGATTGACCAGGACCCGGGACCCAATGTCGAATGATCTCGCCGGCTTTCTTCCGTTGTTGTGGTTCCGCGACTGTTTATCTTGCGCTTTCGCTATTGCTTGCCTAGCGCTGTCTCGATGCGTTTCCAAAGTCAACAGGAAGTCTTTGGCTTCGGGATGATGAGGTAGCTGTCCTTGATTGGTGAGGGTAGGCTGTGCGACGAAATCCAAAGGTTTCCGTGGTTCAAAGCCGTGTAGCAGGAAGAATGGAGTCATCCCTGTGGATGAGTGGACGGCACTGTTGTAAGCGTATTCCAGAATGTGCAGCCATTGAGACCACGCTGACTTGTCGTCCGAAACGTACGCCCTTAGCATGACCTCGATTTGTTTGTTCACTATCTCAGTTTGCCCATCGTGTTGTGGGTGATGTGAGGAGGATAACGACATCTTGGTTCGTACGGCCGCTGCAACCGCGCGCCAGAAGTCCGAAGTCCAACGGGGGTCACGATCGGTTATTATCGTTTCGGGCAGCCCGTATTTGCAGGCTACATGTTTTGTGAATAGCACACCAAAGTCCTCCGCTGTCAAGCCCGTGGTGGTGGGTATGAATTGCGCGTACTTCGTGAACCTGTCGACAACAACGAAAATAGCGTTAAAACCGTCAGACCAAGGCAAGTTTACTATGAAATCCATCGAGACCGACTGATAAGGTATTGTAGGGATGGGGTTCGGGATTAACGTTCCATATTTCCGAAAGTTGGAAGGTTTCGTTTTTTGGCATACATCACAAGAGTTGCAGAAGCGCAAAATGTCTTTCTTCATACGATGCCAGTAGAATTTGGTCTTCAGTCGTTGCCAAAGTTTTTCGGGGCCAGCATGGGCAGTGTCATAGGCGCTTTCATGAGCTTCAACGAGGATACCCTCTTGTAATGAGCGAGGGACACAGAGCCGTGGTTGGAAATCCGCGTCTCGGAAGTATAGAAGATCGCGGTCATCGACGAAGTAACGAGACCCTGGTACGTATGTTTCACGATCTTTTTGCGCAGCTAACCAGCGTCGGCCCAGGTGGCTGTCGGCTCGGTATCCTTCGTGGAATTTCGTTGTGGTGTCAGCGTCGAGCTGTACATGGATGTGGGGTTCCACTGGTGGAGGGTCGAACATGTCCCTGTAACCTTCCTGCTGAGGCAGGACATCGCCGTCAAAAGGTTCAGTTTCGTCGTTGAAGGGCGTTGACGTGGTTCCTGAACTGGTATCGAGGGGTTTTTCGTTCTCAGCCGTCGTTGATCGTGTCGTCACCCAAGTAGAGGCAGTGCCCTCGAGACAGTCCCGCAAATCCCATGCGACGAATGTCGCATGTTTGGCTGGTCCCTTGTTGAAAAGTTCATCTTGCACTGTGCGCCAGCCGTCGCTAGCCTGGATGACGGGTTCGTCGAGCAGCTCGGGCGATGTATGGGCTGGCGGCGCTCTGGGGAGTCGGGATAGAGGGTCAACGTTGGAATGGACTCGACCCGCCCTGTGCACTATAACAAGACCAGGATATGCGGCGAATACTGATCCCCAAGCTGCTAAGCGACGGTTAGAGTTCTCGTATGTCCTCGCCCATTGGAGCGCCGAATGGTCCGTTACCAAAGTTACTTTTTCTCCTTCTATGAAGGGTTGGAATTTTACTAAACCTTCTTTTGCCGCCAGTGCTTCCCGTTCGGTCGTTGCATAGCGTCGTTCGGCGCCTTTGAACATTCTCGACCAATATCCGATAACACGTTCTACGTGAACAATGGTGTCGTCCATGATAGGGGCCCACTTGTCATTGCTGGGACTGTCATCAATCTTCTCGGAAAGGGTAGTAGTGAGTTTCGGAACTGGTTTCCCTTCCTTGAAAGCTTTTTCGAGGCGCGTATATGCTCTGGTACCTTGTAAGTCCCTGACCGCGATGGGTTGTACTTGTTGTAGACAGCACCCCAGCGCCTCGTCGGATGCGTCAGTGTACAATCTGTATGGTCGGCCTTCGATGGGATGACCGAGGACCGGGGCTTCTCGCAAAGCGTCCTTCGCCGCCTTGAAAGCATGTTCCTGCGTCGCACCCCAGGTCCATCGACAACCCTTCCTCAACAACTGGAATAGCGGAGCACATATGGATGCATAGTGGGGGATAAAGGCCGAGAAGTACACTACCATGCCTAGGAATGACTGAAGCTGGGATAGTTTCTTGGGTCGCTCGAGGTCCAGAATAGCTTTCACTTTTTCCAAGTGCGTGGAAAGACCTAGACGCGACACCCGATGACCTAGAAGTAGGATGGATGAGTAGAAGAGATGACACTTTTTCGGTGAGAGGGTGATCCCGGCTTTCTCCACTGCTTGAAGAACTTGGTCTAAGTGGTCGATGTGTTCTTCATAGGACTTGCTGTATACGACAATATCATCGATGTACACAAGACAGAATAACCAGAGGTAGGGCGATAAGATGGACTGCATTACGCGCTGAAATATTGATGGTCCATTCCTTAGACCGAACGGCATTCGTCTGAATTGGAAAAGACCACGATGTGTACGAAATGCCGTTTTCTCGATGTCTTCCGGGGCCATTTCCAATTGCGTGAATCCTGCTAGTGCGTCCAGTGATGATAGTACTTGTGCTCCGGATAATGACGATAAAATTTCTGCTTGTCTGGGTATAGGGAATTCATCTGGAATAGTGGCGGCGTTCAACTTGCGATAGTCGACACAGAAGCGCGGCTTGCCGTTCCGGTAAGCTATGACCACTGGGGCACTCCATGGGCTAATGGAAGGTTCGATTACAGCTTGCTCGAACCACTTGTCCAATTGTTCATCGATGATGATGCGTTTTGCAGGGGAAGATCCATACATTGGTACGGCGATGGGCTGTTGTCCGTCGACCGTCCTGATGTGTACGCGTGCAGGATGTTTGCCCAATCTGCCGTCGAAGCTGAATGCACCTTGATGGTTGCGTAGCATGTTCCACGCTCTTTGTTTCAGATGTTCTGGTAAGGATCCGACATCGAGATGTTTTTCCATTTCGGCTGATGCGTACACTTCGGGGTCAGGCATTGCGGCGGTCTTTGGTCCGTATTCGTCTTCTTCGATTTCGTCCGCCGTCGGACGCTGCTCTGAAGGGTCAGCCGTTGCGTTCAGCGTGTCAGAGTCGACTTCCTGCCTGGCGGCTATGATGGAACTTAAGAATGCTGTCTTTGTTAAGCAATCCTCGAGTGCTTTCAGGTCCTTCAGCGTGTCAAAGAAGTGTTTGGGGTCTGTGAGGTTGCCGATGATGTCGCCTTTGCGTACGTATCGTGGATGTGAACTGGTATTACTGATAGGAACCTTTGGATCTTTCCCGCGGACCAAAATATTCGGGACAGCGAAGTAATCGTCGCTTCCACTGGCCAACAGGTTTTTCTGTATCAGCCACTCGCGATTCTCCGCAAAATCGCCCGTGACCTGGATGTTCTTGCATTCATGGGGTTTCAGCAAGTAGTCCTGGGCAGCTCTGACGGTACGGAGTTCTTTAAAGATAGACTTCTTTTGCCTCACTCGTTTCGCCTGGTTCCGGCGATGAGACTTGGAACGTACGAAGTGTGCTGTCATGTAAGCGCTCTGTCGTAAACGTCCGAAATCTGGTGTGCCTTCGACAGGTTCAGCGGATACGCTCGGTCCGTTTCGTCCATATTCGACTGTGGTGCCGTTCGTAGAACTCCGAAGTGCACATACTTCGTAGGTTTGTTGGTAATCCTCGCCCAAGAGGATCGGAACAGTCATGCCTGGTACTACATAGGCCTCGGCCTCTGTTTCAAGTAATCGACCTTGCTCATCCTGGACGATAATCGGTATCCGTACGAAACCCTGGATAGCGGTGTCGGTATCGGTTAACTGCCACAGTTTCAACCGAATTCCTTGCTGCATGGGTGGAGGAGATTTAAGGGAGTTGTAAAAGGTTTCGGAGATGAGTGTTATGTCAGCTCCCGAATCTAATCTTAGGTCAATTCGTTTGTTGTAGAGACTTCCCACCCAGCCTTTCATAGACAATACAGACATCCCCATAGCTGAACGTCCTAAGGCTGTGAGTCTCTTTTTCGGTAGGCATATCATTGGACCTTCCGGGCTCGGAATCCAGTCTTCATAAGTTTCTGGATGGCGTTGGAAGTCATGTTCTGGTAAGGTGAACCGCCTTTCGGTATTGAAAACGTTGTGGATCTCTTCCTTTGAGGTTGCTTCAGCATGATGCTTCTGTGTAGCTTCTGTTGCGGATAAATGGACCGATTCCCATTGGTCGTCGTCCGTTTCCAAGAGGTGAACCTTTGCCATCGGCATCCTTCCTTCGTTCGTCCAATATTCATCTTCGATTTCTTCAATCGTAACTTTCTTTTGACTGACTTTTTTCGTAGCGCTGAAGGGAGGCTGGGAATTGTGCTCCTGATGCGCTTCCGGAGATTGCCCTCCAGTTGGAGCCCCAGCATCGGTCTTACACTTCTGAGCCCCTTCATCTTGTTTCAAGGGCTCAGAAGCTGCCGATTCAAAATCCGACAAGTTCTTAGGAGAGGAGTTGAGGATTTGAAGAGCCTTCGTCACTCGTAAGTCTCGAAGCGCACTGTAAGCGCTGGAATATTGGACATCTAGGTCACCATTCTCTTCCGAAGTGGAGACCCACTTGGCGGATCTTTTCTGTGTAGTCAAGTAGGTGTCCCAGTCAGGACACTCTTTGTCCCAATGCTTCGCACTGCCGCACACTTTACAGGGTGAAGGGGGCGGACGGTTAAGCTTTGTTGCTACGTGGTCGTTCTTGGGAAACGGATAGCCATCAGGAGGAGGGTCGCGTTGACGTTTGGTGAACGTCTGATAAACGTTTCGCAAGAGGTCATCGTCTTCGTCATGTGTGACACTCGGTGTAAGTTCGTTTCTGACTTGGTTGTGTGACAGTGTGTCCTCAGCGTCTGGAAACGAGTGGTCAACAGCGTTAGCTCGTTTATTAGGAGCGAAGGTCGTTGGACGCGAGTCTTGAGGTAGGTTCGTTCGTTTGTTGAGGTCGACGTTGACGCCCACTCTCCTCAACATAGAGACCAAATTATCGGCGGTTACTACGTTTGCTGCGGTAACTCGACTAGCTTGAACTAAGGCTTTCTCGTTGTCGGAGACGGCGGAATATAAATCGACGGTTCGATCGATCGACGATGCTTGTATTATCGAGTGCCACGACAATGGAGCTCGGAGCATCACGATGCGTACCTCCTCTTTGCCGCCGTCGTCAGCGGTAGCGAGCATTCTGGTATATAGTACTCGTCGCTGAATGAATCCTCGGGGCGATTCGAAATCGTGACCTTGTTGGCGGAAATTTTGAGAGTTAAATTCTTGATTTATGTCCAGTTGCCAAGATCGTCCTAGGAAATTGTCTTTGATCATAGTGAGATAATTTCGATAATGAGATTTCGCCCATGTTTTGGATTTCGTATCGAGAAGAGTAAACCATCTCCGAACGTCTGAGTTTGGCTTGAGTTTGGTCCATAGCCAATATCCTAGCGCTTCGGGGAGATGTCCGCCCATTTCTGCCAGTTCTTGGACATCGCTGAAGTACTGCACGGCCGAATAGGATTTACCGTCCCAAGTTGGTAGATCGTCCGTTTTGATATCGGCTTTGATAGTAGGTATGACTGATCCATATGGAGCTTCGATGCTGCTTCGGGATTCATCACGACGAGATCTTGTACCCTTGGAGGGTTCTTTCCTTCCGTGGCCTCGTCCTCTACGGTTACTCCCTTCATCGGACGAGTCCCCGTCAGAAGAGCTAGGGTCTGGATCTGGTTTAGGATTCCTTCCTCCTTTCTGAAACGATGATTTTCTATTGTCCCGATCGTTCGGTTTTCGTTCCCTATTATTGTCAGAGGGAAAGAATTTCTTGTCGGATTCTCGGATATTGGCCTCGTTTGAAGGGACGTCTGCCGTGTGCTTACGCCATTCATCAGTGGATTCGTGGCTATAGCCTGCTCTATAGTCTGTCTGGTAATAGTCTCTATTGGCTTCGTCTTGTTCCCGTTTTTTGCCTTTGTGTTTGCCCTTTTTACTGTGGTACCACCCCCAGTCAGTGGGGTCATAGTCTTTTCGAGAGCTGGACGGAGTGGCGGCTCCCCATAGTATATTAGCATCGTCTTCGCGCATGTGAGGGGGTTGGTCCTTCGGTTTCTTCTCTCCAAAAAATTCGTCCGACGATTTGAACGACACTTTGGGACCCAGTAAGGGAGAAAATCTTTCCGTGGATGGCCCGGCTGGGTGAGATGGATCGTGAGGCTGGTCATAGCTGAATCCAGGGTTTATCTGTTCCCGGTGTTCTTGTTCTTTCGGTGGTCCTTTCTTCTTTTCCGGGGAAGGTTCGCGCTTGGGTAATCCTTGTTGTTCTCGCCAGTCATCGGGCAGCACTTCGATTCGTCGACCGCTACTTGTATACTTAACTACTCGTGGATCTCGTTCCCAAGGTCGATCCGGAAAGGAACGCAGTAACATCGAGGGAGCTGGTAGAGCGACTTTGTCTTCCTTGGCATCTCTTAATGCATTTGCGACTGGTTCGGTGAAGTCCTCACGATGATGGGGCACATTTCCGAGAAGGTAGTTGAGCCGCGCTTCTGGTCCTCGTGTAAAATCTAAGGGGTTATACAAGTCGGGGTTGGTAGAAGCAGGGGAAGTCAGGATGTTGTCACCACGGATTTCGGATTCATACTTCTTCGCATACTTGGTAGCTAAAACGATTCGTTTTTGCAATCCTACCCAGGCTGCGTGTAGTTCGTCCACGGATCCAGCTCCTTTAAGGGAGTGTATGAACATTTCGAATGGGTCAACTTGAAAGGTCGTTTTCCGTTCCGATAAATTGCTGAGTCGATCGAGAAGAAGTTGCAGTTGAGTTATTGTGACGTCAAGCGGACGAAGCAATTTTTTCACGAGAGCGAATCGAGGAACGTAACGGTTTAGGTGATTGCCCCTGTCTTCGATATCTTGAATTTCGAGAGTCATCTTATTCGAATACATTTGCACTCGATTCAAAGTAGATCCGATATCTTCGTCATCCGAGTTGAATTGAGACCACAGCTCGTTCATTTGGGATTCCTTAGACTCTCCTAGAACACTAGAACCTGCTTGTGCTTGCTCTTGAGGTTGTCCAGTTTCTTGAGAGGTTGCCGGCTCCGTTGTTGTTTTAGCCATACTGTCTGCGCGTTTTAAACCAAATAGGGAGTCGATGGGTGACTGTGAGCTTCGATCAAATACTCCTCCCGCTCGGAATTGGCTTGTTGTTGATTCCGCGATAGGGTTGGGATAAGCAAATCTGAATTT
This sequence comes from Hypsizygus marmoreus, assembly GCA_013433165.1. Taxonomy (NCBI): domain Eukaryota; kingdom Fungi; phylum Basidiomycota; class Agaricomycetes; order Agaricales; family Lyophyllaceae; genus Hypsizygus; species Hypsizygus marmoreus. The sequence continues at coordinate 1,110,556 of CM024090.1, read as the reverse complement.
GGGTTTTTTCGGTCTCGATTTCGGTGGAGGAGGAGGAAATTTGCGTTTATCAATTTGAGCTAACGAAGACCAACGTGGTTTCTCCGACGATTGAAGGTTGGTCGAAGAGTCTTCGACTGTCGGCGCAAATGTAGGAGCGTCTGATCGTACTTTTTCCGGAGATAAAGAACGAGATCGTACAGGAATTTTGGATTGTAAATGACTTCGTACAGTAGACTTCGGTTTGAAGGGAATTGGGATGTTAGGTATTTCGGACAAAACAGATAGTGTTGGTTCGGGAGGATTGAGAGGAGGAGCGCCGGCCAGGGTGATCCAAGTCCTTCCCACAGTGTCCACCTTTGAGGCAGTCCTGTGAGATGCGCACAAATACTATGATTTGTGGGAAGGTCCGGGGACGATCGAGTTCCTGGCGAGCGTTCTGAGCTGAACTGGTGTGAGACTATCGCCGCTGTAAAGAGGTAACGCGGTAGTCCGGCGCGAGCTTCTCGTCTTCTTACGTTCTCTAACCAAGAGGCTCAGCGGACTCAGGAAGACCGTAAGTCACGGAGCTGAGTCTCGCCTCTCCGAAAGTTCACGAGAGTGTTGGAGAACGGAAGTCTAGGATCGGAAATCGCGTTAGTAGTCTAGATAACGTAGCTACTCACTTCAAAACTATATCCTAGGTCCCGAATCCTTCGAAAGTTCTGCTCTGAGAAGCTTGAGGACTGTTAGGACTAGAGGTTATAGTGGAGTGAAAAAGATAATGTATTTTGCTACGTGGCGACATAAAACTACTAATGCACGTGATTTCTACTTATCCGATATCCGATCCGGGGTATCGTCTGCGAGATGTAGGTCGGAAGGTATCTTCTTCTACTTGACTTGAAGCTCTCGCGGATATCCGTCACACCACCTGCCCTTGAATAAGTAGACGTGCCAGTGGAATAAAGGAGGGAAGGGAAATAGTCAGGAATACCTCGAGGAAATCTATGATCCATTTTTGATATTATTCGTTATGCCCAAGTTTGAAAGTCACATAAATAGTCGCGACTTTGCAGCTCGACAGGGCCACACAGACTGACATGAAAATTTACGTGTGTATCTACATTTTGACTCTTGAAACCTGCGGTCAAATTGAGGTGCCGGTGTAGTGTCGATGGATGCAATGAGCGGTGAGGAATATGGTGCGTGGTGTTCATGGCCATACAGTCGCGCAGGGAGCCGGGGAGCCTTAACGTGCGCCCCAACCGACTTCCTTATCGCAGTTCTATGATCGTTGGCCTATGACTCAAGTATTTTGACTACAAGCATAGTCCTTGCAGACGGGATATCAACGGGATACATGATCACAAGAGCACGGCGATTACAGGAGAACAAAATACTGTGTCAGAAATGATGCGGCCGCCAACTTTCTCAGGATGAAATGACCTCTATTTTGTTCTCTTCAGTAATTCTTCATGACCACTTGATCATGGGTCACCACCATACAGGCCCATAGCAAAATGTCCAGGCCTGGGGTAGACGGCCTTCAGCACTCCCTCGAGGTGACACATGTATTACAAAATACACACTGGCAGTTGCCTTCCAAATTTCCTCACCCTCCAAGTCCTCGAGAACGCCAGAGTCTTCTATATCGCCACAGTCGCGATTGATATCCGAAATCGCATCACGCCGCGCTTTCTTAGAATCCTGCCTCATGCTGGCGAGCGCCCGCTGCCCGAGAAGCCCATCTCCGGTATGCGTGTGAAGAGTAACAAAAGAAGGAAACCAACTTCGATTTCCCTCGTCGGTACACGATGCCCTCAGACGGCCATTCCTGTCCGCAAAGCATTGGCAGAACGTGATCCCTCGAAAGCCTATAAAGTGCAACTAGAATTGGCATTGGAAAACCCCAACCAACGAACACCACAGTTCCGAAGTCTCATCATCATCTGAAATGTTCTTCTCCAAAGTCTTTGTCGCTCTCGCCGCAGTCGTCATCGTTGCTGCTTCTCCCGTGAAGCGTGCCGCGATCTGCAGCTACATTCTCACCCCCACCACGGCGGTGAGCGGTGACCTTACCACTGATTTCAACTTTGGTGAGTACATACCTGCTCGTCAAATGGATGCATCAGCTAAGTGGTTCATCCAATGCAGCTCTCGGTCGTGCCTTGGTCAACGACCTGCCTGACGGGACTCTCGTATACGTAGGCTCTCGATTTTGGTTTCTTGCACCTTCGAACATTTTGCTGACGCTCACTTCAGGCTCCCGGCACCACCTACACCGACAACGGTGATGGCACTTACAGCGTTGAATCTGCCTTCAGCTCCGAAAACGTGACTGACGAAGAAATCGCTGCGATCATCACTGGGTGGGCTGGGGAGACTCTGCCAGGATTTACCACGGACTGGCACGTTGATGCCGTAACGTGCGCGTAGACGCCAGAAGTGTTGAAAGAAGCCTCGGAGCAATTGTTACAAATAGTTTGCTGAAAATATATGGTTCATTGTGATTGTCGTTAACATTGACCGTTGGAGCTTGAAGCTTGGAAGGACGATCGAAGCAAGGTAGAGTGTGATGCATATCGAAGGTGAACGAAGTGCCAAGAATATTAATAGCAACATTCGCGATCGAATTTGGCTGCACACCCCAAACCAAACATCATCGACAGTGGTGCCGATCCATGACGTTCTCGTCTCCTCGAAATCAAATCAGAATCTCCAAATTCCATCCCTCCACTTTTCCATACAAATAGAGCTCACCACATTCCTTCTTTCCTTGCCTCCATCCCCATTCACCACGCTATGTCAATAACGCCCAAAGTCCTCCGCAAAATGCGCATAATCGCCATCCCCCTCACCCGGCCGATACTCGCACAAGCGCATGTACAGAAGAACAACGTGCACCCTAGTGGTATCCTCACCTACTACCAATTCCAAATATCCTCCCCTCGCACCGGGCGCTCGGCCGATGAGGAGGAGAAGACGACACCGAAGTCACGATGGGTACCCGAGGGCGGCCTCGTGAAGTGGATGTCGACAAAGGCGGCGGATACGTGGGCGGGGTTTGGCAAGGCTGAGGGTGGGTGGAAGGTGAGTACTTGTTGTTGTTGTTGATTTTTCGAATACATGGATGGACTGGAAGCTTTGTGTGGATAGTTGAAAATGTATCAAGTGGGCGAACGGCTTGTGGATAGGATGGAGTTCGAGGAACTTGCGCTCAAGGGCATCGATCCCTCTCTCGGACCCAAAATTCCAGGACCAGACGTGTCGGGCGAAAAGGCTGAAGAGGCACAAACGAGCGTATGTCTGCCACCCAGCTTCCTTATCCTCATCCTCGCGATATCTAACTCTACTCTACTTGTGTCACACAGATCCCCCTTATATACCCGCCCTCGATAAACACGGCCACCACGACGCTCGATGAGCTCCACGCGCTCGTTGCGGTGAGAACACCGCGGCACCGCCGGGGGTTTTATGTGTGGATGATCGTCGCGCCGTTTACCGCGCCGTTCATGATAATACGTATGTATCGTGCCGTTTCTTCCCTACCCGCCCATCCGAACATAGGTTAACATCTTCGCGTACCAGCGATAATCCCCAATATTCCATTCTTTTTCTGTGTGTGGCGGTCATGGTCGCATTATAAAGGTGTGTGTGTTTGCTCCTTCCTTGTGGTGGGATCGGTTGCTGAATGAAAATATCACGGATGATAGCATATAGAGCGTCGCAGTACCTCCAATCACTGCTTGACGCGGGGATAATCGTACCGGAACCCAGTCCATTGCTCGATGTGGTGTACAAAGACTATGCGCCCTCTGAAAAGTCCCCCCCTTCCTCCCCCTCATCCTCGGCTGAATCACAAACCACACCCACGCCGCCGCCACTGCGACACCACGAGCTCCTCCTGACGCGCGACGCCGTCCCCGCGATTATGAGCGTGTTTGGGCTGAAGAGGAGTGCGGGCGCGGATCTGCTGAGGGCGGTGGAGCAGGCGAGGGTGAGGGTGAGGAGTGGGAGGGATGTTCTTTGATTGTTTTTTGAGGAGGGCTCCACGTTGGGAGGTGGGGTGAATCATAGGGTGCGCTGGTGGAATGTTGTAATTAAATTTATGTATCACTGTTTGCCTCCCCCCCTTCCCAACCTCCCTCCCCCTTTCGCGTTGTGTTGTTGTGCGTTGCTGATGATGTTTATTCCTTCGCATAGGTAGGGGTACACGCTGCATCACAGCTCATACATATATTCGTACGCAAACGCGTATTTGCGAAGGTCGATAGGCGTTACATCCGGGGTGCATGCATGGACGTCCCGTAGTAGATGTAGATCGCCGGGTAGGCGTCATCGATTATTCAACGACGCTCCAGGGTCGGTACGCAAGTCGTCTAGTAATAAGAACGATATCGTTAGTGCATCCAAGTCCGCATATACGCGAAGGCTCGTCACGCCAAGCCACGTATATAATTAATACAGTATATTCATAAACACACAAGTCATAAGTCAATGGGTATCGATAGCTATACATCGATAGGTATATCCCGGGCAGGAGGGTGTATGCAAGGACTAGATAGATAGATAGATAGGTATCAGGGTAACTGTAAAATGTTCCGTCCCATATCCCACAACCAAAAAAGCAAAGAGAAAGACAGAGGGAGAGGATACAACAAAACGAAACAAAATGGGGTATGTATATAGTAGATAGTAGACAGATGTGCGAGTGCAGTTTTCAAAGCAAATTTAAAGCAAAATGGAGGTGGGGAGATATGTGTCGTACATTCGTGGGTTTGTGGGCATGGAGAGTAGAAGTGGGAGGGGTATGGTGTGCTGGGGGTTTTATGTGTTGGGTATCAAAATGATTGAACTTTTACGCGTCTTGGTCGTCTTGGTCGGACTCCTGCTCCTCCTCGTCTTCCTCTTCCTCTTCCTCCTGGTTCCCCTCACCTTCCTCCTCCTCACCTTCTTCTTCCTCCTCCTCCTCCTCCTCCTCCTCCTCCCCTCCCTCCTCCTCATACGTCTCCACCCTTACACACCTCCCCCCATCCCTCCACCCCCTATCCACCAACGCATCCAACACCCCATCCTTCCCCCTCACCCGCTCACTCCACCTCACAATCCATCTCCGCACACCGTACCCCCCTGACGACGCGGACTCGCGGTATCGGATCAGCTGGGCGAGGGAGGACCCGGGTAGGCCGGAGAGCTTGAACGTGTGCAGGGCGGGGAGGAGGGGAATTCTGCGTCGCGTGCATATGGGGACCTTGCGGCGGACGCAGGTGTCCTTTGCCGAAGCCAAAGCTTTGTTTAGTTTCACTTCGACGCCTTCGAGCAACACGTCGAAGAACCCGTCACATACGCATGCGAAATGCACCTCGAGGGTGTGGAGGCCGGTTAGGGGACGGAGGAATGAGCGGAGGCTTGGGACGCTGCATTCGAGGGCGGTGAGGATGAGGGTGTGGAGTTTGGAGAGGGATGGGAAGGGGAGGTGGATTGGGACGAGAGCGGTTGGGCATGGGGAGGTGTTGGTGTTGATGTTGCGCGTGCCGGCGACGAGCTCGACAAAGGACGTGAAATCTTGGTCGGGCAGATCCAAGCTGAGCTTGGTGACGCCGGGGAGGATGAGCCGGCCCATGAGGCGGCACAGGTAATCCGGGTCGAGGTCGGTCAGGCTGAGGTTGCGCAGGGACTCGATGTGTATGCGGTCCTGCTCCGGGGGCCATATAGTCTTTGCGTCGTCGGCGAGGGGAACCTGTGGCCCTGAGTAGTGGAGCGAGAGGGTGTGCAGCTCGGGGCTGTTGCGCAACATGTGGTCCCAGTGCGTGTACGGGGGCCGGATGGTTTCGGGGTGCAGTGCGAGCTCGAGGTTATGGAGCTGGGCGAGGTAGGGGCTTTGTGCCCAGGGGAGGTTGACGCCTATGAGGGAGACGTTGCGGATGCGGGGGAGGGCGTTGGAGAATACGACGACGGGGGGACGGTATGTTGCTAGGTAGAGGTTTTGGGAGGTTAGGTAGTCTTCGAAGTGGTAGAGCTGGAGCGTTTCGAGGTTGGGTGCGGGGCCGCAGCTGGAGAGGTGGAGACGGGCGGCGGCTTTGCATTCGTGGTCGCGAACTTTGAGGTGGAAGGAGCGCCAGCGGGAGACGTGGGGACGGATGAGGTGGAAGACTTGGTGGATCTCGTCGCGGCAGAGGGTGACGCCGGGGATGTGGTCACGCACGGCGACGGTGTCGACGAGGATGTCGAGGAGGTGCGTGGCGGCGGGGCACCGGTCGATGTAGGCTTGGGCGCGGGCGAGGTGGGCGGGTTCGCGGAAGTGGAGGATGGACCAGAGGGAGGAGGTTTGCAGGGCGATGGTGCGCCAGTGCTGGCAGACGTGCGAGACGAGGAGTTGGAAGGTGGACGAGGGGACGGCGTAGTAGTCTTGGTCGGGTTTGAGAAGAAAGGGAGAGTCGATGTACGGGTAGTCGTAGTCTGCACCCAGTGTGAAGATGCGAGTCACCAGCTCGACGGGGAGCGAATGGATTCCGGTGGGGAAGAACGGGTGCATGGTAGACGTAAAGGGAGGATTTGGACTCTGGACGCCATTTGAATGAATGAATGGATTGACAATCTCACACTCAGATCATCGTCTTCTCGCCATCACTCTGATCCACTCCCCAATCATGCATTTCAACTCCCATGCCTCCATAACCCCATGACCATCACAAGTCTCTCAGCCCAGCCTAGGGTTGGGGAAAAAACTCCAGGTAGGGTATAAAACCCTGTAATTTACCACCCAAAATTTTCGGCGATGTAAAAAAGGTAATTTACGTTGTAAAATACAAAAAGTTCTCACGTCACGTGGTATCAGAAATGCACGCGCCGCGCCAAGGCCATGGGGCGCACTCGTCGCTTGAGCCCCAGCTCGAAAGCACCCCGACCTCCTCACCTCAGACAAATTCACCCCCATGTGTATTATTTTGTGGACAGAAATAAATTCATCGGGCCAAAGCCCAGTGAGATCGATCCCGCTTGTTATCCAGACAGAGGCTCCCATCATGGCGTCATCAGAGTGACCCCATCTATTCACTGGTGACGGAAGCCCCGGACAGCGAGATTTTCACCGTCAAATAATATTTAGCTAGTCGGAGCACTGCAGGTGGCGCATACATCCAGTGTCAGATGTTGGGTCCTTGCTGGGCCCCTGGGAGTTATTTACGTTTTATACATGGTCCATCCTGGGACATGTATAAAATAGGTAATTTACTGTAAATTACGTCGGTAAATTACACTTTGTAATTTACACGTCGTTTTTTCCCCAACCCTAGCCCAGCCACGTCGATCCATCCATCAGAAGTCATGTCTTCGAGAAAACCTTAAATACCCCCTTTCCCTCCTTCCGCCGACCGTCCTATTCTGCACCCAACTCGCTCACGGTCTTGCATACAAGCTCCCGTCTGGATGCCTTTTTACCATCTCCAGCTCGCACGCCGGGTTCTGGATCGAAGCCTCACGATTCCGTGGATCCCTAACAATTGGAAGACCTTCGAAAATTCCGACTTCCAAGCCCTATCACGACCACCCCCGATCAGGCGTCCATAGATGATAGCACTTTACCACTTCCCAGCATCTTCTCCTCAGGCTTAGTTGGACACACACACACACACACACCCAGTCCATGTCCAAGGATTTGCTCCCACCGGGATCTGATTTGATTCCGTTCCCAAAATAAATTTGTATGTATAATGTGGATACATACCCCCATCGGAATAAATCACCCCTGCATCCAATCACCCGATCTGCCAATTATAACTTACTTATAACCCACAACGCGGGGGGGACTTGCTGGTGGTCAGCTCAGTAAGCCATGGGACGTGGCTTTAAAGTTTATGTACGTATCGGCTCTGCGTGGGCACACACGGACTCGGAGGGTGTTATCATTATCCAGATTTGCTCAATTTTTTTCTGTTGGTAGCTGCGAGGTTTATCCACATTGTCTGCTCCTGCCCATCGTGCGCGTGAGGCCGGACTGACAAATTCCCCTCAAGTTCTGATAAGCAGTTTGTGTCATGCATATGCATATTTGTCGCGTGTCGGACGTCGAGTGGGTCGTAGCTATAGGCTGGCTTGTGTGTGCGAAGGCATTTTCGTGCACTCGTCATGATCAAAAAAGTGTATGATGTATTGTGTATTGTGGAAGTATATGGGTTACATGATATCCATATCCACAGAACGTAGGGTGGGTAGAGCACTGTCTAGATACATAGTCGGAACATGTGCACAGAAACTCACCGCAGCAAAAATCAACGGTGCACATACCTTATCCTTCGGATACCCTTTCATAAATCAAGACGCCCCCCCGACACACATCAGGAACATGTATTATTAGATCGTCAGAGCATGAGTTACATGTACATATTCATATATAGATTGTAGCATATCAATAAAACGAGAACGAAACAGAGCAAGTACTAACAATACGCCTGTCCCATCACCGGCGTAAAATACTGGTCGAATCCAGGCGTGAATGACGCGCCCACTTGCATTCCGTGATACGGCATGGGAGGCGCACCCCCAGGTATCCCTTTATATGGCATGGGAGGAGGCATATTGACGCTGGGGCCTTGATACGGCGTGCCCATCCCCATCATTCGCTGCTGGTGGTGGTGGTGGTGGTGTTGGTGTTGTTGCTGGTAGTGGTGTTGTTGCTGGTGTTGCTGCTGGTGCTGCTGGTGCTGCTGCTGCTGTCGCTGCTGCTGCTGGTGTTGCTGCTGTAACACCTGCACCTGCGCCTCCTCCCTCGCAGCAACCTCAACCAACCCCTCCCTCCACCCCCTCACCCTCGCCACCACCTCCCCCACCACCCTCCTCACCTCCCCCTCCGTCCTCTCCTTCCCAAGCACACTCATCTCCCCACCCAGCCTCCCGCCCACCTTTTCGAGCGCACGGATGAATTCACCTGCGTATCGGATCCTGTCCCGTGTTGTCGTTGTCGTTACATGTACATGCCCCACGTCAGCATCAAAGTTCATGTCGTTGTTAGTATCGACGTCAACGGTGAACCAAAACCCCGGCCCAGCAGCGGAAACCAGCAAGTCCACGGCATCGAGATGCTCGGTCGAGATGAAATTGTTCATCAGCGTTTCGAGCGCGGTGGCGATGTCGTTGGCGGGGACGATCCCACCGGCGTGCAGCGAGCCGATGATGGTGGACATGCGCAGTGCGGCGGAGACGTAGGGCTGGGGTGGGGTGGAGGTGTAGGAGAGGGCTTCGGGGTTGGTTTTCTGTGGTGATAGGTGAGTAAAGGTGGAGTGGGGGGAGGGGGAAGGGAAGGGAAAGGGACTTACGGCATCCCAGACGCTGACGAATGCACCGACACATACCTCCCTCAGGCACCATCTCAACTCCTCCTGCACATCCGCGCCCTTCATCTTGAGAAATTGCGCATCCAGCACCTCGATGAAGTGGAGACATGCTTCGACGTCCTCGGCGCGGGGGACCTCCATCGCGCGCCAGCAGAATTCTTGGGCGAGCTCGAGGAGCTCGGGGTGTGTTGTCCAGGGGGAGGATGAGATGATGATGAGGGTGGAGGTGGTGGTGGAGGTGGTGGGGAGGGGGGTATAGAGGGTCGAGGCGGTGAATGTGCGGAGCCATTTGGAGATGCGGCGGGGGAGGAGGGGGGAGGGTGGGGGACGGAGGAGGAGACGCGATTTGGGGGTGGGTGTGCTGGGGGTGGAGGAGGAGAGGCGGAGGGAGTGGGTGGAGTGGGTGGTGGAGATGAAGGGCGCGGCGTGTGGGTTTAGCTTGTCCACCGGCAGAGAGGTGTAAGAGGGGACGCCGACGTTTGGTGAAGGTACGCTTTGGAGAGTGGGCGTGAGCGTGGAGGAGAGAATGGTGCAGTTGGGTTTGTCGGGTGCGAAGAGCTGTTTGATCTCTTCGTCCTCGAGTCCGAGGGCTGTGTAGGAACTGGTTGGGGAGGAGATTGGGGAGCCTGGGGTGATGCCGCTGTGTGAGAGTGAGAGTCCGAGGTGGTAGTTCGCGAGCGCGGCTTGTTCTGAGTCGGTGAGTGGTTTGAGCGAGCTTACTGGGAGGAGGGGGCTCAGCAGGGGGGTAGGCATTCTTGAGTGAGTAATTGCGTTTGTGAGTTTGTGGGGGGGTGGATATTGTGATTGAGGGTTTCTGTGGGTGCAGAGTGCTTGTGTTTTTGTAGTACCAGGACCGTCAAAGCGCCCCCAGTTATATAAGAATGTGCGATGCGTGATGCTTTGACATCGCGAGGGACCCAGAAAGGGGAGAGACAGAAAAACAATATCTGGTATCTGGTGAACAAGGGCCCTCTACATCATTTCCTAGCTACAAGCACAACAACTCGAGTACAAGCGACAATTGTGGAGAGCAAAGTGATGGCAACATAGCAAAGGAAGTACATCGAGGCGGTGGGATTAGAGGGAGTACAATAGCTGCGTTTCCAAGTGAAGACGTGGATCTCCAGGTGCTTGCCAGCCTTTGCCGAGGTCAAAGCTTAGCCCAGTGGCCGGAGATCAGACCCAGAAGAAAACAAGAACACAAAAGGGAGTGGCGATATGACGGTCGAAGGGTACGCTGGTAAACATTGAGTCCTGGGGATGCATATGATAGCTTGTGTGGTGGTGGGAGTTCCTAAGGTCCATTTTCCGTGATTTTTGCGTATGCACGATCGTCGTCCATATCGTTCGTAGTAATTTCGTGTTGAACGTTGATCAGATTGAAAGAGCAGCGGTGGAACAAACGTGTTCGGCGTTCGATCCCGGCCCGCCCACGTGATACCGGCGCCAAAAAGTATCCCCTAAAATCTTTTTGACTTTTGACCTTTACAGAGGATGCAATGTCGAGCGTGTATTTCCCTGCGCACGTCGTCCTCGTCCTGCGCAGAATCGTAAATGTGATATCCTCACTATCGATCTCGAACCAATACCTCCTCATCAAACAAGACCGCGCCCGTGCCCAATCCACATCCACGCCAACCACCACAACTGACGCCGGTACCCTCAAGCCACCCTCTTCACGGGCAGTCGATGTCGAGTGGCCGAAATGGGACTGGCCACGACTCGTACTCCTCGATGCTATTGCGCAGTCTTCCTCTAGATACAAACTGAAAAGTATGTCTCATTCACCACATGAATCGTACGATGCACCCATATTTACCAATTCTTGTATTCATGCAGCAGAGGGTATATGCCTTCCCTGGATAGGTGGAGGATGGTCGTGGTCTGCTATGCTGTCTACATCGACGCAGCAGGATACCACGCCGTCGGCCCCCCTACCGCCACTGCCATCACCCCCGAAGCGTGACCAGACACCCCAGTGGAAGCGGGAGCGGGAAAAGGAGAGGGAGGCGCGAGAGCTGGATACGATACATCAGCTCATGCAGCATCCCGCGCTGTATGAACCGTTGAGGACACCGCGATATCCGATTGTGCTTTGTCATGGTGAGGGGTTCATTATTTTGATTGAGTGGGTGGGGGTATTGACTCGGGTGTGGTGTGTGGTGTAGGTTTGTATGGATTCAACTCGCGTGGACCTCAGAAGTTCCCTAGTATGCGTATGCATTACTGGTCGAATGTTCTTAATATCCTGCGGAACACTGTGCGCGCCGAGGTCATAGTCACTTCTGTCCCAGGGTCAGTACATGTACATCTCATATCAAGGACCCAGTTTCCTGATCGCCAGTCTCACCCCACAGGACTGGATCAATTACTTCGCGCGCTGAGACTCTGGATCGCCAGTTGCAGCACAAGGCTCAAGGGCGTGGTATCAACTTTGTTGCCCACTCCATGGGTGGACTGGACTGTCGCCACCTTATAACGCACTTGAAGCCCGAAACGTATGCACCGCTTTCGCTTACGACTATCAGCACGCCTCATCGAGGAAGTCCCTTCATGGATTGGTGTGCCGTAAGTTCCAAATATCTCTCATGCATGTTGCAGTGTATACGTCGGTCTAACATGGACTTTCCACATAGGAAAATATCGGCATAGGCAAACTACGGCAACACGAGCAAGACCTCGCACGATCCCGTGGGCTCCCGGACCCTCCTCTCCCTCCTCCAGCGAGCCCCTCCACCACAACCAAAGACGCGCCCTTCTCCCTCTCGCTCACCTCGCTCCCCTCCTCCTTTACCACCCTCCTCCTCTCCGTTGTCGACTCCCCCGCCTACGCGAACCTCACGTCCGCGTACCTCAACGATGTGTTTAACCCGCGTACGCCGGACGACCCGACGGTCAAATATTTTAGTGTTGCTGGCCGTATGGATGGCGTGAGTGTGTGGCACCCGTTTTGGCTGCCGAAGATGGTGTTGGATGGGGTGGAGCAGAAGCGAAGGGGGGTGTTGAGGACGATGTGGGAGCAGGAGACGGAGAGGGAGAAGGGGAGAGAGATGCCGCTGTGGGCAAGGGAGAGCGAGTGGGGGAACGATGGGCTTGTGACGGTGCAGAGTGCCAAGTGGGGTGAGTTTTTGGGGATCATGGAGGGGTGTGATCGTACGTTTCCACTTTACTGTTATTATTGTTTTCTGACATTGACATTGCGTATTTTAGATTGGGAGATGCGAGGTGCGCGGGGGATCGAGTTCGGTGTCGACTTGCCTGCTATTCCCGCTATTGGTCTAGGTGTCAGCACTGCAGGTCACCGCACCCCCAGCACTTATGGGAATGGGAATGGCAACGGGGGCTCAGACGGGTGGAGTTTCCGTGATTGGGGTAGATTCGTCGGTGCCTGGAGGAAGGAGGAAAAGATTCAACAGGATGCGGCTGCACGAGCCGCTAGAGACTCAGCTTCGTCGTCATCCCAACTAACCCAGAGTAGTGCGGCGGAAGTCGAGAGCGAAAGGGAGAAACAAAGGGATCGGGACGACGCGGTGTTGAAGTCGTCTACGGATAAGCTGTCGGCTGTGTTGGATTGGTTGACGGAGCAGGTGCCGCTTGGGAATGGGAGGGGGAGGGATAAGGGGAGGGATTTGATGAAGGAGAGAGAGGAGAGGGAGAGGGAGCATGAAGGGAAGACGAGGCGGAATGAGTTGGCGACGAAGAAGGACTTGGAGAGGTTTTATGTGGCGTTGTCGAAGAAGCTGTATGATGAGGGGCTGTGAATGTCTCGTCTCTTGTTCTGTTAACCCCCGACGACGACTGTGCTTCGTTGTGGGACACGACGGTGTGATGTTGTTTGGGTAACGTTATTTTGTATTGCCTAGCTTTGTCAATAATAAATGTATTTCAGTACACCTCCAATAGGGTGGGTGTGAGTTGATGATGTTCAGGACCTTGAATAATGGGATACATACATCACTCTCAAGCCAAATAGGCACTGCACTGTAGATCTCTTTCAAGCTTTGTTCGGTACCTGGGAATTTCGGGACCACCAGAACTGCCAAGTTGCTTATGGCGTATATAATGCATGGAAAGGTGCGGTGCTGGCCGTTAGGGTTAACTTCATGGCGTAGACTATTTTCAACAAGCCCGAGAACACATCCCACCTTCATACACGCTCCATCAATTCAGGATCCCCCGATACGATGAAGAGTGGAGTCTAACCTCCAATCCTCACCGAGAGGCCAGGAAACGAGCTCAGGATCGGCATAGGAGCATTTTTCGACTGTGAACACGCGATTTCGATTTCCTGATATCTCTTGGAAGGATCCCTTCCATCATTTGCGCCACAGTGATGCAGGTTCCGTTTTTAAATTTTCAAGGGTCTGGAGGAGCCGTGTTGCGAACCGGTCTTGAAGTTTGCCATGCTGAGATCGTCAGGTAGAGATGCACCCAAACAATTGGAGAGACACGAATACTGACACCAACGCATGCTGTGTTATGTGGAAAGGCATTTCATTACGTCGTATGTGCCACAAACAGGAGAACTGCTGTAAGGTGGTCCAGCATTCCTGACTTCCGATGAATATGATTTTGGCCTCTGCATAGATAATGCTGCTGTTGGAAAATTCGTCAATAAGTAGCTGCGTACTTGGGTGGCAAAGCGGCCTCTTCGTTCTGGTCGTTGGTGGAGGGTGTGGTGGATACAGCAATGTTTGTAGATGTGCTGTAAAATGGGAAGAAGGCAGAAATTTTTCAAAGGATACAGCTTTGAAACGCAGAGTTTGTTAATAAGCTATCTCCTTGTCATGGCGGTGGTTAGAGGCTACGAAACGCGGTAACGTGACCGAACGCGTCAATTCGTCTGCTCATTCAGAATGTATAAAATTAGATCATAGATGATGAGAGCATGGAATAACTGTATGTCGAAATGGTAGGGGAGGAAGTTTGACAGGAAATATTTTATTTACTGTGACAAAATGAAACTGGTCGCAAATGGCTCGTAATCAAAAGAAAATATTCAAGATCGAAATGACACGAGAGCTAGTTTTCTAAAATCTGCTCGTGAAGACATATGCCGCGATACCTTCAACTGAATACCCATTCCCTGCAGCACTATCCCTCTCCCTCGTTGATGTGGTATAGAAGTGATCCTTGCCCTGTGCACTGTACAGCCTGTACAGAGGTACGCTGCCACAGATCGACGTCGTGTAAACAAACCCAGCAAACCCTTCATCCGCGTACCCAGAGCTACTAATCGCGTTATTCTCCTCTCCCAAATCAGTGGTGTAGAAATGATCGGTGGCAGAAAAACTGTATAGACGGAAGAGGGGGGTGGTTTGGGGTTGCTGGTTGGAGAAGATGAAGCCAACAGTTCCTTCGGCAGTGTAGTATGAGTTCCGGACTGCGTTGTTCATCTCACGGCTGTTTGTGGTGTAGAAATGGTCGACGATCTGCAATTGTAGGCGCGGAGGAAGGGAACGGATAGGAGGCGGCGAACGGGGCTGCAGACAGGGAAGATTCCGCCACGAGCCTACAAGGACAAAGTTGGTTAGAGAGTGGGCCACGCCGTAAAAATGAACCGACATACCTCAAAACCAGTTGGGACGGCGGCAGCGGATGCAAGCCCGGCGGAAAGGAGCGCAAAGGCAATGGAGAGAGTGAATTTCATTATGAGTGGATAGTTTGTGGTGGGGTGGAATGTTTAGTCTTTACTTGGTAGGATGTGGGAGTTGAAGTTTCTGTCAGAACTTGCGGCGCCTTTTATGCTCGTTGGGGACAGTAGAGGAGTCGTTCAAGACATTCATTGGGTGGGTCGGGGGTCAGTTTTCCAGCGCTTTCGTATTGCACTGTTCAGAGCCTCAGAGTGGGGCAAGGAAAAAGGAGGAGGTTCTTCCATGCTTGAACATGTGGGCCGGAAGACCAATGGCAGGCGGTGCATCCTACACGCAGAGTGGATATGAATCGGAGCCGAAGTCCAGCGAGCATGTCGAAAGCCTTGAATACCATGGCATGCCGGTGACAACACAACGAATAGACCCGTAACCATTCCCTATATTTAGTAGAAGCTCTTGAAGAAGGAGCGGGCACCAGCGTAAGGTAAGTAAGTATACGGTGGCAGGTGTTGGGCAGGTGAAGGACTCTAGGCTCCAATGTTTGGTGGTGATTGCCAGCAGCGAGTCGATGTTTGCCAACAGCATCGTCAATAAAGTAATGAAATCTCTTCCGGCCCGGGACGATCCTCGACTCGAGCTATCAGGATACAATTCTCATCCAGCGAAGACTAGGGCTTCCCTCATGACAGCATTCTCGATGTGACTTAATCTTTTTGTTTGCTACATTGCTACAACAATATCTGGGCGTTACTTATGAGATTTCAAGGCCTTCGAAGTTCGACATGCTCGCTGAACTTCGGATCCGAGTTATATCCACTCTACGTGTAGGCTGGATCCTGAACTTCGGAACCGAGACTTGTCCAATCCAAGTATAGGACGGACCGTCTGGTAATGAATTCGCGAACTCCCCTTTCCTTACGTCCCTCCGAGGCTGTGAACGGTGCAATACGGAAGCGCTGGAAATGTGACCCCCGACCCACCCAATGAATGTGTTGAACGACTCCTAGCGAGAGGGACAGTGCTGCAGGGAATGGGTATCCAGTTGAAGGTATCGCGGGATATGTCTTCACGAGCAGATTTTAGAAGGATGTTTCCTGAGCAATTCAACCTTGATACTTTTCGTTACTCTATGTTTTGAAGGCTACGAAAGTGTATGCTGTTAATTGATGAGATGAATATATGAACGTTTTCTTTCCTCAGAATAACTGTGTTCTCCTTATCTTCCACCGGATAGCCGACGAAGTTGGCACCCGAACTTCCTCGTTTTGTCTCGAAAATGAAACAAGAGCCCAACTCGGGAGGTATTTCAGTCGATATCCCTACAGTGAATTCGACGCCGCCCTCCGTGTACTTGTCTGGAAGGTTGATTTTTGACTTCTCAGATGATTCTTCTCATCTTGGATTCTTGGTTACGTTTTTTAAGGGCTGCCCACGGGAGATTAGTTACGAACGGCATATGTGTGAAGACGTAATTCGACAACCACCAAGAAGTGCTGTGACCCGGGGCGAAAATTTCCATACTTTAGCACTGCAGGCGCCCCTTTTTAGGGTAGTTTCGCCAGGTTGATTCAACAGTCACTCGCGGGATGGGGGGACAGGTGCCGAAATTCGACAAAATCGAGAGGTCCTTCACCCGTGACCGTCGAATTGATTGAAGTGGTGCAATATTCCTGGTTATGTGCATGTAAGTAGAATGTTGGGAGTGAATGTATGTACTATTAAGCATCAGAGGGGTTGGATAATATGTGCGCTCGCCGCGTGAGTATACAATAGTTATGTCTAAAATGTAAGCAGCTCAATCGCTCTCGTCCTTCTCTCCCTTCCGTTATTCCGTACTCGGTTCCTTCATGCCAAAATGCCAATAATTAAAAGGAAAAATGCGTGAATCAGAACAAGCCTTAAGCCTAATTCTCATCGAGCTCCTTCCCATCATTTCCTTGCGCGATGACAGATATATCTGACCCCGCAGCACGTTGAAGCTCCAGCACCTCCTGCCGCCGTACGAACCATTGGATGAGCGGGAGGGTGATGCACGAGATGATAGCCCAAGCAATAAGTACCCCGAAGTTGAGGCCGACTGTTCGGAGATCAGTAAGGCAAGGGGAATGAAAAGTAATATATATGGACGCCTACCTGAGTCCTTCGTCCCAAACACGATACATCGCACGGCATGCGAGACGTTATAAAAGGGCATTGCGTAACCGTAGCGGAAAAAGACAGGGAGGACCTCGATGGGGAGGAAGCAAACTGAGACATTGACTGAACGAGAAATAATAGTTTGCATGTTGTTGAAGGGAACAGGCTTGAAATGACATACTGATGATCCACAGAATCATGAAGAATGGGATACCACGTGGGGTTAGGAGCGTGATTAGCGATTCCAGCGCGAGGCCGCTAAGCGTCCAAAAGGCAGTGAGCAAATCAAACTGCAGAGATGAAAAGAAGGAAGTTGACATACACTGACAACATTCCAACCCAGTTGAGCATCCAAAACACGAGAAATCCAGAGTGTCCGAACCTATGAATGATCATCAGGACCGATAGAGGAGGTGTGAATGAGTTGAAACGCACTTCCGTGTAAAGTCGAGTTGGAACGCAAGGCTGAGGAGCGCGTAGAACAGCTAAAAGTACCAGTATCTGTCAGTATATCTGGAGAAAAGACAGAGGGGAGATATGCTAGGGCTTACCGAGACGAAGAAGTATGCGGTGAACGACGAGACAAAGCGCGTGACAATGAGCGAACGAAGCGTAAGGTGCTGGTTCAGTCGGGAGTGTTCTCGTGCTGTGAAGCTGATCATCTGTGAAAAAGAAATCAGAGGTCATTGCTCCACAAAATGGAAAGGTAGTAGGGTGAATACTCACGACAACGAAGAATGAGAGAATGAGCTGGTAGATCAGCCCGACGAAGGTCACCGCTGATGCTCTAAGGGTTGCAATAAGATATGACGACCAGTGGTAAGTAGTTGTAGTTTTGGTAACTCACACGGGCATATCAAAAGGTGCAAGGTTGTGGACCGTGTATCCAATTGGCGTAATGACCGTTTGGGGCGAGGTCGCGAGGAGCGCAGTAAGGTTAGCGGAGGACGCAAGTTGGGCCGCGGACTGGATAGCGAATGTTTGTGAGATTTGCTCAAGTGCTGCTTGGGCCTAAAAGGAAAGTTGGCTGAGTGTCAAAAGGGGGCATGAATGGAGGACACGTACAGATGGTCTTATCAGACTTCGGCTGGCCGGGGGAAAGACGATGAGTAGAGGTACGAGGGTCTATAGACACACTTTGCGTACTATGCATTTTCGTTGCGCGCTTCTGCAGCATAGACTGTAATTGTGTCTGTTCCGGTGTACGACGCGTTTGGCGATGCGTACGAAGCTTGTAGACGTGCAGTTGAGCCGGCATGGACTGAGGCAGATTAGACGGGTCAATGGTATTGACGATTTTAACGCACTTGCTATAGCCACCCAAGTCTGCTCATTCACCACTGCGTTGCCCAACTGTCCCAGTCCGTCCGGGAATTTGCTTGCCGGGACAGCCGTCCATGTCACCTTTCCCAGTTGGCTCGCCTCTGGAGAGGTTAAGGCCTGAACCATTGTCTGTCCTACACGTCCTCCATCAAAATCCTACGACAATGACAACTTTAGTTCAAAGTATATGTATCAATATAATCACAACGCACGATCACCCAACCATTAAGATTATGGACAGGGGTCTTCCAGAGCGCTCCCCAGTATATGGGGAACACTGCAAAAATAGTGAGGATGAGAGAGAAACAGCCCCCGAGAACGACCTTGAGATATATCGAGCGTGCGGCTGTGTTATTCTTGTCAAAGAAGCTTCTCGAGAAAGGTATTTCTGTCGAGGGATTTTGATTGTGATTGACGGATGACATGGAATTCCTCGTTGACTGCGTTCGTGTGCGTTCCATATCCGACATCTGCGTGTCGGGCAAGAGAAAGGATAGGAAATGGGGAGTGAAGGGGAGAGGAGCTTTTGTTGATCGATTTTACACCCATAGTCAATAAATACGAAATGGAGATGCAGCCACGACTGCAGGTTTTCAAGTGGGATTGCTGAGGAAGACAGTCAGCACGATGATGTCAGCGCGAACTTTGGGATGGAAACACGGAAACGCGGATCTTTACTTTCATTTTTCGGGGGGATCAAGTCACTGACGAATACTATAATTCCGGGAGCGCGGTTGTTCAGGAATTGGACCGCTCCGCGTAATTTGATAACATGATAACATGTTAACTATCATTGGCACCGTGCGGCCACACCTGGCCGCACCCGTCGTATGCGTTGCCGAGAACTTTTCCATTGGGTTCTGGTTCTTGTCTTTGTCGCATTGGTCCAGGGCCAAACGAAATGGGGTAGAGGACTACTCTCTATGTAAATGGTATGGCACTGTACGTCCACTAGCTACTCCCAATTTCAATTTGGCATTTTCACAAGTGGCAGAAGCTGGCGCTGACTGATTATTGAAGGACAGCGAGGATTATGTGCGCAACTGAGCACGACGGCACGTCATCAAGCAACTCGTTACTCGAATATGACTCAACTACTACTACCACTACACCTTATATGCAGGGCCCATGGGGAAATGGAGGGCACGCGGTGGGTGTTCGGAAAACATTTCGGTCGGTCATGGATGATTTTGTGACTTTTGGCTTGTAATAATACAACTTCGTCCGAGGCCGTTTCGCCTCGTTTCGCTTGGTCAAGATCGCACGTGTACATTATATCCACCCAATATCCACCCATGTACTTAAGAACATAGTACAACCCGGCGCCAGGGCTATGCCTTTCACCCACGAGACCAGTTCACTTCAACCACGGAAAGCCCATTCCATGACCAACAATCAGCTCACCGCTGCAGAGATTGTGGCCCTGCTCGACTTGCAGCCACTCGATCATGAGGGCGGCATGTACCGCCAGACGCACATCCGCACGGGCCCTGTGGGCTCGACAACGGCGATCTACTATCTGGTGGCGCCGGAGTCGTTCTCGTCACTCCACCGACTGAACCACGACGAGCTCTTCCACTTCTATCTCGGTGATCCTTGTGAGATGGTGACATTCCGAGATGGCGAGCAACCCGCTATAACGCGCCTTGGGCAGGATATCCGCAGGGGGGAGCGAGTTCAGTATCTCGTTCCAGCAGGAACGTGGCAAGGGACGCGTCTTGTTGAGGGTGGCAGCTTCGCTCTCTTTGGAACGACAATGACGCCTGGCTTCGACCCGCGGGGTTTTGAGGCAGCAGACGAGTCGATCCTCGATGTCATTGACGACGAGCATAGATCGCTTGTCCGGCGATATCTCCCATCTGCCCTAGGAACACACTGAGGCATGATCACTGTCGATATCCTGACGTCCCAGGGTATTCTTGTTTGATCATTGAACCGGCTAGGATAC
The DNA here is from genome assembly GCA_013433165.1 of Hypsizygus marmoreus. Classification (NCBI taxonomy): domain Eukaryota; kingdom Fungi; phylum Basidiomycota; class Agaricomycetes; order Agaricales; family Lyophyllaceae; genus Hypsizygus; species Hypsizygus marmoreus. The sequence continues at coordinate 1,090,262 of CM024090.1, read as the reverse complement.
TTGAACTTCAGTTCGTTATTTCGTCATGTCATGTACATGCCTAGGGATGTATGGATCAGGACGCTTGACTCTTGGGAGAATAGACCGTCAATAGAGTTGGAGGTTATAGGTGAAGCCATTCGTGGAATTTGCATATCGGTTTGAGAGGAAGAGTGGGACAGAATAGATTCAATACATGGTAAACATTACTCACAGAGGGTTCGATTGTAACCTCACGCAAGCCAGTAATGATACGTAGTATTTATAGATCTACCGAGGCGTATCTTTACGAGCGTCCTATGCATCAGTCAAGAGGATGTCGATTAGAATTCACTTTATGTCGCCTTGGATGTGTGGTATCAAATGATGCTTTGGCCCCCGGGTGTCCAAAGACTAGCACAACAAACTGCACAGTGGACAACCAGCAGTCAATCGTAGACGGTTGAGAGACAGAAGCGATGCTTCGGTACACACATACAAGAAACTGCAGAATGATCAAGAGCAAATCAAGCGCTTGAACAAGTGACAATGATGCAGTCTCACTGTAGGTGCCCAGGATACCGTCTTCCAACGGTAGCCAACCTTTCAACAACTTGCCAACAATTCCTGGCAAGGTTCTAAGGTCCAAGCGGGGCGAAAGCCATTGACAACAAACGACCTCCTAGGACCAAAAAGCTCACCTAGGTCCATGCAATACTTAACGGTGCAGCGGCGCAATAAGAGACCCCAAAAACATCGCAGAAAGCAATGACGCATCTTTCCATCGCACAACTTCGGATATTTGGTGTTCTTCAAAATAATGATGAAGCTGCGATCCCCCTAGGCCTCATGATCAGATGGGTTATCCTTAGGCCGAATATTCGGACGAACCATGTCAACAAGACGGGGAGAGATTGGCCGGTTCTGAACACCTTTTGACAATGTCACTGTCAACGACTTTTCAAGGACGCAAAGCAAGGTCACGCAGTCCTTCGGAATGGCGTTTTTGCCGTGTCGGGGCTGCGCTTCTTGACAAACAGGGTCGCCGATTCTCGGATTGGTTCCAGCCCCGTGTTTACACCCCCGTTTCACTCTCAGGTCCTGCAATTCGGGCGCTTAAGACAAGCTTGTCGAGCAAAAGGATGCACTGGGAAAGGCAAGAAGAAATGCCATCGTCGAGGGATATGTGAATCGTGACATGATTGATGCAGAGAAGGGATCGCATGGAACCGACTTCGGGGAAGAAGATATAGTAACTTGTTGTTCTGGAGGAGAGGCGCTGAGAAGTTGGCTGCCGATCTGATATTTGTAGATCATTTCAGAGGTGCCAAGGGGTATCAGAGATGTGAATGATGAGAGCAGCGCCTTACGGTCTTGGGTGGAAGTGAATAATTTATGGCGTGTTCAGTCGCGCACAGTGGATCATGAGAGACGGAAGACGGGACGAAGACCTAGAAGGAGCGTATGGCAGGTGCTAGGAAACAAAACTAAAAGAGCAACAGCGATGTGAACCTTTGAAGACCTAGACCACATGGTGTTTGTTTACCTGATATTTAGATTTTGATGGGGGTCGTGATGAAATTGGTGAAACTTCCCACTTCGCTGTTCGTTTGTAAAGTGGCCAAACACCTCTTCTTTTCTTCTGTTTTTGCTCTCTTGTAGCACTACCACACTCCTTCTCTCTGGCAGCTAGGACTCGCTAGCTTGCTGTCCTGCTTTACAGCGCTCTCGTAGAAAAGTCCGCATACTCGCGATGCGCTTTCCTATTTATTCCCTCCTCCTTACTGTCGTCTTTTTCTCCTCTGTTGACGCGCATTCATCGTCGACCAATTCCCATGCTCGCCGTTCCCTGACCAAAAGGCCCTTCAGGAGACAAGGGCTCACGGGCGTCGTGAACGACATTGTTGGTGAGTAACACTTGCGGCTGTTGGAGGCCAATTCGTTGACGACTACGTTGCCACAGGCGGGCTTGTAAGTGATCTAGTCGGTGACCCAGCAGGCGACTCGCCGTCTCCATCGTTCCCTGAGCCTGAACCATCGTTTCCTGAGCCTGACCCATCGCCTCCCGATGTAACGCCAACGCTTGATCCGACTCCCACGTCGTCCAAGTCTTCTAGTGACAGTGAGGAGTCTACGTCCCAATCGACCTCAAGCGCCAGCAGTGTAGCAGAGACAACTACAACCACGTCCCAGTCGACCTCAAGTACCAGCAGTGTAGCAGAGACCACTACAGCCACGTCGACAACGACTACTAAACATGGCGGCATCCTCGACCCTATCTCGAGCATTATCAACTCTGTCACAAGTGCCATCATAGAGCCCATCACCAGCATCCTCGATCCCACCTCAGTCTCTTCGTCCTCCAGTTCGTCAACGCCAACCAGCGCTCCGGAGGCTCCCGAGAGCACTTCATCTGACGCCCCGTCGAGCTCCGTGTCCGATGAACCCTCGAGCTCGTCCGCCATTGAGGAACCCAGCGTGACTTCCACAGCAACTCACGGCGAAATCAGCGTGACTTCCACAGCAACTCACGGCGAAATCAGCGTGACTTCCACAGCAACTCACAGCGGCATCCTGGGTCCCATCACGAGCATCATCGGCTCCCTGACCAGCGCTCTATTTCCAGACGATCCTACGTCGACTCCTGCCTCGGATTCTCCTTCCGTAACCCCAGACCCGACACCCACCTCTGTCTCCCCCTCGTCCTCACCGTCAGACATCATCAGTAGCATCGTCTCGGAGATCACCAGTATCGTCGGTCCGATCACCTCCAAACCCGTCACATCGGGCCCCGTCTCGGACCCCACTGCCTCTGCCTCTCCCTCGTCCTCACCGTCGGACATCATCTCTAGCATCATCTCCAGCATCGTCAGTCCGATCACCTCCAAACCCGTCACATCGGACCCCGTCTCAGACCCAACGACCTCACAGCCCATCACAGACCCGCCCATTTCTGAGCCCACCACGTCCCAACCCATCACGGACCCGCCCATTTCTGAGCCCACCACGTCTAAACCCATCACGGACCCGCCCATTTCTGAGCCCACTACGTCTAAACCCATCACGGATCCGCCCATTTCTGAACCCACCACATCTAAACCCATCACGGATCCGCCCATTTCTGAGCCCACGACGTCGCAGCCCATCACGGATCCGCCCATTTCTGAACCCACCACGTCCCAACCCATCTCAGATCCACCCATTTCTGAGCCCACTACGTCCCAGCCCATCTCGGATCCGCCAACGTCGTCACCGACTACGAGTGTCATCATCAGCTTCCCCACAAGTATCGATACCTCAAGCGGCATCACATCGCTCCCAACGGTCACCCCTGAGCCATCCCCATCTACGACGCTTTCGATCAACTCTGATCTGTCGTTTATTCTCACTGAGTCATCCCTCGCGTTTACTTCGATCTCCACTACCGTGCTTGATGTGACGACGCTTACGGACCCAGACCAGGCGACCACGACGGTGGACACACAGACGGGAACCGTTGCAGCCACGACGCTGTCGGTCGCGCCACTTCCTACTGGTATTCCGGCGAGGATCTACCCGAAAGTCCAGCTTGATATGAGCCAAGACTTCACTGGGTTCACGATGATTAGCATTCTCTTCAACCAGGAACTGAATTGGCCATTTGTGGTGACCAACCAGATCTCGTCAAGTCAGATCTTTGCATACCTCCCGGTCATCATTGCTACTGCTCTCAAGATCGATGGTACGCACTCTACTTCCATTACACATCATGATTAACTGATCAAACTTGTTTAGTCTCCCAAGTCAAGACATGGGCACTTCAAGTCTATGTTCCTTCCTCGTACCGTAACCCATCGGATTCTATCCAGCTTGGCACTATGTGGCTTGGTTATATTCCCTCAGACCTCGTCGATACCCTTGCAGCAGAAATCAAGATTAAGCAGTCCTCATTCTACACAGGCGTCCCCGACACTGTTGCCAAGGCCCTCGCATCGCACGTTAACTCTGGTTTCAACCTCAACTCAGTTGCGGACCCCAACGCTCCTGGATCTGGCAGCGGGACGAATGTTGCTGGCACAGCTGCGACGGGCAACAGCGGGAAGACCAGGCAGGACGCGATCATCGGTGTCGTCAGCACAATTGGAGCAATTGCACTCTTGGTGCTCGTGTTCCTGGTGTACCGCTCCGTTAAGCGTCGCCGCGAGCTTGCGCACCGCCGTCTCTCGGATCCACCGGATATGGCTGAGGTGGTGGGCGCAAGGCCGGATGGGAGAGAGTTTGATCAGGACAGTGTTGGCGGGGCGAGGCGACGGAGCTTCTATTATGCGGAGGATTCGCTGAGGGGTTTCCAAGGAGATAGAACGGAGGAGGCACAATGGGATAATCGCACAGCAGGTGGACAGGCTGTGAGCCAAAGGAGGAATGTTGTCCCTGCCGCAATTTCGGCACCGATTTTGAGGGAGAGCAGTATGAATTGGTAATGTGCGGTTGGCTGCTGAATGCGCTTGTATGATTTCATGCCGCTGCTCCCTCCTTTTTTGGCCCATCGACTCCTGGCTACCCCTTGTACTTCGACGCCTGGAATGTCCCTCGGACCTGGTTTCCACTTGTCCTCCTTCAACCTACCCCTCCCGCCGCTTACTCCTACGCATCCGAAACTTATTCCCTATACATATACCTAAATTGCTCTCCCTCCCCCTTGCTTTTCTTTTGATGCTGTTTTTGTTTCTTGGTGTGTTTGTGGGGCGTAGTCGGAAGTTAGTATATTTATTTATTGTTCCTTCTAGTTCCCTTCCCTCTTTCTAACCCTAAAACCCCGTCTTACGTCCACGTTGACATTCACGCCTGCATATTTGACTTTTTTATTTACTTACCTATGTTCAGGCGCGGTTGCTTTGGGATTTCTCGTTACTGCAGTGCATGCTGGACAAGCCAATGTTGTTGTTTAGCCCGTGCACTTCCAGTGCATCTGTTCCTTCCTTTCGCAAGGTCACTAATTTCGATTCGTTCTTGGCTTTTGAGACATTATATAACTTATCTTTGTTCTGGAGATGTGTACATGAGTACATGTGAGTGTGCAGACAAATTTAAAATAAATGGGCCAATATGTAAAGTGGCTCGCAAAAAAATCGGTGGAAAGCTGAGTTCCACAGAGATCGGAACCTCGGCCCGATGTCCAACCGGTGTTTAAACCAAACTTTTTTTCGTGATCGAATCCTGAATAACCTCCGCCATGCCGTCGAAGGTCATTCGGCTCATGCGCGACTCGAAGAATGCTTATCCACCCCAAAAGGTCAAGAAACAGAACTCCAAAAAGGTGCCATGGGTCGACGTGAGTGACGATGAGCGTGATGACAGGCGTCGGAAAACACCTTTGGGGGTCAAGGCGAATGGCCATCAACCCAATGGCCACCCCCACCCTCACTCGCACCACCACCAGAGAGAGCAAGAAGGGCGCAATCACAAAAGGCATAAGAAAGCACGACATTCGATGGGTACTGGAGCTGGACTTGTGGAGGAATGGAGTACGGCTGGGCCAAGTGGTTCGAACGGGACCGCTGCTGCTTTGCAGGAGCAACGGAGAAATCTCCCCATCGCGAAAGGTATATCCTATTCATTTCAGCTTGATCTCGTAGTTTCCTGATTTATGCCTCTTCACAACAGGTAGGGAGGCTCTAATACAGGAGATCCGGAACAACGATGTAACCGTTCTCCTTGGCGAGACTGGGTCTGGGAAGACAACTCGTGCGTATTTCGCAGACTCATCTCCCAAGGGCTCGAATCTGAACATCCTTCTGAAACAGAAGTCCCCCAGTATATCCTCGAGTCCGGCCTCGCGCGCACGGGGATGATAGCCGTCACTCAGCCTCGTAGAGTTGCCGCGACGTCGCTCGCTGCGCGCGTTGCAGCGGAGAAGAACGAGCCATCTGTGGGGCGGCTAGTTGGGTACGCCGTGCGGTTCGACGAGCGCGCAAGTGCACAGACGCGTATCAAGTACATGACAGACGGCATGATCGTGCGCGAGCTGCTGAGCGACCCGCTTCTGAGTCGGTATAGTGTTGTGGTCGTGGACGAGGCACATGAACGCACTTTGAGGACGGATTTGCTGATGGCGAACTTGAAGACGATACAAAGGACCAGGAATGGGGGTGGGAAGGATGAGGCAGGTACGGGGAAAGGAAAGGGAAAGGCGGAGAACCCTCTGAAGATTGTGATAATGAGTGCGACATTGGATGCGGAGAAGTTCAGTAAGTTTTTCAACAAGTATGTCCACTTTCGCATACCAAATTGTCAATTGCGGGCTGATTTCGGCGCAGCGCAAAGATTTTATATGTCAAGGGGAGGCAACACCCTGTCAAGATGTACTATTCATCGGAAGGGCAAACAGATTATGTGGATTCTGCTATGAGGACTTTTTTCCAAGTACATACGGACCAGCCCCCAGGGGATGTCCTGATTTTCCTTCCAGGTTCGTCTTGAGTACCTCACGTCTCTCGTCAGTTACATTTCTCGCTCACACCCATAGTCCAGGTCAGGAGGATATCGAAAGTTTAGAAAAATCGATCAAGCTTTTTGCCAACCAGCTACCGAAAGATGAGATGGAGGTGCTTTGGATTTTGCTATTCTCCTCTTGGCTTGCCTTCTTTAACACTTTCCCCCCTTCCCAGGTTCTCATCTGCCCAATGTACGCAGCCCAGGCTCCTGGACAAAATGCGAAGGTTTTCGCACCGACCCCTTCCAATTCGCGGAAATGTATATTGTCTACTAATATTGCAGAGACCTCTATCACGATACCCGGTGTGAAGTATGTCATTGATACTGGGATGTGCAAGGAGAAGCGATATCTGGCTAGAGATACGGGCGGAGGTGTGTGGAACTTGATTCATGGTGTTGGCTCGCATGGAGAAGTGACATTGAGCAGGATTTGACACGCTGTTGACGAAAGCTATTACAAAGTCATCGGCCATGCAGCGTGCGGGACGTGCGGGACGCGAGGTACGCCCTTGGTTGAGGACCCAAGATCGCAACTAACAAGGCTATTCAGGGCATGGGAGCATGCTTTCGATTATATACCGAAGATGCCTTCAACAATATGGCACTTGCCCCGGAACCGGAAATCATGCGTTGCAGCCTTACCTCGAGCATTCTGCAACTGAAGTGTCTTAACCAAAATCTGGAGGAGTTGGACTTGATGGATATGCCTGACGTCGACTCAAGTAAGGCGGCTCATTTTCAGCATTGCTTCTCTTATACAAGATACTAACCGCGACTAGTATCTTCCGCACTCAAGACCCTCTGGCTACTCGATGCTATCAACCCAAATCGGGAGCTGACACCCTTGGGGCTCCAAATGGCACTCTTCCCGCTTGAGCCAATACACGCCCGTGCAGTCCTGGCATCACGGGAAAACGGATGCACCCTTGAGGTTTTGGACATCATTTCTGTCCTCTCGGCTTCCTCCAAGCTCTTCGTAGATATTACAGAGCAGCGCGAGACCGCTGCCGAGGCTCGGCGGATGTTTACACACCCATTCAGCGACCATTTGACCATACTCAATGCTGTGCGTGCCTACGGCGAGATCGTTGCTGGCAGTGCTGGGAAGGCGGCACGGAAGGACTGGTGCAGGAAACACTTTTTGAATGAACGGACGTTGCTCGAGGCATCTGAGATTCGGGTGCAGTTGAGGCAGACGTGCGGAAGGATGGGCATTGACTGGAAGATCTCGTGTGGGGACAAAGAGGAGCCGGTGGTGAAGAGCTTGGCATATGGACTGGCGCAGAATTCTGCCTTTTTGCAACCAGATGGGTCATATAAGCAGACGATGGGGCAGTCGGTAGGTTTCCCTCCTTTGCTCCATGATATATTTTGATTCCCTCATGTTCTTTCTTGACTCATGTGACTCATGTTTATCGAATAGGTCGTCAAGATACATCCGAGCTCGGTGTTGTGCGAGAAGAAGGTGCCCGCGATTGTGTACGATGAACTGGTAAGTGACTAGCCTTGCTGGGTGGTGTCTTTTCGAGCGTGGTGGCTGATCTGCATCTAAATTTGAATAGATCTTTACGAACCAGATCTACGCACGCGGAGTGTCGTCCGTTCCAAAGACCGTATTCGCTGGGATTGGCGCTCTGAATCGCAGAATAGCATGATGGCAGTGTGCGCGGTGTTAAACATTTTGTGATGGCTATGAGATAGGAATCAACCTCTGATGTGGCCATGGGCATGTGTTGCTCCAGTGCTCATTCGATTGCTTATTCAAAAGAACTTAGATGCTTCATTTTCCCATTTTCGGTGCCAGTGACGACAGTCAGCCTTGTCACCTGTTATGTGAGTTTGCCACTTCACACTGATTCATATATCATGCTATATCTACAGCCTACAGGTATGGGGTATCATCATTTCCGCCGATTGGATTACCTGTCTTTCTTTGTAACTCGAGCAGCACCGTGAACTCAAGAACGCATGATGACATTCCCTAGTCGACAATCTAAGGCCGGCATGTTCTCGCTTGAATGCACATAACCACACTTCAACTACTCAGCTATAAACATAACGTGCGGGAATCACGCATAGGGACTAAATGCGATGCCTTCACTTACGAAGCTTGAGCCGCGTGATCCCGCGCGTTGGCCATGTCGGTCCGGGTTACGTCCGCCTGGTCACAGGTGAATAACCTACTTGAACCCCGGAGCTGTGAATTGGCCCTGTCCCGCCCCCTTCATGAAATTTCTCACCTTGGTCGTTCTTCAATCTATCCCCTGTGCATTTGGGCTTTCCCCTCGTTTTATTGCTTGTCAGGTGCAAAAGCCTCTCGGCATCTCGCCTCTCCTCGGCTGCCCGTCTGGGACAATATATGTCTCTTCTAACAGAACAGATCTGTTCGCACAGTTTCACAGCGTTCAAGATGCCGTACTCTCCCTGTGAGCTCCCTTTATGGCTCCTGGAGCTCTACCGAATGCCTTCGTAGCCCTGGAATTGGCCACGCAACGATTTTAATCGGAGAGGGGGAGTATCATGAGACAGTCAATGTCACCAGGTCTGGTGCCCTGACGCTTCTTGTAAGACTCGAACCACTTCCGAAGTCGCTTGCTTTTTACAGGAACAATACAGGGACAACTACGGTCTTCCTCCAGATACTCTGTGGAGCAACCCAAATTTCCACTCACCACACCGCCTTCTCCTACCGCAAACCTTGTTCAAATTTTCAACAATATTTTCGTGCAGCCGGGGATGGACGATGCCCAATCTGCTGTTCTCATCGTTGCACCATCATTTAATGCATCTCTTATTGGCGCTGGGCCTACTGGTGCACCATACCAGTCATTGTTCGGGAATAGTGATTTCAAGGCATATAATATTGACTGGGCAAATCGAGCTGTATGTGACCTCGTGGTCTCCAATATATCACGCTGAGCGTTTATAGGCCAACTTTGCAATCTCGCAGGCCCTGGTTACTGATATCTCATATGCAAATGCCTCCTTCTACGGCTGCTCCTTTGCGAGCTATCAGGATACATGGTACACGGGTCGAAATGCGAGCACTTACGTTGTAGATGGTGCTATATTTGGTCAAACAGACTGTGAGCAAACCGCACGTGTACTCGTGTTTGTTTTGATTAACGTCTTGTCGCAGATCTTTTTGGTTTCGGTACGGCGTAAGTAGGACCCTGACTCTCTTGAACACTCATTTTAATGCTAGGCTTTCAGTTGGTTTCAAAGCGTGATCCTCGCAAATCGTGCTTGTGGTGGGGGTATCGTCGCGTGGAAGGGGACCAATCTAACGGATGCAAAGAGCAATCGTTATGGCGCCTACATATCTGATTCCATGGTAATCAGAGTGAGAAATGCTACATAATATTCTTTACTTGCTGCATCTGAACTTTTGTCTATTGCAGTCTCCTGATGCGAATGCGACTGCGCCCACGACGGGTCTTTGTTACCTTGGTGAGTCTGTGCTACAGATAGAACATTTATAATTTGATTTCAAATGGTACGCTAACATTTGAAGAAGGTCGTCCGTGGAATGATCTAGCTACAACGGTGTTTCTTTCGACATTTATGGACGCCAGTGTCTGCCCTGCTGGGTGGACCCCTTTTAACAATGATAGGCAAGCTACTTGAATTTTTTGCTTTTCAAGATGATTTGACCAATCGATCGCGCCATCAAATAGGCCTGTGATACTGAACACTACATTCTATGCAGAGTTTCACTCGACTGGTAGGCCTGTTTGTTGCTTAGTCATTGTCAGCATATTGGATGATTGCTTGGAATTCATTTAGGACCAGGAGGAGATACCACTGCACGAATACCATCGGAGCATCTGCTTACACTTTATAAGATTTTCTCTGGCCGACCTCGCTGGATTGATTTTGGATATATGTTTTAACATCAGTGGAAAAGAATCACGAACGTCCTCGGTACTAGGTCAGTTTCTGTTCTATAGCATCCATATGCCCTCACTTGGGCATATCCGTCATGTAATTCGTTACATAAGACCCAATGTAAAGTATGAGTACCTGCCGTTTAGACTGTGGCGCTCTTATCATTGAAGTGCTTCCAGTTCAACTGTGTACTCAGGAAGAGCGCGCTACCTACGTCAACAAGCGCAAGACTGGAACCTCCACGAGCGGGCCAATAGTAGCTGCAAGCCAGAGCGTACGCCATACACAGCGATTGCGAGTGCGGTGGCCTAGGTTAGCGGTATTCCCTAGACCTGTTCAGAGTGGGAATTCTGGCCATAATTGCGCTGACCGGCTTTTTACCAACTACTTATGAACATAAATATCACATTGCACTGTTCAGTGTTGATGATTCTGGACACGGGTAAATGTTGGTCAATTCCAGGTAATGTTCTACGCTACAGGACGGTCTGGTGCAACGAGCATAAACGTTCCAGCAATTGGTGATCCTAATTTAGTCGACGCAGCGAACGAACTGATATTGAAAAGATTGATGGGAGTAGTTGGGGTCACCAAAGTCTGGCTATTGAACCCTGCCGGTTGGTTGAACAGTAGGAAAATGTAGCTTGAGAAAGTACTAGGTATCAGCAGCATATACCGGCAGCAGCGGAATACAATGAATACCGATGCGCATCAGAACCGGCTGGAGGGGTGGGCTGGCGGTATTCGGATAATGCAGCAGTTGTGTTAACCAAGACAGCCGCTAGTCGACGACGCGGGAAGAAGTTAGGCGCGAGGAGGTGGCGAATCTGAGCGTTCGTCGGTGTCTGCGGTGTAGGTGCGTCGGGATCGACAGCGGCTATGACAAAGGGGCCACCCCCGATTGGACCAACGACGCTGAAGGAGGGAGGACCGGCGGTAGCTGTTAATTGTTACAAATTACAATGAGAAAAATCCTAAAGAATTGCTGTTTGGCATACAATTTCGGGGAAGCTGGATACCAGCATGCAATGTTATTGGTTCGCCTGTGGGCTGCGGTAGTATAACTTGGAGCAGGACTTTTGGGTTGAAGGTGATACTGAGGTCAGATGAAATCTTGGCAAACAATTGACCTCAAACATGAAAACATGATAGCAAGATGATTGTACTAGATGGAGACGTACATCGGCAGCGTCAAAGGCCAGCTTGACAGCTCTGAGACTTGTGTCTTGTGCAGCGATGAGGGTACCGAGGGGAATCAAACACGTGAGCAACAACTTGAGGGACATGATGGTCGAATGAAGAGAGTGAGAGGTAGCCAAAAAGTCTTTTATACCCACATTGAACTAGGTCACGAATCATTCAGATGTCAAGGGTGAAAGATGGAACACGCAAAATAGCAAGCATGCGAAAATTCACAAGGTTCAGATGCGAAAAAGTGCCAAGGATGAGGCAGCAGCTGTGGAGCACATGCCATAGCTGTGGATTCGAGAATTGTCGGGGGAAATCGAAGACAAGTGTGGGATAACAGGAGCAACCATGCGGTTCCAACAGCATGTTCGATGTTACTAAAATCGACGAGGAGGATAGCAGTTGGCAAAGCAAGCGAGGCGTCGAAGATTGGAGGTTGGGAGTCGCAGGGAGTGATATATTCTTCAGAGGACATAACGTGACGTCAAGTATAACTCATTGGAATCATTACTATAAACTAGACCAGGGTTGCTACGCAGGAAGATTGGGTGCAACTCGCATGGATGTTCGAGCAGTTGGCGTGCCAAGGCCAGTTGCGGCGACAAACAAACAGATGCTGAACAATTAAATCGGTGTGGAGGGAGTAACCATCGTCTGGTCTTTCAACCTCGATGGCTGATCGAAAAGCAAGAATACATAGCTGATGACAACTAGTTTTCAGCGACGGATTGGAAAAAAAAGATGGATCGCATATTACCGATGCGCATCTGAATCTGACGGAGGGCTGGGCTGCCCGTAAGGAGACATGCCCAGTGTGGAATTGGTCAAGAGTTGGAAGACGGGTGAGGGGCTAAGCGCGGAGAAGTTTTGGCGGGAGTAGGTGTCGAATTTGGGGCACTCATTGGATTTTGAGGAGTCGGAGCGTCAGGATCCATTACGATAATGACAAAGAAGCCAATTCTGACTGCAGTGAATGAGGGAGGATCCGCTCGTGCCTGGATAGATAATGAAAAGCTGAGCCAATGTATACCTAGACGGAGGGGTACTATTATATTTCGGGGGAGCCTGAGCTGCATGCGAGTATGAAGTGTTGTTGAACCGGCGTTTGTTTTGGGATGGGAGACCTTTAGCAGGAACGAGGGATCAAGAGTCGAGGTTAATCGGAATCTGGTTGCTCATTAGAAAGATCAAAGCGGTAAAGCACTGAAGGTCGATCGCACTCACATTGGCTATATTGAAGGCCTCCGTCACTGCTGTAATGTTGGTGTCTTGTCCGCGCATGAGCGCAACGAACAGGAGCAAGTGTGCAAAACTTTGGAGGAGCATGGTGGTCGGATGGAGCTCAGGGAGTGGCACCAGTTATTCATCATTCTGAATCTTGGAACGGGTAACGCCGTCTGCAAAGTACCAAACGAAGAACCCCTGTCAGCGTTGCCAGGCTGCAGGCTTCAAAGACGCTCTTCCATTAGATCTGAGTGTCGTAAGCAGCGCATGCGATATGTGGGCTCAAACCGCGAAGCCGTGTTCGAAGGGATGCGTACATACGGAGATTCAACTGACAAGGTGCGAAGCCTAAACGAAAAGGACGAGCTTGGTCTCCCACTGCCGGTCCGGTGGTCGTGTGGAACACAGCGACTGTCTCCCCACGATATCCGAGCCCATACCTCAAGCGTATATTGTTGGGGAAATCCCAGGAGTTCGATTCAAATCCAGTTCTTGGACAATAGCGATGCTTCGTGAGAGATTGTGGTAGGTGCACATAAGTAGACGTCGTGGCATGTCGTGGCATGATGATATCAAGGTGACATGTATGAATTGTAGGAAAGTGCTTGTTGACAGCCTTGCACCCTAATAGACTAGTAGATACCCACATACATACATTTTTAGCAACAAATCAGCACAAATCGCGGTCCGGCTTTTCCGATTACCTTGAGCAGCGCCGCCCGTGTCCATCGTTGAGAAATTATCATTGGATGTCTTCGTCCTCACCTGCAGAAGCTGCCAAAGACCTCTGGTTGTCTGTGGGACTTCCCCCAGCGGTGCTTTCTAACCTTCATTTCAACGGAAATGCAGATTCTGCCGTTAATTCTTCTTTCAAACTGGGAGTTGCTGCTCAGGTTTGTTGCTGCTCAGGTTTGTTCCTCCATGAGCATCCTTCCTCCTCCTGATGCAGCACTCTCATGGGTATTCAGGCATCTATTGGGCTGGCGGGCCTTTCTGCCGTCTATTTTCATTCTCTTCGAACTGGCGTCGAGCAGGACGTGTCTGTCAACGCTCGGCACGCCGTCCTTAACTTTCGTACGAGCAATCTCGCTGAAAATGATTTGAAATTTATGTGTGGATAGACAGCGAGGCATGGTACACCGTGGATGGAAAACTCCCGGAAGGTGGAGTCTGGGATAATATCGCCGGGGTATATACCACTAAAGATGACGGCTTCGTAAGAATACATACCAACTTCCCTCAGTAAGCACTTCATTCCTTTTACAGTACTTCCAAATTCTGATAGAGCATTTACGACTTCATGTAGTCACAGAAAGGGTATCCTCGATATCCTAAACATTCCTGATACGACGCAAACGACGAAGGATGATGTTTCTCGCGCAATGCGAACATGGAATGCAGTCGACTTCGAAACAGCAGCTGCTTCGAAGGGAATGTGTGCAACGGCAATGCGATCATTCTCGCTTTGGGATGAACACCCTCAAGCGAAGGCGCTTCAAGGAGTAATGCCCGTGACGTTGGTGAGGATTGGCGATGCGCCGAAGCGAGAGATTGCGCAGGATTGTACATATCCCATGCAAGGCATTCGCGTGCTAGATCTGAGTCGCGTTCTCGCGGGACCCATCGCAGGGAGAACGCTTGCTGGTATTCTGGCTTTAGCTGCTTTATAACCCGGAGTGCTCACCAATGGTACAGCCCAAGGAGCTGACGTGCTTCTCGTATCGTCTCCGAACCTGCCTGCCCTCCCGTTTCTGGACATTGAGACTTCACTTGGAAAACGCACAACACAACTTGAGCTCACGGATGATGTCGATCGCGAGAAGCTCATTGGACTCGTAAAGGATGCGGATGTTTTCCTGCAAGCTTATCGTCCTGGCGGGCTCCAGGAGAAAGGTTTCGGGGCCCCAGATCTCGCAATTTTGCGTCCTGGGCTTGTTTGCGCCAGTTTAACTGCTTGGGGTTGGGAAGGACCATGGAAAGACAGACGAGGAGTTAAGCGAACACCTTGAAACGTCGAGTTTCGATAGACACTAACTGGGTTTTCAGTTCGACTCATTGGTCCAAACAGCCAGCGGGTTTAATGTTGCGGAGGCAGAAGCATACATGGAATATCAAGGTTTGCAAGTTGATCCTCACATGGAACCCAAAGCGCTTCCTATGCAGGCGTTAGACCACGCTGCCGCTTACCTCCTCGCTTTTGGGATCAACGCCGCTCTCTGCCGATCTATAACGGTGAGTTGATTTTGCTCAGAGCGCGTTTTTACAGGCAAATGGCAAGTGCTTAACTGGTAACATTAGGAGGGAGGCTCGTGGGAGGTTCGAGTCTCGCTTGCAGGAGTTGGTCAATGGATTCGCTCCCTTGGTCGTGTAGCTCCTAAGATTGGGTTTGGAGAAGGCCAACCATTTCCTCATCGACTATCTCCTCCAGATCCCGAGATACAGAAACTGTCTGTGGTTTGGCACCAGTCGGGAGGCGGTGGAGGTCGAGAGATGACAGCGATCAAGCACGCTGCGATCTTGTCAAAGACGCCAGCCAAGGAGGGGTGTGCGAGTGAAGCACCAATAGTGTTGAATGCACATAAACCAGTGTGGTTGCCTCGGAAGTAGCTGTACAGTATTTCTGAGTGCGGGGAATAAACCGGGGTAAAGATGTCGAGATGTTGAAATAGGCACATGTGAAAATGTGAAGAAATTGAGGAGTCCACTTCCGGCCTCCGCATCTTCGAGGTTCCTTCCGCTCAACCATAATGAGGCCTTCTCCTGTACGACTGCTCAACATCCTCGTCCCTGTAAAAAGGTATGTATACCAGCGCAATTATTATGCGTTTTCCGTTCTAAGTCACGCATAGGGCAGTGGATTATGCAGTCAAGATCCGCGTTAATCCCCAACAATCCGGGATCGACCTCAATGTAAAGCATTCAATGGTACGGAACTGAATTATCTACGTATAAATCAGGAATCTGAGTTCCCATCTTCTAGAATCCTTTCGATGAGATTGGTACGTTATAGTCTGCAACGTTCGCACGAACTCTGACCCACCAGAAACTAACAGCCGTGGAGGAGGCCATTCGAATCCGGGAACGTCTAAAGGACGCAGTCAAGTCTATAAAGGCTGTGACTATCGGACCTCCCAAGGCCTTGGACACCCTGCGCACGGCTCTTGCTATGGGTGCTGACTCGAGCATCCACGTCGAGATCCCTGAATCTGCCCCCTCACCGGAGCCCCTGGCTGTCGCGAAAACGCTACAGGAGATTATCAAGCGCCAGAAGGACGGAGTTGACCTCGTGATTCTGGGCAAGCAGTCCATTGATGATGACCTGGGAATGACTGGGCAGATGCTTGCTGGGTTGCTGGGCTGGCCTCAAGCAACATTTGCAAGTAAGGTTGATATTGATGTGGCAAAAAAGGAGGCGGTTGTTACAAGGGAGATCGACGGCGGCGGAGAGGAGATTCGCTGCCGGCTGCCTTTGATTGTCACCACTGACTTACGGTGCGTATCCTAATCTAACTTCTCCAGCATACCTAATCGTTCTGTCAATGAATTTCTCAACAGTCTCAATGGCACGTCGTCCTTTTCTTTATTCTCCAGAAACGTATCGCTGAATGTCATTTACAGAGCCACGATACGCGTCCTTGCCTAACATCATGAAGGCTAAGAAGAAACCAGTCGAAAAATTTAGTCCTGAGGATCTCGGCATAGACTATACACCTCGATTCGAGACCCTGAAGGTCGCCGAGCCTCCCCAACGTGTGGGTGGTGGGAAGGTGCAAGATGTCGACGAGCTTGTCGCAAAACTGAAGGAGGCTGGAATTACTGCTGCATAAATGATGTCCATGGCTTCGATAGAAGTAATTGAATGTAGCGCCCCCTATACGAGAAGAATGAGAGGGTGATTATATTGTGATTTCCAAGTCCATTCTACAAAGTAGTTTTCACAGGACCTTACACTACAGCATGAGTTGAGAAACAGTGGAAACGTGAATGTGAAAAACAATCAAAGCAACGTAAACATGGCTACAAGGAAGTTCAGGGACGTCGAATGAAAACAATTTAAATAACGAGATGGCAATATGTGTAAAGCTAGAAAAGTAAAAGGGGGAGAAAAACAAAGAGCCCAATCATTCTACATGCCTGGAGATGCATAGTCATAGTCATAGTCATTGTGCATCCGATGAGACGCCCTTTACGTGGCCTGTGAGACGATTCTGGACAAGAGCAAAAACAAGAGGAGTCTCACCTTTGATCGACAAGCGGGGCAGTTGTTGCGGCCAGTTTCCAGCCATTTGTCGACACATATCTTGTGGAACGCATGTCGACAAGTCATCACCCGAATATTGTCCTCGGGTGCATAATCATCCAAGCAAATAAGACACTGCAAGTAAGCCAGATTAGCTTGTGAGGGAAAATTTGTATCTGGTCTAACGCACCCGCTCGGTGCAATTGGACGAAATCTTTTGAGCCTTCTCGTATTGCTCTAACTGCGAAGATTTGATGATTTCAAGGCCGGACTTTTCGATGTCCTCTTTGGTGACGGTGGGTGGTTTCACTTGGCCCAGAAGTTCAGCGAGTTCTCTGCAGAGAAATAAATGAGATGGGATAATGAGGAAGGCACAATGGGGAACAGACAGTAGAGCTTCAAATGAGTCGAGGCTGTTGGGCCCTCCTGTCACAATGCTATGATCGGGTGGGTAGTAGCCTGGAAACATGTTCAGTTAATGAAGAACGGACCCGCGGCACTGTAGCACTGACCTCCAATGACGTAAATCAAGAAAGTCCGGGATCCGGGAGAGTTCGCAGCTGGCGTAGCGCGAGGCCGTCTTCCAGGACGCAAGTTACGAAGAGCTTCCGCTGCACGCGAGTGCCAAGCACGGCCTCTAGGAGCAGACTGCCTCCCATTCGTGTCCGTGCGGTCAGCATTGCTACCCTCGGAAGCAGGCAGGTCGGCGTTTGCCTCGGGCTCACCCGCATCCTCAATGTCCCGCATATTATCTGGATCATTGGGCACTACATCTGTCCCTGTTGGTGGCTGCCAACTGGCATTCACGGATTGGACACCAACCACGATGACGGGGACGACCGTGTGGTTCCGCGGTGGAGGGGGAAGTTGTTGTTCTTCCATGTCGTTAGCAAAGGGAAGCTCGGATAGGGTGGGGTCAACTTCTAGAGCTGCGTCTGTGCTTTGCGTGGGGCTGTCGAGGCTAGATGATGAGGTCGTACTGGTGCTTGGTGCAGCACCTGGGGGGCGTGGCGTGGTGATCGGTGGGAAGCGATAGAGTCTCCACCAGTTGATTCTTTCAGGAGCATCATTATCTGCAGTACCATCGATATCTAGCCCGGAGCTCTCATTCGACGATGGCCTAGGATCGCTTGAAATGGGAGGCACATGGGTTGCATCAGTAGCTTGAGATGTAGATGACGACGGACGCGATTCAGGACCACGCGATGAGCTCAAATCTGAGCTATATGTCGCAGTCGCGGCTTCATCTCCTTGCTCGAGGACATCTTCAGATTCGGACTCTGAATCTGAGATGTCTCCTGAGTTACGCAGATCATCGTCTTGGTCTTGCTCGTCCTCGTTACCATTACGTGCAGCGTAACCGCGGTGTGAAGAATCATCCGCGGGGGAGGCATCAGATGTAGACTCAGTGGAGGAAGGCGCATGAGCAGTGGCCGTGGCATCGGCGGGGAGTGCGTTAGGACTTGTCAGAGCCACCCGCAGATCTCTTTGCAAGTCAGCCAAGAACTGTTCAAAACTGCCCTCTAGAGGTAGCGGCGCGGGTCCAGCAGAACCAACACCACCTGTCCCTGTTGCCTCGTCAGTCCGATGTTCCCGTCCCTCAGATTCTCCACTGCGCTGGCCAGTATTCTCACTAGCAAGGCCAAAACCAAGATTGAAAGCACGCGCCATCTGTGCTAAAACCAATTCTCGTGGATCAATCGATAGTGAACCCACAGGGCCATCGGACTCTGGGGTGGGGTCAAGCGACGACACGGCAGCGGGATGGGGTGCCGGACGTAGGCCGAGACGTTCACGAATGTTTCCCCAGGCTTGGCGGAGTCGCTCTGTGCGTCCTGCAGCAGTGGGGTCGATGGTGTCAGGGCCTGATCTAAGGCCGGTGGTGGGTGTGGGAGAGGTTGGGCGCGAGATCCAGGGGTCTGTAGTTGGAGACGCAGCATTTGGGTGGGTGGGCGGTGTTGCAGTGGGGCCGAGGCCTGACGCAAGGAGAGGCTCTGTGCCTGCAAGGAGGGAAGCTGCAGTTGCAGCAGCAGCGACGCTATTTTCAAGGAGGGTAAGTGATGGAATGGAAAATGCTGCGCAGTAAAATACCTCAAAAGTGTTCCTAATACATCTATGCTACTAGAAGATATTGTTCCAGGTCTGGAATTGGTAGGCGGAGCCTGAGTGGACGGATTAGGGGTGCTGGGATTGGCAGGTTCAGGCGGAGAAGCTGAATTAGTTGGATTGGAAGCATCAGGTGAAGGATTGTCGGGGGTCGGCGAAGCATCGAGAGTCGTTGATGTGTGATTGTTAGAGGATATTGTCCCAATGGTAGACGGTGGCCGAGATCCTATTATGCTAGCTGGCCGGGATTGTAGAAGGGCGGATAGCCGATTTCGGGTGCTTCCACCTGACGGATGCGGCGGCGTCGATGATGACCGTAAGGGGGGTGCAGCGGGTCCAGGTGGTGAGGTTGTGGGCGCAGGTGGGCGGGGAACATCCGTTGTATGAACGACGCCTTGTACGACTACAAGGGTGCCCGGTGGAGGGAACTGATGTGTAGGTGTCGGTTGCTGTACAGATGGGCTCTCCGCTAGTGGTTCCGGTGCGTCCTGAGGCGGAGCATCCGCTTCTGGTAGCCAGCTTGTGGCATCATCTGGAGGAAGGTCAGGTTGAATAACAACCTCGTCCTGGTCATCCGATCCGTCAGGCGCCGAAGTTAGAGGAATAGTTTCTGCAGCTAGCGAAGTAAGTGTGCTTTGACTGGCTTCATGGTTGGCTCCCATGGAACCATCTGAGATTTCTGACACATCCTCTGGTGAAGGCAACGGCAATGGAGTCGGGAGTATTCGTTGGCGTCAATTGTGGCTTCAACAGGTAGCGGATCTGGGCTTCTGTCTACACCTTTGCCTTTCTCCTTTATAAGCGAAGCTGGGATAGTGGAGGATCCTGCGGATTGCGACGACTCGGGGGTCTCGGTAAGCTCTGGTGCTTTTGACCATGGTTTGGAATGACGCCAGGATTTCCGCGAGCTACTCGCTGAGCTTTCAGTGCGGCCGCGTACGGAGGGCTTTACGAGGTTCAGGATGCTTCTGCGCATCGACGAACTGCGAGAAGGTCCGGCTTGTGGGGCAACATTGAGAAGGGTTGGTTCGGACGATGAAGAACTCGGAAACGAGGTATCTGGTGTCGCACCGTCGGCGCTGGTGATAGAATTTGAGCTCAGACCCGCGAGTGCGTTATGTCGTTGCGTCCTGGAGGAGTTCTGACCCATGGTGTGTGTGTACGTGAATGCAGGAAGCGCTAAAGCGCTTCAGTCGCTGGGCGGGGGGTACAGTAGAGGTATTAGCTGTGAATAGAAGGATACAGGTAGGAACGAAGGATCGGATAGCTCTTCTGTCGAGCTGGTTGTGGTGGTCGTTGTAAGAGAGCTTGTCGACGTCTTTGCCGATGAGTAAGGGCCGTGGTGCCGTGATGTCACGTCACACAACTGCACATCTCTTTCAGGCCTCACACGATCATCGATGACACACACAGCTTCAGGCTTTCTCGGACTCACTCTCGGCCTTTGGCGGGTAGTAATTCAAGTTCCTTTTCAGTCGTTTAAGTACCTCGATGCTTCATATGGCAGCCCTTCAGAGCAAAGAGGTGTAACTTTTATTACAGGGTGTTACAGTGTCGGCCACTCCAACGTCGCCACCCCACCTGGAACGGTACACGTCCAAGCGGTCTCAGCTTCGTCATGATCACTCCGACATATGATGAAGCCATTCTCACTTGAGGCGAGGAACGTGTTGGATATTATCTTGACGCTCTCGGTTTCCTCCGCCTGATCGGTGTTTGCTTCCAAGGTCGTCTCAGGGGCTGTTAGGAACTGGATGGAATTGATGGACGAAAGTGACGATCTTGTCGGGGCTTTTACGATCGTCGATTTAGGACGGTGGAAGAACTGAGGGGAGATGCTGAACGTGTTGAGTGAGAAAAACTTCGCACGTACTTGGACTTGAGTTCCCGCCATGGGAGCATTCTGTGACTCGAGGGAAATACTACCACGATATGGGTCACCGGCGGTAATGTTGTAAATTTGACTGAGCTGCGCGGCATTCGACGAGGATTCGAGGAAGTGAATAAAATGAACGAACCATGCCAGATCTTATGGTCCCCAGCAAGAACTTCTCATCGTTTTTGAAGGAGCCGGAGGCATCCATTTCCATGCCGCTTTTCTGGATAGCATTGAGCAGGAGTTGGGTCGGGTTGGAGCCGTCGAGTGAATTAACCAAGTTACCCTCGCAACTGCATGGCAAGGTTGAGAGACTACAAGTTCAAAAGAGCACCCACCTACTGAGTTACCGTCATCGGCGAGGAAAGAGGAATAGCACCCAGAAACTCGGTTCGTGTCGTGGCTCGGCCTTTCTGCAAGCGTTTAATGACAATACCCACAGCCCCGGAGTCGTAGATATCCCGGTTGTGGAAGAGGGTCACAGGCCTTCCAGTAACAAACGGTGTCGAAGTAGCAATGAGCCCGAGCTGTTGGCCACCCTTCAATTGCTAATCCTGGAATGTTTTTCTAAAACTTGCCTTCGTAGCACTGGGAAATGCCACCAACGAATTTGAGAGACCTTCGGGGGAGTTATCTGAGAAGTAAACTACTTCACTGACATCGCCTGAGCTAGTGTCTGGTGAGTAAGAACAAGAACGTTTTAGACATCGGGGTCGTACCTTATTTGTTGAAGGGATGGAGGTAATAAGACACCTCCGGCACTTCCATCCCAGATGTCGGCCCAGTTGAACGCACCCTCAGGAGGTGCATGGTTTTGGGTAGGTGCTTCGTCCTTGTTTCGGAAAGCATGCCAACGACCGACCTGGGGTGTCGGACGTCCGGGAATAGTAGACCGGAACACAACACAGTCTTCTGGCTTGAAGAAGGCGAGGGAACACGCAATATGATTATGGTAACTGCGACCTGGAAGCGGGGCGGAAAGGCACCCAATTGCTTGTGTGGAGAATGTTGTGAGCGCCTTGACAAGTTTAGATAGCTCAGGAGGCTCTACGTTCGGAGAAAGCGCGAAGACTAGTGGGCAGTCGGCATAGAGTTTGGACAAACAAGAGATCTTGTGGAGAATTGGCGCTGAAGACCTCGAGAGGATGGTAAGAGTGTGGAGGGCCATGACATCACGTGGCAAACATGTCACTTTGCTGCCGACCACAACGACATATCTAGCGCTGCGAATGTCTTCAATGACAGACGACTATCCGTCCATGTTGTGGATTACGTGCGTCTCTACCTTTTCACTCTTTCTGTGCTTAACCAGTCCATTCTTTACCCTGTCGCACTGTAAATACATCAGCATTCCGCCTGTACTCGTTCTCTCTGTATACTTGGTGCGTAAATGGTACCTTGCACGCCAGCTACGGCTCTACGGTATTGGAAAAGGAGGTATGCACCTTCTGATCAGATTCAACATTGCCCTCGATGACTGAATACGACTAGCGCCTGGATTTCAAACGAACGTCCGCCGCATCCGAGTCACTCCCGAAATCGCAGCGCGCCTGAGGAGGGGGGAAGAGGTTAGCCCTGAGGAGCTGGCAAGCGCGTCTGCGGAGGCCGAAGCGGAGGAGGCTCAACATGGGCGATTGCAAGCCGCTGAGCCACGCACGGATGCTCAGGAGAAACAACAGGAACCTTCAAATGAGTGGTTACCGGACTCACTCACAGGCCCAAAGAAAAGGGCAAAGGGCAAGAAGAGGTAGAGAGCTGTTGAGCACGTCACTGTGATATTACGGACTACAAAGTTTGCGAAGACGCCGCATGCCAGAAGCTTTGAATGAGCGATCGTAGTCTGTAGTGCTGCCGTGAACTGAGGCGAAGTGAACTGAAGTGAAAGTTCATCAAAACTTCATCAGGATGAACTGACATGTGCACTCTTTTCACTCACTTGAGGTACGAAGGAGGTACTACAACATTGGTAATATTCAATATTTAGCCATTCGGACTACACCACTGAACTGGCTGGATGTTGTGATGAGGTTGATGTGGCCATGCTGGAGGACACCTAATTGACTGGGAGAGACGTCATCCAGAGAATTGGAATTGGAATTTATTTTTGCTAGCTACATTACATAAGTAATTCAGGTCGATGACCTTGCTAGTGCATCGTGGGGTGTGGTACAGTCAGGTAATAAAGGAAGGTCACTATGGGGTCCAGCAGGGTTGACTTCCAACCAAGATTAGGATGAAAATCATCAAGTAACCAAAATTAGGTTGTTTCGTAGGTTGATCCAAATCAACCAACCCAATAGGTTGATTTTCACTGCAATAAAATAACCAGTTATAGGATGATTATTAGCATCTAGGAAAAGTTTCTAGGTAACACGATTGATTTAGGTTACATTCCGGTCAACCAAGATTAGGTTGCAATGGATTCAACCTGAGTTAGGTTGTTTTGAGCAGAAATCGGGAAAAATGTTCTAAGTCATTTCAAAACCCGCTCAAACCGCGCAAATTTAACATGCGCCAAACATGACCCAAATAAACATTTTTTCTTCATCCGACTTAATCATCAGCTGCTCGTCGGCATCGTCGCTCATCGCTGGTCACTCACCCTCACCTTCACCATGAAGGGCCCTCTCCCCTAATAGAGGCCATGATTTTGTTACCTGTAAGTAGATTATCTTCATTGGAATTTAACTGACATCTAAAACTTGTAGGTTTCTTGGTATGCATCAAACATCAGATGCAATGACATCGCCATACCTAATAGAAGTGGTCACTATCTGACCCTTCTCTCAATGTTTACTGGAGACAGATAGCTTAGCATGAGAGGAGAGTCTTTGAGAAGGCAGTCCGCAGTTGTCTCTCCCTAAGGTGTGTCCACCATTTATTCCCTGACTTTCAATATCTGACACATTCTTCATACCCTTTAGGCCTGATATAGTATAGGACAAGCCTGAGTGCAGGCTGAGACCTGCAGTGGCCTCACATGTGTCAACACTGTCAATCTACCATGACCTGCTGACCACCCCACAAATGCTTCAAGGAGCACATTGACGGCTAGTGTTTACAGGTCCGGTCCATAGGACCGAAAAAAAGACCGGAACCGGACCGGACTAGACCGAAAAAGACCGGACCGCCAGTCCTGGTCTTGTAAATTTTTGAAAAAAAGACCGCAGTCCGGTCTATTTAATTTTTTTTAAAAAGACCGGCCAAAATTGGTTAAGACCAGTTGTAGACCGGTCTTTTTGGGCCTAAAATATACCTGAATATAGTCATCATAACCCTCCTAATAGCCCACAAAAGTTACAATGCGCAATGTTTCAAAATTCAACTTTATGTCTCAAAGACTGTTACATACAAAACTAAGCAAATTGAGGTTGTAAAGATGTGTTGACACATTATTTTCGAAATGAATATGACATCCAAACATGTGCAAACAGTCTGTGCATAGTCAAATCATTCCAAAATGTAGTTCAATTTGTCTTTTAAGCTTGCTCATGCCCTTATTTCTTTAGATACTGAAGTATTTTATTGTTTAAAAGTAATTCATGTAGTATATAGGCTGCGTGACATGCAAAAATATATTTTTTTCATCAAAGACCGGTCCGAACTGGTCAAGACTGGTCCGGTCTATAAAAAAACTGAAATAGACCGGTCCTACGGAGTCCGGTCCATGGTTCTACCATTTTCTAAATTTAGAAAGACCAGTCCGGTCCACGGTTGCCTTTTTTGGAAGCAAAAGACCGGACCGGACCGGACTTGCAAACACTAGCAGAGAGTAGATATTCAGAATCAACATCCATGGCCTCACCACCCTCGTCATCTCCCTCGCCACCCTCGTCATCTCCCTCGCCTCCCTTGTCATCTCTCTCGCTTCCATCACCCTCGCCACCCACATCATGCTCCTGCTCCTGTTGTAGACGAGCGAGCTCCTCCTCTAACCCCTGCATCAATAGTGTTCTTATCATCAGGGATAGCCGAGGAAGATAGAGATCATCTCTCACCTGTGCCCTCCTGCGCATCAACTGCAGGGCCCAATCTGCTGTAGCCACATCTGCAGCTGCCTTAGCTTCAATCTCCTGACGTGCAGTGGCTGTCCTTTCTGAGAGAACCTCTAGAAATCCTTGGCCATTTCCGATGTCTGTATGCTCCTGTTCTTGCTGGAGTTCGAGCATGGCATGCTCATGCATATGGATCATGTTCTGGATGGCTTCTTCCTGCTCCCACTTTGCTTGGCCAAGCTTCCAATTCCCCTCCGCCTCCACCATGTCGCTGTCACAAACCCTCAATTTCCTTTATCCTCGAACCTATCAACACTTCGAATACTAGCACACCTTCGAACCCTCCACGTTCTCGATCTTATCTTATCACATCACGTGCTCGGGACCCGGACCGATCCGTACGACCCAACCTTCGAAACCCCACAACTCCACAACTGAATCCATTCGTTATCTCGTCACTGTTCTTCCCACATCTCTACTTCGTTACAATCATATGTAGCACCACAACCTGAACCGCACCCAACTCCGTCCGAGCCCCACCTTCACCTCACCTATATAAACCCCATAACTACTCCTAGAACAGTATCCTCGATATTCTTAAAGACTCACTACTCTCGTACCGCTTCGAATCTCATTCTCATTCTTCACTCTCGAACTCGCCTCTACTCGTTCAATGTTCGAACTCGCTACAAGACTCTACGAACATCTAACTACGCCTCGAAGATCCACCAAGACTTAACTTCGGATTAACCTACGGTAACGTATTCGAACGCTTCAAACCCATATCTATTTCAATTTCGAACCTTACATTCGAGGCGCTCGTCCCAACACTCGCGCCTCGAACCTTCGTGTTCACTCTCGAACCTTATTCGAATTCATACCGCCCAGTGGTCACGACTACTGAACTACTGACTACGTCTCGAATCCAGGACGAGTCCTAACATAATATCGAGGATCGCCACCCACCGGTATGACCTCGGAAACGTTTCAAGAGCAAACACACAATCAAGACCCCTCTCGAACCTCGTACTTCTATAACCGTGCCGGGCAAAGCGTTCCGCGACCCAGCATGTCCACCCTCCACAATCAAACTTTTACCAACCCCCCTCCTAACCCGGAGAACTCCTTTCAAGAGTACCCGTCCCAACAACAGAACGTCCAACCCTCACCTGCGCAAATACCACTACCACCCAGCGGAGGAACTTATATGTTCGCACCATCATCCACAGGACCAATTCCCCCAACCACCGCCAGTTTGGTTTACAATCCTAGACCCCAAGGATACTACGAATTCTACCCTAGAAACAGTCAATTCGCTGAGCAACAGTCATCCTTTCTAAATTACCGGCAATATGCTGACGCCAGAGAACGACTTTACGACGAACTACGAATGCCTATGGAAGAGTTCGTAGAAAGGGCTCGAAGACTAATGGCAAATCTCGGATACATGGATCGCGAACGCCTACCTGCCCAATGGGTTGAAACGATTCGAAGCACCTTCATGCTGTATGAACAAGGACAACTCCCTTCTACAACTACTAGAGCAATCGAATCTCACGGAAACTCCGTCATTCTCGAAACTCTCTATAACGAAATTCCCATGTTAATATCCTCCTACCCTCAGGGAATTTCGAACATCTCGTACACCTCGAACATTCCAAACCCCGAACCCAAGGACCCGAACCAATCCCAGTATGCTCCCAATATCAGTCGAACCTCGAACCAGACGCTCCGAACCCCGAACACGTCCTGGAACACAGGAAACAACCAATTTACCCCAGAAACACGACGAACCGTACAAGGAGAAGATTTCAACCCACAAGCAGCTTCGACCCTTCTCAGATCTCTCCACCCTAACAGTGGACTGCAACAAGCAGGACCTCGTGAATCTGCAATTGCTCCTGGGCCCCGACGAGGACGACCTAGTTTCGGATTCTGGGGACAACCCACACCAACTATACCCCTCGAAGGTATCCGAGAAGAAGGAACAGGAGCAGACACCCCATCCCGAAGGGCAAACGATGAACAACGAGAACCAACGCCGTTATCCTACGTTACAGACCCGGAACAAAGGACTCAAAGCGCCCCACCTGCCACCACCGACCCTCACAGTCGAATCTTCTCCCCCAGACCCTGAAACATCATCCCCACTTGGGCTACAACAGGAGGACAAGGAACCCCCTCTCACGAACAAGTCGAACAATCGGGAGAACATATTCCACTGCTTAACCAACAGCCACCCAATAACGCGGCACCACAAGCAGCGCTGGAGGGATCACAACACTCCTCACCATCCCAACATCTACCCGGTGATTGGCATGACTCTCCACCACATATGCAGTCCGGATTCGCTCGAGGACCACCCCGAACGGGAATTAGAGGATTCTTCGGCGGTATCCTCGGAGGATGAGGAGGAGCACCTAACGTTCGAAACCAACAACCTAACGTTCGAAACCAGGCACCTGACCCTCGAATGTCTACGGACAACCAATATAGTAACGTTCGAGGACAACAAACGGGATACGAATACTATAACCCCGAAGGAAACACCCCCTTCAGTGGAGGCCCTGCCGCACCCCCAAGAGGACCACCCAGAGGACCTCCAGGGATGCCCGAAGGCGAGCCACCGTGGAATGCAGGTGCACCCGGATGGATGCGAGGAGGACCACCTCCACCACCAGGAGGTCCGCCAGGAGAAGGAGGCCCGCCAGGAGGAGGAGGCCCGCCAGGAGGAGCACCACCACCAGGGGGAGGCCCGCCCGGAGGAGGTGCACCAGGAGGAGGAGGCCCGCCCGGAGGGGGACCCCCTAACTGGCAAAACGTCTTCCCAATACCAAACGGCCGAGGAGGAAACTTCTACTACTACTACAACGCCCGCGGACCTCGAACCGATAACGACGTCGAAATCGAGAAAAACCTTCTAAACGTCGAATCGAAACTCGACATTCGAAAACCTGACCCCTTCACGGGCAAGGAACCTCGAAAATGGCGCAGCTTCATGACAGAATTACTCCTCGTATTCCAAGCAAAACCCATCACATATCGAGCCGAAAACCACAAAGTCGCGTTCGCCTCCTCATACCTGAAAGATACAGCGTTAAATCATTACACCCATCTCCTCACATGGAACCCGAACAATCCTGCGCTCTCGAATTGGCGTGCATTCGTCCAAGAATTTGGTTCGAGATTCGGCGTACCAAACACCGCCAAGGATGCCGAAGGAAACCTCATGAGGATGAAAATGCGAGACTGGGAGAAGTTTGCAACATTCTCGGTTCGGTTCGAAGCCGAAGCATACGAAACAGGCTGGAATTACCCAGCGCTCCTCTGGGCCCTCAGACGCGCACTACCAGACCGAATCACCGACATTCTACGAATCGCACCAAACCCACCAGATTACGAAGGATTCAAAGATCTCGTTGCGCAAATCAATCGCAAATACTGGGAAGACAAAATGGCTGAAGAAGGCGACTCGTGGCGTAGCAAATGGAACAACCCTACTCAAAAAGCGGACCAACGAAAACCCGTCCCCGGAGCAGGACCAAGTACGAACCGAAATGCAAAGCTCAACGCCGCTGACACAGAGGAGGAACAGGACACACAGGAATCCACACTCAATGCAGTCGAAACCCAAGAAGGAGGAAGACCATGGATTCGAATCCCTCCCGAAGAGAAGGAACGACGTCGAAAGGAAGGCTCATGCCTCCTATGCGGAATCAAGGGACACTTCGTACAAAATTGCCCAAAACGTACGGCTATGGGACGAGCAACCTACACCATCAACGGCGAAACATTCGAATTCCAAGAAGACTTCAATGCCATGGAAGAAAACGACGATTCGAACGACCTTCAGGAAAACGCCGAAGCGATTCAGAACTTACCGGGGAACCTCTGAATCGCCACAACCCCAATCCCCACACGGCAGCATACCTTCGAGCCACGGCACTATCATCACAGGACACCCCCACGGCATATCTCTCATCGAAACTCATCCCAATCCTTTTTATTGAAAGTATCCATTCCACAACTCAACGAACCCATTACGGCACTTGTCGATAGCGGAGCGACCGACAATTTCATTGACGAGGAACTGATTTCGAACACTTCCGGAATACTGGAAGAACTCTCGAACCCTATTGGTCTATACCTCTTCGATGGACAACCCACCTCGTCAGGCACTATCACCCACCAACTATCCACCACCATCACGTTACAAAATCACATATCACACCCGATCCGACTACTGCGAACCAAACTACACACATCGGCATTGATTGTACTAGGGCTACCTTGGCTACAAAAAATCAATCCTAGTATTAACTGGCAAACCATGATGATGACATTCGAACGCTACGGCCCAAACAACGATGCCATAACATTCGAAATACCTCGATTCCCCATAGACACACCCAAACGAACAACCCAATCAAATACGGATGTTCGAAATAAAGCTTCGAACACTACGAACACGCCATCTATAAATTCGCATTCCCCACGGTCATTCATACTACGCGTCAAGACCTCCCACTACGAACACCCAATCAACGCGCTAGTAGACAGTGGAGCATCCGAAAACTTCGTCGACAAATCGTTAACCACCTTGCCCACCACACGACTCGAAACCCCCATTAACCTCCAATTATTCGATGGTAACGCTACATCAGGAGGACCAATAATGCTCGAAGTCAAAACTCAACTTCGCCTGGAAAACAACCTAACCTACGAACCGCGAATGTTAGTAACCCAACTTCACCATTCGACGCCAATCGTTTTAGGCCTTCCCTGGTTGCGAGAAGCCAACCCAGACATCAACTGGCAACAAATGACAATGTCCTTCCACCGCACTACGTCCCTCGCAGCTGTTATCACCCTCAAAGCCACACAATCACAGAGAGCAACGACAATGGAGGAGGTCGAAGATGAAGATGCCCCACCAAATCAAAACACCTGGGATCCAGACCAGCCAATCCTTGAAGACGCCGCCAAAACGGAATATGAAACCGGAAACGACCCCAACAACAACATCGAACCTCACACAACCCCCGAACATAACAATACTCGTCAAACACTACCGTCGCCTTCGAGACCCTATCCATCAATCCCTCGAAACAAATTCAAACGACATCACCACCCATCGAAGACTGAGAAGGAGAAAAAACAGCCAAAATCAGACGAATTCCCCAACGAACCACCTTCAACGAACGATAACGAATCAGAAGATGACGAAGATGTCAGCGACAATGCCAACCCCGACATTCGAATCATCGGTGCCGCACCATTCTCCATGCTCATCAGAGACGGCGCCGAAGCCTTCCAACTTCATATCTCGCCAACTCTCCCAGAAGAACATCTTCGAGCCGAATCACACCCTAAAGATACACCGCCGAAAACAGAAAACGAAATCCTCAAAGAAATCGTACCAACCGAATATCACGACTTTGCAGACGTCTTCTCCGCAGGTGACGCAAAGGAGCTCCCGCCACACCGATCATACGACCACACTGTCGAACTCGAGGAAGGAACGACGCCTCCTTTCAGCAAAATCTACAATATGTCAGAAACGGAACTAAAAACGCTCAAGGACTACATCGATGAAATGCTCGGCAAAGGATTCATTCGATCTTCCTCCTCATCAGCAGGCGCCCCAGTCCTATTCGCAAAAAAGAAGGACGGATCCCTCTGACTCTGCGTTGACTATCGCGGTCTCAACAGAATCACCAAAAAGAACAGATACCCGCTCCCCCTGATAGGAGATCTCATTGACAGACTCCAAAAAGCCAAAGTCTACTCCAAGATCGACCTTCGAGCGGGCTACAATAACGTTCGAATTGCACCAGGACATGAATGGAAAACCGCCTTCAGAACCCGCTACGGACTATTCGAATACCTCGTCATGCCCTTCGGAATGACCAACTCCCCTGCCACATTTCAATACTTCATGAACGACATCTTCCATGATATGAACGATGTATTCGTAGTCATCTACCTAGACGACATTCTCATCTTCTCCGATAACCTCGAAGATCACAAGGTCCATGTACGCAAGGTCCTTGAACGTCTCCGTCAACATAACCTCCATGCCAAACCCGAGAAATGCAGTTTTCATGTCACAGAAGTCGAATACTTAGGCGTCATACTCACCCCAGGTGGCGTACAAATGGACCCCTCGAAGGTTAAAGCGATCATTGAATGGCCCCAACCCGCGACGGTAAAACAGTTACAATCATTCCTAGGGTTCGCAAACTTCTATCGAAGATTTATCGACAACTACTCTGGAATCACGAAACGCCTTAACAAGCTAACGCAGAAAGAATCACCATGGAACTGGGACCAGTCATGCGCCGACGTCTTCGAACTACTCAAAAAAGCGTTTACCACGGCCCCCATTCTACGACACTTCGACCCCCAACTACCAATCCTACTCGAATGTGACGCATCTGATTTTGCGATTGCAGGAATCTTATCACAAATCGACCCCGAAACACAAGACATTCGCCCAGTAGCATTCTACGCTCGAACAATGATCGATGCCGAATTAAACTACGACATATACGACAAAGAACTACTCGCCATCGTCGAATCATTTAAACAGTGGAGAGCCTACCTCGAAGGCTCCCGACATACCATTCAGGTCTATTCTGACCACAACAACCTCCAGTATTTCACCACAACAAAAATGCTTAGCAGGAGACAAGCTCGATGGTCCGAAACGTTAGCCAACTTCGACTTCGTCATCAACTACAGGCCAGAATGACTAGGTGCTAAACCCGACGCTCTCACTCGACGAGCCGACGTATATCCTAAAAAGAACTTCGAAGCCAACGTCAACTCCTTCAACAATCGCATCCTTATTCCCCCCGAACGACTCAACGCCACTTTACTCATGAACGAAGACGCCTTCCTGAACAAGATACGTCGCCCCCACAAGACGACTACTTCAAATCAAAAAGGAAAGAAGTCAACACAACGAACTCCAAATTCTCCCTCTCCCCAGACAACAAACTCCTCCTCCGAGATGGTCGAATCTACATTCCCAACCATAAGAAGCTAAGACTCGAAGCTTTACAAGCACACCATGACCATAAGCTTCGAGGACACCCCGGAATTTGCAAGACAACACAACTCATCATGCGAACGTACTTCTGGCCAGGGATAAAGAAGGACGTTACTCGATACGTTCGAACGTGTCATACGTGCCTCTGTTCGAAAACCCCAAGACATAGTCCCTTTGGCCTATTAAAACCCCTCCCCATAGGCCAACGACCGTGGTCGTCAATTTCCATGGATCACATCGTCGAACTACCAGACTCTGACGGGTTCGACGCTATCCTAGTAGTCGTTTGTCGCCTCACGAAACAAGGCATTTTCATCCCTTGCCATACAACCGACACCGCCAAGGACTTCGCTGAATTATTTATCACCCACGTCTTCTCGAAACACGGCCTACCTGCCGATATCATATCCGATAGAGGATCTCTATTCGTATCCAAATTTTGGGCATCACTCTGTAAAGCTCTGGACATTCGAAGCAATCTCTCCACGGCATACCACCCAGAAACCGACGGACAAACGGAGAGGGTAAACCAGTCACTCGAACAATACATTCAAATGTTCGTCAATTACCAACAAAATGACTGGAAACCCCAACTCCCCATCGCCGAATTCACCTACAACAATGCCCCCCACTCAGCTACCGGAGTCTCCCCGTTCTTCGCCAACAAGGGTTACCATCCACAATTAACAATCTCCCTCGACGACATCCCTGCACATGAAGCCCACGAAATCGCCGTAGACCTCAAAACGCTACACGAGTACCTTCGAAACGAAATCAAGACTGCAAACGAAGCATACGAAAAGTTTGCCAACGCAAAACAAATGGACACACCCGATTGGCCAGAAGGAACACTTGTCTGGCTCGACTGCCGAAATATCAAGACCAAGAGACCCTCGAAGAAACTCGACTATCGAAGACTAGGGCCTTTCAAAATTCTCAAGAAAGTTTCGAGCCATGCTTACAAGCTCGACCTACCCCTTTCACTTAAAGGCATCCATAATGTTTTCCATGTCAAACTCCTCGAAAAACACCACGACGAATACTTCCCAGAAAGAAAACTGCCACCCCCACCCACAATCGAGGTCGAAGGAGAAGAGCACTACGAAGTAGCAACAATACTCGACTCCCGACGATATCGGCGCAAAGTCCTATACCTCGTACGATGGGAGGGATATGGTCCCGAAGACGACACCTGGGAACCCCTCGAACATCTCGAACACTCTAGGGACCTTTTGAACATCTTCCACGAACTGTTCCCCAACAAACCTCGAGATGCTCGAATCTAGACACCATACGAGGACATTCGAGGCCTAACCCTCTCCTCCGAAGACACTAGGGATTCAACTCCCATTTTCCTGAACCCCTTTTCTTTCTTTGCGAACCTTTTTTCAATTTCACTAACTCGAACGTCAATCTCGAACACTTCAATAGGATACCAAGAAAACTACGACAACAAGAAAAGCTCAAACTATTTTACAAACGTCCATTTTTCCACCCTACTCCCCACCCCGACTAGCACTTCGCCGAATGTGACTCGCAAGTCCTGAGTATTTCCCACCTCGCCCAGGACCCGGACCTATACCATATTCACCCTCTTCGTCCTCACCCTCGTGTACTTTACACTCCCTCACCACTACCATTGGACTCCCACTGGACTCTCAGTAGACTCCATAGACTCCAAGTAGACTCCCACTGGACTCTTGGTGGACTCTATAGACTCCAAGTAGACTCTGACTAGACTCTAATAGTGTATTTTTAGAGTCCAATTGGAGTCCAATTGTAATTAGTCAGTACTCTTATAGTTATAGAAGTGTGGTGATATTTTTGGACTCCAATTGGACTCCAATTGGACTTACTAATTACTTGTCAGAATCCTTATGGCCACACAATGGTAACAATCTTTTTGGAGTTCAATTGGACTCCAATTGGACTCCAATGGTATTTGGTAGTATTCTTGAAATTACGCAAGTCCACTGATATTTTTGGAATCCAATTGGAGTCCAATTGAACTCCAATTGGACTCTAACAATAACTACAAATTAAACTCACAGAAGACATTACAAAAGAACAAAATAGATGCTATTCAAATACTACATTGATTACATTGATAGAAAGTCTAATGCTACAAAAATTAGTACAGAGGCGGCATAAGACTGGGCACGAGAAGGCGGGTGCAGTGGTGGCACTGGCGGCCGCGATCTAGGCGGCCGCGATGTGGTGGCGTGGCGGTGATGAGGCGGCGTGGCGGTAATGAGGCGGCGCGGCGGTAATGAGGCGGCGCGGCGGTAATGAGGCGGCGGGGCGGTGACGGGGTGGTGACGTGGAGGTGGTGGCCGGCGTGGTGACGTGGTGGCTGTCGTGGGTGTTGTGGTGACGTGGTGGCGGTGGCGGCCGGTGTGGGTGATATGGTGGTGGTGTCGGTGGCGGTGGCGGCCGTTGTTGGCGATCTGGGGTCGTGGTGGTGACGTGGCGGCTGTGGGTGGCGGTAGCGGTTGTGCAGCGGCGGTCCTGGTGACGTGGCGGCTGTTGTCGTATGGGTGGGGCGCCCCCGGTGACGTGGCGGTCGTGGGAGGTGGCGAGGTGGTTGTGGGAGGTGGCGAGGCGGCCGTGGGGTATCTGTTGGGGGCGGGCTGGTCAGTGCGCGTGGTGGGGGGTGCGAATAGCGCACCTCGCGGCTCTCCCCCTACTGGGGTCTGCCCTTTTTCTCCGCCCCCGCCGTTCCTTCCCTCCCGCGTGTTCCTCCTTGTCCTTCACGCTCGTGTGAGGTCGTCGTCGTCCTTGACGTGGGCGTGAGGGGCTAGGCGCGGTCGTAGGGCGTGGAGAGCAGCGGCGGCGGCAGCGGCGATGGTGGTGGTGAGTGGAAGAGAGTGACATCAGCTGAGTTTGAATTGACGCCAGCAATGCTGACGTGGCCGTGCGCACGGGCCACATACAGCGACACTATCATAGTTAGTTACCTTTCTCAAATTTCAATGGTCACTTGGACTAGTGGTTAAAGCTGTCTCTTAGGGTTGAAATTCAAGAGGTCTGGGGTTCAATTCCTGTTGGTGTCATTTTTGTCAAATGACAATCTGCCAGCTCTGGTGCTCGGCTTGACCTTGGACTCTCATTGGAGTCTAATTAGACTCTCCTCGGAATATCATTGGAGTCCAATGGTACTCCATTGGACTCCAATAGAGTCCATGTCTTGCAGTCCAAGTCCAATCCAAGTTCAATCCAAAGACTGGAATGGGACAATTGGAGTCTAATGAGACTCTACTTGGACTCTACTTGGATTTGTAGACATAACTGCTGATCTGCACATTCCTTGAGAGAGTCTCAGTAGAGTCCGAGTGGACTCCAAGTGGACTCTCATTGGACTCCATGGACTCCAATTGGAGTCCACAGGTACACGTGGGGGAGTGTAAAGAGCTCTCACCCTCGTACCCTGACTTTTCATCCCACTCATCATCAGCCACCGGAGACGGAGTTCGTCGAAGTCCATAATCGCGTTCGAACATCGGTACGGAGTGGACGGGGAAAAGCACGCTCGGATCGGCCGCCTCCTCAACCAAACTCTTCCGCATAGCTTCCTGAATAGACCTGATGTTGTACTCGAGGCGCTTGTCCGACTGGACCCGCCAGCGCGCGAGCACACCGGCCAACCGAAGCTCGTACTCCGACATCACCGAACGAAAACGTTGAACACCACGTCGAACAGCTACTGACAAAGTAGATTAATGAAACGAACAAGAATAAAGGGCAAAAGAACGAAACACACCTTTGCCATCCATCAGCAACGCCCGATTCTCATCTCGAAGCTTGTCCACAATCTTCGTCAACTCCTGGATACGATGTTCCAACACAGCGTTACGCTCGAACAAACCCCCCTCGGCGTCAGGACCCTCACCCGACTCCAACTTAACCCGCCGAAGAGCTTCGAGCGCCACTAAATCTTCGTCGCCCCACTTGTCGTAAAACTGCCGAGCCTCGCGATTAAGATCCTCCTCACGACCCAACGACTCCTCGAAATTGTCGCGCTCGCGCTCCGCGGTCCCCAGCCGAATATCCATGTCCTGAAGAGAATGTTCGACGCCGCGCAAGTGATCCCGTTCCATTTCCACGGCACCGACCCGAAGCTCCAACTCCATACACGACGTCTCCAACTCGCCCACGCGTGTACGAAGACCATCCCGCTCCGTTTCGGCTTCCTTCAGCTGTTGCCGCAGTCGCTCCACTTCGTTCATAGCAGGAATCAAAGGCGCCATAGAATCCGGCCGAAGCGATACCTGAGGAATGGGACTAGGCGACGACCCCATAAAGTCGATGAGATCGCCTTCAGGAACCAAAGGCGCCGCAGGCCGAACGTCGGGGGTACGAGAACCGGCCAATGCAGCAAGAGCAGGAGGGACCACGGCAGGTGGAGTCCCCGGCATACCAAATGGCGACGAAGAACGACGAACGAATAACGTCGAATCCAGGGGGGGAGGGGTCCGAATGCGACGAACGGGCCGTCGAATCAATGAACTTTCGACCTCCTCATCGGAAGTAGGCGTAACTCGAACCTCAGGACGGGGAGGGTGAGGAACCTTTCGACGAAGACGTTTCACAGCAGGAACGTCAGACGAAGACGCACCATCTTCATCAGAATCCTCACGGCCACGCTTTTCGGGAACTCGGGGGGGAGGAGTCGAAGTCGTCGACTGAACAAGCGGCTTAGCAAGGGGCCGAGCAGGAATGCGAATTCGAGGAAGCGTCTTGATAATGACAGCAGGGGGACGACTAGACCCAGGTCGTGAGGGAAACGACTCCACGGCCACAGCGGAAGGGCGGCCAGACTCGGGAGGAACAGGTCGAAGACGACTCTGTCCTAACGGAGCATTGCTACCGTTTTTCTTCTTCGACTTCGAAACCTCGCCTCCCAAACCCACCCCCTGCCTTCTTTGCCCGCTGCACCGGTCGCGACCCATCACGCTTCAACTTCCCCCACTGATCCCACAACTTTCCACTCTCCTCCACTGATATTTTGAGCCGATCTGCGACCATATCGACCTCGTAATCACGGAAGGGAGAACACTTAATCCTGTGGTCCTTACACCTGATACAGGATATGTTCGCGGCTCCGGAATTCGTGCAAGCCGTTCCGGTCTGCGCGCACTTCTCGCATACCTTCGAACTCAAAAATTCAGCACGAACTGGTACCAATCAAAATGTAAACTCGGAACTCACCCCCTTGTTGGCCACCAGCCACCTCGTACGCATACCGGAATCATGCCGAACGTCAACCACAACATCTACGAATGTGTCCTGATCAATATCTCGCGAGGACGAGATGACCGACTTCGAAGCCCCTGCCGGAAGCACAGCCTGGTTCGAATTCAACGGACTGCTTGGGTCGGAAATAAAAGACGGCGGGTTCGGAGGAGGCGATCTCAAGCCCAGGCGCTCTCGCTCGGCCCTATTACGTTCCAAAAATGCCCCGACTTCCCGTTTATGCTCCTCTCGTTCCTTCTGTTCGAAAAGGGCCATTTCGCGTGCAAGTTCGTTCGGATATTCGACGGAAGCACTCGACTCAGACCGAGCAGGCGACATGGTTGAAAAAGAAGATAGTGGTTGGAAAGAAGTTAAAAAAGTTTTGACAGGTGTGTGACAAGGAAGCACCAAAAAAGACTTCTCGAATTCCCGCCACGTGGCGTACAACTTCCTTTCCCAAGACACTACGCAACGATTCTCAAAGGGTTTCGAATCTAAAGGGGGGGGTAATGTCACGAACCCTCAATTTCATTTATCCTCGAACCTATCAACACTTCGAATACTAGCACACCTTCGAACCCTCCACGTTCTCGATCTTATCTTATCACATCACGTGCTCGGGACCCGGACCGATCCGTACGACCCAACCTTCGAAACCCCACAACTCCACAACTGAATCCATTCGTTATCTCGTCACTGTTCTTCCCACATCTCTACTTCGTTACAATCATATGTAGCACCACAACCTGAACCGCACCCAACTCCGTCCGAGCCCCACCTTCACCTCACCTATATAAACCCCATAACTACTCCTAGAACAGTATCCTCGATATTCTTAAAGACTCACTACTCTCGTACCGCTTCGAATCTCATTCTCATTCTTCACTCTCGAACTCGCCTCTACTCGTTCAATGTTCGAACTCGCTACAAGACTCTACGAACATCTAACTACGCCTCGAAGATCCACCAAGACTTAACTTCGGATTAACCTACGGTAACGTATTCGAACGCTTCAAACCCATATCTATTTCAATTTCGAACCTTACATTCGAGGCGCTCGTCCCAACACTCGCGCCTCGAACCTTCGTGTTCACTCTCGAACCTTATTCGAATTCATACCGCCCAGTGGTCACGACTACTGAACTACTGACTACGTCTCGAATCCAGGACGAGTCCTAACAGTCGCATTTATTCATCCACTCATCCCTTGCTTTATCAGCTTTGTCACGACCCCTCTGGGCATCGCGCAGGTTACTGCAGACTTGCGTGAGTTGCTTCTGCAGCTCATCCACATGGCAAACGGCATTGTCGCTGTGATGGATGTCTCATCATTACTGACTCAACTCGCACTTCTAGAGTACTCTTGACTACTAGCTGAGCTCGTCTCACTAGCTTTCTTTGTTTTCTTTGCATTTGGCTGAAGCATCTTACATAACTACATTATGTAATCACTCCATCCAAATCTCGGCTAGTAGCTATCTGAATATCATCTTTCTTACCATCCACACAAACCCTAGCTCTAAGCATCCTGCCCTCTTCTTGAGGTTGATCCTACTCTAAGTAGAAGAGGATCTAGAATTTTGAGCAGCCTTTGGTGGCTGGCATTGCTTTGTGAGTACTTGAACGACTCACTCCATCATTGATAGTTCTGCTTCCAGGATCAGTCCCGGATACAGAACACTCTTACGGTCTTCCTGAGAGTCAGAGAACAGAGAATACACTTACGGTCTACCTAAGTGTCTCTGCCCTCAGTTCTCGGAACTGGTTATCGACTCATTTACACTCGGACCGTTGCTGTCGCAAGGTCTTACACCAGTGCAACGACTAGGACGACTCGCCAGTCCCAGTGAACGCGGTATTCCTACTCTGTAACTGTAAGCTCGCATCACAGAGCCGTTACAGTCATGCTCGTGAGTGAGTGTGTCCTTTGCTTCATTAAGCTGCTGCCTCTCTTATGCCTCTGCCTCCCATTTCTTCTTCAACTCCTCCCCATTGCTCTGGGCATCGTGCAGGTCACTGCAGAGTTGCGTGAGTTGCTCCTGCAGCTCATCCACATGGCAAACGGCATTGTCGCACTCGTGAGTGAGTGCGTCCTTCGCTTCGTTAAGCTGCCGCCTCCCTTGTGCCTCCACCTCCCATTTCTCCTTCAACTCTTCCCCATTGCTCTGGGCATCATGCAGGTCACTGCAGACTCACATGAGTTGTGTCCACAGCTCATCCACATGGCAAATGGTGCCATCACGCTCCTTCATCAGCGCGTCATTGGTTTCATCAAGCTGTCGTCTCTCTTGTGCCTCCGCCTCCCATTTCTTCTTCGACTCCTCCCCCCTGCTCTGGGCATCGCGCAGGTCACTGCAGACTTGCGTGAGTTGCTCCTGCAGCTCATCCACATGGCGAACAGCATTGTCGTGCTTGTGAGTGAGTGCATCCTTTGCTTTGTTAAGCTGCCGCCTCCCTTGTGCCTCTGCCTCCTCCCCATTGCTCTGGGCATCGTGCAGGTTACTGCAGACTTGCATGAGTTGTGTCTGTAGCTCATCCACATGGTGAACAGCGTCATCCCGCTCCTTTGTGAGTGCGTGCCTCTCGTGCTCCACTTGCTGCTTTGCTTCTCCAAGCTCCCGCTTTGCCTGTGTGTCTGCCTCCCATTTTGCTTTCCAACCCTTCACCAGGCTATGAGCCTGATCCCGGTCCTTCTGGAACTGCAAGACTTTAACTCGTAGTTCACTCACCCGGCGAGTGCCGTTGTTGTGCTCCTTCGCCAGGGCGTCAATCGAATTTTTCGATTGTTGGATCGTGTCCACAAAGTCCACCTTTGCCTGCATCTCCGAATCATATTTCCTCTTCCACACCCTTGCAGCACTCTGGGCCTCAGTTTTATCCCTCTCAAGAGCCTCGATGGTGCCAGCTAACTGTTGACATTGCTCCTGCAACTCGGTGATGCCGTGGGAAGCTTCTTCCTTCGCTCTCTCCAGTGCCTCATATGACTGTTGCAAATTCTGAAATCGTTGGTTTGTCTTGTTCAGTTGCTGCATTAGCTGCACCTTCGCCATCTCCCACTCAGCCTTCCACTCTTCTGCCTTGCTCATGGCCTAGTCCCGGGCCTTCTGAGCATCCTCAAGGTTCTGGCAGGCATGTGCAAGTGCATCCTTCAGCTCATTCATCTGACTGGTGGTGGCATCCCACAGGCTCGCGAGAACGTCGTTGTCGTCCTTCATTTGTCATATGGCTTCATCAGAATCCCGGCCCTCCTGCGTCGCTACCTCACATTTCCACTTCCACTTCTCTGCTGCCCCGAGGGCCTCATCTCTACCCCTCTTCACATCCTTTGTGTTGCGGCCTGCTTGCGTCAGTTGCATCTGCAACTCATCGACATGATGGGCTGCATCATCTAGTTTCTTCCTAAGTGCATCGTTCAGAGCCTGTGCTCCTTGGTTTTCCTGGCCGAGTCCCTCTGCCCTGCCCAAAGCATTGACATCGCATTGGGTTAAGTGCTCTCTCAGGGAGGCCAAGGCGGTGTCTCGCTCCTTCAATAGTCCTTGCACCTGTCGATCTGCCTCATTCTTCACCTGTATCAGCTAGTTTCATGTATCAAATACTGTGTATTAGCAGGACTATGGGATATGTCCAGAATGTAAATCTACAGGCTGCCTAAAGTAGAAGACCTCATGTAAGCATATAATATTCCAAAAAAGCGAAATTCCAGGTAAATACATACAAATACCTTCCCCTAAAGCATGTCCTGGGCAGAAATTCAGTATATTGGGTTTCCTGGATCTCCGGGTGCTTCGGGGTGGTAGCACAAATGCCAAGAGTGTTTTAAAAATATATTCCAATGATTCCCCCACCCCTCCCCCCTAAAAATAGTGCTGGAATAGGTGGAGGCGAAAATCCTATTCCGGATGACCTTTGATGAATGATGCGCGCCTCTGGGAGCTGCCAGTAAATAGAGGTAAACAACTCCGGATGTGAGATCGGATAGTAATTCCTGCATCACACCTTGAAATTCCAGGTACTAATACCACTCTAGGGACAATATGTAAATGGTTTAGAGATCCTCGGAGTTGAATCATAGTAAAATGTGCCACGGATGTGGAGATATACATGGGCAAAGCTTGCAGCACCAAAAATAAACAGAGGTAAACAATGCCAGAATCAGCATCGGTGGCTCTCCTGGCAGGCTCCCTCCACACTTATAATTGATCTGAGGTGCTAGGAAGAAGTGTTATATGTATAGAAATGATCTGAAGAAGGTCCCAGGAAATTCCATAGGGAACTGGGCATTATATGAATGTATATGTACTTTTGGCATCTTCATCAGTGAATATCTCAGGCTTCCATGGGCCAAATTTTGAAACCCTTGGTGTTCTGGAGAGCGCCATAGTAGTAGAATCGAAATCTGAAATAAAATTTGAGGTGAAAAGTTTTCACCATTTTGCCCACCATGAGCCCAGGACTTGAATAAATTTTATTTGGAGACTCGGAGGACATTCTAGAACATGTCCTATAGTATATCCGACCATTATATCTGGTCCTGAGAGGTTGTGGAAAGAGGGAGGCCAGAAATACGTCGAAAACAGTCCTATTTGCTACAGTTGATCACATTTGAGATGGGTTTTAAGTGCTCCTTTGACCATATCATATACTTGGTGCAGAGCATGCTTCCAAATTTCTTTGTCTTTCTTCTTAAATGTACTCTATGAATGTCCTACAGGTATCCGATTATATTTAACTGATGTAGATCTCTTGTAGTCCTAGAAATACATTCAAAAGCGGGTGCATTCATGCATGAAAACAATTGATCTCCACATAACTTAATAGCCACTGAATATTTTCACACCGGGTAGGGGCACACTGTACCTTTATATCTTAAATAACATATTCCGATGCTTCGATCTTCATCGGAATAGGTTGATCTTGGAGGGAGAGCCTCCGTCGTTGACGAATTCGACGACGAAGAGCCATGGGAACGCGTTCGGCATCGCCCGACTTTTGGTTTGAGCGACGCGCGTCACTCAAACCTCGTCTTCCCCGCCATCGTCGTCGTCCGCCCCACCTCGCTCGTTGCTCCAACGGGTCTGCAAAGTTCAATAGTGAGTATTTCAGTTCTTTTCAGTCGTTTTTGAGTGTTTTGAACATTTCTAACCGATGTATTTTATTCTACAGTGTCTTTTCTCAACCACGACGTCCCGCACTCGTGCCAACACTACGACGAGCCCTCCTCCCCTCCAAAAGGGATGTGAGACCGCTTTTTGTGATAGGCAAGGCTATCTGGAGGTGGGAGGGCTGCTGAGGGGCACTGGGAGACCCGAGCAGCAGGATACCCGCAAGGTACGTGGCAGTACTAATCTCACGATGGTGAAATACTGACCAAATGGAGGTCTTTCCTACCTGCAGCACCTCGAGAACGCCAAAAACAAAGAGGCATGGAGCATGTCCCGCCACGCTACCCCCACAGGGCCCACCATCACCCCACCAGCGCCATCGCCGCCCCAGCAGAAACGCCCAGCCGCAACGCCCAGCCGCAGCCCTCTACAGGGGGTGTCGCTACCGTGCCACATCACCCGACTGGCGCAGCACACCCCAGGATAAGCTCGCTGGGTCGAGCGCCGCACAGCACTGGGCGCTCCAGCCGGCCCACCCAATACCCGCCTCACCGGGAGCTCGCGCCAGCTCCAACCCTCCTCGGAGGGTGCTCTAGCAGCGCCACGTCATCTGACTGGCATAGCTGCGATGGCCACACGTGCTGCCCGCTCTGCACGGCAAGCTGGCAACCCTCCAGCCTCCGCCACGTCATCTGGTGTGCCACCGCATACGCCTGCCTTCCTGCTTTCCCACCTACCCTGGCATACCCCGGGTGCTCCGCTGGTAGCGCGGCATCAGTTTCGCTGCAGCTCCGTATCCCCAGCCGCAGGCGTTCCAGCTCTGAGCGAGCCCCCCCGCCCTCCCCTTCCCTCCCCTTGCTCCTGCGCCCACAGCTACCTGCTATTGCAGGGATGCGAGGGAACAGGAGCTGGTGCTCTAAGAGGTTTAGGAGAGGGCGAGGAACAGCTGCGGCGGGATGGTCTGGGGACAGGTATTCTTGTGCTGCCGCTGCATCCACGCGGCGGATTCTTGGTTTTTGCGCCCTGGCGGCGGCAGGGCGCGCATTCGGCAGACAGGCAGGGTTCGCGCGAGGGCTCGTGCGCCTTCGTTAGCCGTGTACCCAATGTAGAATCTGACGTCGCTTAAATAAAATACTTTTTTTTTTTTTTTATTGTTGTAGAGCGAGGAACCGCGGTATATAATATAATTGCCTTGTAAGAAATACAATGGCAGTCTAGTGAAGTGGTTAAAGATGTTGCTCTGACTTACAGTTATGTACCCTGTCCATGAGGTCGAGGGTTCAATTCTTGCGTGAGGCACTTTAAATTTTGAGGACTTTGCCGCTTGAAATTTGTAATCTTCGCCATATTAGGAAGGCTGTAAAAGTGCGTCTGTGATATATCACCCTAGACTGCGGATTTACATGATTGAAGGCTTAAAGTAGCTGCACTGGCTGCATTCTTGGCGGCCACAAATGCCTTCACATCCTCCTCTAGCTGTAGGACTCGGAGCTGTAGCACCTCCTCAGCATGCAGACTTTCTTGCAGGTTCATGTTCTCTTGCAGGGCCTTCTTCAAAGACTCTTCCAGTACAATCAGCTGATCCATAGCGGCCGACTCTTCTATAGGGGTGTACTAATCACAAGCGAAAAAGTGAGCAGCGTTACAAAACATAGAAAATGTATTAGACACACATTTTCAAATGCAGCCAAAAGAC
This sequence comes from Hypsizygus marmoreus, assembly GCA_013433165.1. Lineage (NCBI taxonomy): Eukaryota > Fungi > Basidiomycota > Agaricomycetes > Agaricales > Lyophyllaceae > Hypsizygus > Hypsizygus marmoreus. The sequence continues at coordinate 1,046,229 of CM024090.1, read as the reverse complement.
CCGCAAGCTGCTCAACTAGTTTTTCCTTCTCGAGCTGTGCCGTGGCCAAATCCCTCGTGATTTTATCGAGGTGAGTCTTCTGTCCTTCGAGCTAAGTTTTGATCAGGGGCAGTGCCTATGTTGGGTGGAAAAACTTACATCTCTCTGCAACTTCTTGAATTCCTCCATATCTTCCTGAGGCAAAATCCTGACTTTGGATGACTATGCGATCGACTTCAAACCTGACTTCATACCCCGAGACTGTAAAGTTTACCCTTTCACCCTGGCAGAACAAGAAAATATGGATGAATTCCTCAATGAAAACCTGAGGAAAGGCTACATCTGACCATCAAAATCCTCCATGGCATCCCCCTTCTTCTTTGTCAGCAAGAAGGAAGAAGGACAGCTCAGACCATGCCAGGATTATTGATATCTTAATGAAGGAACAGTTAAAAACACCTATCCTCTTCCATTAGTGGGAGACCTGATGGATAAACTCAAAGGCGCAAAGGTGTTTACAAAACTGGACCTACAATGAGGGTACAATAATGTCCAGATTAAAGAAGGCGACGAATGGAAAGCTGCATTCAAGATGAACAGGCAATTATTTGAACCGACGGTCATGTTTTTCGGACTATGCAATTCGCCGGCAACCTTCCAGAAGATGATGAACGAGTTGTTCAAGGACATGATCGATGAAGGATGGCTAATCATCTACATGGATGACATGCTGATTTTCTCCGATAACCTTGACGAACACCGATGACGGACACTTCGAGTTCTCCAATGGTTAAAGGAAAATGATCTTTTCCTCAAACTAGAGAAATGCACTTTCGAAGTGAAAGAAATTGAATATCTTGGCATGATAATCAGTGAAGACCAGGTTGCGATGGACCCGACGAAACTTGCTGGAATAAAGGACTGGCCGATACCGACGACAGTAAAAGGAGTCCGATCCTTCTTAGGATTCGGAAAGTTTTACCAGAAATTTATAGGACACTACTCAGATTTAGCACGACTGCTAAATGATTTGACAAAGAAGGACAAGACCTGGAAATGAGACGAGGACTGCCAGAAAGCCTTTGAGGCACTCAAGGCAAAATTCCTCGAAGCACCGGTACTCATCATGCCCAACAAAGCGAAACCATTTATCATCGAATCAGATGCCTCAAAACATGCAATAGGGGCAGTCCTACAACAACAAGATGTGAATGGCGATTGGCATCCATGTGGTTATATTTCACACTCTTTCGATGCAACACAACAGAATTACCAGATCTATGACCGAGAACTCCTAGGCATAGTACAGCCTCTGACTACCTTCAAGGATCCTCTCACCTAATAACCATCCTATCTGACCATAAAAACCTTACATACTTCTGCACTGCACAAAAGTTAAACAGACGACAGGCAAGATAGAGCCTCTTCCTGTCAAAATTCAACATCAAACTCATGCGTGTATCTGGAAGTCAGATGGTTCAATCGGATGCTTTGTCAAGATGGTCTGATCTTTGCCCACCAGAAGATCATGACAATGAGGACATGGTACTACTCCCAGACAAGTTATTTGTCTGAACTATCGATACAGAATTCAAAAGTGCCTTTGCAGCAGCACTAATAAAAGATGAAGTAATGACAGATGCGATCGAAACTTTGAAATCCAAGGGGATACCACCAATGAAATCGGACCTTCAAGACTGGAAGATCAAAGATGGCATGTTATTCTATAAGGATAAATGCTATGTACCAGAAGACCCAACAGTAGATGTAGCCAAATTACAATTTATTCTGACAGACCCAGGAAGTCAAATTATAATTTATCCACTATGGCTGTTGGCCTCGAAGACATCATAATGTCAGTGTTGCAGGAAATAGCAGAACTTGAGACTCTGTCAGCTGCCGTGGCAATGTCCGAAAGTACTCAGGCAGTGAGTCAAAGTCTTCGTAAAATGTAAGTGCATGAAGGAGAGTTGAACTCTCGACCTCAGCAAAGGTTATATAATACGTACACTCATAAGCACTACAACCACTGATCCATACAACCATTATTCTATATAAAAGGTAAATACATTATATACTACAATTCTACAAATATGTGAGCACTTCAGTCACCCCTTTTGAGGCCTTCTCTTAGAAGTATCAATTCCATGAAAAGTAGCTTTTAAGAGCCTCATGTACCGGGCATGTCTGGCAGTTCTGCCCAGCTTTGGTAGGTCATGGTAGCCAGGTATACCAACTTATTTTTGGCAGTCTACCAATGGTTCGTCTGCCACTTAGGCACTTGTGCCAGGCATTTGGTACACCAGTTCTTGTGGTATGTCTGCCAGCAGTTTGTCACTGTCACTAGGTGTCTGGGGTCTTTTCATAAAAAAAAAATTCTTCCAGCAGCATTATATGAATAGTATCTATCTGACATGTTTTTTGTACTCTTGTTAGTCATTGTATTGCAATATATGTCACTGTACACCATCATATGATTGTTAAAATGCATTCTGAATCTTTTTGCCACTATTAGACAGTATGAAGCAGAGTAAAAATTGAAAATAGATACAAAGATTCAAGGCATGAGGATTGAAATGAGTGCCTCAAATGTGAAATCCAAAGTTTGAATTGTTTGAATATTAATTGAATAGAGAGCGAGTCAAGAACAGAGTGAGCAATGAGATTGAAAATAGTGCAAAAAGTAGAAAAGTATCAGATGCTAGGCATCTCAGTACTCTTACTCTCACAAAGTCCTCTCATCACCAATAAAAAGATTTTGCATCAGATAGACCAGGTTATCAACTTGGCCATCTGACTTGGACCTAATTGGTCAAAATCTGTTTAATATCCAGACAACAATTTACTCAGCAGTCATTCTGCTTCACCTTTACAGCCTCACCAAAGCTCTCTGTTTCTGTCCTGAGTTCCGGCCCACTTTACATTATCATTTTCTTCAATGCATACTCTAAATCCACCTAATCTTAATATTTGAAGGAGTTTGACAAGTTGAATATAGTAGGATCAAAAATTGTGAATTTTTTATAGATGCCATCCTCACCTGAGAAAGTGCAGCAAAAGTCAGTTTTAAGTGGGAGGATGATTCACATATGTCTATAAGCAGATCTCCAGCAAATGTAGGAGAACGATGCATCCATCATTGCTTGACTTTCTACTAAAATCTATGCTTGGTACATGTGCCATGCAATGCTGTCACATCTGCCATGCAAGGCATGTGTACCAACATGCGGTACATGTGCTATTATTATATGGTACATGTACCAATATATGTCATGTGTACCAACATATAGTACATGTACCATTATTATATGGTACATGTTCCATGCATTTATGTCACATCTGCCGATGCATGGCATCTGTACCATTGGAGATTTGGTCTATATACCATCATGCAGTAGATGTGCCATTATGTGGTAGATGTGCCATGACTAAAGTTAGATCTGCCACTGCAAGGTACATGTACCATGTGTCAATTACAAAGCCATTGCTCTCAATAATCCGGCCCAAAAAAAATTGACTACAATTTCGTGGCTAAAGTTCGAAGACAGGCCTGACAGAAATTTGGGCAAGCAAAATTGAAGTGCACAAGAGGGACTTGAACACTCGACCTCAGAAAATGTTACATATGCATAACCCTGGCAGTCAAGACCTCTAGGCCACAGAGGCATTATTATTTCACTCAGTGTAACTAACTATGTTACAACTTCAGTGTACTTTAGAGAACAAAAAATAATAACTCGTCGCCAGCGCATCCGTCCATTTTTGGACGGCGCACCGACACCCGCCGCCGCCTCATCCGTTTTGGACATTCCCACGGCACCCCGCACCCGGCGCTGGCGCTCGTCTCTGCTCGATCCCGCCGCTGCTCGTGCCCGTTCTCGCTCCTCGCAGTGCCCCCTTTTGTCGCCGCCGGCACTCGTTCTCGCCTCCGCTTCGCCCACCACTGCCGCTCGAGCCGGCACTATATTGCCCCGGCTCCCCACACTTGTTTCCTGCTCCTGATTGAGGGGCTGCCTGCAACAGCAAACACCTCTCGACACAGGGGCTAGGGTGGGGGATGGGGGCAGGCAGATGACGGTGGCAATAACGTCGCGCGGCGGCGGTAGTCGTGGTCGTGGAGGCTGGTGGCAGCGGTGTCCTAGTCGCTCGGCTCCCCTCCCTTCTCCCTCGCACGTAGTCAGCCACTGCAGTCACTGAAGCCCCTGCACTTGCAGGGCCTTCAGGCACAGACGCTGAGGCGGAGGGGATAAGGGAGGTGCCGTGGTTGCGGCGGGCGGAGTGATCGAGGGGTGGCGTCGTCGTGGAGTGGAAGCTGGGGCGAATGTCGATACGGGGTCTTGACCGCCCGCACTGGTAGCGTCGAGTGCGGTGGTGCAGAGGCGAGGGCTGATGCGGCGGGTGTGGCGAGTGGCGACGGCGATGACGTGGCGGTGAGGCCACGTCACTGGGGGGTTGAGCAGAGGGCGTAAAGGGGTGGCGGCAGCGCAGGTTGATGGGTGGGGGGCATTGTGGGAGCTGTGGGTGAGGGATCGGGTCAGCGGAGGCGGCTGCATGGGCGAGAGGCGTGCGGCCACGTACCTTTGGGGGTTTCCCGCCGACCAGGTCTCCCCCTCCTCCCCTCGTCCTCGGCCCACCTTCGAACGCCGTCTCACATCCCTTGTTGAGGGGAGGAGGGCGTGTAGTCGTCCTTGTTGTTTGGATGAGGTTGTAAACAAAAACAAAAAGCCCTAGAAGTAGAGATAAAGCGTTGTTAGTAAGTTAAAAACAATGAAAAACGAATGAAAACATAAGAAAGACTTACTTTTGAAAAGTTGGCGGCTGGATGGCACGCCAACGTTGACTTGTGGTAGAGATGAGGATGGGGAAAACGACCTTTGCGGTCATTGAACTGCGCCTCGGGCGATGCCGAAACCATTCCCACAGCTCTTCAGCGCTGAAATGAAGGCATCGAGGTGGACGACGTTCTACCGCGTGGAGCCATCCTCCGGTGTAATAATTTTTTTCTGCTGTAGGAAGGTCAATAAGACAGTATAGTTGAATTCCACAAAAGTTATTTATGTTACAAGAACTTGTGGTAAGAGGACGACACAAAATTCTTGAAGTCCGACACATTTGGAGTGTTTGGAAGGCCTTACTTTGGGTTTATGTTCATCTCAAACACACCTTTCACCCTCTCGGATGCACTACAAACGAGACCCCCTGATCTTTTTTTAGATTTCGACTCTAATAGTACTCCTTTACATACTGTAAGTGTCCGATTATTTTTTACTACCGTAGATCTTTTGTTGTCCTCAAAATACTGTCCAAAAGGTAGTGAATCTGCTTCAAATATATTCAGTTTGTCAATAACATTTCGAATGCTTAGTGGTTTTGTGAGATAAAAGTTCTAATATACTATATAGTACTACAGATATGTATTCTGGCCTCTGCCCTGGCTTCAGAATGCCTCGATCTTGTAGGGAGAGCCACTGTCATCGTCATTTCGAGCGCTGAAGAGGCGTGGGAACGGCCTCGGCATCGCCCGAGACGCGGCTCGCGCTGTTCAACCAGCTTCAAGGTCGTCCTCCCCACCTCTCCCCGCTACCACAACTCCACGCAGGCGTGCCATCCGGCTGCCATTTCTTGTATATAACATCTTTCGTATGTATTCATTTGTTTTATACCCTTTCTTTGATACTAACTGCGTCTTTTTTTCAATTTACAGGTCTTTTTTCAATTGCAACGACATCTGGCCCCACGACGACGACGACGACCGCCGTACACCCTCCTCCGCTCGTTGAGCGATGTGAGTCGGTCTCCGGAGGTGGGCCGAGGATGAGGGGAGGAGGGGGAGACCCGGTCAGCGGGAAACACCCCCAGGTACGCCGCCGCACGACTCGCCTGCGCAACCACTCCCGCTGACACCTCACCCACTGTAACGGCACGGATTCCTACCCAGGTTGTACCTGGGATGGTCGTGTTTGGCATCACCCTCCGGTGATGCCTTTTTAGTTGAATTACCGTATTATGTAACCTCAGCACCTTACACCCCCCACTATGAGCATTAGCTAGAGCCTATATATTGGTCAAGCTGATACCTTGTGGGAAGTAAGGTCTCGTTGTAAAGCCCCGCTTTACATTTTTTTCAGCTACCCCATCTATCTGCTAGCTTCGCTCTAAACTGCTCCGCTTGCTTTTTCCGCTCTAAACCCGCATTACCGCTTTCGAACATGCAACAACCGCCTTACCACCACCAGCCCCATTCGTAAACCATGAGGTCGATGCCAAACCCATGGACCTCACATACCGAAACGGCGATGCATGCGCCGTTTCACCAACCACGGAACGTCGAACGACGTGGCATCCATGCCACGTCTCATGTCGAGTTGCGCGTCTCGCGCGACACCGACATCTTTCCATATCGTAGGTACGGTGTACATAACAACGCCGTACTGGATTCCTATGTATACTACGATCCATGTGAATCTATGTGGTTCTATCGTGATCGGAAGGAACGAGTCGACCAGGACTTCCTGGACGACTATTTCAGTGACCGACAGCACGAGTTGGACTATCGAGGAATATACAATCCTCGTATTAAGTTTGAGAATGGTCTATGGGTGCCGAACGAGAATGTGGCACCCCAAGTGACTTTCCGTGAGTCGAATCCAACATTCGACTCAAGGCCCAATACCGCTGCACACGAGAACACTAGTTCTCACCAGAAAACGAGCAGACGAAACAAGTCGTCTGCAGCCCAACATGGAGCCCCCTCGTCAAATAGTGGTCGCTCGATGTTCGAACTTATGGCCAAGTTCTTTGACGAGTATCCTCGTCGAAAGACTGGTGGACGACATCTTTCGTCCACGCACATGCACGAAGCCCCAATGTGGGGTCGTGATGAGACCATGGTCGAGAGAATGGCCCACCGAGCCGTCAACGAGGACCGCCGACATGACCTGACAAGGTCACGAACCAAAGTCGTTCACCGAACGACTGAACGAAATACAGAGGAGCCGCCACCGCAGCTCCTCCTCGAGGAACGCCAGCCTGTGCCGTCGATAATGTGGTCGACGGAAACCACAGGCTTGAAGGGGCATACGACCTAGCCCTATGCGACACAGTCGCATCGATCCAGGTACCAGGAAGGGTACCAGTCCCGGACGTTAACGAACGTCCAGGAAACGAAGCCGAAGGAAGTCGAGCACGCCGCTCAACTTCCGCAGAGAGAATCGCCGGAATCGTCGATAGCGAATCGACGAGAGGACCCAGCCTTGAAGGGGCGGGAGACAATGCCCGCCACCTGGAATAGGCAAGTCGACGTCGAAATGTCGACAAGGAGAAAGGCCGAACATTCAGTTCGGCCTCAGCACGATGCACCACTCCACAACACGGCGCTCGAGTCGATCGCGGCGAACGTGTCGCAGCCGAGTCGTGAAGTTGGTGAAGGAGTGAGAGTGTCCAATGACACTCTCAGGAGGGCGAGGGATGAGGAAGGTCCTCATCATGACGAGATATGTCCTCGCCACGAAAAGCCGCAGAGGAGAGGAGACGAACTCCCTCGCTTCCAGAAGAAACTGGCACACCTCGTTGCTGAACGAGGAAGCGACAATGGCACGGCCCATGGAAGAATGGAAGATGAAGATCATCACCTCCACGAAGCCAGGAACGATGTCGTTCGCAAACAACGGAGAAGCAACGACAGCGACGATGAAGATCGTCGTTGTCATGCGCCGCAGTCACGGGGAGACGAAAGAGGTCGTCTCCGTGCTGGATTGAAAGGTCTCGTCGTTGAACGAGAAAGTAGTAGTGGCATGTCGAGTATACCGCCAACAAGTGAAATGGCCAACGAGAACGCTCGTCGACGAATCCATGAAGGAAAGGGAGACGAAGGCCATCGTCTCCACGAATCCAGGAAGGATGTCGTTGGCAAACGACGAAGCAGCAACGACAGCGACGATGAAGATCGTCGTCAGCGTATACTGCAGGCATGGGGAGGCGAAAGTCGCCATCTCCATGGAAGGCTTGAAGACCTCGTCGTTGAACGAGGTGTTGGAAGAGCTGGAGTGTCCAGCGGCGAACCTTGCCGAACGACCGAGCAGGTGACGAACGACGAACGAAATCGTCGTGGAATGAGTGACGGAAGAAGAGACGAATACGTGCGTCTCAAAACATCGAAAACGCTCGTTGTTGAACGAGCCAGCGAAACGACTGGCACGGCCAGTGACGAAAGAGATGCAGGATTACATCCTGCATCTGCTGACAATGTTGGACGAGGTGGGCAGAATGTCCCCGTGGATCCAGGAGATACGCCGCAGGACGACGAAGATCGTCGTCAAGAAGCGGCGAGAGACCATGAATGGTCGAGGACGGAATGTGGGCGCTGCATCATCGAAAACGGTATCAGCGCAGCATGGATGGCGACCTTATCGCCATCCCAAACGATCCTGGAAGGCGACTTACCTCGAAACCCATCGCCGGCGCGCTCAACAGCGCGCAATGGTCCTTCTCCGGGGTATTCCATGCCCCATCCCTCACGTCATCCGTCGACGTTCGATCATGGCGATCGCGGGCGACAGAGGGGAGCAGACGAGAGTATAGCATACTCTCGCCATCGAGAACGCCTATGGGAAGACGTTAGTCGAGAGACGAGACCATCTGTCTCGTCTCAATACTCCAATGCAAGCATTGGAGTACACTCACCTGATACCTGGGTATCTCGGCCCCAGGTATGCGACCGCAGGCTCTTGAAGCCCCAGGAGTCTTCTCCAATCGTCGAAATCGTCGACGAGAGAGGGAGGAACGAGTGCAGCCGCGAACGAGGAGTCGCGGTGCAGAGACGAGGCACGCGTGACACAAGTCACATGCAGTCACGGTTTGTCGGACCGACGCGCGCCAGCCTGGCCGTGCATGATGCATACTGGGCGAAATATTCGCCGAGTCACACCGCGGGTGGAAAAATATCTCCACCTGCCACCACCAAGGAGAATGAGGAGTTGGAGGATGTTGACGATGACAACTCGTCGGAGACTGGTTACAACTCAGGCTGAGGAATGCTCCTCAGAAAAGTTTGAATCAATATTGTATATTATAATTCATGGTGCGGAAATTCTGCACCATGTTCTTCCTCTTTTTTTCGGAGGAAGGGGGGAGAATGTGTTTAGAAAACCCGCCGGAAAAAATTGAAGGGGCGTACGGGAGGGTACCGAAGTTATCGGTATCCATCTACCTTCATATATACCCAATACGAGAGGATATAACAAGGGCCTCGAGTACAAAACAAAATTCGATTTTCTTCAATTCGCCATCGCCTCAAGAGCAGGGTCATCTATCATACGTGTCAAGCATTTTGGGAACTTTGCGGACAATCGCCGCAAATGACTCAACGGAAGGACAACTCCTTCTAGTCGAAATGAAGGACAACTCCTTCCAGTCGAAATGTATACTCCGTGTGTTTTGGACAGCCATGTTCTCCAATGTCGATGGTTGAAATTGGTACTAAGAGGACTGCTCCTCTTGGTAATTTTGAGTGTAAATATCTTTCTACATTCTACGCTATTGCTTTTCGAGGGCTTTCGAGCTTTCAGTAGAGTTTTAGATTGCTCAGGGAGCAATCTGAAAGGGGGGTATGTAACGGCACGGATTCCTACCCAGGTTGTACCTGGGATGGTCGTGTTTGGCATCACCCTCCGGTGATGCCTTTTTAGTTGAATTACCGTATTATGTAACCTCAGCACCTTACACCCCCCACTATGAGCATTAGCTAGAGCCTATATATTGGTCAAGCTGATACCTTGTGGGAAGTAAGGTCTCGTTGTAAAGCCCCGCTTTACACCCACAGACCTTACAACACCACCCACCCCCAAACCTGCGCCGCCGCCGCCAGTCCTCGCACGCCCTATACCACCCCTCAGTGACGTAGCCTCTCCGCCACATCATCGACACCCGCCACGTCACCCCCTGCCTCATCCCCCCCTCGCCTCTGCACCACCAAACTCGACACTACCAGCACCCAGTGTGGCGACCCCATATCGACATGGGCCGGTAGAGGCACCTGTGGCCCTCCACGACACACCCCACGAGCACCCCGCCTCGCCTTAGCCACATCACCTCCCAACCCCCCCCGCCTCAGCCTCTGTGCCTGAAGGCCCCGCAACTGCGGGGCCTTCAAGGACTGCAGTGGCTGCATGGTATGTGTGGGGGAAGGGAGGGGAGCCGTGCATCGAGAACAACGCCGCCACCTGGCGCCACACTCACGACGGCGCACGGCTATCGGCCCATCCCCCGTCCTCCACCCTAGCCCCTGCCTCGAGAGGCATCTGCCATTGCAGGCAGCCTCTCGATCAGGAGCAGGAACCAAGTAAGGGGACCTGCGGGGACGAGAACGAGCACCTGGGAGCGAGCGGGAATGAGCGGCGGCAGAAACGAGCGCCAGCGGGAACGAGGGGAGAGGGAGCGCCAGCAGCAGCGAGAACGGGAACGAGCGGCAGTGGCAGCGGGCAGCAACGACGGTGGCGGGAACGAGGGGAGACGAGCGCGAGTGCCGGGGTGCGGGGCGCCGTTCCAATGGCCAAAACGGATGAGGCGGCGGCGAGTGTCGGCGCGCCGTCCAAAAACGGACGGCTGCGCTTGGCGAGGACTTATATTTTTTTGTTGTTTATACTACGTAGAAGTGGTGATATAGTTGACTAACCCACAAGCCATAATAATTCCTCTGTGGCCTAGAGGTCTTGACTGCCAGAGCGCTGCTTATGTAATATTTGCTGAGGTCGAGTGTTCAATTCCCTCTGGTGTCCTTTGATTTTGCTTGCCCGAATTTCTGTCAGGCCTGTCTTCGAACTTTAGCCACGAAATTGTAGTCAATTTTTTTGGGCCGGATTATTGAGAGCAATGGCTTTGTAATTGACACATGGTACATGTACCTTGCAGTGGCAGATCTAACTTTAATCATGGCACATCTACCACATAATGGCACATCTACCACATGATGGTATATATACCGTATCTCTAATGGTACAGATGCCATGCACCGGCAGACGTGACATAAATGCATGGGACATGTACCGTATAATAATAGTACATGTACCATATGTTGGTACACATGACATATATTGGTACATGTACCATATAATAATAGCACATGTACCGCATGTTGGTACATGTGCCTTGCATGGCAGATGTGACAGCATTGCATGGCACATGTACCAGGCATAGATTTTAGTAGGAAGACAAGCAATGATGAATGCATCATTCTCCTACATTTTTCTTGAGGTGTGCTTGTGTACTTATGCAAATCATCCTTCAGGTTGAAACTAATTTTGGCTGCACTCTCTCAGGTGAGGATGGCTTTTATAGAAAATTGAGAATCTTTGATCCCTTTTATTCAGCTGTCAAACCTCTTCAAATACTGATATTAGGTGGGTTTAGAGTATGCATTGAAGAAAATGATAATGTAAAGTGGGCCGGAACTCAGGACAGAAACAGAGAGCTTTGGTGAGGCTGTAAAGGTGAAGCAGAATGACTGCTGAGTACATTGCAGTCTCAATAAATCTCTGAAGCTATATCAATTTGACATCCAGCAAACTTATTATCTATGTTGTCAATAGTCTACTTCTCCTATCATCACAATTAGGATTTCGATTGCACTATTGTATATTTAAAATATTTGTAGTATTTCATTCTCAATATATTTAAAAACTTGCTACTTCTTGCACTATTTGGAATCTCATCTCTTACTCTAGTCTCAACTTGCTCTCTATCCAATCAACATTCAAACAGTTCAATCTTTGAATTATACTTTGGAGGTACTTATTTCAATACTCATGCCTAGAATCTTTATAATTATTCTCAATTTTTTCATGCTGCCTAGTGGTGGTACTGACTATATCCCAGATTCAGAATGCATTCTAACAGTCATAAGATGGTATATTGTGAAATATATTGCAATACAATGACTAATAAGAGTACACAAGACATTTCAGATAGATACTATCTATACAATGCTGCTGGAAGATTTTTTTTGGAGAAAGGACCCCAGACACCTAGTGACAGTGACAAACTGCTGGCAGACATACCGCAAGAACTGGCACAAGTGCCTAAGTGGCAGACGAACCATTGGTAGACTGCCAAAAATAAGTTGGTATACCTGGCTACCATGACCTACCAAAGCTGGGCAGAACTGCCAGATATGCCCGGTACATGAGGCTCTTAGAAGCTACTTTTCATGGAATTGATACTTCTAAGAGAAGGCCTCAAAAGGGGTGACTGAAGTGATGTGAGCACAAAAAACCCTCCCTCCCCCTCTGCCGCTGCCGCGCCGTTCCTCTGGCGGATGCTGCACCTGTTTGCTTGCCCCTGCTCAGTAAACACCCATCCAAAATAGGTAGTGGACTGACAGGGGCTGGTCATGGCACCAGCAGCATGGGGGGAGGGGTAGGGGAGAGCACAGGCCTCGCTATATGCAGCGGCGCTGAGAGAATGGATGGTGACACTGCTCTTACCCTCCAAGCTTTCAGGGGCAGAGCATTGGAATACATGGGCATGGGCAGGAGGGAGTGCGAGGGATGGCTGCCGGCTCTGGTAGAGGCTGGAAGCAGCACTGAGACAGCATGGCATAGTGACAGCGACAGGGGCTGGTACAGCACACGTTGCCAGTGTAGACCTGCAGGTCGTCTCTGTCAATGCAGCATGGTGGGTATAGGTGTGGTGGGCAATGTGGCAACTAGTAGATGCCATGTAGCATGCTGGGGATGGCAGGACGGTGAGCAGTGCATAGTGATATGTTGATGTCGTCCATTGGAACATGGAGGTAGTGTCAGCGGATGGCAAGAAGGCATGCACAGTCTCCAATATGGATGGGGCATTAGTGGCAGGCATCGGAGGTGGGTGCAGGCCACATACCTTGCAGGTATCCTGCTCCATGGGTCTCCCATCCATCCCTCAGCATTGTCCCACTTCCAATGACCATCTCACATCCCTATTCCAGGGGAGGAGGGTCTTCGTCATTGTCGTGGGGCAGGCATTGTCATTGTGAATCGAGAATAATCTGTAGAATAAAAAGGTGCAGTTAGTTTCCTTCCAAATGAGAGGAAAGGCCTCATAGCAATGGAGAAACTTACCTTATAGGTTTTGGTGGCCACAGAGGCAGCCAGCGTTGCGTGGTTGACAAGGATGATGAGAAGGAGGACGAAGGTTGGGTGACGTGCATTGCTCGAACCAAAGTTCAGGCGATGCCAAACTTGTTCCCATGCTTCTCGAACATCGAAAACAGTGATGACAACGGCTTCCCCTGCAAGATCGCAGCACTCCACCACTTAAATTAGTAGCAGGATACATTATACAGTATCATATGTAGTAGTACAAGCTTAAACAATATCAAACGAATGTGAATTAGAGAAGATATGAAGGAGGTACTCCTGAAGACACCCAAATCTCTACCTTTTCAGACATATTTCAAGTCCTACAATGGATCTACTGCAGGTAAAAGTGATTGGACACTTACAGTAGTATCATGTAATGTTCCGAAGTCCGGTCCAGTCCGGTTTTTTGACGCTTTGATGATGTAACTGGGGACCGCCGGTTTCGGAAATATTTTAGATGAGGGTAGACCGTGGACCGGACCGGGATTAACTGGTTTAAGACCGGTTCCAATCAAAACCGGTTACAAACTGGTTTTCACCAGTTTAGACTGGTTTTTTTGGAAGTTTTCTTATTCAAAGTCACTTAATATATAGTCAGTATGCTATTTACCCTATGTAAGTACTTTAAAACATGGTATCTACTCTTGTTGAAGTCTTGTTACTGCAAACTCATGATGTGCTGAGCGGTTTTCTGAGATTTAGTCGGAGCTTAAATTCTTGAAACCCGCAACTGGCGTGAAAAATAGTATTTTCTTAACAACTCAGTCAATTTTTATGCATATGAGATGGGGTAGGGACTGTTCTCAACCGAAAATGTTGCGCTACTGAGTGATTACATAAGATGGCAAAAAAACTGGTCCAAGACCGGTCTGAACTGATGGTTACATCTTTGACAGACTATTAAGACCGTAACCGGCGGTCCGGTTACAGCCGGTCAGATTCAGTCCGGTCCCGGTTAAAAATCCAGTTACTGTGACCGGACCTCGGAATACTAGTATCATGAAGCATATCTTGGTTGAAATGTAACAAAAGATCTGGGACTTCTAGGTACAAAGAATATGAAACAGTCAAATGTGGTCTTAAACCCAATACTAATGGTGCCCAAACACCATAAATCTGACCCATTTCACACTGTTTCAAGGCTTCCTCTTTCCACATTTACTGTCCCTGATCGGGAAGCTGGTCACGGTCACATCCCATCCACCCAGAGCTCGAGGAACATGATTTCTACCTCAAACTTGTTGTTCAGACCATGTAAATATGTCTCAAGAATATATATAATGATCCCCAGAGAAGTTTGGATTAGCCTGAAGCAAGCACCATAAGGATTTGTAGTTGGGTCTCTGTTTTAGGTCAAAACCAGGAAGCTGGTCACCTGCAATAAATCTAGACAAGAGACAACACTGAAGCCCTAAAGACTGGTAATTATCTAACAGATATCCATACCTCCTCACTGAGCCAAGAATGGCCCAATTCTGAGGTGATTCAGGCAAACGAGAGCATCCAGAAGTTAAGAGGATGATGTTTTGGCCATTTTCCCCACGGTTCCACAAAAGACGTGGCTGGCTCACACAGTTTCCTCTCAATCACTCCTGATTTACAGGATTTCAGAGGATAAATAGTCATACTTGAAGGTAAATGAATTGAAATTTCGAGCAAGAAAGCTGCTGTTGAGCAGATCGGCCGTGACCAGGTACCCAGGGTGACCAGGTTCCTGAACTCCGACAGTACTTGAGACATAAAATATCTACTACAGCCATATTATACATCTTCTGAAATGTCTTCCGGGCCTCCATATAAATTTCTACCAAGTGGTAGGCTCACAGGAGGCAAAATGATGAGAATTTATGACCTTGAATTTTATTGCGGATTAGGATTCTATGCATTTGGAGGACTCCAGAACTGCTCGCGTTCTTGAATTTGGTCCACTGGATCATAAGATATGAGCTGTACAATGTGCCAAAAAAGCGAATCTTTTATTGTGAGCCCATTTGGCCACGGAATTCTGTCACGCCTATCCTAAATCATAGAGTTGTGCCTATAGATATATCCTACCATAGCAGAATGTTTAAACATGGTAAGGAAGGCATTGCATGGCACTGTGTGATGTAGCAGCACCTTTGTTTACCCTTATTTATTCACAACATCTGGCAGGTTCAGGAGGCCAATATCTTTTGCTCCGTGGCACTAAATTTAAAAATAAGTATACAGACATGTTTAGGATACTGCTGGTACTGTTTTAACTTAAGGAAATATTATTCCGTGACATATGTGGCTGCCCAGAGTGCCTAGAATTTCGTCCCAAGTAATATTGACAATTGTTTACCTAGAGCCCTGAGGGGACGCACCCGACGCATTCCGCCACATTCAGCAAACATTTTTTTGTTGAAGCGTAGTAGCGTGATAGGTTTCTAATGTTCTGCTCAATTTCAACGCTGCCGTGGTCTAACTGGTAGTATTGCTTGCAAAGTACATCATGTGATGGTGCACCTAAGGTTGACGGTTCAATTCTTGCTGGTGCACTTTTCACTTTTACTAGTAAGTGACCATTCTGGCAGTTTTGGAGTGTGATTTGCCGTGTTTTGGAATATCTCATTTCAGTCAGAGCTGTAAGGCACTGTGAGCTGCTGGTGTGCTAGCCAATTTGCCAGGTTATAATGTGTGAGGCCGCATTATGATGTGTCTGGGCCTGACAGGCATAGTGGATAAGTTATAATTTGACAGCCTGGGATTGTCAGGATAAATTATGATATCACTACATGGACACTTCAAAGACCAGGAACTACGATAAAGAGTTGTTGAATGATATCACAACTCAACCTCGACCGGACACCCAGGACAGTTCAAAACCCTTGAACTAGTCAAACACGACTGCTGGTGGCCAGGAATGTACACATTTGTCAAGAAATATGTTGAAGGATATGCAACGTTGTGATTGTTTGTGCGAGGCTGGGTTGAGAAACCCGGGGACAGACTGTTGACTTCTGTCAGCTATGCCGAAGTGGAGTTTTTGGTGAAGGGAGTGGTTGTCCGGATCTGATGTTAGGTCCGCGTGTTCGAAGGGTTCGGTCTACTTTAACTTTATCGGGTTCGTGCTTTTGCGTTCGGTACGTTTCGGATAGTTCGCGTTTTACGTGTCTTTACTTTTACGAGTGCGGTTCGTTTCGTTGTCGGTTTCGAGCGATGCGATATAACTTGTTGAGCTTTTAACTCTGGAGTTTGGGGTGTATTCAACTGGTCTTTACATCTATACATGAACCGGTATTTATACCCATTGCTTCCGATCGTTTCCGAGCCTTCCCATCGTTCCCCGAGTCAGTTTTCTGAACGGAGGCGCGCTCGGGCCCGAAACGAGTCTTCGGCCATATTTCTTTTCTTCGGGTGCCATGGTTACATAGAGTCGTGATTCTTTTGGGGGCGATCTTTTTACTGAGAAGTCGTACGATGGTGATTATCTTGCTATCCGATGGCTTGGGAGGGCCGCGCGTCTACATCGGATGGCTTGGAGAGGCCGCGTGTCATATCGGATGGCTTGGGAGGGCCGCGCGTTGCGTGTATCGGATCCGATGCTCGGATAGTTCGGGTTTACTCGGTAGTGATGAGATCTCCGTGTAGTCAGTGAGGTCCCCTCACAACGTGTCAACAAATGAAGCTGAACACACATCTATCAGCAGCACCACTGATGCCTATAGAATCTTCCTCAACACAACTGTTCGCACAAATAACAATAGACTTTATCACAGACCTACCAGAAAACTCAGGAAGCGATTCAATCATAATCGTGGTAGATCATGGCCTTATGAAGGGGGTAATTTTTATCCCTTGCACAAAAACGATTGATGCCTTAGGAACAGTGGATGCCCTCCTCTCTCACGTTTACAAATAATTCGGACTCCCAGACAGAATTATCTCTGACAGGGGACCCCAATTTTTGGCAAAAGTCTTTAGAGAACTCAGAAGGCTCTTGAACATGAGCACAGCCTATAACCTACAAACAGATGGACAGACGGAACATGTTAACCAGGAATTGGAAGTCTACCTCCGCATCTTCTGTGCGAACAACCCAGAACAATGGAAAAACTTCCTATCTCTCGCTGAATTCATACACAACAACTGCATGCATTCTGCATGCAATGCATCTCCATTCTATCTCATGATGGGGTATGATCCGAAGACTTTTCCAACACCTTATCCAAAGACAGATGTTCCAGCCATGGAAAAAAGGATCGTAGACCTCCAACGTGCCCGAGACGAGGCCTTGGCAACTCACGAACTAGCATGACAGAAGATGATGAAACACATCACGAGACAGTTCAAGCCGTTTGAAAAAGGAGAAAAGGTCTGGCTAGAAGCCACGAACCTCAAAATAAAGTACTCAACTAGGAAACTGGCACCCAAGAGAGAAGGACCGTTCAAGATAACAGAAGTCATAGGACCGTTGACCTATTGACTAAAACTTCCTCACCAATGGAAGATCCACCCGGTGTTTCATGTGAGTCTCCTCACCAGATATCGGGAGAATGAAGTCTATGGATGAAACCTTACAAATCCCCCACCAAATTTAGAAGATGAAGAAGAGTGGTATGAGGTAGAAGCAATCCTCGCTCACAAGAAAGTCCAAGGTCGCTACCAATTCCTCATCAAATGGAAGAGATATTCTTCAGCTGAAAACTCATGGGAACCTCCCAGCCACATGAAGCGATTCCATAACACGCTAGATGCATACATCAAAAAACATCGGCTAACCCTCTAAAGGCAGAGGACATTTGATATGACCGATAAAATATGAAAACATGACTCCATTTACCTTCTCCTACTCCTACCCCTTCTTCTCTTGATCTACTATGTGTACCGCCATCACTTTCACAAGACCCCTGTCTGGGAACTCTCGATCATTGAATTCCCAACAACAGAACAAGAAACCCTGATCACCCTTCTTGAAACACCGGTCATTCCCAAATCCATCCATCTACCATCTGGAAGGCCACACTTTTCCCAAGAAGTACTCAACATAGTTTGATACCATAAAAAGAGTGAGCCTGCATGTATAAATACCTTCTCTTCTGAGGACACAAACCCCAACTCCCCATTCTTTCTTACCATGTTGTTCTCCTCTGAATTCCCATCCACTGATTCCAACCCAACCGACTACGCTGTCTTCGCCCATATTCAAGAATGGTTCAATGATGCTGACCATCGAGAAACCACCTACTACAACCATCAAAACTCTGTCATCCAGAATGGCCTGTTCGTTATAGCCCAGGTCATACAGATTATAAATATAATAAGAGAAATCATCGATGACCTCGGAGTCTCGCTCAATTCCATCCTTTTCATTCTCGTTCAGAATGGATTGATAGACAGGAGTTATCCGAACTACAATGAAGTCCAGGAATACTTACAAAGGAACCCAACAGCCCCACCCCAACTACCAGCTGCACCGCCCATCATCCCCATCCCTACTCCCACAACCGATGCATCAGTCATATCTGGATCATCAGGATCGGAGCGAATCATTGTTCCAAGAATTCCTCCTAGACGATGCCCAGCAGCAGGTTCGTGCCTTAACCCCATTGTGGTCGACAGTCCTCTGATTTCTCCTGCTAGTCTCTGCCGAGCTACATGGCATCGAGCCACTCCTCACTCTCCTCGACCTACTAGACCACCACCCCTCCCACCATATTGAGCACAATGCTATGCTTGCTGCAAAATTGGACATTGGGCGATGGACTGCATCTACTTTCGATGCCCAATCTGCAGAGAATGGAAACTGGGCCACTATTCTCAACATTGCCCTAACCACCGCTCATTTGGCAATACTATGCATGATGATCCTCCCCCGCATTACATCAACAATGACGGAAACTACGAGAACATAGGAGAAGAAGCACAAAACAATATTGATGGAGAACCAGGATATGGATATTGAAGTCGGCGACTTCAAATGTTAAATGAGGGGTAATGTTACAATTTTCCTTCATCTCTCAGTCTTGTGACCAGGCCCCGCTCTTTTTCTTTACCTACTACCTATGACACGAACATTTTCCTTTCTTAGTACTAATTTCCCTTCATACTATCCAATAGCGTCAGACTCTTACTCAGTGTATGTGCACAGACCATCACCATTTACTATTTATACTTACAAGTAGTTAGCCACATGTTCCTTAGCTTGACCTTAGCTACCAACATAGCTGCTTGCTCTACTCGAACCATGAACTAAGGTCTTAGTCAAGACAGACTAGACTCTTTCTGAACCTCGAATGAATCGTCTTAGTCATTGGACAGGCGATCTATATCTCGCGAAGCCCGGAGATATATAGTGAATGACAAACTATCTTTCTTATTAAAGAGATAGTGAAGACAGTTGATCACGAGTTAAGCAACAGCTTAACAGAACCTGGGTCAGTGTACCCTATCTACTGCTGACTGGTGCAAGCCAGTTTGGTCATAGACGACTTTGTGATCACACCATCATGCACTGTGCAACTGAAAAGAGGCATCACTAAGAGCAAACAGAAAGCAAGAGAGGCGATGATAATGTGTACATGAAGGGTCGTGTGGCAAGCTTTTCAAAGGAAAGGGTAGGCTGTTGTGCAGATACAGTGTCGAAGCTGAGTGGGGTGAGATAGGTGAGAACAGGAGCCTCAACGAGGGTGAAAAGAGTGACAATGGTGCAGAAGTGCATAAGGAAATCAATTGAGGTGGAAAGGTGGATAGGATGTGATTGGTGAGTTGTTATACGAGAAAGACCAGCTTTCAGAGGATTGTCAGTTGTTTCATTGTTTATTATAACCTGGTCCAGGTGCATAGCCTGTGAGTTGCAGTGAGTGTGACCAAAGGGAATTGGCCAGGAGAGGGGTAACCATCCTGTTGTTGGGCCATGACATGGGGGCAGGTAGTAGCCTATCATCCTTTTGAAAGGTGGAGAATGGAGAGATGGTGAGAGTTCACCATGCATGCAGCAGGCATTGTCATTGAGAAATACATGTGTAGGAAGAGGAGTTGGAAGAATCTAGGGAGGTGTATCAGTAGAGTAGATTGGTGCAACTCGGCTTGTTGGGAGGGAAAAGAAATTCTACTTTGAACATTAACTCCTCATTGATAGTGGTAGCGGCATGTTTCTGTTCATCGTTATTTAGAGAAATAAATAAAAAGGATAATAAGCATACCTGCAAGGTATTTTTGCATATCCCTTTTCCCTCGATACCTACAATTCTTCTCAAATCGCTCCACACACAGTTTGAAAGATGAGTAAATCTTAAATAGTGTGAAAATAAGGCAGAAATACAAAAGAATAGAACATATCATAATCAATGGGCATGAGCAGGGTGGGGTGGGCAGGGCAGGTGATGGGCAAAGAGAAAGAAAGCCAATATTGAGTCAGAGTGTGCCAGCGTGGCAGGCACTGCTGACTCCCATGCCTTATCTGGATCAACAAAAGATATGAGGTCTTGCATCAAGAAGGCCAACAATGAGGGCTTCATCTGTGAGGGTTCACAATATCAAAGATTCAAGAGGTATGAGGCCACATGGATATCAAAGTTGAAGTCGATGATGGTGAGAGTCAAGGTTACTGGTCTGATGTCCAAGTTACATCACGATTTTCAGTGATGTTTTAGGTTTTCGACATTTGCATAGCAGGCCACTATCAGAATAATAAGGTATACAAATCAAAATCCAAGCTTTCATATATGTTTCAAAGAAAGTAAGACAGTCAAAATGGGAAGTGCAAGACGCTGAAGTAAAAGTTGGCTGATGCCATAATTTGATACTGATTTGAAGTTAGATACCCATTATAACTTGTCTTCACCATGCACTGCACTCTGCAATCAGCTATCAGAAATCATTCTCTTTGTATAACAGATCTCTTTTAGACTGATTCTATTCTTATATGCATTTAATTCTGCCATGAAAGAGCACGGCATTCATTCTGACACAAGAAAATGGACAATATGAAAATTACACGGTGTCAGATTCTCGAATCTATAGTGACTACTCATCAAATGATACATTGTACCTAGGTGCATATAATTCTAATCAAACACACAAATCCTTCATAAAACCACCATGCATTATCCATCCGAAGCCTATTAGCTGAATAAGTTGAATAAAACAAACAGAAATGAACATATTCATGCTTCTTTAGAGCTTGCATTAATAGTGAGGCATAAACAGCATAGTCAGTGTGAAATAAAATGGTTATGGCTTGTGCCCCTAGTTTATAGGTGTTCTTGAGGAACAGAAGTTAGAGTCAGAGGAGGTTGGAGTTGAAGAAAGCTGATGGACCTGCAGTGTAACTTAAACTTGGATTTCCCTCCATCTTGAACTGTGTCCCATCTGTGTCGCTGCTCCACACTGCTCCCACTAGTGGCGCACACCATCAAAGAGGTGCTGACATATGCAACGGTGCCCAGCTGAAGAGATTTAAGCAGTTATCTAATGCCTGTGAGAAATATAAGAACAACAGTTGAAAATGATAGTAGGGAATACTGTTACATGCCAGGGAGGAAGCAGTGCCTGTGGCCTATACCAAAACTGAGAACTACGATGTAACAGACATCAGCGAACTCTGGGTCTGCTGGATGGCACTGGACAGACCTTGACAGTGACTTGCAGTACGACAGTGGCGACAGTGAAGGTATAATCTATGGGCAGCACAGCACAGGGTTGTGCAGACCTAGCCATCTGCACATTGCTAGGCAGTATCAAGGAGAGGAGGCTGTGTACAGCTTGGCAGCCTTTACAATGTTCTGTGCATTTCTGTCCTGCTAGCCATCTTATGTGCCACTGTTATTGCTGTCTGTACTGTTGGGTACTGTTGGGTGCTATACCTTCGTCTTTGAATTCTGTATATAGCACATAATGGAGGGATAAAACTGTAATTCTATTGCATAGCACATGAGAGTATCTATCAAAAAATCTAATTCTAAATGGTCGAAATCAAAGCATTCCAACCAGCCCAACATGAAAAATCCTAAACCATAGCCTGTCCTATCCTTTGAAGTTTCTTAATCAAGCACTGTGCGAAAATGAAATTTGGTTGCAGTAGTCGACCTTTCCCCATATTGTGATCTGGCACGCTCACAGTCAGCAGTGCAAAACGAAGCTCAGGCTGGTTGTACCTACCTTCCTTTGTATGCAATAGTCCAGAGCATATCCTCAAGACTTTCGTGGTGATATTCATCAGCATCAACACTCTCTATGAGCGCAACAATTGCATTATAGACCTGCAAGTACTCCTTCCCTTCAAGCTTGAATGGTATGTGGCATCTGCTTCTGTGCTCATGGAGGGCATGGTACATCTGAAACATCAGGAAAAATCAGAGTATTGCAATTACAAGAAATGAAGAAGTGAAAATACACAGGTACATGCCATCGCAAGACAGCCACATGGCAAGGCATTGTCAAATTCCTCTGGATAGAGATTTCCAAGAGCATCTTTGCTGCTGTAATAAAATTGCTTGCACAATTCAGCAACCATTATATTTCCAAAGTTTTGCATGTGGCCCTAAACTCTCTGAGCATTAGAGAAATTGAAATTGGAGAAAAGACACATAGACGAACCTCTTCATCTTTACCACCTACAAAGCATTTGGCCTCATTGAGCAGATCCTCAATCCGGGCCATGATGAGTTTCTCACATTGAAGTTAATTGTGACCACCTTTGATATAAGGCCTAAAAGTAAGTGGGCAGAATGTTGCAAGCTTTCTTCTTCAGGCATGAACGGTAGCTGCCTGCATCCTCATAGACCTAGTAACAAAGCAAATTAATCATGGGATAATGAGGAGACTTGAGACGTACAAGAGTAGCCATGTCATGGGCATTGTAGATACCTATCACATGATAAGCTCTTGAAGACCTTCTACATCATGCCACTTACTTTTATCCAACTTCGGAGTTCCAGGAACAAGCTCATGACTAGCTATAGCCTCTGTCACACATTCACCAGCAATTCATAGAGTCCTGGTTGTCTTTGCTGGAAATGGCTTATACATGTAAATGTGCTTCCAGAATTCAAACTTAGCCTGGAGTAAAACATCAGCCCATGGTCCCTCATAGTAACGAATCTGTGTTGGTTTGTGAGTAGATGCCTTCAAAGAAGCATGCCCACCCCTGCCCTCATCGTCACCATCATCATTGTCATCATTGTTGGCATCAAGAGCAGCTGGTACCGGTTCCTTTGAAGTGGGTCTGAAGCATGAGTCTTCTGGTTGCATGCACGATGACCTTCGACAATAGAAAAAGGTTCAACAGATGGACTGCAATAATTGCCAGCATCCCCATCTGGGCCATCATTGTTGATGGATATGATCAGTTGACTGTAAGACTTTTGTTATGAAACTCGATGAGCTTACCTTAGAGAGCGACCAACCCAGCCAATGCTTGATGTTCATCTTCATCTGGTGACTGCTCATCAATGTCTGTGAAATAAGAGTGAGTAGTAGTCAGGACAAACATAGCAAAAAGTACCCCTCATGATTTCCAGTACCTGAGATATTCCCATTGGGGCATCAAAGTCATAATCAGCGAATGGATCTGCATCCATCTCTGCTCGCTCCTCTTTGCCAAGAGTGTCATCATCATCCAAACTTGGCTCAGTCTTGCTACTCTTCCTGCTTGGCCCTCTTGGTACTTGAGATTACCCTCACCATCAGATGCCAGAACGATGAGATGCTGAATTCAGGGTAGTCATAAAGAGAAGCAATGAATAAAGATGGCTCTAACCACTATACTCAATCCTATCCACTCAAATCACACTCAATACAACAATGGTGAATGAATGAGTTCTTTGGGGTAGAGGACTGAGAAGCCTCACACCAAGTCAGATTTTGTATTTGACTAGGTTGTAGGGAAGATACTTTGAGGAGGTAGTATTCGATGAGAGGGTCTAGGAGATAGTATAGTATCTTGAAAGACAACACTATTAGGGTCTGTATGGTTTTATAGTGCAGGCACTATGGGAGTTGACTTGTTGGTCTAATAAAACTCTCTGTGAGTCTTACGCTGATTCAACAGTCAGTCTTGAGTACACTGACTCAGTCTGAATTTCAAACACACTGGGATGAAGGGTGAACACATGGGTTCAAAGTACACTGACTTCCTAAACTTGAACACACTAGGACAAGGGTCGAGCATGCTAGCTCAAGCACACTGGCTTTAGGGTCTTAATTATCTCTTAGATGCTATCCACATGGGAATCACGATTGAGAGAGGTGTCAAGTCTTTTCTTATTGTATGTTCATCTGCACAAATGAAATGGGAACTTTAGTCTGAATTTCTACAAATGTGAACTATCTACTATATACATGTGTGGCAATTAGTCTATGCCTACTAGAAAAGCTAGGTACCCTGTACTCTAAACAGCTGCTTGGTCATTGGCGAACTGTTGTATATCCATTGGAAACACGTCCATGATTCCTCATGCATTCATCGTTATGTTGAATGCACTGCTGTAGCATTTTACTGATGGTTCAATCAAATTGCATTGTTTCTATTCATGAAAGAGCTCTGGAGAGGAAGGAGGATTAGCCTAAGCTTTCCCTTCCAATGTCTGTCAGAATGCAACTGATCATACTGAAGTTTTCCAGTGTCTTTTCCATGCTGTGGTCCAGAGAGTAACCGCGATCAGTGGCTAATTGGTCGCATCACATAAGTCACATGTGCACAGATCAGATTCGTTCCTGAGATGTGATCGAGAAATTTGGAAGTTCCATCTCGAGATCTGTCAGAAGCGTAAGGGTTGCTGCCCAAGCCCTCAGAGTCATCCATGGTTACAGTGGAGTCTAGTTCAATACAATCCGGTCCATGCGCCAACTCCTGAGTTTGATGTATATTCCCATAGGATGCTTAGATCGAGGGGACTGGACAGGTCCTCATCGATCTGATGCTTCATGACTGAGTATGGTAAGATGATAAGATTCATTATCAGCCTCGCCTCCTGCTGCACTGGGTGTGTTTGTCCCACGAGGCAACAAGTCAACTAGCTGGAGTCTCGCTAATGACTGCAGTAATTCCTGTTGGTTTGTGTCCTATAAAAAGGTAATTTCTAGTGAAAATGTGCAAATTCATGCCCAAATATGAGTGTATCTTATCAATGATCTTGACATCATGGCTGTTCTGAGATTTCTGAGATTGATAGTGCCATTCCTGGGTTAATACAGAAGTTGGAAATAAGGGTAGCACCTGCAGATTCCTGCATGTGACAGAACCATATGTTCTCTTTGGGACTTGGCAATGAGATGATGGGGCAGGACCTTCTACTGAAGCACTATTTTTAGATGGTCCATAGAAGCCAAACACATTGCCAGGTGCTGATGCCTGGTAGACAGGCTTTGGTGGACCTGAACCAAGAGGTGGGTCTGGCTTCCTGGCAACAGATGCATTCTTTGCGACCTGGATAACTATAAGGTCAGTCACATTGAAAGCTTGAATTAGTTCATGAAACAAACAGGTTTTCTACTCTATGACACCTTGACAGGTGGAGCCATTTCGTTTTACTAATTATTCTTGGGAATATTTGTGGTGGTCGGCTTTGAGGCCAGAGTCTGAAGATCAGGTCAAATGCGATCTGCAACTGCCTGTAATTGGACAAGCACACTACTTTGGCCATGGTTTGCCCTTACAGGCCTCGCAGCTTGAAGAGAACCTTAATTAGAGAGTTAAGAACAATGTCATGGAAAAATAAACAAAGTACAGTACTGGAGTGCTGTTCAGAAGCCTGTGGTTTTGTCTGAGTCATCTGTTTCTTTTCTGGGCCTAGTTGTTGGGAAAAAACAATAATCTGAAATCAGTTCACAACAACGTGCACATATTGAGAATGGGTGCCTTATGCTGTGCCATTGCATCATTGTGATCTCTGAGCCTGGCTGCCTTTTCTAAACCAGAAGTATTTTTGAGCTCCTCATTGCAGCCTTTGCACTTTTTTGATATGAACTGAGATACAGGAGAAAGTCACAACAAAAGGTGAAGGAGGGATTTTGATGTAGACTCGATGACAATTTAAAACTCATGGCCATTCAAACAAACAAGTAAAAACTTTCTTGTGATTCGTGAAGACGAGAGAAATTGTCGACATTGAAGCAGAATACAGATTACATATGTATTGGTATTACATACAATATAGTTGTCTACCGAAGGCTGAGTTCAGTTCAAGTAAGAATGGAAAAGGGTAAACATGCATTCTTGACTTGGACACCAAACAGGCGGGTTGGTTGAGCTTTTAATTACAGGATGCTACTGAAGCTGCTAGTCTTGACAGTCAGTCGGGCCTCTCCGACTTGCTTTTCTGCTGCGACAAGCTGCTGCGTCATGTTGAGGAGATGGTCACATGCAGATTTTGCCTTGAGGATGGCATGGCGGAGTTGGGCAATAGCGTCTTGCACAGCTAGCTTGCAGTTCCTTTGTTCCTTCTGCGCCATGTATAAAATAGAACTTGCATCTCTTTTGGAGTTGATAGTGATAGGAAGCTGAGACAACAACAATGTTAGAGTAAAATTAAACATGAAAAGCATCTGAACTTACCATATTCCCTGTCTTTCTGTAACCCCCACACGATACTGATGGCGTTCCTCAACCACTGTGTCTTCAGAAGTGGGATTTGGTTCATACTCCATTTTACAAGAAGTTTGAAAGATAGCAAGATTGATGGGAGTGAGCAAGGTCAGTAGGAGCAAGCAAGATGAATCGGAATAGTAGTGAACATGGTCAGAGTGTGGTGTGATTTATTTGTTAAAGCAGTGATCAACAAGTGTTGCATCACACTGCCATATAGAATGAACATGCCTGGACTGCATCTGAGATCTTAAGCATGCATGCATTATGCCACAATGTCCTCAAAATTTCAAGGATATGAAAGCACTTTTATCACATATGAACCAACATCTGAGATCTTGTCACACTCACACAGAAGAAATTGTGTCTCTGGCAGATGAGATCAAGTGTTTCTGACAATGTCCACTCCAACCAACAACGCGTCAGCCACATTTTGTGGTCGCATTGTATTCGAGATGCAGAGATCCACTTGTTACACAAGAAAACCCACTTCCTGATGCTCCTATTGATAATGGCATGGACATTGTTCTTGAGCATGACAACTTGAACATCAATGTGGATCACGATGGCCCATTTGTTGAATGCTTTAAAGGTGCAGCAGAGGTCTATGGAGCAGGAACAATATTTATGGACTAGTTTGATCTTGACCAGTATGCCTCGGAATGCACAGAAAATCTTTTCTACCTATTTGCCTCATGTGACGAATAGGAGCTCAGTTCATTCTTGCTTCGCTCTAGTTTAAGCATGGCTTCAATCAACAAAGTTCTTGCTTTAAAGCTTGTGCATGAAGAATTTGTATTTCTCATGTCCTTACTAACATTTCTCAGATTAAGGGACTTGGACTTTTATTCTGGACTGCCCAACAGCTTCGTGAAGAATTGAGTTTATATGCAATGAGAGATTGCGATGCAATAAGCAGAAATGCACAAAAATGCATAAAAATGTGAGAGAAAGTGCTGTTGCTCTTTGGTTTCTCCTTAACACCTGAATGCAGATGTGCTCTCCAGAGTATGGCAGCAGGAAGGCAAGGTGTATAGTACTGTAGACTAATGAACTTCCCAGTTGTGAGACCTCCAGGCTCAATGGAGTGACTACCATCTATTGCACTAGTGAGCTAAGGCTGCCTCTTTATATAGAGGTCAGACCCAACAGTTGGAAGCCCTTGTAACTAGAGGGGCTGCACACACTATAAGAGCAAGAGTGTAACACAAAAATGAGCAAGGAAGCAAGTTAAAGTAGAGTGGGATGAACAGAATCTCAAATAATTGTACTGTAGCTTGCTAGAGCACAGGGCCCATAACCTGTTAGAACAGGCAAGGTGCAAGGATGTCTAGAACAGCCAGCAGCTGAAGTCCAAAGTGAGAAACTAGTTTATTGCTAGATAAACAGAAGTACTTGCCTGAAGTCCGAAGTGAGAAACTGGGGACTTCAGGAGGAAACTACCTAACTATATATATGTGCACACAAGGCTGTGTGTAACAGGAGAGTTGTGCAGTGCAATGCAGTACATCAAGTCTCTTGGAGACGAAACAGAAGTATGCACAGCAGAGCTGTGCATCAGGTAACCTGGAGATGAAACAGGGAGATGCACTGCACTGCTGTGCATCAAGTAACCAAGAGACGAGATAGGAGTGTGCACTGCACTGCTGTGCACCAAGTAACCTGGCAATCAGGTAACCTAGAGATGAGACGGGAACAGTTTCTAACAATCTCAGGCATAGCAGCAATACTATTCTCAAATATTCTGGCCTGCTCCTTAGTAAGTGAACATTGGAATTTCAACTAAGGACAGATATGCTGGTTAGTATGAATGCAACTAGAGATTGAGCACCTCAACTGCATGAGGGTTGTGGTCATTATGATGTGTAAGAATCTGTGGATTTTCCATGTCTGCCTAGTCAACTTCATATGTGGCAATATTATTGACCTCTTCATGAATAGGCTGAATTTCCCCTTGAGGGCCCCTCAAACTAATTTTAAGAACTTTAAAGAAAAACATGTCAGCTGGACTTTGATCTCGCTCATCTTCGAATTGGAGACTATGAGCATTCTATGCTTTTGCCCATTCAAGAGCATTTTGGTTGACAGAGAATCAAAAAAGCTCATGAACTAGCCATATGTGCTCATTGAGCTCTGAATCAAATCTACAATGAAATTCAAAATTTATAAAAAAATTGTACCATTTGATGCTAAAGCTTTGTGTGATGTCAACTCACAATTATTCTATCCTGTGAAGTGGGCCAGTGCTGCGCATGGCAGGTACAAGTCTGGACATTATTGAATTTGAGGAGGAAAACTTCAAATTTTGAAGTATAAATAATGGTAAATACCATGTGAGTACCACCAACATGCCTCAAATGACCTCCCCTTTCATTTGCATGCATGACAAATAAGTACAAATATGGTCAAATAATATCAAATTCCAAAGTTGTCCAATTGCAATGAGATCAAGTTTGCAATAGTAATTGCCTTTTATGGTAATATTGATCTACCCTGGACTTGCATTTGATACCTTTTTTGCATCTTTCACCCCAACTACCACTATCTGACTGCTATTTGACGTATTTTGTCCAATCTATTTGTCAACTTGGGAGAATGGGCCGCTGCAAGCACAGCAGATACGAGTCCGCATATGGCTGGTTTCAATGTTATGAAATACTTACTTCTTTGCACTGCATATTTATACATTGTGAAGTCTTTTTTACTGAAATTCTATATGTATCCTTCTTTAATGCAATTACATTTTGTTTGAATACCATTATAGCACCAGACTTTTTGACCTGCACTATTAGAATGAGGCCTTCTTCCATGCATTGCACATTTGAAGCTGCTGCTCTACATCTGCTTTAAATGGTGTTATGCCTCAAGAAGCCTGTTCATTGATGAGTTGAAAGGCTATCAGCTAGAAGATGTTGAGACTGAGAAGCTAATTGCAGCTAGAGACATACATTTCATTGAGGACAATGGTTTTGAATTGAAATCCTCATTAACACTGCTCCTGCACCACTACTTGCACCTGCTTTTGCTTTACCCATGCCAGAATCTGCCAAGGTTCTATCTTCAACAATTTCTCCTACCACTGAGCCTGCAGCAGAACCAGTGCTGAAAGTGTTAAAGACATTGAAGTAGGTGAGTGTCCCATCTAAGAACTACTCAGATTGCACTTAGAACCTCATTGAGCGATATGGCATCATCACCACTTCAGATAGCAAAAATTTTGCTACACATGAAGATCAACACTGAGCATTTGTAGCCTTTATAAATGAACCAAGAACTTATTAGAAAGTGGTGAAATTCACATGCTCAAAGCAGTGGGAGGAGGCAATCATGACCAAATATCAGATATTGCAGAAAACTGGCACTTTTAAGTGGGTTTCTGTGTTCTCTAGTGTTTATAAGTCCTAGCATTTTAAAGTCCGGTTGGGTCCAGTTTTTGGGCTCCGATCGAGGCAACCGGCAACTGCAACCGGTTGCGGAATTTTCCGAAACCTGAAAAACTGGACCAAGATTGTGGGCAACTGGCAACCACGGTCTTTTTGCAGTTGCCGGACCAGTTGGGACCAGTTTTGACCATAACTGGTTGCCAACCAGTCTTGGACTGGTCACAACTGACTAAAACCAATATATTTTACTATATAAACTAATTAATACCTCTTAAACTAAAGTAAACGGTCAGCAAATGCTTCCAGAGCACCGTTTTGGCTGTTGAAGAGGCATGAGAATGTGTCCGGCAATGACCGAAGTTGAACACACGTCCGAATTTACTTTGTTATTGGCTACTCTTAAAATCATGACTAGTTGTCTTGTGTTGCACAAATAATAACGGCTCCATGTTTGAGTGGTAAAGTCTGCCAATCAGAATTGATTAGGTCTCATGAGGTTGAGAGTTCAATTCCTCCAAGTGACACTTTAAATTTTGAAGTTAACTTGTCCAGACTATTGAAATTCTACCTTGTGAAGTCTATAATTCTCACTGACTACAAATGCAGTTGTAACCGGTCTTTTCACGGTTGCTTCAGAATTTCAAACTGAAGCAACCTGCAACCGTGACCATTTGAAAATGGGGCAACCACAACCAAAGGTCCGGTTGCCTGCAGTTGGGTCCGGTTGGGTTGCAGTTGGATTTTTGGTCCCTGCAACCAGACCTTCAAACACTAATAAG
This sequence comes from Hypsizygus marmoreus, assembly GCA_013433165.1. Taxonomy (NCBI): domain Eukaryota; kingdom Fungi; phylum Basidiomycota; class Agaricomycetes; order Agaricales; family Lyophyllaceae; genus Hypsizygus; species Hypsizygus marmoreus. The sequence goes on along the minus strand of CM024090.1, from coordinate 1,015,418 downwards.
TCCAGTCTTTGGTCTTTTTCAACTGTTTTTCAGCCATGCAAATTCTGACTACATTTATCTCATGAAAGCAGACTGTGGGAATTTAAAATTTTTTAAAAAGACCAGTCCAAGATAGTCTTTGAAGGTCTGGTTGTGGAGACCAAAAATCCAATTGCAACTCAACCAGACCTTTAGTTGTGGTTGCCTCATTTTCAAACAGTCACAGTTGCTGGTTGCTTCAGTTTGAAAGTCTGAAGCAACCATGAAAAGACTGGTCACCACTGGTTACAACTGCACTCATAGTCAGTAAGTATTGTACATTTCACAAGGCAGAATTTCAATAGCTCAGACAAGTTAACTTCAAAATTCAAAGTGTCACTTGGAGGAATTGAACCCTTAACCTCATGAGACATTACCACTCAACCATAGAGCTGTTAATATTTCCACAACACAACAGAACTAGTCATGCTCTCAATAGTAGACAATAACAAAACAAATTCAGATGCATGTTCAACTTCGGTTGTTGCCAGACACTTTTCCATTGCCTCTTCAATGGCCAAAATAGTGCTCTCAAAGCATTTGCTGCATATTTACCTTTGTTTCATGAGAATTAATCAGTGTATATAGTGAAATACATTGTTTTTAGTCAGTTTTCAAGAGTTCAAGACTGGTTGATAACCAGTTACAGTCAAAACTGGTCTCAACTGGTTTGGCAACTGCACAAAGACCGTAGCTGCTGGTTGCTCATAGTCTCGGTCCAGTTTTTCAAGTTTCCAAAATTTCCGCAACTGCGGTTGCAGGTTGCCTCGATCAGAGCTCACAAACTGGACCCAACCAGACTTTAAAACACTAGTCCAAAATGAGTCTTAAGAGACATTGACATTGAAAGAAGTTCCTCTTGATCGGACACTATGTTCAGGCAAGGAGAAAATGTGCTGGAGATCATAAATCATAAAGATTGGATAGTTGGAAATTGGAAAGTTAACTCTACTGTTATTGGAAGGACAGGCATGCCCTGGACCCTATATACATCAGTAAATGTGTCAAATATGGCAGTGGGAGCATATGGTGTGGGGGTGTATGATATTCGAGAATTTTGAGTGGCTTCACCATATCATTGGCCATCTTAACACAGTTCAATACACCAATATTCTCAACCTGGAACACTTGAGAACTTTCACCTGCAGTCATCTGGCATCATCTTCTAATAGAACAATGACTCAAAGCACAAATCACACCAGCTTGGTTTGCCCAGAGCTGTATCAAAACTTTACTGTGGCCAGCCTGTAGTCCAGATATGAGTGTCATCAAGAATGCGTGGATACACTCAAAGCTCGTATCTACTTCTGATCACCTCACCTCTTAAATCAAGCTGTAGTTATAAAGTTTCTCATTATTTGACTGTATTTGTTTAATATATGGCCAGATATTTTTGCCTCTAAGTGCAAGTCATTTTGCGACAGAATTGGCAAAACAGTAAATACTCTTGAATTATGCTTTGTTTGGTTATATTTGTTCAATGTGAGCCTTACAATGTAATAGCTGCACTTCTTTGCTCTTAAGTGCAAGTTCTTTTATCCAATTTAGAGCAGAACTCATAAAGTTATGCAAAGATTACAAGTTTCAGCATTGTTTGGTCATATTTGTTCAACAATAATCTCACCGTAAGATAGTTACACATTTTTGCTCTCAACTGCAAGTTCTCCCAGCTCATTTGAAGCAAAACTGAGAAGGCTGATGAAAATGCATTTTATTTGGTAGTATTTGTGTAATGCAAACATCACCATGTGATAGCCATACATTTTTCCTCTCAGGTCCATGTTCTTTTGCTGAATTTGAAGCAAAACTCACAAAGTTGGTCAAAGATTGCTCATTTTGGCATTGTTTATTTGTATTTATATCAGGCAACAACTGCCAGGTGATTAGAGTTTAAAAGTCCGGTCCAGTCCGGTTTTTTCGCCCAAAATGGAAAGACCGAGACCGGGACCGGTCCCAGGTACACCCAGGATGTCAAAAAACCGGACCGGACTGATCGTAACCGGTCACAATCAGTTACGATCAGTCTTTTAACTGGTTTAGACCAGTTTAGACCAATTTCCTGGTTCCGACCAGTCTTTTCGGTCCGCAACCAGTTGCAACATTGTAGAGGAATATGTACGCTATCATCTGAGCCCCGGATCGTGAGAAACGGACAAGAATTGACTGAGTTATGGTCAAAATACGGTTGAAACACTAATTTGTTTGTATCTCAATCAAATCTTAACCGTTTTGGGTGACCCAGGTGTCATTTCGAAGCCCTCTTGATGGCGCATCTGGGATATCTACTAATTTAGCCGAGGACGGGTCTACGACCGGTTACAACCAATTTTTTCCAGTCTTAGTAATTTCAGAATTCTGAAAGACTGAGACTGATGACTGGTCACTCCGAGTGAGACTGAGACTGAAAGTCCGGTCTCGATCAGTCCCAGTCCAGTCCAGTTTCAGTCTTTTTCCAGTCTACGTGACTGGACCTTTAAACACTAGCCTTTGAGTCGGCACTGGTGGTCATTTCTGTGCTTTTGCTTTTGCAACAGCCAGTGGCATGTTTTCTCTTGGACTCAAATGAAGGACTTCGATAGCAAGGTATAATATGTTCAGCATACAGTATGATAGACCACAGCCCATGCATGCTGAGGGATTTTATTATACCTACGAGGACACCAAAGATGTATATGATGTATGTAGCGAGGCCAATGCACAGAAAAAATGCGAAGAGATTCTAAATTCTCTGGCCGATGATGATTTCGAACATCAAATTTTTTCTAAGTCCAATGTCACACTTGGCAGGGGAAAGTGTGACCCAGCCAAGTGACTGACCAGTTCTTCCAGCTGCTTTCGCTCAGTATCAGCTGAATCTGAAAGTGGATGGTCACGAGCCTACCTGACCTCAATCTGCAAGTACACCGTCCAGCTCCGAGTCTACGATTTTAGAGGTCATCATCGAGTCATCGTGTCAAATACAGTTAAACAAATTGTTACGATTAATGGTTAGGAGTCCTCAATAAACTACTCTCACCTAGGATTAGAACTCGCATGGAATTCATACTTCAATGCCTCAGAATCAGAATTGCAGGTTGCATCGTTCAGCTCACAGATATGTTGCATAATCACTGGCAAAGACTGATATTAAATAGGTTGCAGTCACATGTGCTGACACGAAGGCTCAGTGTTCAGAAACTATGAAGCAATGAGCTGCACGGGGATCCATAATGTGGCCGTTCACCGGGCAACAGAGGTGACAGAAATCCTAAATTCAGGCGTTTGGAGACCAGTACACGACTTCAGATTGGCTATCGCATTTGAAAGCTGTTGGAGAAATGGTGCATAGCCAGGGAAGAAGGCTGTTGAACACATCTGCAGCCAGTGGGAAGCTCTGAGCATGACGATGCTCACATGCCTACGGGGGAACCCAAATGGCTGGAATCTGGGATAAACTTCGACTCTCTTTGACTGCGAGGAAGCCACGTGACCATGTTCAAAAATTGTTGCATGTTTCAATTTTCAACTTGAACACAATAGCGTCGTTTCTTCCACACGCCTTAAAACAAAAGCGCTGAACCAGTTAGTGTGCCATTCTGGGTGGATACCCAGAGCCTGCGGATTCGACTCTCATATGGTGCCACTAGCAATGAGCAAGTAAAGGAGACGTTGAACATAAACAGCACTTCGGTTGCACGATCAACCTCGGTTGATGCCAAGAATATTCCCACATGCGAGAATCAATCCTGGAGTGGCCAGGAGACACGAGGCCTGAGGGTGCAAGGGATATTGAGAGTGCGCGAGGATGTAAACGGAGGATCATGAGGGTAGGCCAGATTTGGAGACCAGGTCAGAGATTCAACAAGCTATTTTGGGATTTGAAGCCAAGAGGGTCATGAGAGAAGCAGGCCTTCAGGCCTATTTCTAACTATCCAAAAATACCCCCTTAGAGGCCCATCAGTCAACCGGGAGCTCCTGCCTTAGGTGCGCTCCTGAAGGCAGCTTTCATCAAGTTGTAATTTCTTATTTCCTGTTGTTTCCAATCTCATGAGATACAAATGTGTTGAATCTCAGTCGATGGGTCTGGTCTGTTGACATCCAAACCTTGCTCTCCTCCAAGTTGCGAGAACTTGCCGGAGGGTTCTCGAATGATCTCCAAAAGACTTGTAGATGTGTTTGAGTATCATCCTGATTTGCATATTTGAAATTATCTTATGATCGTTGGAGCAAGTGGAGTCCTCCAGCATGTGACAGACATGTGAGAGGATCTGAAATGTACCTGAAAAGGAAGGACTTTGCCCAAACCTGAGTAGTGGACCTCAAAAGTCGGTCATGGGGTGCGATTGATTTATTTAGTACAGTAACTCAGACATCGGACTGGTGCTCTCATCTGTCATCAACTTCAACTGATGTCGATGTCCGATGCACCCTTATGCATGCAGCCTCTAACCTCTTGAACCCTCGTGAACCAAGCCCTCGTCATCGGCCTCCATAATGCGGGCTTCGACCTTGTGTTTCTTGTTGATTCAGAAAGCGTGGGAGTCGGCAATGGCCGCTATGACCTGACTCAATGTTGGCTTTCTTTTTCCTTCCGAGTTGCTCATCGCCATTCCTGCCTTGCTCATGCTCCTCGATGCCCATTGTTTACAGTATGTTCTGCTTTTCTTGTTTCTCTTTCCCTTTTTATTATCTGTTGAAGACCTGGCCATCCTTCCAGTGAGATGTGAAGCAATTTACTTACTGTAAGAAGATTTCGAGGAATTGATGGTCGAAGGACATACAAAAGATGTATCAGGTGCACCTGACTACCGTAATTTCACCTTGATTTGCCCCAACAAGAATTTTGAAGAACAGCAGCGCGCTGCCACCACCGGTGAGGGCTAAGGTCCAACTGGACTCCTCTTCCTCTCCAAGGAGCCGATTGGACCCTCGTCCTCCAGTTTTCCTCCCCGCTCGTTCTCGTTTCTCCTTCTGAGCTCCTCTATGGTGTTGCACAGGCTTAACCTTGCACAAATTCAGGAATATTGAGAGTCTGCGGCATGTGCTGAACCTTTTTGGTGTGCGTTGCTTCTTTACTTTGCGAGAGATCGTCCATGATAAACACTATTTTTGACAGCTCCAGTCTACCCTCAAACTGCAAGAAAATGTATTGAGGATTGTACAGCTTGTCAGTGAGCACAGTGCCAACAATGGTATCTCATCGCAGGCAATCCAGGGGCCCGGACCTCATGGGACCCAGATACGGAGGTGAGATGAGCATTTGGAAGTGGGAAATCAGGAGGTGGGGGTGTATCGGGTGATGCTGCAGCGGGATTTGGAGGAAGGCAGAGAGACCACACAATGCCTACCAGTGGACGACTGTCGTCCCTAGACGGACTCAGATGCCTTTGTCAGTCTGGTCCTCAGGCCGATCCTTTTGCCACTGCATCGTCTTCTGCTGGCCAGAGCGGAAGCACATTTCCATGCACCTCTTAGTTTTATTCCACTCCCGTTATCGATGTTCCTCCTCCTGATGGAAGAAAACTTCTTGTTTGGGGATGGCATGGAGCAATATCACTGTCAACACCAGCTGGCCATCGTACCCACCAGTTTCTCAATGCCAGCACCTGTGGACTCCCTCTCATCAATGTGTCGCAGCCATATGCAGAGCACACTAACATGCTTGTTCATGCATGAGGCGATCCCCCATTCAGAGCCCTTCGACTGGTCTTTTGGTGCCTTCTGTCTTCCTGTCTTCTCACCTGACAAGTGCGCATACTGCGGCATCTTCTTATCCCCCGTGCTGTTATCGACGTACCCAAAACTGCTTCTGCAGGTGCATAACAATGCTCTCTATTCCATCCTCCTATGCCTCTACCGCTTCTACTCATCTCCTCAGCCTATGCTGTCAACGGTTGTACCGGCATAGCTGGCAATACGCCAGCTCCATCTTCCCAAACCTCTGAAGCTTTGCATGTGTCATGCACTTCTCAATTCCTTTGATGGCATGTGAAAGATCGTAGTTCGCTCATCGGCAGCGTTGAGCCATTCGACAAGCTGATGTGCTGGCAGGTTGTCGGTGCTGAGGGCAGCGAGCACCTGTTCATCTTGTCTACTTCTTGTCATCATCGGAGAGAATGGGAGGTGGGAAGAGTATGGGAGACCAGAGTGGACTGGGGGATGGTTCGATGAACCAAGCGTGTGGGTTAGGTAGTGGTGTCTTAATTGGATTGGGTGAATCGAGCTTTCTTGAGTTCAGTGTGCCTTCCTTTTTGTTACGCTTGTGTAGGTATACGTAGCCGCTAGCGTCACCTTTCAATTTACCATTTTCTTTGACATACAGTGATTTCATGAAATGATTATTGAGTCTTGATGGAGATATTGTAAAATATACTGTACCATTTCAATCAATTCGACACAGGGTGTGACTTGTGACCACTGTGTCGAATTTATGAATTCGACATCCAACAGAAAAGGCCGTGACCAGAGCGAAAATTTCGACATTTTGTTTTTTAGGGTAGTTTCGCCGGATGCATTCGACAGTCATTGGCAGAACATGGGACAGCCACCGAAATTCGACAAAATAGAGAAGTCTGCTCCAGGTTGTAGGTACATTTCTATCTCTATACCGCTCTCAATCTTACCCCCCTTCCAGCAATATACAACATTGCCCAGTCAAACAACCACATTGCAATTTGCAGTGCATGCTCTGGTGGGGGATCCGACCAACCTGATGGTACATACCTTGTGTCTTTCCATTCTGAATGTAGCCTTACACAAAGAGTCTACAGAAGAACTAGACTCATACAACTGTGAAGGCGTGGTTGCAGTGTGGGACAAAACACTTCAGACACTGCCTGGCCACCATCGAAAACTACCCAGCCAGGAAACTGGGGAATACAAGTACTACACCGTGGAGGATATCAAGTTTGACCCTTGCAGGTAAAGCTCAGGTTTTGCCTTTGGTCTTCTCAGACTAACGTATTCTTACCTAGCTCTGCAATTGTGTCATTAGGCAATGACAAAACCATACATATCTGGATGCTGGATGAAGATACCAGCAAGTATGTTCAGGACAGTATCTGTAAGCCCTTACCATATCCCCATAACTTGCATCCTGAAATACCACCCAGGGCCCTACTCTGCTGTCCCCCACAACATTGCATTCAAGCCAGGCGAATTAGTCCTTGCCGTTGCAAAGCGGTTTGTCCTTCTTTTCCCCTTTCTGCCCATGATCACTAAACCCCCACCCCCACACAGGAAAATATTCATATACTCCTCTGCCACCAAAAATGCCACATGCAGTGAGCTCAGGCTCTTTCTCCCATGTGCCAAGCAGAATGTTGGTGCGATTGCATGGGGCCATGGATGCGCAGCGACTCACCTGTATGCATCATCTGAGCCAAAGACCGAGACCTTCACAGGGTTCCACAAGGCATTTGATGTCACCACGGGTAGGGTTTTGTGTGAATTTGATGCTGGAGGTGCAAGAGATTCAATGGGTATTAGTGAGGATGGTGGGTGTTTTTTCCTCTGAGTTTCCTTGCATTATACTGACATACATCATAGGCAAGCTCCTCGCCCTCCTCACACATGGCCTCTCCTGTATGCACACTTTAGGCCTCTATGACCTTGCACATATTGGCACATCCACACCTACTCACAGCACCTTGCTCTTGCCCTTTCCCTCAGCCATTGAAGGTGAGGTGAACAGTACATCATTTAGCCCAGATGGAATATTATATACCTTGCACTGGGAAGGAATGATAACACGACACATGTGTATGATGTCAGGAGGATGGACCAAGTATTGTATGAGTGGGAGCATTGGGGTGCAGGGAGGGTGTATCCAGGGAAGGAGCCAGAGTATGGGGTTGTACAGGTGGAATAGGTGGGTGAGGTGTGGAGAAGGGGATTAGGAGTGGGAATAGGGTTGGGCGCGGGAAGGCGAGGGCTGGGGCTTGTTACAGGTGGAAATGATGGTACGTGTAACACTGTTTATAGGAGAACATAGAGTTCTGATACTTTTTTTTGTTTTAGGATGTATACGGTTCTGGGACCCTCTCCGAGCAGCAGAGGATGGTCGGAATGGAACAGTGCTGGGGGAGTCTACATCAGATGTTGGGTGTTTCTCTCTTGGGGATAGGTATAAAGGCGAGCGCGACCTTGTTATGTGAGTCACCACTTGACTGTTTTATTGATCTTGCTGGTTTTTTCTTTTCTTTGCTGATCTGTGTATTATGTGTGGTAGGGGTGATAATTCTGGGGAGGTGCGGGTATTTCATGGTGTGCCAGAATGTCTTTAAGTTGGTGTGGTGTGGAGTGTACAAATTAGCTGTGCTAGGAACTCGCCTTTCTATGGGCTTCATGACCATGCACAAGGAAGAGTGCTCATGCACTCTTCCTCCTCATTGCTCAATATCTCCCCATTCCTCGTTCCTCCCTTGTACCCTTTACCAATCACTTCCGCTATTCCCTACTTGCTTCCGCTGTCACTTCCATACAGCACCTCAGACCCTTGTATGTGCCACCATCACATGACCTTCACTATATATACACCTGCTCGACATGATCTTTTGATATTCAATATATATTGTGTTCTAGCTCTGCTTTTACTCTCTTAAGTGTTGGGACCTCGCCTTACAATAAGATTAGATTAGATTCAGCTTTCCCTTTTCCCATGTTTCCTTTCATTCTCTCACTTACTGGCACTCTTTCAGCCACTCATACACTACATTCAGATCCATTTACATATTGCATGAATACACTTGCTTGCACCTACGTTCTATGCATGCTGCCTGCACGATTCGAAGCATTGTCCTTGGAACTCACAGTCTTCCTTGTCCTCACATCTGGAGCCCACTGCAAGGGGACAAAGCTGTTGGACTTGGCTTTAACCTCTGCCCCATGCCCGACTACCCTGTTTCCGACCATCCACCATTTCCTTAGCACCACCCAATAGTGCTCCCGGGTCGTCGAGACTAAAACTGACAAAGAAAGGGAAGGAACCTGAACTGCCACCACCACCAACAAGAATTCTACCGCACAGACCGGGACTTCCAAGCACATCAGCCACACAAGCCATACATGCACCACTCCCACTCAAGCCGCTCCTGAAGTTTTAGAACCCAATAGAACCCGCACAAGTCGCTCCACCTGCCAGCAAAGCTGCAGAATGAAGAAAGCCAAGGGGAGAATCAGAGAAGACAGAACTTGAAAAAGAAGCAAAAGATGCACGAGGTAATAGCGATGTCTCAACACTAACTGACAAAGAAATTTGGCAGGAAGCACCACTGCCACCTGAGCACAATAAAGAACAAAGAAAGCATATCCCGACACACCACCACCACCAACACCACCAATACCAGTACCAATACCACCTTTGACACTACCCCCAACATGACTGATAATACCAATTTCAACAATGGCAGCAAAAGGAGTTTCCGCGATGCCGATTGCGGGTTTGAAGCATGCACCAAGTTTTGACCCAGACGACCCGACCGAGCTGATGGAGTTTTTGGATGAGTTTGAGGATCTGGTAAAAGGATGCGAGCTAGAGGATCTGGTAAAAGGATGCGAGCTAGAGGTCAAGGTCAAGGTCAAGATGGTTGGTAAGTATACAAACAAGAAGACGAAGAGGTTCTAGGCAACTTTACCTGGATACAAGATGCTTGATGCACACCCAGGTGCAAAGAAGGGTTTGCGCCACTTTACGCAATGCGCCTTGGAAACCCTCAGTGAGACTAGCGTTACTAAATGAATCACCTGTGAAGCAGATCTTGTCCATTATTACCAGGAGTTCTGGCCGATCCAAGGCTGATCACATTAGCGCTGGAGAAGGAGAGCAAGATCAGCAAGGAGGAGGAGAATCGCCTCTTCTGATGTGGGATTTACAGAAAGTCACGTATAAAGATCGAGCTTGAGATTGAGTGCCAAATGGAGGTTCCAGAAGGGAAGGCACATATGACATCGCAACAACTACGGCACTGCGGTCGACCTCAAGATCACAGGTTGCAGACTTTGCAGGACTTGGGCACCGCATGCGTTATCTCAGTCAGCACTCATTTATTTCTTTCACTTTGGCGTTTCTATCAATATGATTTACTCACAGATTACCGCGGTCGACCACAACATTGTGAATCATCAGGTTTGGAGATAGGAAAAGGGTATCGTTTCTTTTCTTTGCATTATTCTGCACCGTCTAAATGTATTCTACACAGGGGAAAACAGCACAGTCACAGTGAACACACTCAGCATTTCATTTGCTTTCAGGAGTCAGGATGGCCATGCAACAATGTCGTGCCACACAACGCGCTCCTCGTCCTCCACCGATATCTGCCCCTCCACCACTCCTTCTATCTCTCCCGCCATGCTTCGCCACGACTTCCATCGTATGAATGGAAGTGCAATTCACGATCTGGCAGGTCATGCGTTATGGGTGTTTGCTTCGAAGCCCTTGTTGTTTCTGGCCTCAGTAAATCAATGACGCACAACCACCTGCACAACTACTGCCACGTCAACACATACAACTCTTTGATGAGTGAACAGGTGATTGGTGCAACTGTGGGCCATTCTTGTTGCCGGTGCTGCTGTCGGCAGTACCACATGCATGGAATCAGTTTCGGGACTTGCTGACGATGTTTATAGGTTGAAGTGCGCAGGTACGATGAGCTTATATGGCAGCTTAGTACAAGCAGAGAGTGCAGGAATCTAAAGGCAATACTCACCAGCAAGCATTTCACATCTTACTGGTCCTGTTAGAACAGGCAAGGTGCAAGGATGTCTAGAACAGCCAGCAGCTGAAGTCCGAAGTGAGAAACTAATTTATTGCTAGATAAACTGAAGTACTTGCCTGAAGTCCGAAGTGAGAAACTGGGGACTTCAGGAGGAAACTACCTAATTATATATATGTGCACACAAGGCTGTGTCGACTCAGGCTGAATACCTATGCCCGATGCCCTCATTTCTGTATTTGCCATGAATGCATGGTTTAGACCTAATCTAATCCAGAACAGGCCGTCTGAGAACAGTGCAAACAAAAATTAGCCATGGCAACAACGAACACCACAAATCCACCGCAAATGACCATCCACGAGCCGCACAAAGACTCACTGCAACAAGGGACCCTTAATGCACATACACACAGACTGGTACATACCACAATGGCACGCTGTTATTCATGCAAACTCATTTTCATTCACAGTTTTTAAAATCTATCTTGTAAAGTGGGCCAGTGCTGTGCATGGCAGATACGAGTCCAGACAATTTTGAGTTTGGCAGGAAAAATTGCAAATTTTCAAGTTACCAAGTATCATTGAAACAGTTTTGCAATTCTCTGCTGCAAATAAATACAAATATGTACAAACATAGTCAAGTACTAGAGCCAGACAGCATTCAGTAAATCATAGATATCTACTCATTATACATACTTATTGAGTGATGGTATGATAATTGCCTCATACAAAATCCAGCTACAGTGTGATTAGATGATGCAACTGTATTCTCAGAATATTTGAAGCAGTTTGCAGTTCATTACAGCTATGTAAGTGTGAAAAAGGCAAAATATAGAGACTATTATGCACATTTCAAGCTCCATTATATATCCAATAATTATGCAAAAAGTGATGTACATAGCAGACATAGCCATTGATCTTGCCTCTGAGTTGTATAGACAAGGAATTCAAAATGAGTGAGAAAAGTCAGGTATGGACAACAAAGTAAATCAATGAATAACATTGATCAAGCCAACCTGGTCTGATAAAGAACGAGTCTTCAATAAATTGAAGGACTCGTAAACAGAGCCCCAAAAATGTTATTGACAATAAGTTCAGTATGGCAAAAATAGCTTAAAAATGAACTTTTACTGCCATGCCACTAATTCTGTTCAAAACTTTATATAGGTTAGCCCAGATATAAAAGACAATGCACTTTTTAGTATTGAAGAGGTATGAGATCAGTGCATGTATTTTGGATATGCAAAATGCAATTTGGTGTAGGAAGAGTGCTGGGTAAGTCTGTGATATTTTCCAAATTTCTCAGCCCCATATATGCCCATGCTCAAATAAAAAATATGGCCAAGGCTAGCCACTGCCTAGGAATTTTCAGCATTTTCCGAGACATTCTTGAGCAAAATTGGTTGAGAAAACTCCACTACGATGAAAATTATCAATCAATTAAATAATGACTTACATTGGTCCATACAAACTGGTCTGATAAAGAACGAGTCTTCAATAAATTGAAGGACTCGTAATTCTACCGCCCGACATGATACACATGCATGGTATCGCACCTCCTGATTCGACAAGCGACAATCTCCCATGGAGTTCACTGGCATGCATAGGAATGGAGAAGAGGAAAACGCACCATCATGATAGGTGCAGAATGCTGCCGCCCTGTCTTTCCTACTCACCATTATTTTCAGGTGCAACATTGACGGTTACCAGAGCCATCTTCCCCTCCCATATATGACAAAATCATAAGAGCCAAGACTCGACACCTCAAGGACGCCATCGTACTATGCAGAGCACTGTGCGCGGAGCTGTTCACGACCTCAGCCAAGTCATCGACAATAAACTGAGTTGTACAATCACCGTGCGTGCAGCGGCCCATTCTCTCTTAGCCTATACTCATAAACACCTGCAGTGGTGATAGCCTCTCAGCTAGTCTATCGCAATGGTGCCAATGCACAGCAGCTTAGCACAGAGTGCAACGTGGCAAGTGAATGGCAAATGTACGAGAGACAGACAGAGAGGCAGAAACGTGAGGTAACCATGCAGTGGCCCATTATCTCCATTCGTCACTGACTCTCCTTTTCAGAAACAATAGCTTTCAGCTGGGAGATCGCAGCATACACACAACAAGCTCTGGCAACCACGACACCCCAATCATCACTCAAGATGAGCCTACGTACTTTCCTATACCCCACCAAGGTCAAATGGTAATGGAGACAGCTGCGAGCGATGCAGCCTGTCAAGCAGCATGGCCTCGGGGTCGTTCCATGGGGATTTGAAAAGATGAGAGAGATGGAGTGGAATGGTGTGATGTGAGTCAGTACAGACAAAGGAGAGGGACAGAAGCGACAAAAAGGTAGCATGACACAATCCAATATGAAAACTTGCAGGCCCCAAGCTCTGGTTGAAGGCATGCAAGGGGCTTAGGCTGACTTGACACAATACCCTAGCGTACGTGCATATATTCACTCGTCGCCATAGCCCGACCACACTGTATATAGAAAACAGCCTTGAATGACCGGCAATGTCGGAGGGGATGAAGGGGATGAAGGGGATTTTGGATGGTCAGGCCTTTACACCAGAAGTCCGGGATGTGGGGAATGCTTTCATATGAGAATCGTGAGAACTGAGGTGTTTAATATCTTACTCCGTCCTTATTGACAACGTAAGTGTGATGATGATGAACCTCACCAACCAAGTCCGCTCTATCGCTCAAGTGACGAAGGCCATTGCCGGTCGTGCCTTGACAAAGAAGGTTGAGGTCGACGTGCATAGGGAGATGTTCAAGTTAAAGGTGACGGTGAATAGGATGGCCAAAAGTTTGAGCGTGTTTGCTGATGGGGTGACGAAAGTCGTGAGGGAGGTAGGCGCAGAGGCTCGCTTGAGCAGCCAGAGGAGAGTGACGAACATTGGGGGGCACGCAAAAGGACTCGACCGACAACGCAAATGCCATGGCTGCGAACATATGTACATAGCTCTTGCACTGCTCTTCAATGAGCTGATTGCTGCTTTCCAGTTGACCTTGCAAGTTCCGAGTTCAACTTGTTGAACGAGGTCTTATTGGGTTTGAACCGGGGCCCCATGGGAAAACCTTCGCACTTTTTTTCCCATCAAAGCCCGGCCTTGACCCATCATTGTTTGGCATCAAAAGAACCAGCAAATAATGTGACAAGTCACAACCATTGAACCAACCAAGCGAAATAATCACGAAATTGAAATGAGCCTAACTTTGCCTCGGTCACTTACATGAAAGTCATCAAAGGCAAGAATTGATGAAGGGAGGGGGAAAGGTGCATGGCAATGCTAAGGAGATGGTGGGAACATTCTTGAAGGATCGGATTCAGTTGTCGGGGACAACTTCCTTGTACGCTCTACTATCTCAGCAGAGGACTCATCACTGACACAAACGACCTCTTCCATCCACCCAAGTCCCTTAGAACCTGTCGAGACCACCCAGACATCACTGGTGTAGTCAAATTGCTGCCCCCACTATTCGTCTCATTGCTGGACTCCACACTGATCAACTGATCGTGCATGTTTCCAATGCCCTCGGGCAGAACTGACCTCAACACCATGTCTCTCCATCGCAGGTTATGATGCTGCAGCTTTAAGCGCTCACGGTGCCATCCTGGATTATTTGCCAGCTACATCCACCCTGGACATTCCCCGGTGCCTACTCCAGATCCAACGATGCTGCAGGCAGAAGACACATCTGCCAGTGGTAATGTTTCCCTCACCCCTAGAAGATTCCTCCTGTTCCTCTACATCCATCGATATGTCTCAATTCCAAATGGGATCTGCATGGCCCAATCAAATTTTCATCCCGCCATTCCTCTCATCGCTGGGACTCCCTTCAACACCGATCGCCTGATCGTTCGTTCCCAAAATATCTAGTCAAGCAGAATTTGTTTCAATGCTTTCCCTCCTCCCAGAGTATTTTGGTAGTGCAGTGATGAAGATACCTGACACATGCTCAGCAATGTGTGCTTCGTTGTGCTCAATGCAATTTTGGCTTTGAACCCTAGATCTGTCGCTCACTCTGGCTTCGCTGGAGCACCAGGTCAAGCCACTTGCCCCGTTGCAGCTCTCAAGTGCATATTGGACATCAACAGTGATGCCGACGGCCCTCTTTTCAAGCAAGCTCAGATGCTTATTTTTTATTCAATCAATTCGCGACGCTATCCTCAGTGCGGGAATGGACCCCTCTCTCTTTGCAGGCCACAGCTTCTGCTGCCGGATGCTCAGATTATGAGCTTCAACTACTCAGCCATTGGCGCAGCGATGCATCCAAACTATACATTGAGGTCGACACACATCACCTCTTCCACATCTCCTCCAGCCTTCATTGGACACATCCTCATTCTGGTGCTTATGAAAGTCAAAGCCTTCTACACCTCCTGCGTTTCCCCCATCTTGTTTCGATACATGGTAAGATGTCCTCCTCACCAGCACATCCTCTCGTCATCGTCACCTCTGCTGATCTCAATGCCGAATGAATGTGATTTCATGACAACCTCTCATTGACTAGCAATTCTGAGTACCTACAACTGTTTTCTTTCTCTTCCTCCAGTCCCCCAGCATTACCAAGTCGAAAGAAAGATTCTCCTGACCAGACCAAATCTGCTTCATTGCCACCCTCATACTGCAGACTTGTTTTCACGACGATTGCATAATTGTTCACCGCTTCAGGTACTATAATCTATCCAGATACATTTGTAGTACTAGATGATGATGTTGGACATACCAATGACACCTTGATTATGGTGATCAAGTGCGATGTCGAGGAGATAACAGTCAGATGGCCTCGGCAACAAACTCCTTCACCTCCAGCTCGAGCGCTGTACCCAACGGCTCCTTCTCCATTGTCACTGCCATCTCCTTCCGACACAGAGAATGTCGTCCTCATCATGTTTCTTCAAGACTATGGTACCACACATGACCAAACTCGGACCTGCCATTCAACGGCCTGCATGACCAAGTATGAACTATTGCTGTGTCACCACCATCGCCATCGTGAGAGGCGACCTCTTGCGGTGGAAAACATTATTGGCGCTGCCGTCTCTGGCGAGATGCTGAACCTCATCAAAATCATCGACGAGTGATTGATTAACCAGGAATCTTCATGGCGGAGGTGAAGAAGGTGAAGAAGGTCACGCTGGAGGTCGGAGCTGAAGGAAGGCTTAGAGTGCAGATCGAAGTTGGGAATGTACAAGGGATTTAGCAGGAGATCACGTACGTACTCCGCTGTTCATTGGATTACTTTTCGTGATGCCGACATGCATCCACCTCTCCAGAGTTTCTGTGAACATCATGATCAGCAGCCTTACCGCCCAATTACGCATCTTCGCCCAAATCTCTTTAGTAGCGATGGATGGCGACTTCACCCGGTTCATCGCAGTCGAGGCTTCAGGTGAGATAGGCTCATTGAAGACTCAGATCAACCAGATGGTCTTCAACTTGCGTGACAGTATCCAGAAGGACACGGCGGCGGAACTGCGAAGCAGGAGCAAGAGTGAGTTCCTGGTAAAAATGCCGCATGAGATCAGGTATGTCTTCCCTTTGCCTCACCGCTGAAGAGAGATGGAGCTGACTTCGTCGATCGCAGGGCAGCAATGAATGGTGCTGTTCGCATTGGCGGAGTTGATGCTCAGTAATGATTTGCACAGGTTGCAATGGGAGACCTTGCTCCTCATTCACAGTCTCGCATGTTTGCTGCTCTTGATTATTGACAATTTCTTGGGTATCTCAAAAACTATGTTTTCAATCCATCCTACTCTTTTGTGTAAACTCTGATGATGTTTGACCCCGGTGGATAGCCAAAACCGGCGGGATGACAATGGAAGCCGTCCCCTACTCCCTCCGCCAAGTGGTGTTCAGTATCATTTGGGCTTCTCAGAGCAACCTCGACTTCACGTACGACGTCCAGTGTGATGCCAGAAGCGCTATGAAGCTCAGGTCCAGCAAGACGCCACGGAAAGGGCGCATTGCACTGAGCACTTGCTTGCTCACTCTGGATGGTCAGAGTGTTGCTCTCAGGTTCTGCGTCATGGATACGGGCATCGCTGATCTTCGACATGTTCTGCTGGACAGACAGCTCAATGATAAGGGAGAGTTTTGTTCGCCATCATTTGGGATTGAATTCTGATGCCGTGCTTTACAGGCATATGGAGGCGCGATGGGATGAGGTGGGCAAGGATGCTGAACATTGACTTGGATGTCTCGCTTCTGAAAAGGTCCCTTAGAGAGTACGATGCGGTAATTTTTCTTGAGTTTTCAGTTTATCGTGTTGCTGATCATGTTTGCTATCTCTGAACCCAATCCAGACTGCAACAGCATACCCAAAAAGTCTAGCCATCCTCTCATGCTGCGACCGCATCAACAGCAATTCCAATACCAGCCACGTATGGTCCTTCCTCTGGTCAAGCACCGACGGCGACTGCACGGCCACCTCCCATTCCCACTCCAACCAAGGCCCTTAACCTCAGCAAGAGCCGCTCCACCGCCGGCTGCAGCACTTCAAGTCTGAATCCTGTGCCTGCACCCATTTACCCAGCACTGTTAGTGCAGGCTCTGCCTACCATAAGATTGCCAATCACGGCCATCAGCATGGGGATGCATGAGGACGAGATCCTGACATCTGCTGTTGGACGTGGGAGACCTTATTAACTGTGTCAAGGAGGAAGCAATAGTTTCTTGCCAGATTGAGCAGCAACTGAACAGCAAGCAGTACATTGGACTTTGACCCTGGCAATCCAGTACTAACCCACTGACTCAAAAGTTAGTTCAGGTGCACTCTGGTTGCTGAGTAGTTCTGTAATGAAGTCTATTTTTGAGGTCCCTACTTAGCAGTTGAGAGTGTACTAGCATCTACAAAGCGCCCAGAGGATGTGAAGGCCTTCTTTGCATCCTGCCCATAATCTGTGTGGCCAGAGTGGCCATTGGCTTTGGCATCACTCAGGGTAGCATGGCCAGTCTCAGAGGACTGGTACATGGAGGCCTGATTGAAGTAAACAAGGCTTCCCCTACCGTCGATCTCCTCATCAAGAGGCCTGGAGTTTGTGCAAGTGGGTCACTCATCACCATGGGTGATGACAATCTTGAGGTCTAGATGAGAGTTAGCCCTAATATTCAAATTAAAAGAAAGCTGCTCACCACTGATGTCGATGTTGAAGTGAAAGAGCAGGGAGGAGGGATATATTGCAGCTACCCAGGGAGGGAGCTCAATAACCACTCCTGCCTCCCACAGAACTAGCCAAGTTCTCATTCTATGGTTGAACTTTGTGCCTGATAAAGCAGCTTCAGACCACAGCTCTGATCCTTAGTTGAGCATACTCACCTGGGACTTGGTAGACTAGAAGGGCACAAACCCCCACAATGTTTTTTGAATCTACGTGGGGGAGGCAGTGTATACGGCGCTGCCCAGAGAACATTGCATAAGTTCCAAAAGAGCCCAAAGAGTGGGCTGATTCCGTATCTTTTCTTGTGCCACTCTGCTGACTCCAAGAATCGGTGTGCAATGCCTGGAAAAACTGTTAGAACAGGCAAGGCGCAAGGATGTCTAGAACAGCCAGCAGCTGAAGTCCGAAGTGAGAAACTGGTTTATTGCTAGATAAACAGAAGTACTCGCCTGAAGTCCAAAGTGAGAAACTGGGGACTTCAGGAAAAAACTACCTAACTATATATATGTGCACACAAGGCTGTGTGTACAGTAGAGGCTGTGTGCACAGCAGAGGCTGTGTGTAACAGGAGAGTTGTGCAGTGCAATGCAGTGCATCAAGTCTCCTGGAGATGAAACAGGAGTGTGCACAGCAGAGCTGTGCATCAGGTAACCTGGAGATGAAACAGGGAGATGCACTGCACTGCTGTGCATCAAGTAATCAAGAGATGAGATGGGAGTGTGCACTGCACTGCTGTGCACCAAGTAACCTGGTAATCAGGTAACCTAGAGACGAGACAGGAACAGTTTCTAACAAAAACTAGGTCAATGAGTGCAGAAACCCATTTCCTGGAAAAGGCCAATCAGGCACTCAAATTTTGGAGAACAAGAAAGGCTTACATGATCCACAGTATCAGCAGATTCGCCAGGAATTGATTGACTTTCTCCAGGTTCTCTCTGTGCCACTCAGTAAGATGAGGGACCTGTGGATGAGGAGAGTCAGTAGGGCTGGTGGATCAGCAGAATGCTAGCCCACCTTTGCATACTGCCGATAGTGGCCTATGATGCAAGGGAAGTGAGGCCCATGCACATTGCCCTCCTGCTTCTTCTGCAACCGAGGGTCGCTCAACGAGTCGTGCAGTAGGTGCTCTACTGCGGCGTGGAACTCCTTGGAGCCCTCGGACAGCCAGGATGCAGGAGTTGTCCGGTAAAAGAAGACCCGGTGTTCATTGTCAAGGAGCAATGCAGGGGAGTCACTAGTGGATGAGGTTAGTAGCCGGCTTTCAAGGGCTATGAAGGAGACTCACACTTTGTAGGAGACCTAGAAGAAGGTCGCCACCTGAGCATAGATGGCTCCACTGATGTAGTCCTGGACAACCTCCTCACGGAAGCTTTTTGGAGGCAGCAGGCCATGCCAGCCAGTCGAGACGTGCAATCCGTTTTCCTGAATTGAAAATGATGGGGAGGTGTATGCCTGCGAACACTTCAGCCACTTCAGGAGGAGCTGCATGCTCCACGCATTGCTTGGCTCACCGTGCGCCTCAGCCAGCTGCACGCCCCCTTGAGGCTTTTTGCGGCGCGCCAAGTAGGTCACGCTCGACTGCTCGCCTCGCCTCTGACGAGCCATCTTCCAGTCGGGTCGATCGAAGGCAGAGGCTTGGAGCACAGGGAACGATGAGTACAAAGAGCAAATTTCATCACCGAGAAGTCTTTCTGCAGAGCCGCTGCTGTGCTGCTTGCGCTATTGTGAAACAATGTGTAAATTAGCAAAGACTTATGTTGGTAAGGAATAAAACTTGACGCACCTGCAGGGTATCCATATTTGGATCTCCCCTTCATCCCTCATCATTGTCCCATCCGTGTCGCCATCGCATGTCGCTTCTACAAGCAGATGAGGGCGGCGTGCCATCAATGAGGTGCCGAAACCTGGTACCTAATTAGTGAAAGAAAGCTCTGTCGAATGGAACTCAAGGGTTAATGTATATCAGCAACATAATAAAACGATTATGTGCCATAGTCTGACTCACAACAAGGAGGGAGTGCCAGTCTACCGGGTGGGCAGGAGGAGAAGCAGCAGAGGGAGAGCAGGCCTGGGATGGCAAGCACATTGCGTAGGGGATGCGACGTGCCTTCTAACAATGGCCTTAATAGAACCAGCACTGAGGATGAGGATGCCGATTAAAGTCACAATTCACACAATTGCTGATGCTTTTCGTGAGGTTACGCCATGAGAGATGCCTAGACATCTCAAGCACAATGTCTTCGATGTCAACTGATTCCATATTATGGGTCTCCCTATCCTCACACGCAGTCGTAGTGCTTGCCTTTGTAATCTCTAAATTGGCGCAAAAGTGCATTTCGAAGCTTTCCATTAATAATATCAGGGAGCTGATCTTCATACTTCATTGCTGTGATATCGTTTAATATCTCTAGCTCTCTGAATTCTTGTCTCAAGTACCCTGAAGCACCACATGTAATTTTATAAGAGTGGAAACCCTGAACAATAACTGTACCATCACTTGAAGCACTTCTAGATAAGCATGTATAATATGAACAATGATCTCTGCAACTGCTCAAGTCTACAACATTAATCAGCTGAGTTTTGCCTTGTGCTGCATAATCTGTCATGGCAAAATTAGGAAGAGCCAAGATTTGAGAGTGATTGACTTTCAATACTAATCCACTTAATACATTCAATAGACTTTGATGTTTTAGTCAAAGGTACAACATTCTCAGGCAAACCATGTAACTTGATTGTTTTGGCTGGTCTATCAAGCTTTACAAATAAAGTATCTAAAGTCAATTGACCGTCAGGTCCTACAGATGATTGCCATCCAGCTACATGGCCTTCTTGACCTTTTGTAATACATAGTTCAGTTGCGTCTGAAAAATAAGCTTTATCTGCTGTCAAATAACCACTTGTAGTAGCAGCTTTAATCTGTTCATGATTTATTGCGATTAAAGGAAAATTCTGATCAGTTTGAAATTATTTGTCATGATACATGAGGAGATGTCTTTTATGAGCTATTGAAGACAAAGGACCTTGGTGCAAAGGATTTCCGATACCACCAAAGCCATATGGAAACAACCAAGGCAGCATAGAAGGAAAACGTTGAGGATTTCCTTGCCCAAGGGCTCTGCAATAGATGGTATTTCTTGGGCGGATTGATCCATGGATGAACCAAGAACAGGGCCAATGAATGGTATGAGCACATGCAGCAGTTGTTTGATGGCAGCAGTAGGTTACCATCGGTCAGTCTTGATGCTGACAATGCCCAAGGGCCCTTCAGTAAGTGGTACTCTTTCAAAGTCAATGAGAGCGGTGTTGAAGATTGAACTGATAAAATCATATTCAGATGTAACATAGGAAAGATGGATTGCTTTCCATACCATTCACATGTGGCTTGCTGAAATACCATATAAAATAGGAAGGCCAATAAAAGAAAACAGCCAGAAATAGCGCAACAGAGACAGGTACTCTCATAGTGGTTGATTATCATAAGGAACAAGTTAAATATGTCATGTCAATGTCCAATGTGGTCACATGTATGACTTCTCATCCCAGATTCTGAACTTGATCAAGCATCGCCAAAATCACCGTTGTCCACATTCAAGCAACAAATACACACAAAAGCAGCAGCAGCATGAGTGATTGCAGCAGCAGTTCAGAAGAATGTCTGTTATGTGAAAGTCTGGAGGGCCATTTTCAGGGATGCAATTGGGAATTCCTGGGATATGTGCAAGTTGCGAGGGATATTGGTGGGGGATTTGCAGTATGGGAAAAAGATGGTGAAGTCAGGCTAGTTATGTGTCTCGAGTGCAATTCATTGTGGGGCCATGACATTGGCCAGGCATAATGGTTCAGTTGCATCAGGAAAAACCCTTAAAAATGAACTTTTGCTGCTGGACTAACAGTCCTGCCCCAACATTCATATAAGTTAGCCCAAACACACAAGGCAGTATGGCCTAACACAAAACTTCTGCTGCCATGCCTTCTCTCTGCGCTTTATTGTGCCATTTAACATTGTAGATGCATGATCAAACACACTTCTGATGATGTCAAATATACTATAAGTTTTTAGACTTGGTTTTGAGATGTAATCAGACACATAAGCAACAATGGCCTTGATTGCAGTGCCAGAGAGTAAACTTGTAACATCTGTATTGCAGCCAAATAAGTAGGTCACAATAGGAGTGAATGAGTTCAGCCAGATGAGTGGAAAGTGTGGATCTCTCTGGAATCTCTTGTCATGGTACATCAGCAAATGTCTCTTGTGTGCAATATCAGAAAGACGTCCTTTGATGTTAGAATTGCCAATGCCACCAAGTCCATAAGGAAACAACCAAGGCAACATCATTGGATACAACTGAGGATTGTCATATATGGTTATTGGATCTTTAGACTGTCCAATTGCAAGAACTTTGCCTCCACTGTTCAAATGCTTCAATGCAGTTGCTTTGAGCTGCTTGGCTGTTTTGTCAATGTACTCTGCTCCAGTGATACCATGCACAGTAAATAAACATTTGCCAGTCTCAGTGCCTTCTTCCTCTTCCATGTCATGCACAGCAGTAGATTCTGGCTCTTTGTTGGTCTCAGTCCTTCTGTAGTCAACAACAACTGGTATGCCATGCTCTGGATACTGCTGTAAATTTTGCTCTGAGATCTCCAGGTCAATATAATCTGCATGTTTTAGTTTGAGCCAGTTGAGTGCAATTGCAATTTTGTTTCTTCTGACCAACAGAGGAGTTCTTTCAAAGTCATCTGGTGTAGGATTGTTTGGACCAGTGTAAATGAATGCAAGCACCTCATCCAGCTCATCTATATGTGGAGGTAGAATGTCATACACCTTGATCATTGGACTAGCAAAAGCAACTGCATTAGCTCACATTTTGTGCATTCCAGATGAGACTTTGACAATGCACTTGTTGTGTCTGACTCTAGAAATCAGCAACTGCTCTGTGTATGTCAATTCTTGCAGTTCAGGTGGTACTTCTCCACACCATATTCCATTTGCAAGTGATAAAAGTGGCCGCTTTTCTTTCTGCAATGAATGTCTGCATTTATTGCATATGCTGTCAAGATTTGATACTATAGCTGGTTGTTCAATTCCTGTGACTGATTCATCATGGCTGGAGTGCTGTTTGCAAGTCACATCAGGATTTAGAAGAGGTTTCAAGTCCAACTTCAAGTTAGCAATTTTGTGCAGCTCAGAAACAGGTGTAAGACGTCCACAGGAAGCACAACCACTCTCAACAAAAGATTCGGATGCTGTGTCATTGCAGAAACCATCAATAATTGTTTTCTGCAGTTTTGCAGATGGAAGAGATGGTGGAAATGCATGTTTATCTCTTGACTTCTGTACAGCTGCAGCATTTGAAGCAGAATAAGTTGATTTACTAAGCTCATATTTTTTTAACTGCATTCCTATTTTGCTTTTTGTACTCTGCAGGATTTTTGTCCTTTATCTTTTGTGCACTAGCCAAATTTCGAGCTTTGGACTTTTCAGGATTTAGTTTACTATGCTTTTTAACTGCTGCTAGGTTGTGTTCTTGATGCCTTTCAGGATTGGCATTATTATATTTCTTGACTGCAGTCTGATGAGCAGCTTTATAAGTTGGACTTACAGTCTGATACTTATGCACAGCATTCTGTTGTGACAGTTTTCGCTTTTTTTCCAGTTCACCAAGTTCAATGACTTCAAACACAGAAGCATACTCTGGGCAATCCACACATTGATGTGCAATAATAGCCATCTGCAAATATTTTGATGTCATGTTACTATGTGTTCTAATGCTATGTGTAGCTGCAAGCAGTCTGAGGTTGACAACTGTCAATTTTTGAACTAAGGAGGCAAGTGAATAGTTGACAACTAAATAAGCTTTGTCAGATGGTTCTATTGCACAAGCTTCTTCTACTGGCATGTAATTGACAAACTTGCATATAATCAAATCATCAATGTTATCAACTGGATCATTGGGCATCAATTCAGAATATGTGAACATGTTATTTGCACGTCCTCCACCAATTAGACTGACTGGAATGTAAGCATGCAATTCAGATTGTGAGACAGTTGGACAAGTAATACAATATTTAACAAATAAAAATGCATACAAACAGTGAATAAATACAATAGCAATGCAAACTGAATTTCTCAGAGTTACGAGGCACTTTAGACGAGATATAGCAGCTATATAGTTATGCTTCCTCATCAAATTTCGCTTTAACTTGAGTTTGGATAATATGCACTGCAAATTGGCTTCAGAGAGTAAGCAATATGAGGTGAGACGAAATAGATTGAGCAAAATACATGCATACAACTTGAAAACAGGTGAGAAGTTAGCATAATTCTCATTTGCAGACTCAAAATTCAAAAAAGCGAGATTGGATTCATTTGGAGATAAAATACATTCAACAGCTTAATCACAGTCATAAATGCACACAGGATAAATAGACAGAGTAGAAGACATGGGATAAACATACTGGACATCAATGGGCATAGATTCAGCCAGCATAGCAGGTTTGGTGGATTGCATAATTTGCATAAAGTTTATAGTCATAGAGACTGAGTTTTTAGCCATAACGGCAGAATGCATAGAGCATATAGCAATGAATACATTTATAAAAAGTGATAGCATAATGCAAAGTTTAGAAAGCATGACTGCTTCCAGCACTGCAAGCAGTGCGGCATAAAATGTTCAGCATAAGCTACACAACAAAAAATGAGAACTGTACTCACCAGAAAAGTGGGTGAGGTAGAGAGACAACATAACTTGGAAGAGCAAATATTAGCAAATAGGCAACAATAAACCTCATGAATTTACCTAAAGAAATGGCCAAGTTATGAATTAATTTGGATTAAATGCTAAACAGCAAAATTGACTCACTATTTCTTGGTATTTGTCACTATTGACAAATGTGAATGGTGAGGAGTATTGCCTAAAAATGGAATCCAAAATGAGTATATTAATATCTGAAGAAACCAGTGAGAAATCAAAGAAATTAAATCTAATTTCTACTTTTGGCAATTATTTGCATATATATGTCAATATTGACACTCAGGGAATGTGGAGGACAATATCTAGAAGGGGTACAATGCAAAAAGAACCAACTGACTAAGCCAAATATTCCACAATTGATAAAAAGATTTGACAAAATACGTCAAATGGCACTCAGATGGTGGTGAAAGATGCAAAAAGTGTGTCAAATGCAAGTCCAGGGTATATATACTTGAGGGGACTTTAGGGCAGGTCAATATTACCATAAAAGGCAACTATTATTGCAAAGTTGATTTCAGTGCAATTGGACAACTCTGGAATTTGATATTATTTGACCTTATTTGTACTTATTTGTCATAGGGGGCCATGTAAGTCGGTATGAATTAATTCTAGAGGCTGTGTGGCGCGGCTAGGAGATGAGGGAAAGGGATTGGAACGCATTTTGCCTGCTAGACACGGTTCACAGATGGGATCTGGCTTCTGGGGCGAGTTTATCTCCATTCCAGTCTGGTGACTGGAATGGAGATAAACTCGCCCCAACCATGTCCTCCCTGACCATCTTCTTGACATCTGCATAATTGTAGTGTGCAAGACGATGATGCCAGAGGTTCAGATCGAGGGGACAGGTGGAGGAGAGATTGGCAAACTCCGAAATGGGTTCTGTAACACCATCCAGATAGGCAGAGATGTTGGAGTTAATGGTTGCACAGAATCTGATCTGTTTATCTCGTTTAAAGTCCATGGTTTCAGCACCAATGTGGATATTAAATCCTTTATGTTTGGTGAGATATAGACATGAGAGGAGATTGTTTTTGAGTTGTGGTACATGTAAGACTCTGGAGAACTCTACAGATCGGACTTCCTTTCCTCTGACAACTGGGTTAAAAACCACAGTGCCAACTCCAGCTGAATAAATAATTGTGTTGTCTGCTAACCTGATTGGTATGCGAAGGGGCTTGTAATTGTGCACCCAGTGACGATGTGGGGTCATATGAGAAGTGGCCCCTGTGTCTGCAACCCAATCAAAGTCAGCATCAAGCTGGAGTGGAGAGGAAAGATCAGAATGATCTGGGAGACGAGTACTTGCATTTCCAGCAAACTCTGTGACAGATTCTGGATTCTCCTTTGGAGCACCATCTGTTGCCTGGTTTGCAGCCTGATTAGCCTGCCCAGTGCGCTTTTTCTGCTTTGGCTTGCCCTGAGACCTAGAAGCATTCTGCTGAACAACTTCTTTTGCTTGTCTCTGGGCATCCCTAAATGCATAGCATTGAGTCATTGCATGACCAGGCTTGCTGCAAAATTCGCATGCGGGTTTTTGCGAAGTAGCAGCTGCCATAGCCATTGCAGAGACGTCTGCAGCATGCCTCTGACGCTGTGTCTCCTCTGTGTAAAAGGCCTGGTGCACAGAAGCTTTGTCCAGCTTGTTCTGCAGCATCAGAGCAGAGGTGAAAGTGCTATACTCTTCTGGAAGCGCTCTAATGAGGGCCATTGATGCCAGTTCAGAGTCTAGTTTGGCAATATCAAAATCTGCAGGGCGCAGATCCTGAACATGACGAATTGCCATTTCAACTCTGTTGATCAGAGTGTGCAAACTTTCATTCTCCTCCTTTCTGATGCAAAACAGGTCATCTCAGGCATTAAATCTCGTGCCAGGATGCTTCTGCATATGCACCTGCTCTAGTGCTTTCCACATTTCCACTGGTTTATCAACCAAACCATTAAAATGAACTCTCTGGTCTGGTTCCACCATAAGGTAAAGATGACCAGCAGCTTTGCCAGCCTTCTCTTCCCATAATTCCAATGCTGCCTCCTGTTCTGGAGTAGGAGGTGAAGACTGTGTGGGCGCTTTAGCAGCACCTGAAACAAGCCTCCAAAGACCTACAGACCTGAACCAGGCCTGCATTTCTCCAGACCAAGTGGTGTAGTTGGAAGAATTGAGTTTGGTGAAGTTGGGAGTGTGAGTGGACATTGTGGGCAATGTAGGGAGTGTTTGGTGTGCAGGAAAGCGTCAGGAATGCGAGGCGGCGTGGGGAGACATGTAAATGCGAGAATGCGACGTGAGGGAGGTATATGCAATGAGGGATTGCAATGCAATAAGCAGAAATGCGCGAAAACGCATGAAAATGCGAGTGGAAGTGCTGTTGCTCTTTGGTTTCTCCTTAACACCTGAATGCAGATGTGCTCTCCGGAGTATGGCAGCAGGAAGGCGAAGTATAGTACTGTAGACTAATGAACTTCCCAGTTGTGAGACCCCCAGGCTCAACGGAGTGACTACCGTCTGTTGCACTAGTGAGCTAAGGCTGCCTCTTTATATAGAGGTCAGACCCAACAGTTGGAAGCCCTTGTAAATAGAGGGGGCTGCACACACTATAAGAGTGAGAGTGTAACTCAAAAACGAGCAAGGAAGCGAGTTGGAGCAGAGGGGGATGAACAGAATCTCAAATAATCGAACTGTAGCTTGCTAGAGCGCGGGGCCCATAACCTGTTAGAACAGGCAAGGCGCAAGGATGTCTAGAACAGCCAGCAGCTGAAGTCCGAAGTGAGAAACTGGGGACTTCAGGAGGAAACTACCTAACTATATATATGTGCACACAAGGCTGTGTGCACAGCAGGGGCTGTGTGTAACAGGAGAGTTGTGCAGTGCAATGCAGTGCATCAAGTCTCCTGGAGACGAAACAGGAGTGTGCACAGCAGAGCTGTGCATCAGGTAACCTGGAGATGAAACAGGGAGATGCACTGCACTGCTGTGCATCAAGTAACCAAGAGACGAGATGGGAGTGTGCACTGCACTGCTGTGCACCAAGTAGCCTGGCAATCAGGTAACCTAGAGACGAGACAGGAACAGTTTCTAACAAACACTCTATTGACCATCCTGTGATTGCATTCAGTGCATCTGTGCTGTGTGACATTTTGGAGTGAATTCATCCAATTGGCAGTTGACACTGTGGCTAATCTATCTGCAGGGACAACAAAACTCCGATTTGAAGGCACTGGCTGCTCTGCATGGTTGCAATGAGTGCAAGTCATTTGTCTGGATGCAATTGACTCATTACGAGTCCTTCAATTTATTGAAGACTCGTTCTTTATCAGACCAGGTTGGCTTGATCAATGTGGTTAATTAATTGATAAAGTTGTTCACATTGCACTTTTTGACCCCAGTTTTTATAGTCATCAGTCCTTAATTTTACCCAATGTATGGGGCCATACCTAGCATGTTCTGTATTTTTTGAATAATATTTGGTGAGTTCTGTATTGAGCAATATTTCATACAATGACAACAATTCAGTACATTTACAATAACAAATGCATGAAAAGTTAGATTTGATATGTATTGCCTTGCAAATATTTGGAAGCATCCAGCATTTATTTGTCTTTGTTTGGTAATATTTGTAGATATTACCATTCATTTCTGATGTATTCTTAGGTACTTTTATTCATTCAAGATGTTTTCATACAGTATTTGTTGTTGTCTCCTTCTAAAAATGTATCAATGTCAGAAGATAAGGAAATGTATAGCTGCAAATGATGTACACAGATGAATGGTATACTTCTGACTTGCCAAACTGCCCAAATAATTGCAATAAAACTAGACAGTCATGCATTACTATGTCACCTTCTTTACTCATAACAGTTTATTTGTGATGCATTTAGGGAGCAAGTCATTTGAGGCATGCTGGTAATACTCACATAGTATTGCCTATTGTTTGTACTTTAACATTTGCAGTATTTTTCTCCAAACTCAATATGTCTGGACTCGTATCTGCCATGCACAGCACTGGCCCACCTCACAGGATTGACTTGGAACAGGTGTGTTGCAAGATCACCAACACTAATTCCAACTGGGCCTCTCGGATATTCAGTGGGATTCCTAAAGTGCAACACAGTTCTCAGCTGGTCTCTGATATGCTCAAATGGGACCTGGTTAGTGTGCATTGCATCAAATCCATGTGACAACATTGCAAGGTCAGAGTTGATTGATTGCAGCACATTTGACCATCTGTGTGGGTTCTGCTTCCAAATTGCATATAAAATGACCAGCAGTGAATCATATGCACAGCTCCAATTCAGTTCATCCCAAAGTAGTCCAGCAGGAGATGCAATATGATTGACAGCAGGATTGACTGCAACAGAGCCCTTTGCAGCAACAAATGCAGTTTTGGTCACTTTTTGAGGAGTTTGCTTTCCCTTTCCTTTTGACTTGGATACAATTTGCCAATTGTCACTCTCTGCAGTATTGAGCATAGGATCTGAATGTCTCCAGGCTAATGCAGCATCTGTTTTGGGTGGAGTATAGTTATTGCCCTTCCATAGTTTGTACTCCTTGATCAAATCAGAGCGCATAATTCCACTAATATGTTCAGGCAAATCCTGCTCAAAGCGCAGTCTGGTGATGTCATCAAGTATTTCCTGCTCACGGAATTCTTGTCTCAAGTAGCCTTGACATCCCCTGGTAATAACATTTGGCTCAAATCCTTGCAATATGACTGTTCCAGCAGCAGTTGCACTTCTTGACAATGCAGAGTAATATGACTGGTGAGAGAAACAACTGCTGAGATGCACAACATTAAATGGCCTTGTCTTTCCCTGAGCTGCATGCACAGTCATTGCAAAGTTGGGAAGCAGAAACACTTGCTGTCTGTCAACTGACTCCTGGTAACCATTGGGAAACATGTATTTGACAGTTTGGGAGCCTTTGACAACTGGAACAACATTTACAGGGAGTCCAGAAATTTGCACATCTTTTGGAGGATTGTCCAGCTTAATAACACTGCGGGAATAGGCCGAAATAATTAACGATCTTAGTGTGATTGTATCGTAATAAAATTAGTAATTCATGCCAGTTTGAGCTGCCCAGGAAACTGGGAGGATATTTTGAATATACGCAGGCACATCTCCACCTAAGAATCGACGGCAATATTGAGAGGGTTTTGATGAATTCACCCAGCTTTGGGTTCGGCAAATATGGAGAACTTTTTTTCAGTCTGAGCCCCATCACCCGCCGGAGAATAGGGTGATCATATTTTGACAGCTCCTTGAAGGATATATTTTAAATTTCAGCGGCAATTTTGGCACGAGATCAATCCCGATCATCTTTAAAATAAAATCGCCATATATTCCGTCTAAGATGGAGCTCAAATATGAATGCGGGGCTATCTACTGTTGGTACTATAGCCCAGAAAGACTGTTGAGAACTTTTGTCTTAAGTAGAGTATTGCAGATGGTAATATATAGTACACCAACCCCGGATGATGCATGTAAATAGATATACATTGAAGATACACAGCATAGAGAGGAGAAAACGGTGTTGAAACCATGTAACCATAGGGGAGGATATTGAGACATGTGGGCGTTGAAGCCTAACGCATCACTCCAACTTTGCACTCAGTACCATCAAGGCTGAGACGAGTCCGAAGAGAAGATCCTAAGTAACAGTTTCAAAATTGTGTTTAATGAGAAAGGAGAGAGACAGCATAGGATTATGACTTACTCGACAATTCCATTGTTGTGAGTGAATTCATACACATCATCCGTGGGCTGTACTACCAAGTGCACGAAACCTATGCTTCGGGCAGCCAACCACTCTGGATGGTATGCATTACGGGGCAAGAGGGGCACGAAACTTGCACTATGACTGAAGCGAGGTGCACCGGAGTTGCTACTATGCTGACGTATGCATGGGTAATCCCCTCTTGAAGCACCAAGATGTCTACGTGTTGCAACGTATACGCTATCAAAGATGGCTAGCCACCTTGTTATCCCTTGCGCTCTCCACTGAGGCAGAAGCACACGAAATTTGGGAGGTTCTGCAGCGACCGCTTCACTGTGCGTGGCTTCCTCATTGTCAGATTCATCGCTGGACATCCCATCAACACCGAGCTGCTGGATAATCCTGGTGTGCCTACGGAGATCCGTGTTATACTGCGAGATTTCCAGTCGTCTCTGAAATAGCTGCCAAGAAATATAATTTAGAAATAGGATTATATAAGTGAAAACCAGGAGCATACGGAACATTTCCTCTGCTCACGTCACATACGTTTCGAGTACTGCCGCGCGTTCTGTGTGTGAGCTCGAAAGTACTTGGATTTGAGAGACTTGACCTGAGTATAAAATGCCTCCATTATATTTAGCACAGTGTCAACCCGCGGTTCAAGGTTATAATGTCGCATATAGTCTACCGCGAACACTCTCGCAGCCGATTGATTCCACTTGTCACGAGGAGTACCTAGGAGGTTGAACCGGAATGACAGCGCATAGCAGCATGGCCCCTCGTGTTCTTCGCCTCGGGCATCCACGGTTTGTGCGAAGGCCAAAGCTTCGTGATGTGTAACCTGAGGAACTAACAAGTTCGAAGCACCTACCAGCCTTGTGAGGTGGTTCCGGACATTTCTCTAACGAACCTCAATCCCGTGAGCAAATCACCGCAGAAAATTGTATGTTGTACATACCGCAAGATGAACAGAATCAAGCGACCGACGAACGACATTGCCTGTCAGTCGGGGCCCTCTTCTTAACCTGCCTGTCCTATGACTTTCCAGGCTGACCGTGGTGGTGTTAGCGGTTGCCTGTTGAGTAATAGTGGCGGCGAGTGTTTGAAAGCCTTGTGTCATGCTGAGGGTGAGGTTTTCGTAGGATTGAGAGACTTGGTTGAAGAGCTGCTCCAAAT
Source organism: Hypsizygus marmoreus (assembly GCA_013433165.1). Taxonomy (NCBI): domain Eukaryota; kingdom Fungi; phylum Basidiomycota; class Agaricomycetes; order Agaricales; family Lyophyllaceae; genus Hypsizygus; species Hypsizygus marmoreus. The sequence goes on along the minus strand of CM024090.1, from coordinate 983,896 downwards.
ACTGCGAGGGTATGAGCTGTGGCGAAAGGATGAAGGCATTAAATCGATGGAAGATTACCTGATTGAAGGTTTCATCATGAACACTCTGCCATTCATCATCTTCGCCGGCAAGGCCACCGTTATTGATGTCTGACATGGTGTGATCCTGGCATGCATAAGTATAGCGAAAGAGCCTAGAAGAAAGAACTAACTACATTGGTGTGTGCAGGGCTATGTGGACTGCCATGGACGAAGTCTCTTATGCTGGATAGTTGTCGGCGGTACTGTGGATCGAGCGGTAGAGGAACAGGACCATCTGCTATCCCATCCATCTCAATATCGGTGTTTGATCGCTGATCACCCCCGCCTCCGTACTGAGAGATATTGGAGGTCGAAGGTGGCTGGTAACTTCTCGCTCAGGCGTGTACATTTTGCGAATGAGCCACTGTACTCACTTGAACAGGGTGCTCCGTGGCCGGTGGTGGGGAGGGTTCATTGCGAGATGGAATCGGATTGATATCCCTTGCGTCTCCTGTAGGAGGTGCAGAGGAGGTGGAGCCTATTGACTTTCTGTGAGTAGCATTAAAGCTCGATGTCATTCTAGACGCACCAGACCAGGATCTACTACAGATGTTGATCCAAGGTTTTCATTGGATGTTGATGCCGTTTGCGTATTCTGCCCATGGTTTTCCTCAGATCCGGATGCGGGTTGCGAAGGCTGAAGAATTCTTTGCTCAACAATATGTTGTAGATCTAGTGAGACCCTCAACTTACTGGATGGAGACCCTCATACCAGGCGGTCCCATGACGACCTCTTGTATGTTGGGAGTGGCCTCCAGATGGTGCGAGTGATGTTTCCGATTGATGAGGTTTGGACGACAATTCAATCTGCTGAGCACTGGTGCTCGCATCTAGAATCCATCAATAGTTAGCTTACCCGTATACTGAATGAAGAAGCAGAACGTACCAGTAACGTGCACAGCACTGAGGCCAACTATCAAGCTTTCTTGTGATCTTTCCGTCGTAGTACCTGGACCCGGGGACCCGGTAGAGTCACGAAACGGCGAGTCCGTCGAACCCTGTGGTTGGATGCTACCTTCGTCTGGATTGTGGGATGAAGACTCCATGCAAGGCACTTCAAGTTGATTGTAGTTGTGAAGGACCAAAGGATGAAGAACAGTACTTATAATTAAAGGCGTGAGCTCGAGCTCGAACAAATTCCGTCAACCATAACAATACTGACCCCAAAACGTGGTGCATACATTTGATCAAGGCAACCCACAATATGGACTCTTCGCACGGAGTTGTATGCGGTGCTCATGATTACGGAGATCATCCTTACGATTAACTGACTGTCCATAGGCCTAAAGTTGACCACGGTTATGAACGGAATGATAACACTCAGGAACCATGACGTTCTGTAATTCCACATAGCCAGTGGTCATGACCAGTTGGAGGAATGGAAAAGATGAGTGGATGTAATCATGAGGTCAATTCGTCTTGATCTGTGAAATCGCCACCTCATGTACGCTAAATGCGGGCACGATGCAGACACGATCGAGCTGATTTCGAGTTAGATCTCGCAACTGTCCATGGGAAGGAATAAATATTGTGAAACCACGGATCAAACTAACGGCACTCACATTTTAGTCATCATCGTCGATTCGCGAGTTGCGAGAAGAGACGTTTCTATAAGTCAGCTACAGAGATCCACATCGAGATTCGGCATTAAGAGAGGAATGCGGATGCCTGCTCCATAATTTCGCCCAAGCAATTGGTCGGTAGCATGGGATCAAACGCGATGCTTCCCACCCGTCCCCGAATCCGAAAGACTTTGGTGAATTGGAAATAACTAAGATACATGTCATATAAAATCAAATGTTATGTTAATCTCTATCAAAAACTGAAGGAGCTAACAAGATGTCAGCCTCTGCGTTTTTTTGACTTGATCCAGACAGGTAATCCATGAGTGAACCGGAGGCCCCGTTCCTCGGGGTCCAAGGGGTAACGGACCGCGAGATCAGTTTGGCTGCGACTGGTTACTTCTTTCCACTGATTCTCCTCCAACAGCCAAACAAGCCGACTTTCATCACCCTGCCCAGTAGGAAGAATGATGAGATGTATATACAAGTCACCTACTTGGACTCCGACTTGTTTCTCCTGCGGAATGATATGCGGAGGATGTGCAATCCCGTAAGTTGCTTTCGAAGCAAACCAGACGGTGGCCCCAATAGGTGGTGTACCCTTCGCGTGATTGAAGTACTTGAAGTATTTGAAGGTCGCCAACTGGGGATTATCGGTTAAAAACCTTTCACCATCTCGTGACAGGAACCTATATGATCGGACGGAGTAAATGGAAATGTACAGCGAAATAAACAAATACTCACGGCTGGTCCCTGCTGTTCGATGAGGAAGGCCTGGCAGAGAGTTAAACTCGGGTCTATCGATGAAAAAATTTAATGGCTTACAGCTGCGAAGCGCTTGCTGAAGCACTCGGAGGAGGAGCACCGACGGGTGACGTACTAACTGGAGGCACACTCACGGGAGGCATGCTCACGGGAGGCACACTTACCAGATGAGCGCTCACTGAAGGAGCGCTCACACCAGGTGGTGTTCCCAGGTGAGCGTACGACCTGAGAACAACGAATCAGCACGCTAAAGCATTGGAATGTGAAAGATGCAACGCACGTTGAATGCTCGGGCATATGATTAAACGCTTGGAATTGAGCGGGCGGATATATTGATGATGGCGGTTGGAATCTAAAAATTATCTTAGCGGAGCTGATCTGTTGGAAGACGCTGAACAACATACTGGAGCCATGCCGCCAGGGGATTTTGTGGAGGTAGCGGTTGTTGCACCCCCTGGTGATGCTGTGTTGACTGAAAACTGTGAAAGAAGTCAGTATACGTAAGGAGAGGAATACAAAGCGACATGCGTAGAGACGGTTGGGGGAGCCTGGCTATTCCATTGCTGGTGTTGAAAGTGTTGCGGTGGTAAGAACTGATATCTGTGGGGTGGCGGAATAGGTGGATGATTTGTTGAATGGACCAAAGTGGACATACTGGGATGAGGCTGGCGGACCCTGCTGCAATTGTGAAGGCACTGCTTGGAAAGATTGTGGTGAGCTGTCGAAATGGTGGGTTAGTCCTGTGACGTAGGAGGGAGAAAAAAGCTCTACTTGAACAACATGGGTGCAGCTTGGGTTACTTGTTGGGGCAATGGCTGATACTGTGATGGCGAAGCCTGTGAACTGTGAGGGGGATCAACGTATGAGGCTTCAACGATAGGGAAAAGACTCACTATGGTACCGCCGGCGTGGCCTGCGGAAGCTGAGACAGTAGCGCTTGTGCGTGAACCAGAGGGGCCTGAGATGATGGCACTGCTTGATCCGCCGACGCTTCTTGAGATTGGGGTGACGGTACTTGGATTGGTGGCATGCTTTGAGGTAGGGGAGGAGCAGCGTGAGGCGGAGGAGGTGCAGCTTGAGGCGACGGAGGCGCAGCTTGAGGCGGCGGAGGTACAGCTTGAGGCGGGGGAGGCGCAGCTTGAGGCGGGGGAGGTGCAGCTTGAGGCGGGGGAGGCGCAGCTTGAGGTGGCAGAGAACTGCTGTGGAATATCTCAGAAGGTGATTGATCAGGAATGAAGCGATTCTCATTACACTGGTAGGGCGCTAGCTTGAGGAAGAGGAGCCTGCACTTCTTCCACAAGAGGTGAAGCACTGGAATACGTCAGCATGCGATCGATTAAGTAAAAAAAATGAACTCACTGTGTTGTAGTCGGTGGAGGGTTGGCTTGAGGAAGAACTTCAGTTTGAGTAGACACCTGATTATCTACGCCGAGAGGCTGTGATGAGCTATAACCATGGTCAGGGTGTGTACTCGGGAATGGGAGAGAAAGACTCACGGTGCAACAGGATGTTGCTGAGCAAGTGTTCCTTCGGAGGGCTGTGACACGCTGAGGGGCATGTCAAGAAATGATTCATTTTGTATACAATAGGGACTCACTGCAAGGAGGTGGGTAGAGCACCAGCCTGGGGAGTAGTTTGCAAATGTGGCAGTGCCTGGCTCTCCTCTTGTTTTTCCAGCAAAATTTTGTGCGAATTCTTCTGAGATGACTATCACTGTACAGATCCTCGAGATCATTCACCATTGCTAGATTTATTGTCCTTATACGAATCCTGAGATTGAGTGCGCTCAAAACTTTTGCCCATGGTTGCCCTCCTTCACAAGTTACAACTGACAGTTGTGTTACTTTTCTGTCAAAGCGGCGTGGCACTTGAGCCATAGGCTCCTTGGGGACTGGAGTGCATCTCTGGCGATGGGCCGAGAACGCTCTTGGGAGGGGGAGCGGGGATAGGGGGGAGTGTGCGTAGACAGCACTGCTTTGAATGGTTCCGATGGACTACATGGAAATTTAGTACTTGAGGGATCGGCTACGTGCAAGAAACGCACCGCGATGGGGCCTGATCATGAGGATTAGCTTGCTGGGATGTCAATTCAGGCTGCGTCACCGGGGAAGAGTCGTATGACAATGGAACAGGTGCAACCTGGGGAGCTGTTGGCTGTGAATATCTTCAGAACATAAACTGTTAGTGATGAAGTTAGGTCTCTACGATCCTGAACGCTTACTGATGAGACATAGTCATCTGATTCTGAGCAAGCCCAAGCTCCTCGTGTCGCTGAACCTCCTCAATCTCCTTAACAGCGTCTGACTGATTCGCAGCCGGCGTTGATCGCTGATCTTGCTTAGATCTATGGCGATTGAAGTGAATATGTGATGTGACCCCAGTAATTGACAAAGAACTAACCTCCCATTGTGGGTTCTCATGCCAAGACTTGGAGAATCAGGGAATTGGACATGGCCGGGAGACTCTAGTTCAGCATTCATGCGCATGATGGCTTGATTTCGGACCCTACACAAATCGAGCGTGAATTAAGGATATTGATCACGAGAGCAGGAAAGAGGCTGCGTACACCGTAAATCTGCCGGGTGGATGAGGAGTCCTACCAGGAGGTGTCACAGGACGTGCTTGAAAGTCTTCATCATTATCAGATGACTCTGTTGAGCTCCCCGAGTGGTAAGGAACTGGGTCGTGTAGCTCCAGTTCATCCTGCATGAACTATCCATATGGGGTCAGTGATGCCGTTAGAAGTTCAAATCGATACATACATCCCAGTCGTTAGGGCCCAGATATGAGGGAGCGCCACTGGAGGGTAGCATGCGTTGAGGAGGTACTTTCATCGTGGTTTGGAAGTGGAATCTACTTGGGCAACTGTTCTTTTAAATTCGGCCTTCACAAAGAATGCGTAAATGGGGATGGGTTCAGATCTACGTGATAACTCCGAGATTTACTTCCGATGTGTGGCTCTCTGATTGAGTACACAGCCGATTCAGATACCCTGAAAGGGATCAAAAGTGAAGGAGATATATGTAGAGTACAAAGGCATTCTGATCCGATACATTCTATATGTGAATACTTCTTATGTTCTCCGCTGTTAACATTCAAACCTGAAGTTGGGGCTGTAGGGGGGTCAGATGCCGGGGGTAAAACAAGGAGTCTCATAGCCCCACATGGATGTGTTTTGCCAACGGTCTTCCAAACGAGTATGCATCTTGAAGGCGAGTCGTAAATCTGGAAATAGCTTGAGCGTCGCATCAACAATCATTGAAAGGAACTCAAGACCTACATGCAAATCGCTTTTTCTATGATCTTCTTCGTCACACGAGGGCGAGAGAGGATCAGTACCCGTTCTCCCATGGCGAAAACGGCCACTTCACCTTTAAAGAGGTCCGGAAAAACACTTCAGTCACCCATTACCTTGACTGCTCTTAGCAGTATGAATTCCTATGTATTCATACTGCTAAGAGCAGTGTGTCCCTGGGATGCCATGCCATGTTACATAGTATCTGGCACAGGCCATCCATTCATATATGTGGCACGAGCCATGTATCATTTCTGCATCCCAGCTCATTGGCTTGTACCATATTACTTGGCTCATGCCACCTGGCCTGGACCAGCTTGCCTGGCTCATGCCAGTTTATATTTCTTGTCACAGAGTGCACGGGGTCCTACTTTTCAAAAAATACTTAAAAAGCCCCTCATATATAGCCTTCCTAGTGCTAATCATCTACTGATGTATCTCTTCCTACAAATACCAGATTTTAGTATTCTACTCACTTCTTAGAAATTCAAAAAGTTATTGAACCTACTATGCTATGATTCTCTGTATGTACACACCAGCCTCAATACTTCATTGGCTCTACTGACACCTCTTAGGAATTAAAAAGTTATCAAAATTGCTACTCAAGTCTCTCACTCTATGTAAACCCACTCTTAGTATTTCAGCAACTCTACTGACGCTTGTTAGAAATTTGACAAGTTATCAAAATTGCTACTAAATATAAACCCACCCTCAGTACCTCAGCAACTCCACTTACACTGCTGAGAAATTCAGAAAGTTATCAAAATTGCACCTCCAAATCTCTAGTGACTCCACTTACAGCAACACCTTTTAGAAATTCAAGAAGTTATCAAAATTGTGACTCGTAGTTGTACATCTCTTAGTAATGCCACTTACACCTCATAAAAACTCAAGGTGCTATCAAAATTATTGCTCTAAATCTCCAGCAACTCCACTTACAAATCTTAGAAATTCAAGAAGTTATAGAAATTGCTACTCATGATTATGCATATCACAAGTCTCTACAATACTGTGGTGAAATGTATGGTGGCAACCGCTGGGGAGGCGTTACGGCCAACCTTGCCACAGAGTTAGCAACTGAGGCCTAACATTGTGTTACGGGAGGCCCATTAGGCAACCTTGTGAAGAAATGTTTTCAATTTTGGACTCAATTTTAAGCACTTTCACGTGTTACCTGCCATACTGGTAGCAACCACCCCCCAGTTATGTATTACACCACTCAAAATAGGCAACTTTTTGTGCCTGCATTATGCATTACAGTTGCCACCATACATTTTGCCACAGTATACTATATGTCTCAGAAATGCATTACAAGCAAATGTAACATGTACTATAGCACATAGCATTAGCATGTAGTAGGTCAGTGGCATGTCCCAAATATTTGGGCACGTACCACTTCTCAGATCTGGCATGTCCCATATAACTTTGGCATGTGCCACTGACTATAAGGTATATTCCACATGTATCAATGGCATATCCCATATGTCTGTGGCACATGCCACTACATAGGATATACCTATGGGATATCCCACTTGCAGTCCCACTACTACAAATAGTATGCACCATATCTCCTTGGCACGTGCCACCAGATGTATGGGATGTACCAACTACATTTGGTACATCCCATCACTAAATATGGCATATACCATATGACTCTGGAACATATTAACTTTTATGTGGGATGTACCATATGATGCTGGGATATACCATATGATGCTGGGATGTACCAATTTGATGCATGGCACGTACCATGTTACTTTGGCATGTACCATATGCGGCTGGGACATACCAATGTTATACATGGCATATACCATGCTACTCTGGCATGTATTGATGCCTCTTAGAATATACCCATCTCCTACATGGCATGTACCACATGTTTTTGGGACATACCAAAGTCATATATGGCACATACCAATACTATTAATAGCATTTACTATCATACATCACTTATAAATAAAACAAGACTTTTAGTTACATCCTCATTGCCAGCATACACTATGTTCCAAGTTCATTGTTTCTTTTTTGAAGACCTAGATTTGCTGGATTGCCTGAGAATTTGTGGAGGCAGAAGAATCATTATAATTTCTTTGAGTTGTGCAGTAAGAATCAGCCAACTCTGACAATTTCAAATTATTCCAAAGGTTCTCATTGTAGCACTTGCAGAAAGCACACAGATATTGCTAGGTGTTGGATTCTGATCTAGTACTGATGAGCAGCTCCAAGTATCGCACCGATGTGTCTCAAGCTCATGAACTAAGAGAGTCGACATGTTCAGGTCTTATATAAGTGTGAGATGACACCTCACCTCTCAGATAAAGACTATGTACTTGGTAATCTTAATTCATACCTTCATTGAGGTCCTAGAAAAATGTGTGTAGAGTTTGAGGATAAAAGATAGATGTTCAATGTGACTACATGAATACTAGCTGTAATGACTCAATGAAGTATATTTCATGATCCCACGACCTCAGCTCCTCAGACAGACAATGGCAAAATATAATAAAAGTATGGTCATTTAGGAGAAAATAGTTTCTAAAAAGACAGGTTAAATATCTGTCACACTCATGATCATCCTCATTAGTAACAGTCAAAGCAGACAATTTGAAAGGATTCATGGTTTTGATTCAGATGGTGATTTGGGATGAATCCAAGACACACATAAATTGCTCAGAAGTCAAATCCTTCTGAATCATTGAAGCACTTCTAAAGGCGCTTTGACAATGTTGAATCGCAATTCAAATTGCACTTTTGAAGTTTTATCTCATCCAACTCAGCAACATTCATTTGGCATATAACATGCATGCAAACATTTATCAATCTACCCTGACCAGCGGTCAAAGCTGAGTATAATTCGAGTGTGATTTGTGCATGATTGGTGCATTCATATCACATCTGAATCGTCCTTTCAATTGCCTCCCAAATCCTGCTGAATTGTTGGCTTTGACTGTCACTATTATAATCAAGGTCCTCTGCATTCACTTGATTTATTTACAAAAGTCCCAAATTGCACTCAGCAAAGTCCACCGGGTCAAGTCCTGGCACAAAATAAAAATTACACTTAGAGAGACTTGAACCTGCAACCTCTTGAAAAGGGCTTTCATAAAATGTCAGCAACAGTTAAAGCCACTAAACTACAGAGCCATTATTGTGTTGACAATGTAACTACAATATATACCAACTTTGGTACTTCAGTATGTCAGGTACTACATGTGAGGAGTGTTTTAAAAATACATTCCAATGATTCTCCCACCTCTCCCCCCTAAAAATAGCATTGGAATAGATGGATGTGAAAATCTGTTTCCGGATGATCTTTGGATGGCTGATGCCCTTGGTAAACATCCATCAACAAGGCTGAATTTGGGCCTCCAGAGCAGTAATTCTTGAATAGCGCAAGCAGGAGCGTGTCTCTGGTCTCAAACGAGGTGTAGAAAAAATCTATTCATAGTAACATATTTTATTTATAGCCTGGTCACCTCAATGTCGAGGCGTACTGGGTGGATCGGAGGCGCTGGATTTGGATGACGTGCCCTGTTCCGCGCCTCCGGAAGGTGCAAGCAAATAGCAGTAAACAACTCCGGATGGGAGATCGGACGGTAATTCCTGCAGCACACATTGAATTTACAGGTGGTAGTGCTATTCTACGCAATGTATGTACATATTTTAGAGGTCCTCGAAGTTGAACCGCATTAAAATGTGCCACGGATGTTGAGATATCCAAGGGCGAAGCTTGGAGCATTGAAAACAAACAGATGTAAATAACTCCGGAAGCAGCATCGGTGGCTCTTCTGGTACACTCCCTCAACATTTATAATTAATCTGAGCTGGTAGGAAGAGGTGGGACATGTATGTACATGATCTTAAAAAGGTCCGAGGAAATTCCATGCTCAACTGGGCATGATATAGATGTATATGTACCTTTGGCATCTTCATCAGTGAATATCTCCGGATTCCCTGGGCCAAATCTCAAAACCCCGGATGTTTTGGAGAGCGCCAGAGTAGTAGAATCGAAATGTGAAATAAAATTTGGAGTGAAAACTTTACACCATTTTGCCCACCATCAGCCCAGGACTTGAATAGATTTAATTTGGAGAGTCGGAGGACATTCCAGGACGTGTACTGTAGCATATCCAACCATTATATCTGGCCCCGTGAAGTTGTGGAAAGAGGGAGGCCAGAAATACGTCGAAATCAGTCATATTTGCTCCAGTTGATCAGCTTTGAGATGGGTTTTAACTACTCATTTGACAATATCATATGCTTGGTGCAGAGCATGCTTCCAAAATCTTTTGTGCTTCTTATTAAATGCACCCTATGAGTGCCCTGTAAGTGTCCGATTATATTTATCTCTCATAGATCTTTTGTAGTGCTCGAAATACATCAGAAATGAGGTGGACTTGTGCACGGAAATAACTAACCTGTGCATATCTTTATAAGTAATGGTTATTTAAACACCGGATAAGCTTCCTAGTAGCATACAGTGTATCTAAAATGTATTCCCATGCTTCGATCAGCATAGGAATACATTGATCGTCGAGGGAGAGCCTCCGTCGCCGCCAGTTTCGACGACGAAGACCCGTGGGAACGCGTTCGGCATCGCCCGGTTTTTGGTTCGAGCGACGCGCGTCTCTCAAACCTCGTCCTCCCCACTAACCTCGTCGTCCGTCCCGCCGCGCTGGCTGCCCCAACGGGCCCGAAAACTTCAAAAGTAAGTCTTATTGTTCTTTTTAACTGTTTTTGGACGTTTTTGAAGCTTTCTAACCGATCTATTTTATTCTATAGGACTTTTTCCAACCACGGTGTCCTGCGGTCGCGCCAGCACCACGGCGGGCCCTCCTCCCCTCCAAAAGGGATGTGAGACGGCCCTTTACGATTGGAGCGACTATTTGGAGGTGGGAGGGCTGTTGAGGGGCGCCGGGAGACCTGAGCAGCGGGATACCCACAAGGTATGTGGCTGCACCCACTGCACCACGTACCAGACACTAACGATTCGCAGCCGGCACCCCTCCTCCCTTCCTCCCAACAACGGCACCCGCACGGCATCCACCCCCCCACGCCACGCCATCAGCCCCACGCCACGCCATCAGCCCCACGCCACGCCATCCGCCTCACTGCGCCATCCACCTCATCACGCCGTCCGCCACCGCCACGTCGCCATCACCACGCCGCTACACCACGCGGCCAACGTTAGCCGCCACCGCCAGCGCCTACCCCTGCCCTCCTCCCGGGGTGTACCAGCAACGCCACGTCATCTGACTGGCATGGCTGCGCAACCCGGGACGAGCGCCCTTGGAGCGCTGCATGGCACAGGGGCCCCGCCGGTTCCTGCACCCGGCCACGCCATTCAACGAGCGTGCTCCTCCCACACAACGCCGGTGTTCTGCTGCCCTGGTGGCGTGCTCGACTGCCCCATGCCGGGCGTGCGTTCGCTCCCACGCCGTCGGCCACCCAGCCATCAGCTCCCCTGTCCCCGGCTACCCTCCGCCTCCCCCTGCCTGCTCCTGCACCCACCGCTGCCTGCCATTGCAGGAGTGCAAGGCAACAGGAGCTGGTGGTCAAATGGGGTGGGTGGAATGGGGAGCGGAGGCGCAGCGGCGAGCTGGGCACTGTACATTTTCGTACGGCACGCTGGCGTTCGGGTTTTATTTTTTTTGTTTGGCGGAGTGTCGAACAATGGTATATAGTGTAGTTACGTTCTCACAATAATAAGGACTCCGTAGTCTAGTGGCTTAGAGGGTTAGTGGAATCGAATGTAGGCTCCTTACAAGAGGTTGAGGGTTCAAGTCTTGTGAAGTGAAGTTTAATTTTGTGCCAGGCCTTGACCCAGTGGACTTTTGTCAATAAATCAAGTGATGCACACGACTTTGGGTTCTATTAGGGGACTTCAAAGCTGCATTTGTGGGCTGGTTTCACTTGATTTTGTGGTTGATTTTAGCTCTGATTTCATCCCAAAATAACACTTGAAATCAGCTGATGTCAGATTTCCCTTTGAAACTCCCACATCAAAATGAATTTCAGGATGATTTCACACCATGTTTGGTAAGTCAGATTTTGAAAACCATTGATGCCAAGGACACTGACCATCATGTAATTATGCGTGGAGGGCATTGTTTGTAGTGTTTGACGGTCCGGTTGCGGGGACCGAAAATCCGACCGCAACTGGACCGGACCCAACCGCAGGCAACCGGACCTTCGGTCGCGGTTGCCCCAAGTTGCGGAAGGTGCAGTCTGCGGTTGCGCGAGGTGTCGGCGTTCGACACAACTGGCAAAAACCGGTCGCAACCGGTCTTTCGCCAGACCAATGGTTGCTGTGGGGGGGCCAGCAGGTGCCCTGTACACCCTCCTCTCAGACACTCAGCATCCCTCATCCCTCATCACCAGCACTAGCTCCTGCCCCTGTCTCTGAGAATGCCTGCAATGGCAGGCATCTCTTGATGCAGGGGCTAGGGTGTGGGATGGGGAGTGGGACCGAGCGGTCAAAAAGCGGCCGGAGGTACGGGGTAGGCGGCGTTACGGGGCAAGTAGCGGCACCGGGGTAGGCAGCAGCACGAGCGTGGGCAGCAGCGCGGGCGTGGGTGACATGGTGGAAGATGCGGAAGATCCTATGGAAGAGGTTAGCGGGGGCACAAGGTGCGATGGCGCTGCCACGTACCTTAGGGTATCCCGCTGTCCGGGTCTCCCATCCTCCCCTCGTCCTCAGCCCACATCCAAACACCATCTCACATTGCTCATTGAGCGGAGGAGGGAGCGGTGGTAGTCGTTATCGTTGCCGTGGGGGTTGGATGTCGTTGCCATAAAAGAAAAGCCTGTAAGAAAGAATAAAAAGTATTCAGTAAGACAAAAAGGTCATAAAACAAATGAAAACATACTAAATATGAATTGTACACAATCTGGCGGCTGGATGGCACGCCGGCGTTGAGTTGTGGTCGAAGGAGGAAGTGGGGAGGACGAGGTTGAACATGGCTGAAAGAGCCGAGCCGCGTCTCGGTCGTTGCCGGATGTGTTCCCACGCCTCTTCAACGACGCAAACCGTGCTCTCAGAGCATTTTCTGCATTGTCACTGTTGTTTCACAAGATTAATTGATTGACTGGAGTAAAATATATTCCTTCCAGCCAGTCCTTGACCAGCAGGACTGGCTGGTAATGATTTATAATGAAAAGCCGGTGTCAACCGGTCCCAAAACTGTTAGAAGACCGCGGTTGCCGGTTGGACGCGGTCTCGGTCCGGTTTTTTGGATTTTGGCAATTTCCAGAACCGGTTGCGGTTGCCGGTTGCCTCGCTCGGAGGTCAAAAACCGGACCGAACCGGACCTTTAAACACTAATTGTTTGTGATGTTGAGCTCAAATACATGCACTTTGTGAGCTCTTTGGCAGGCACGACTCTTATTCAAAAACCATTTTCTTATATCCTCATATACTTTTGACTTTATTATAATTACCCATTGTGCTGTCCCCCACCATCATTGACAAATGAGCAGATATATCTGAACAATGTGTGGTAACTTCCAGAAGATGTGAGGTGTCTAAAAGTAGTGCGAGGCTTGAAGCTGTCCAGAAAATCTAGGTCTCTGAAGAAGAAACAATAAACTTGAAACATAGTGTATGCTGGCAATGAGGGTGTAACTAAAAGTCTTGTTTCATTTATAAGTGATGTATGATAGTAAATGCTATTAATAGTATTGGTATGTGCCATATATGACTTTGGTATGTCCCAAAAACATGTGGTACATGCCATGTAGGAGATGGGTATATTCTAAGAGGCATCAATACATGCCAGAGTAGCATGGTATATGCCATGTATAACATTGGTATGTCCCAGCCGCATATGGTACATGCCAAAGTAACATGGTACGTGCCATGCATCAAATTGGTACATCCCAGCATCATATGGTATATCCCAGCATCATATGGTACATCCCACATAAAAGTTAATATGTTCCAGAGTCATATGGTATATGCCATATTTAGTGATGGGATGTACCAAATGTAGTTGGTACATCCCATACATCTGGTGGCACGTGCCAAGGAGATATGGTGCATACTATTTGTAGTAGTGGGACTGCAAGTGGGATATCCCATAGGTATATCCTATGTAGTGGCATGTGCCACAGACATATGGGATATGCCATTGATACATGTGGAATATACCTTATAGTCAGTGGCACATGCCAAAGTTATATGGGACATGCCAGATCTGAGAAGTGGTACGTGCCCAAATATTTGGGACATGCCACTGACCTACTACATGCTAATGCTATGTGCTATAGTACATGTTACATTTGCTTGTAATGCATTTCTGAGACATATAGTATACTGTGGCAAAATGTATGGTGGCAACTGTAATGCATAATGCAGGCACAAAAAGTTGCCTATTTTGAGTGGTGTAATACATAACTGGGGGGTGGTTGCTACCAGTATGGCAGGTAACACGTGAAAGTGCTTAAAATTGAGTCCAAAATTGAAAACATTTCTTCACAAGGTTGCCTAATGGGCCTCCCGTAACACAATGTTAGGCCTCAGTTGCTAACTCTGTGGCAAGGTTGGCCGTAACGCCTCCCCAGCGGTTGCCACCATACATTTCACCACAGTATTGTAGAGACTTGTGATATGCATAATCATGAGTAGCAATTTCTATAACTTCTTGAATTTCTAAGATTTGTAAGTGGAGTTGCTGGAGATTTAGAGCAATAATTTTGATAGCACCTTGAGTTTTTATGAGGTGTAAGTGGCATTACTAAGAGATGTACAACTACGAGTCACAATTTTGATAACTTCTTGAATTTCTAAAAGGTGTTGCTGTAAGTGGAGTCACTAGAGATTTGGAGGTGCAATTTTGATAACTTTCTGAATTTCTCAGCAGTGTAAGTGGAGTTGCTGAGGTACTGAGGGTGGGTTTATATTTAGTAGCAATTTTGATAACTTGTCAAATTTCTAACAAGCGTCAGTAGAGTTGCTGAAATACTAAGAGTGGGTTTACATAGAGTGAGAGACTTGAGTAGCAATTTTGATAACTTTTTAATTCCTAAGAGGTGTCAGTAGAGCCAATGAAGTATTGAGGCTGGTGTGTACATACAGAGAATCATAGCATAGTAGGTTCAATAACTTTTTGAATTTCTAAGAAGTGAGTAGAATACTAAAATCTGGTATTTGTAGGAAGAGATACATCAGTAGATGATTAGCACTAGGAAGGCTATATATGAGGGGCTTTTTAAGTATTTTTTGAAAAGTAGGACCCCGTGCACTCTGTGACAAGAAATATAAACTGGCATGAGCCAGGCAAGCTGGTCCAGGCCAGGTGGCATGAGCCAAGTAATATGGTACAAGCCAATGAGCTGGGATGCAGAAATGATACATGGCTCGTGCCACATATATGAATGGATGGCCTGTGCCAGATACTATGTAACATGGCATGGCATCCCAGGGACACACTGCTCTTAGCAGTATGAATACATAGGAATTCATACTGCTAAGAGCAGTCAAGGTAATGGGTGACTGAAGTGCGGAAAAACGGGAGTGAGCGAGCGATTAGGATGGGCCCTCTCGTTCAGGTATCCAAACATGAGAAAGGAGTAATCTCCTAACTCAACATAGGAGCTGTAGATAACAGTCCGGCGTGCAAAGCGCCTATCAAATGCCTCTCTAACCTCAGGGGTCGGTCTCTGGATAGATCCTTCCCTGTATCTAAACGAGCGAAAGATGCGCTGTTTTCTGCGTAAAGAATAGAGATATCCATAGGCGCTGGTGCGCTATTGGTGTTGTCAGCTTCAGAAGACGCCAGAATGGGCTGTACAGACCACGAATTTCTACGAAGATGTCAGCATCATGAAATGAACGACAGAAATTACACGTACAGGTGCAGGTGCGATTACAGCTGGAACAGAAACCGACAGTTCTTCAATCTAATGAAAATGAGCACACGTCGATAACATGTAAGGACCTCGTACTGACGTCCGTAGATTCAAGCATGTCCCCGATGCTTGGTGACCTTTGGAGACGGGCATTCGACTAGTGTGAGTTATGGGTTAAACATAAGTAAGGCTAACAAGTGGAAGATCATACGGAAGGTGCGGATGCTGTCCTTGAGCGTAAGCTAAGAATCCGCCTTGCAGTGGCGTCACCAGAACTGTGGGGACTTCGAGATTGTGATCTTGTCTAGAAATGCAGCATGATCGTCATTTCTACGGTCATGAGTCAAATGTCGTGTCGTGTGACTCACGGTAGCTGGCATAATTGAAGTACGAGATTGCTATGAGTGGGCGAATTCGAAGTCAATTTCAGTGGTGCCAGTGATACAGATGGTGTTGTGTTAAATACCTTGTTCCGAGACAGGCTGGCCTCGAGGCCAGGATGATCGTGAGTGGATATACACACGCAACCTTCATATATCACTAGCGGAGCAAACGCAGACTCCGAGTGAGTACGTGGTTGATAATGTTTCAGAATTTCATAAAAAAGGAAAAGAAGAAAATCGTTACATGAATTGTGCTTTAAATTTCCTGGCATGAATGCGACATCCAGAATGTCTTTGGCTGGATTACCGAAACATGGTGCATCCCAGCCTTGCAAGGTACCCGATAGTGATTGATCTAATCAGACACACCAAGCAGACCATGATCATTATCATGATCCTGATGAAATAAGCACAGATCGTCACAATGATTGCGAAAACACTGTTCATGATTCGCTGATTCTTTACGATCAGATCTGTTCAGGAATCTGCTTCCGCGGAAGGAATTACAGTAGTGGCTGTTCAATGTCAAGGACGCGGCGGAGCCGAGTGTTTAGTTGTCCAGTTGCTATCAATTGTGCCGGATACTGCACATGACTGTGGCAGGACAGTGGCTTAGTCCCCACCGCGTGCCACATAATTCAAAGCCTCCGAAGTGAAGTAACCTAGAAATGCGTGTTGAGTAAGCGATGGACAACTCTCTGTATCAGAAACGTGTATCTTAGCCGCGATTTGAAGTGCATGGACCAGTATGCTTCCATGAGTTGGGGTCGCCTCGTGTCCCGTACTGGGTGGGTTATGAAAACACGTTTTCACCCACTCGAGTTAACTATGGTCCTCAATGTCCCCTGCTTTACAGATATATGAGACGAGAGATTGGAAAGTAGTCCGAAATTACCGGGCTACATCAGTGATCAGGTCTCTGGCTTGGCATCCTATAGAATCACAGAGGATAGTAGTAGGTTGTAGTAATGGCGATGTCAACACGCTTCGCATGGCTGAAGGAGCGCCAGATGTGAGGACTGTAACTTCAACCTTGCTCATGATCAACTGTTTACCTGTGCATCAGAACGACCAATGTGACTTCTTTCACTTCGAAGGATTGATTCATTTCCTGGAATACAACCCATCCGGGACGCAGCTCGCCGTCGCGTACGGGTCAGAAATCTGCATAATGATCGGTGAGCTGTTCATGGGATGCTATATGGCGAGATCATTTACATGCTATTTTGATGACCAGAGGAGTCTGAGTATGCGGATCATTTGCCAATTGAACGGGTGGATCCTGAGGTGGAACCTATTCCTCGAGGAATTCACTGGGTTGGGGACGATAGGATTATCGTCTGTTTTGTCGACGCATACATGGGGATAGTGTAAGTCCTAATCCATTGGGATGAGCCGACATCTAATGGAAAGCGCACTGTAGCTTGTATTCAACAAACTCACCTTGTAAGAAGTTACATCTCTTTAAGCTACGGCACGGAAAGGTAATGATGTACGTGGAAGCTGTCTCGATTGTCGTCTTTGTTCATGACATATTTTCCAGGGGAGCATCGGCACTCTCTCCATCGGGAACTGTTCTCGCGATATTAAATTTTCATGATGGCGTCGACTGGTACGATGTCGACAAAAGAAGATTCCTCTCAACCACCAATTTCGATGTGAAGGAGAAGTTCATTGTTTCCATCCAGTTTACTGGTAATGACGAGGTTGTGGTTGGTCGTAGTCGGGGAGGTCTGATCCTGGCTACTCCCAAGACACTGAGAAACCCAGAGCGGCTTGACCTTATGAAAAAATCAAGTGAGTCCCGAGGACCTATCAAATGCATGGAGCGCTTACATCAGATGAAGGAACACCGGTGGTCATAAGTCCTCATGTATTTTTCCGCCGCAGGTGATTAACGGAATGGTGAAGGCCATCGGCTGGCGTGACGGGAAGGTGGTAATCGCAGCAGCGAGCAGGAAAAGGGGCGAAAGGCTCATTAAGACCAATCGCGGATTGAGACACTCGATGCTTCACATTATCTATGAGGTAAGCTGAAGCGAGCGATCTCAAAACAGGCACCTTACCATGAATGTAGGAATCACGCGCTGAGCCTGGGGGGAAAAAAGACGATGTTAGTGATGATCACGACGCTGCTGGGGAAGGAGTTGACTCACTGCGGGTAAGTCACACAGACTGCACTCAGTTATATGCCCCGTTTAACTGCTGTTTTAGGACATAGCAGTAAATCAGGACAAAGTGGTAAACAATGACGAGATGTCTTTGGTCCCTAGTTACTTACCGTCTGTGTAGTCACCAAGCCAGAAACCTGCTGGACTAGAAACCATTGTCAACGATGCCGTAGGAGTCACGATAGGTGACACACAGGACCCAGCAGAGGAACTAAAACCAAGCCTATCGAAACTAGTAAACATTGAGCGGAAGGTATGACAGAGATCCAATACTTGCACCTGTAAAATTAACGATTATAATTTCAAGACCACGAGGCGTTCTCGAGCAGGATGGAAGGCATGCGCATGCGTTGTCAGCGTTTTCGCCGCACTTTTCATCGCCCACTACGTGTTTTCATCAGGTCATGCAACTTTCTTGGCCGACTACACGTACACGATGCTACCCGTCAGGACGGTGACCATGACACGCACAACAACAAAGGAGCGCGTCCGAACCAAAACCACGACGGTTACCACAACCGTAATGGCTACAGCAATGCAGACCACAACGCTTACTGTAGTAGGAACCTTGAAGACGGAAAGTGAGTCACGCGCGCATATTGAAGAGGTTAATAAAAGCACGAACCTGGAGAATGGGGCGTCGATCTTTGCCAGGACCACGGATCCGGAGACATGGTCTGAAATACGGGGGGAAATAGACCTACAGAGGCCGACAGGGATACAGGATAAAGGGGTGGAAAGAAAGGTTCAGATGGCGGTGCCGACAAAGACTGTTACCGAGACAGAGACGAAGACTGTCACGGTGACCACAATTGCGATCCATACAGTTCCAGTGACCGAAACAACAACCATTACCGTCACTGAGACACGTTGAGAAACCTTGGGAGCGTCAACAGAGGCCTTGGTCACCAAATGGAGAATGACTAACCTATACGGATGGAAACGCTGGATACTAGTATTGACAATCTTGGGTATTATCTACCGCACGGGGCTTCCGACATTACTCGAGTGGATGATGATCATGATGTTGCTCCCCTGGGCATAGAAGTTAATGTTGGTCAGACATAGAAAGAATCAATAGACTCCTTACCTTGACCTTTAGGTGTTTCTGGAAAACAATGCTCATGGCTGTCCCGTCCACCAGGGAACATAAGGTGAAGAAATGCATATCATTTGGGAATTTCGGTATCAAAATACAGGAGTAGCAGCGCCTGAGGCGAACACTGGAAAGAACATACATTTTAAAACATGAATGGCGCTCAGGCAACTACTGCCAGTGTATTTGTAGCGAGACTAATCCTACTCTTTGGGTCTACCTTTCCGTGACGATTACGGACGACACATTCATCTTTCCCAAAGGTTACAATGCAGTACTCGATACCCATCAGATCACCATCGATTACGACAACATTTTGGCCCCTTATGCTCGGTTGAACAGCCCGGACATACCTGGGGGGAACCAAGGCTGTGGTGTTCACTCCGAAGACGATCTTGGTCATCGGTCCCTCTATGCCAGTCCAAAGTCCAAACTTGTTTTCGTAATCTCCATTTTTCCAGCCAGGGTCTCGAAGGACAGCCTTGGTATTCTTGATCTGCACCTTGATTCGCTTAGAAGAGAACGTGGATAATTCCATCCATGGACTATAGACTGTCGAAAAGGTCACATGAAGACTTGTCAACCGGAAAATCATTAATGGAGCTTACGAAAGGCCGAGACATGAGGATTTGGAGTCCGAGAAGATGGATCCCAAGCTGGGCTAACCGCCGCATCAGAGGCATTTGGGAAAGGTGTTGATGGTACCAAAGGGAGTATTGATTTGGGAATTTCGGATGTTCTTGTCAAATGGGGCGATTGATAGTCTGACTCAGATGCAATCCCATCCTTCGCTTCATGATCATGACCAGCATTCTGGTGGGTCAAGGGCTTTAATCGAGCATCGTTCCTGAGGCAATGTCAACATAAATCGAGACCAAAGTGAAGAACCATACAGAAAGGTTAGGTTAGAAAGGTGGAGGCGTTCCTGGCGCATGGTAGCTTGAATTTCAACCAATACATAGTTATCGGCCTGAGTTGACTTGATGATCCCTGCGTAGTCCTTCAATCTAGTATTCTTTATAACTCGCACATGTCGCCCAATGAGTCGGTGATTAGGATCCTCTCCAAGCCGGGTTTCAAGGGTGGTTTTTGCAGGATTTTCGTTCGTTGAAGTGTTAGCCCTTATTAGGAGATGTCAGGATACGTCGATCAAGGGATAGAAATGGATGTTCATACTGATCTAGAAATGCAACGTCGAGCGCCGCCAGCCACTCCGAACACATGGACCCTTGGGCTGTGAATTCTACACGCACGCGTCTTGGCCAGCCCCTCTCTGATGCCTTGATTATCCCTTCATAGCCTTTCAGGTAAGGAGGCCTGAGGATGGTTACTGCACGCCCAATGAGATGGCTATGGCCGTCTGAAGTCCTTGCATTGGACTCTTCAAGTGACGGGTCATGGAAGCCAATCGGTGCTGGTCCAACATCATGACGACGCATGTCCATGAGAATGGGTGTATGAAAACGATCCTGACTTCAATATTTGTATATATGAAGGCAAACCTCTCGCGCGTTCTTGTGGTCGTATACAAGTAGCATTTCGCCGATTACTGATATGACCCACCCCGTAACGCCTGTTTGTGGTCCAAGGACGATAGCAACTTCGTCGCCCGCTCGTATATTTTTCCGCAGCACGTTGATTGGGAACGTTATCTGCAGCGTGCCCGCAGACAAATGAACGACAGCTTCATCACCGATCACATTTTCAACTACGCCAACAGCACCTTGGGCTTCTCCTTCTACCACCTTGACAGGATCCCCGACGCAGAGACGCCGTGCACCCATAAGCTCCAAAGTACGCTCGAAACACTCTTTGGGGATGATTTTCGCATTTTTAAAGAGGGCGATCTCCTCCGACGTCGGGATGGCCTCTTCGGGATAGAAATCGTCCGTCGTCAGGGATAGATATCCATCGTGGTAGAAATCACCCTTGAACAAGAATATGCTGATATTTCGCGTTTCCACAGCTCCATCGCCCCACACTGCCTTGACTTCATTCGTGTCGAAGAGTGTCTGTTCTGGACGGCTAGTCCGTTTGCGTTTCCCATCCTGTGTAGGCATCTGGCGGCGACGACGCATACGAGGAACGACCAGAACATCCGCACCCCAGATATCAAAATCCTTCACAAAGGCCAAATCACCTTTGTATGGGGGCTTCGTTAAGCGGACCCAGGAGTATTTGGGCAGAGCGTAAGAGTGCGCCACCTTCAGATAGGAAGGTCCATCCTCTGGTGCTATGGCGTGTATTTGATGGCAGAATATGTTGGATACGCCCTCGCATATGGCTTGTACGTCGTTAGCTTTGGGTGCCTCTATTACAAGCCATCCTGGTCAGGAAATGCTTCTGACGATGGACGCGACAGACCAACGATGTTCTCCCCCGCGGATGATCTTCTCTATCAGGATAAAAGTCGCCGTTTCCTCCCACCCAGGCTGAAGGTTCGTCAGAGTTGGTTTGGAAGTAGGACAAGCGACACACCTTCACAGCCACTCTCCACAAATGTGGGTCTCCGTCAAACGGGAGTCGTTGTCCTACGTGAGTAGAGTCGAATAATGTGCTCTGCTGTGCTCGTGCGCGAGCGCGAGCAAGTAACGACTCCCATTCACTATCATTCTGGGCGCGCGCGTGCGCGAGGGAAAGCAGGTGATGCGAAACGCCTCGGTCTGCGGCAACAGGTTCAGTGTCCCGAATGAACTCGCCTTGAGAGAATGTCATCGAATGTGAATCAATCACTATAGTGGGCAACGCATACCTAATCCGTCATCGTCCTCGGTGTCGCTCTCGTCGTCGTCGTCAACCTCAGCCTCAAGACTCAAGAATTGCCAAATATCCTGTTCCTGAAACATCTCATTGGTCAGAAAATCAACTCATACAGTAGCAGTTTGAGATCTACCTCCAATCTTGCTCGTTTCTGGCTCTTTCGTCGAGGAGTGGAAGAAATCTGTCATTCCAAGTTCATTATTACTTTCTGCTCTTCGACTCCTTAAAAACTACTTTACTTCAGATACAAGTTCGTCATTATGATTCATCCTTCTATAGTATCTAATTTAATGCGCAAATCGACTACGAGCAGTGCGGCCGACGAGCGGTGGAAAGTTCGAGAGCGAAAACAAACAGTTGTGATTAGCGTCACCTCACCCAGCACCTTGTTTAGGGCCGGCCAGATTCTGGCACTTGACCAGCCCTAAACTTGATGGCACCGCAAGGTTGTTGCATTACACGTCCAAACAACGTCTTCGACTTTGAACCAAGCCACCATTATGACCATCTCCGATAGAGCGAGACGCTACCAGCCATTACAAAAATCCTGCATTTTAAGCAACCTACAGTACAATATATGAGAAGTCTCGGACCCAGCTTCGATTATTGAGATTACTTTACATACAAGTCGATACTTAGGTCGAAAATAAGTGGAAATTGGGATAGTTTCAAAGATGGACCACAGTCGTTCATCCCACCGAAGGGTCAAATAATATGCGGTAAAGGAAACTACAGCCCGTGATACAACCTCACCGTGACTTACAAGTTATCGCAGTATACGAAGGTGCTAAGGCCGCTTTTGCATATGCTGGGTGCGCTAGTGACATAATGGATAGCCGCCGTACGTTTCGAAAGATGTTTCTGGGTAGCATTTAATGCAAAAGCTGGATATGTATCCCCAGCACAAGATGGAAGACAAAGGTACGTGTCAGTATGCTCTTCCATTTCCTTCTTTGCTGACCCAGTTCTTTGTCCGAAGTGCCCTTTGGATCCTTGATATATATAATCCTCTGGCCCGTCAGCATGTCACTATGACTTACTGGATCTTCAAGTTTGCCCAGGCTATATGGAATATTCGTCTGCAAACACGACCCTCTCAAAGCCTCGTAGAAGAGTTCTGCGCTGGGCACGGGACGACCTTTTCTCTCCCACGAGCGACGAGGACAGGGAGGTTAATACCGAATCATCTAAACGACCTCTGCTTTCGATAGGCGATACCGTTCACTGCCCGAGGGATATTATAGATGGCATGGATTTATCGCTAGATGAAGATGATGGTCCAGTTGTGTCTGACTTGGAGCTGGATGCTTCTCCGGATCCTTGTAATTGTCTGCTCTTCACGATCAAAGGCTCTGGCCCAGGACATCATGAGCAGCAAGTGGTGAGATTACCTGAATTCGATCTCGCTACCTTCCTCTACTTAACTTTCACCATCCTCACAGCATGACTTGAACGATAGAGCACAACCTTTATCTCCTCTAGATCTAGATCTAGCTTTCCATTTCCCGTCTCAGGATGCATGGACCGATGGCCATGGCGAGAATGTACATATACGCGCGGTTACCGGTACCTTTCCACATTGATTGTGGACATCAAAGTCGCTTTTCTGATCATCCTTTCCTGACACAGGTTTTTTATGTTCGAGACGACGAGCGTCAAGATCTTGCTGACAAACCGAACACTTTGACATGTTGAGGTGATTTGGCCGATTTAGAATCAGGAGCGGCGGAAGCATTTCACGAGACTTGGGCAGCTGAACTACTTCGTGTGCGTCCACTAATTATGAATAATAAAGTTATTCCACATGCTAATTTGAGCTACCTGCAGAATGGAATTGATTTCCTCGTCACAGATGGTCAGTCCGATTGTCCCCAAAGCGATCATAAGACTATGGCCATGGCCATGATCATGAGATGGGATCATGACGATTTCGATTTCACCCTTGATCACGATCATGAAATGGATTCGGGGGACGATTTGAGTTCACGGGAAACGATGTGGCTAGAAAATCTCAACATTTAACCGAGACTCTGTTACGCGCACTCGTGGGAGTCATCTCTACAATCAGGCAGGCAGGATTTCCAGTTGGTTAGCTCCACCCTGGTACCGGTTCAAATTCCTCAATACCTATATATACGATAGCACATATACAATTCCTATATATGATCATCACGAACCAACGCCTTTCGGTACATAATTCACTACTAGTACTGGGCCGTTTAATTGGAGAGCGATTGTTCCACGTGGTCCCGCCATCGATGTCAAAGGTCTGGTTTGAATTCATTCATTGTTTAATTACAGGATCATGACCTGCTATCTATATTCAGACTTGCGCATAGCGCATTCAACATGCTTCGAAATGGACATGCCAACCGCCCACGATCGTATATCTGTAAATGTCGGTCTCACTGCACAATCTTGAATCCATCTACCGGACTATACGAAGGGGCTGGAACGATTCAAACACGTGGTACGAAGGCAAATCACGCCCGAGACGACAAACTTCTCGACGCGCAACAGAGCGCAACCTCCCCTAGCGGACGATCGCGATTTTCACTCTTCAGACGCCGTCGCACTAGTCCAGCTCCTCTTCCTCCGAATCCCCAACCTGCTACCCATAGTCAGGAGAATTGGGTGACTCTGATCGAACATGAGGTGACCTGGCTTTCAGAGCTTCCTGTAACTTCCCCCACGACACCCCTCGTTTTCTTAAACAATCCCGCTACCCATGGCGAATACGTTCGACCGTCCGCGATAGACATTATCCGACCGAATGATGGCCAATATGCCCTAGTGCCGGGGCGTCGTGCCAATAAGACATTCCTCGCCACTGAAAATCGACTCTGTGAGCTCATAACTGATGTGTCTACGATGGAGACATCGCGAGAAATGAACACCCTCCTAAGTCGGCTCTATGATGAGCTAGGTCGCTTATCTCATGAAAAGGAGTATAGCTGGGTTCAACAACGGGCACATCTTACGCCGGGGAGAATTCTAGTCAATACTGGTAAGTTTGTTAGTTCTCGTTACCTGCAAAGAGCTGAATAAAATCCCAGAACTTCATTATTATAAACGCGGCCCCCAAGACATTGCCTCCAAGGCTGCAGCGCTTGTGTCCTTGGTAATGGAACACTTGTTCTTTACTCCGCACCGCGCCCTGCGCGCACAACTCGCTGGCCACAAGGACATGCTTCGCGCATCGGGCGCATCCCCAGATACCGTTAAGTCAATCCCAAAGGACCCCCGATCCACCAGCTCTCACCTTCGCCTTCACGGCGTCACTCGACAATTTCTTTGCTGTCCCGAGTGCTTTTGTCTGTATCCATATAACCCCGGGGATGACCTCCCCGACCCGGATTCCTCAGCTACAGCTCGCTGCAACTACAAACTAACTCCCAGCAGTTCGCCGTGCAATGCTCCTCTATGGAAGGCGCGCAATCTGGGCGGCGGTCGCACGAGATCTGTGCCTTGCCGGCGATATCTACACCAAGATTTAAAGTCTTGGCTAGGACGACTCCTGTCACGGAAGGGAATTGAGGATCTTCTCAACAAATGCCAATTCACTCCTCCGGTGGACCATGACGGGCCCATCCATGATATATGGTACTCAAAGGTCCTTCACGACTTACAGGACGTATTTGGTAACCCTTTTTTCCCGGGTACACCGGGAGAAGGACGGTTGGTATTCAGCCTATCTGTTGACAGCTTCAACCCATTTCATATGAAAACGGCGAAGCAGCAAGCTTCGTCAACGGGTATATGGCTCGTTCTCCTCAATCTTCCTCCCCATCTCCGTTATCTACCCGAAAATGTATTCCTGGTTGGGGTCATACCTGGCCCCAGTAAACCCTCAACGCATGAACTGAACCATGCTCTCAATTTATTGGTGCAGGATCTCTTGGAGTTTTGGGATCCAGGAGTCTTCTTCACACGAACGTACAACCATCGTGCGGGGAAATTGTTTCGAGCTATGCTTATTCCTTTGGTGTGCGACATGGTTGCAGCTCGTCAGGTGTTGGGCCTTCCGGGCAGTGCCACCGCCCACTATTTCTGCACATTTTGTGACCTTGATATTGATGATATCGACGTACTGGATCGGTCTGAATGGCCTGAAAAGGATGTCAAGCACATCCGTCAGTTCGCAACCCTGTGGAAGGAGGCATCGAGCGAGGCGCATCAGGAGAGCATCTTCGAGAGCTTTGGTTTGCGATGGTCCGCCCTGCTGAATCTCCCCTACTGGAATCCTGTGCTCTACTCCGTCATCGAATCTATGCATGCTCTGGACCTTGGCCTCTTCCAACATCATTTGCGTCAACTATTTAAGATTGATGTCCTTCATGTTCCTGTCGGAGGCGATGGCTCCTCGGAACCTCCCCCACCCACAGATAAAAAGGTTACGACTATCACAGACAAGACAGAATTACGAAAATGCCTCGAGGTCATTCGCCGGAATGATCCCGAGCTCGTGTACCAGCTGCTTGCATTCCATCGCAAAGTTCTGTACACTGTTTGTGTGGATAACGATATTCGCGCGTCCGGGCATAACTTGGTTGTTGGGACGCGATGGGTTCTTGCGAAGAATATATACTACTGGGTTCGTGTCTACTCTCCATCCTCTGGCTCGGCCGCTATTCTGAATATTTGGGTATAGAGACAAAGTGCCGACTCTGATCTGGAAGCATTAATGAAGTCACCCACTCTGGATTCCGCCTCACGCCAGGTAACTCCAGCACCACCTCCAGCGACCAACAATGATCACGCCGACCCAGCAAGTTCATCCGCGCTTCCGGAAAATGACCAGATTAATCCTCGCATAGCTACACGGATAATTGGTCACCTCACCGACCTCGACGAACAAGTAGACAGTAGGCGTAAGGCTTATGCTCAGGGAACCGCCGTTATGTTCAGCTATCTTTGCGATGTTCTCAACATCGATCGATCGCACATTGGTATGACGTCGAAGCCGTCTCCAAAGAAACGCCTCTATGATCTACTTGTTGAAACTGTATGCCTTATTTTTCATTTTCATTGAAGCACGTCAACTCATGACTGGATGCATTAGATCGACAACGATGAAAACAAATTCTCTGAATTGGCATCATATCTTCCTACCACATCTCCTAATCGCGTTGTTCTCGGTCGAGACGTCATGGAAGCTGTATGGGCTGATATGAAAAGAACACAGCTCCCGACCTGGATTCGGCCTGCACCTCCTAACTGGGGGACGACACAGAGGGGTAAACTCAGCGCAGACCAGTACCGAGTCATCTGCACCATCCACCTTGTCATCACTTTAATACGCCTCTGGGGGAGAGATCCTGGTCGCAAGAAGGAAATGCTTAAACATTTCATGGACCTCGTCAGCGCGGTTCGGATTGCCAATGTTCGCATCACATCTCCGGAAAAAATTGCGGCCTACAACGAATTCATCTTCCGTTACGCCGTCCGTTGCCTGGAGTTATTTCCAGACGAGAACTTGAGGCCTACATTGCATGTTTCGCTTCATATCGGGGATATCATGGAGTTATTTGGTCCAGTGCAGGCTTATAGCGCCCCCTTTTACGAACGATATATCAACTTTTTTCACCGAATGAATACCAATAAGAAACTCGGTTTGTGCATCATATTGCCCATACCCAAGCCAACTCTCATCCATTACACTTACTTAGGAGAACTAGAGTCGACCTTCATGCAGGCCTCTACTCGTGCTTCCAATCTTCGAGCGTTGCTCTCAGACGATGCGGATTTGCGAGCTGCTGTCACTGAAATGCTTCGAGAGATTGAAGCAACGGAGCGTGAAGATGCCCGTGGGTACCGTTTGGCAAGTCTCTTGGATCCGATGGCCTCAGACTATGTCATGGATTCCAACGCACTCCCAATCGAGCTCTCTGAGGATGTATATCGAAAGCTTCATTCCCTCATCACCACATTTGCTGAGTCGAATCGCCAAATTCTGATTCCTAGACAGGCATTGTCCGTCAATGAAATCTCAATCCGGGGCGTGACTTATGGAACATCCACGTCCTCAAAGTTTAGAAACAGTAATATCATGTTTCAGCGCTCGATGGATGACGCTAGTGGGGAACCCTGTGCTGCTACGGTCCTTGATATATTCCAACATACACATACAGTCGTTGGCGAAGAGTCTCCCATCACAGATTACTACCTCAATGTGCGAGAGTTTCGGCCAGTGGATCCCGCATCTGACCCTTATCGGGAGTTCGGCTTTGCTGGAGGGTTTCTTTGTAGTCGGGTGCCTGCGACCAGTTCTCATGTGATCAAGCTATCACAAGTCATTTCACACTTCGCTCTGACTCCAATGGAAGAAGGCGAGTACGCCGGTTTAATTCATGTACTTCCAGTGGATCGGGTGAGTCACTCGTTTCCTGGACATGCTTTTCAACTGATGTCTCCGCCCATAGCTTATGTTGTCTTTTCTCCTGGCAGCCTCCACCGAACTTCCCGAAGAAGAGAACGGGGAAGATCTGTAGTTTACCCGACCCTGTTCAGTCACAAGCAAGGCGCGTTAACTCACCAAATGAGTGTGAGTACGGGAAGGAGTGAAGGGACGGGGCAAGAAATCTAGTGGACCTCGTATTATCTTCTTGAGAACAATAAATTCCAGTACGAGTACCATGCGGTGTATCGATTGCTCGTAATCACGTCTGCACATACTGTCCAGGCGCCGTGGCAGTATCATTATCGGTATAATGTCAGCCAGTTCTCTGCCCCCATTTTCGCGGAATGCTTATTATCGATCGTTGATGATAGAGACACGTACGCCGATCTTTTTTACACAATTAGAAGTATGCTCAACCGTGAAATAGCAACTGCAGACACAGATCCTCATCGCGAATATCACTACCGTCAAACAGAGATGGCCTGTGTCGGCGCCCATGACCACTTCCTTCATCGCCACAACATTCGTTGGAGCCACGTCCCTACAGGCGCCACCCGCGGCGCTCATCGGATTGGCCGCCAGGAATGGAAATGCTGGTCCCGACAGTGAATCAAATGCCGAATTCCTCACGATCAAGAAACGGAGAGGAAGTTGGCTTGTGCTCGTGGTGGCGTATACCAGGAGGTTACATGTACAGCAGCCAACCTATCTATATACATTACTGTTTATCTACATACTCAAACCGTTATATACAGTGACGAAGTGGGAGAGGCGGGTGAATGTGTAGTAAAATGAGAAGCTGAGTGCTTTGTGGGCCTTAATTGAGTCTGCTGACGCGAGTACCGCTTGGTTTCAGAAGTAACCTTCGAATCAAAGTCACCAGTTTACAGCCTATGACTGTAGTTGCTCCTCATGGCCAGCCTGTCAGCATTTCCCCAAACGAAACATCTGACTACTCCCGTGGTCAGCAATCACTCCGTACGTTCTCTTCATGATAGTGCGAATGTGTTCACCGATGTGAAAATCCTATAGTAGCATCCTATACGATTGTTCGAACCCTCAAGGCATACGGACCTTATCACTGTCACAATCGTCCACATTAGGTTGTGGCTTGGACTACTACTTGTCAAGCGACAACAACGCTCGATACTTACCAAAGGTTGGGACATTTGAGTGTGTTTGTGCTCTGCCGCCTTTCGTACGTTAACGCTGTAAGCACTGATGCAAAGGTTCACTGTGCTACTCTTTCTCGCGGTCAACATTCACTTTTGATTTCTCGCCCAGTCTTCCATTGGCTTCACTATCACACATGATGCCCAACCAACTTCTACGGTCCATTGTGCTAAGAATCCTTTCGACGTTTACGTGGTTTCGCAGCCTGGATCACGCAAAAACAGATCATGATTTGGAGATGGCGTTGGCTCTTGTAAGGGCTCGTTGGAGGGAAATCACAATTTGGGTGTGTGAAGAAGTCTGATACATAGCGCTTGTGTAACTCACGATCCTTTCTATGTCCAGCTGGTGCCAACCGCCTCGTCTGTTTCGCACTTCGATAGGCGCTTATGCATTTTTTGACGCATTTCGTTCATTTTAGAATGGCAATGGCGTCGATGGCCCTCATGCCCGACAGTGTCTTCACCGTTGGAATTGTCTCGAGGCACGCTTTGGGCTTGGTCGGCCTGCTGTTTGTGACAGCAATGGCGGTGACAATGCTCCTTATCATGCTCTTCAGCTCAATGGACGTGACGACTTTTCGTGTGTGCCAGTCCTTGACAGTTTCTGAGTGTCACGCAATATTAATGTTCTTCATTCAACAGGGTCATTTTCCTACGAGACAACTTGTCGCCGTTTTTGCTGTGGTGGCCTCCTTACCAACCTATTTTACCATATCCGCCTTGGTAGCTTTCATGTTTGCCATGGTTCTCATGCTTTTCTCAGCGCTGGTTATCTCAGGCATAGGGTGGCTCCTGCATATTGCTGTCCCTACTTCTTTAGTTTGGGCTATACTACTCTGTGACCTGTAATTGTTCGTTTCATGAAATGTCTCGCTCTCTCTTCACGCTTTCACTTTTTCTTGACTTTGCTACCGTCCCTATCTTCTTGATCGCTCGATTCACGTACATATGTCGATTTCACGGGAGCTAGTTCTGAGCCAGAATGCGTTGAAAAAAATTTGTGTCCACAATTCTGTTCTTTCGCGCAACTACGGCGGCCTATGTAGTAGAAAATGTGCCGTTTCATGGCTAAGCTCGACCTTTGTCCTCAACGTTCCAAATTGCTTCCAGATACAAGCGACGAATATATGTCGATCATATTGGAAAGATGATCCAGATAACTTCAGAAAGCAATGGTCGCGGACATTCAAAGTGGCCTCATCAGCCATCTATTACAATATATTCGCCCTATTCTCTGATACCCGATGTGGATGAGATTAAGAATTTCTTCACAATAGACCTGCTTATCAAGGGGGGGTGATATTTTGAAAATCCTCATCATATTGTCCTAAAGCCTAAGACGGACATGTGACTGGTGAAATTTTCAATATATTCCAGTTTTCTCTCTGAGAATCAGATGCGTAGATGTTACAAATTTGACCACGATATAATTTCGCCAAAGGCTCGAATGATTTCGGCCAATTCCCGCAGTGTAAATACAGTGTCAAGCACCCTCTTGTCAAAGTGTCCTGAATATGACTGCCAGCCAACAACATATGCTTCTTGTCCTTTGGTAATGCACAGCTCTGTAGCATCATTGTTTCTGATCATGACTGGCATTCCATGGCAAAGTGCGAGTTTTCCAGCAAAATTGTCAGTTGCACCATGTCTGAGCTTCCAGATCTCTCTCTGATCATCAAAGTCAATTGTTTCAGTATTGTGAGCATGAGTGTGTTTGGAATGAGAGGAACTGCGCTCTGCACCCCATTTATCGACAGAATAGAAATTAAACAGCTTCTGGTTTGTGTCTGCTGCAAAGCGCTCACAACCAAGCATATTAATCTGATCTTTTTGTGAATGCACTCCACAAAGAATTGGCACATTCCTCAACTCTGCAGATGCAATGTTGGGTCTCCCAGACTGCTTTCCTGCTACTCTGGTTCGCAAAAATGCAATGTCCTCTGCTGTGCACTTGCCATATCTCATATTTTTGAGACAAGTCCAAAATTGAGCATCTTGCAATGTCTGTGACCTTTGTCTCATATTCTCTCTCAAAATCACAACAGTGGTGACCTGGTGCCAGAGTGCTTTTTCAACTGCAGATTCCTGTGAAGTGGTCAGAGCTGCATCAATCATAGTGCCAACAGTGCCAGAGTACAGTGAGGCTGCACCAACAGGAGGAAGCTGTGCAAAGTCACCAGCAAAGATCATGTTCATTGCACCAAATGGATAAATGTGTTCATTGAGTGCTTGTGCGAGTTTTCTGCTGATTAAATACAGATCATGGCATGACAGCATGGACACCTCATCAATGAAGATGTAGTCAACTCCCTGCAATCGCTCTTTCAGTTGTGCAATGGAAGCAGCTTCATTTCTGGTGTTCTGATTGATTCCCAGATATGAGTGGTAAGTTGAACCATTCTGAAGCGCAGCAGATGTACCAGTTGGACCCAATATCACAAATCTATAACCTTCACCAGCAGACTCAAAGAAATGCACCAATGCTTTGATCACCTGTGATTTGCCAGTGCCAGCCATGCCTCCAATGTACATCTTCAATTGCTCTGGATTAGGAGAGGATGCATGATTTGCAATAATTTTAAATGCCCTTTGCTGTTCTGCATTCAAACTGAACTTGTCCACTGTTGCATTGATCAGAGACTGTCTAGGTGCACTCTGTGCAGTGAAATTTTTCTCTAGGTATGACTGGTCAACTACCATTGCATTGTCTTCATTAGGATTAGTGTACTGCTTGAACTGTTTGGCCTTTGCTGGAATGCTCTGATTTCGCTTTTCTAGTACTTCCTGGCGCTTTTCTGCAACAGCTCCTTTCCACTTGCTTCCAACTTGTTGTATTTCAGGCTCAACATGATCTGGGAGCTCTGTAGCATTGCTTTGCACTGATTCAGTCCATCCAACAGCATTGAGTGCATTTTCAGTAAACTGCATTTCTCTGAGTACTTGTTTGCCTCTCTCATTGAGTCCAGCATATTTGTTTGCAATGCCCTTGTCATCTTTGTCTGGCTGTTCCTGTGCATTGAGCTCATCTCCAATGTTTGCTCCATCATTGAAATTGTTATCATCCAAGTCAGAGATCAAGGAGCTTGTCATCCATGCAGGGAATACACCATCTTGCACTTCACCTCATTTGAGCTGTGCAGAGTAATTATCTCTGGCATCCAAGCATTCATATCTGACATTGAAATTGTCCATGATATGCAATTGCCTCTTGGTGAACTCCACTGCAACAAATGCATCATCCCAGGATTGCTTCGCATTTTTGAGGTCTTTGCCTGATCTCCATGGCACAAACAGTGTGAGCATAGCGGCACAGTAGTGGTCACGGTCTCCTCTGTCTCGTCTAGGCAGTGAACCACCCACAAAATTAGGCACAACACTCTTTTTCTTTCTGAGGTCAACGTGAGCATAATGAGTCAAATGCAATGGATGGCCTTCCAAAAATCGAATTTTTGCATAATCATCCTCTGCTTCATCCTGACTGTCATTGGCACTGTCCTCTTCACTATCAACTATCATGGCATTGTCAGAATCAATATTGAGCTCATCTGAATCAATTTCCATATCATTTGATTTACTACCTCCTAAGAAGTCAATTTCATCATCACTGTTCACTGGATCATGCTTTTGCTGCTTGACTGGGATTTTTACACGTGTTGCACACTGCATCCACTCATATAAATTCATGTCCTGATAGATCTTGGGCCTGAAAATGTAGTCTTGCACAGGAGAGACTCCAATGACTTTGCCATTTCGCTTTTGGAGCATAATTTTGTCAGAGTCCACATCCATTGCATTTGCATCCTTTGGCTTCCAATAATCCATTGCTTGATTCACAAAGCTTCTCCAGTACACAACACAAACTTGTGACTTGTGTAGTGATCAGGATTGCCTAGCAGATACATTGATGCCATTGGACCACCAATTTCGAGTTTAGCAGTGAGTGCATTGATGATTTGAGTGATCAGTCTTCTGGCCTTCTCTCTGCGCTTAATTGTGCCATGTAACATGGTAGATGCATGATCAAACACACTTCTGATGATGTCAAAGATGCTGTATGTCTTCAAACTTGGTTTAGAGATGTAATCAGAGACATAAGCAACAATGGCTTTGATTGCAGTTCCAGAAAGTAAACTTGTAACATCCGTGTTGCAGCCAAACAAATAGGTGACAAGAGGAGTAAATGAGTTCAGCCATGGTTCGCCTTTTTTCATGTTCAGTGCACCAGTATGTGGATCAACTTGTGTTTCATTAAACAAAGGCCTAGGAAATCGTGCTTTGCATTTGCCATGCTTGTTCTTGCATGATCTTTTATCTTTCTGTGCATCTGGATTCTTCTTGTCATACTTGGTGCAGCTGTGGACATTGGAATGAAACAGCAAGTCATCCACTCTGCATTTGAACTGCTGCCAGAATGATTTAGTTGCATTGCATTCAGTGCACTCTGTGAATTGATCAGATAAATCTTGCTCATTGCAGGCTTCTGGTGGTGCTTCTGGCAGTATCTGAGTTGGGTCTACATAGTCTGGGTTGCTCTCATTGGCATCCTGCTTTGCTTTCACATCTGCCATTGTACCAGTCATGAATTCACCCATATGCACACTTTCCAGATATTGCACCATCTTTTGCTGGAATGCAGAATTAGCATCCATAATTCTGTCTCTGATCTCTTGAGGTGATAGGCTGCCTTTGATAAATAAGAGCATGTGCAAATGCAGTGTGAGACGTCCTTGCTGCTCAACTGTACCATAGTATGTATGCACCAGTATCACCATAGAATCCCCTGTGCTTTGTTCCAACTCCAAGAACATGCTTAATGAACATTTCAACCATAAAGTGGAAAAAGCGAGCTCCAGCCACTGGATTCTCTGCAATGAGTCTGTACCTGTCATCATAGCTTCTGATCTCTGGTTTGAATGTTTCCTGGGTATCTGCAAAATACAGTGAAATAGGATGCTTGTGGTCTGCAGGTGACAGTGTAATGAACCAAGATGGAGCACCAGCAAATGAAATGAGTGACCAGATTTCGTTTCTCATGTATTTCTTCTGTGTCAGAGATCCCTTTACATGGCAGCCAACATGATCCAAGTCTTTGATCAATTGATAGCACAATATCTCATCATCTGTCTCTGCTTTGACCGTTTCACCCTTTTCAATTTTTCTGGCCATTTCATTGAGCACTGCAGTGTTTATGTCCATCAGCCTCTGTGATATCTCATCAAATTTCGACCTTTCAGCCAGCAGATAGCCTGCAGTTGTAGACTCCTTGATTTGCTCATGATTGAATGCAATGAGTGGAAAGTGTGGATCTCTCTGAAATCTCTTGTTATGGTACATTAGCAAATGTCTCTTGTGTGCAATATCAGAAAGACGTCCTTTGATGTTAGAATTGCCAATGCCACCAAGTCCATAAGGAAACAACCAAGGCAACATCATTGGATACAACTGAGGATTGTCATATATGGTTATTGGATCTTTAGACTGTCCAATTGCAAGAACTTTGCCTCCACTGTTCAAATGCTTCAATGCAGTTGCTTTGAGCTGCTTGGCTGTTTTGTCAATGTACTCTGCTCCAGTGATACCATGCACAGTAAATAAACATTTGCCAGTCTCAGTGCCTTCTTCCTCTTCCATGTCATGCACAGCAGTAGATTCTGGCTCTTTGTTGGTCTCAGTCCTTCTGTAGTCAACAACAACTGGTATGCCATGCTCTGGATACTGCTGTAAATTTTGCTCTGAGATCTCCAGGTCAATATAATCTGCATGTTTTAGTTTGAGCCAGTTGAGTGCAATTGCAATTTTGTTTCTTCTGACCAACAGAGGAGTTCTTTCAAAGTCATCTGGTGTAGGATTGTTTGGACCAGTGTAAATGAATGCAAGCACCTCATCCAGCTCATCTATATGTGGAGGTAGAATGTCATACACCTTGATCATTGGACTAGCAAAAGCAACTGCATTAGCTCACATTTTGTGCATTCCAGATGAGACTTTGACAATGCACTTGTTGTGTCTGACTCTAGAAATCAGCAACTGCTCTGTGTATGTCAATTCTTGCAGTTCAGGTGGTACTTCTCCACACCATATTCCATTTGCAAGTGATAAAAGTGGCCGCTTTTCTTTCTGCAATGAATGTCTGCATTTATTGCATATGCTGTCAAGATTTGATACTATAGCTGGTTGTTCAATTCCTGTGACTGATTCATCATGGCTGGAGTGCTGTTTGCAAGTCACATCAGGATTTAGAAGAGGTTTCAAGTCCAACTTCAAGTTAGCAATTTTGTGCAGCTCAGAAACAGGTGTAAGACGTCCACAGGAAGCACAACCACTCTCAACAAAAGATTCGGATGCTGTGTCATTGCAGAAACCATCAATAATTGTTTTCTGCAGTTTTGCAGATGGAAGAGATGGTGGAAATGCATGTTTATCTCTTGACTTCTGTACAGCTGCAGCATTTGAAGCAGAATAAGTTGATTTACTAAGCTCATATTTTTTTAACTGCATTCCTATTTTGCTTTTTGTACTCTGCAGGATTTTTGTCCTTTATCTTTTGTGCACTAGCCAAATTTCGAGCTTTGGACTTTTCAGGATTTAGTTTACTATGCTTTTTAACTGCTGCTAGGTTGTGTTCTTGATGCCTTTCAGGATTGGCATTATTATATTTCTTGACTGCAGTCTGATGAGCAGCTTTATAAGTTGGACTTACAGTCTGATACTTATGCACAGCATTCTGTTGTGACAGTTTTCGCTTTTTTTCCAGTTCACCAAGTTCAATGACTTCAAACACAGAAGCATACTCTGGGCAATCCACACATTGATGTGCAATAATAGCCATCTGCAAATATTTTGATGTCATGTTACTATGTGTTCTAATGCTATGTGTAGCTGCAAGCAGTCTGAGGTTGACAACTGTCAATTTTTGAACTAAGGAGGCAAGTGAATAGTTGACAACTAAATAAGCTTTGTCAGATGGTTCTATTGCACAAGCTTCTTCTACTGGCATGTAATTGACAAACTTGCATATAATCAAATCATCAATGTTATCAACTGGATCATTGGGCATCAATTCAGAATATGTGAACATGTTATTTGCACGTCCTCCACCAATTAGACTGACTGGAATGTAAGCATGCAATTCAGATTGTGAGACAGTTGGACAAGTAATACAATATTTAACAAATAAAAATGCATACAAACAGTGAATAAATACAATAGCAATGCAAACTGAATTTCTCAGAGTTACGAGGCACTTTAGACGAGATATAGCAGCTATATAGTTATGCTTCCTCATCAAATTTCGCTTTAACTTGAGTTTGGATAATATGCACTGCAAATTGGCTTCAGAGAGTAAGCAATATGAGGTGAGACGAAATAGATTGAGCAAAATACATGCATACAACTTGAAAACAGGTGAGAAGTTAGCATAATTCTCATTTGCAGACTCAAAATTCAAAAAAGCGAGATTGGATTCATTTGGAGATAAAATACATTCAACAGCTTAATCACAGTCATAAATGCACACAGGATAAATAGACAGAGTAGAAGACATGGGATAAACATACTGGACATCAATGGGCATAGATTCAGCCAGCATAGCAGGTTTGGTGGATTGCATAATTTGCATAAAGTTTATAGTCATAGAGACTGAGTTTTTAGCCATAACGGCAGAATGCATAGAGCATATAGCAATGAATACATTTATAAAAAGTGATAGCATAATGCAAAGTTTAGAAAGCATGACTGCTTCCAGCACTGCAAGCAGTGCGGCATAAAATGTTCAGCATAAGCTACACAACAAAAAATGAGAACTGTACTCACCAGAAAAGTGGGTGAGGTAGAGAGACAACATAACTTGGAAGAGCAAATATTAGCAAATAGGCAACAATAAACCTCATGAATTTACCTAAAGAAATGGCCAAGTTATGAATTAATTTGGATTAAATGCTAAACAGCAAAATTGACTCACTATTTCTTGGTATTTGTCACTATTGACAAATGTGAATGGTGAGGAGTATTGCCTAAAAATGGAATCCAAAATGAGTATATTAATATCTGAAGAAACCAGTGAGAAATCAAAGAAATTAAATCTAATTTCTACTTTTGGCAATTATTTGCATATATATGTCAATATTGACACTCAGGGAATGTGGAGGACAATATCTAGAAGGGGTACAATGCAAAAAGAACCAACTGACTAAGCCAAATATTCCACAATTGATAAAAAGATTTGACAAAATACGTCAAATGGCACTCAGATGGTGGTGAAAGATGCAAAAAGTGTGTCAAATGCAAGTCCAGGGTATATATACTTGAGGGGACTTTAGGGCAGGTCAATATTACCATAAAAGGCAACTATTATTGCAAAGTTGATTTCAGTGCAATTGGACAACTCTGGAATTTGATATTATTTGACCTTATTTGTACTTATTTGTCATGCATGCAAATGAGAGGGGAGATCATTTGAGGCATGTTGGTGGTACTTACATAGTATTTACCATTGTTTATACTTCAAAATTTCAAGTTTTCTTCTTCACATTCAGTATTGTCCAGACTCGTACCTGCCATGCGCAGCACTGGCCCACTTCACAGGATAACAAGATAATCACTATTGTACAACTTCTTAGTAAAAGATTGCATAATAGAAAATCACAATTTCATAACATCACAGAACTTGAAGGAAATATACATATCTGAAGACTCATATTAGACCTGAACACACTTTTATTTGGACAATAACTCAGTGAATAATAGAAATGACTCAGAAATAATCAGAAGCAATGAGTATAAATATGGGATCATGTATAGATGTAAAACCACTTGAATATACCTCCACTTGGGGGAATGGGTCGTTGCAAGCACAGCAGATACGAGTCCACAGGTGGCTGATTCCAATGTCATAAAACACTTACTTCTTTGCATAAATTTGCAGACTCTGCTGCAGTGCTACTCTCCCTTGTGCCTTGCACAGCACTTGCAAACCTAAGACAACTTGATCAGTATGCAAATCACAAATTACAGACATAAGACATATCATGTACAGCCCAACCTCCTGACTACTGGCCAACTTTACCCTCTCTGTTTCATCAGTCCCCTTATAATATATCGGAGGCCTATTCTTCATTGCTTCCGCTTCCTTCTCCTTTGTCTTTTGTAATGTCATGCCTCTCTTCTGCTTGCAGGCCACACCATCTGAGTTGCAACAACCTGCATCATCTCCAGACTCAGAGAGTAACAAAGTTTTCAAAGGCATCAAAATTCATCAGTGTAAAATAGAATATGCTCATTTTCCAACATTTTCCATGAGCAGATTAACCAGAGATGGTCAATATTCAAATACTGGAGACCTGTGAGAGGATTCCACTGATTACATAGAGATCTTGTTACTACTGATCAATAGTGTTTAAAGGTCTGGTTGGATCCAGTTTTTGAGCTCCGATCAAGGCAACCAGCAACCACAACCAGTTGCAAAAATTTCCAAAACCTGAAAAATCAGACCGAGATCATCAGCAACTGGCAACCGTGGTCTTTTTGCAGTTGCTGGACTAGTTGCGACTGATTTTGCCTGTAACTAGTCACCAACCAGTCCTGACTGGTCAAAACTGACTTAAAGCAATATATTCTCTATAAACTAATTAATTCTTACCAAACCAGAGTAAATGGACAGCATGTTGTATTGCACAAATAATAACAGCTCTATGGTTCAGTGGCAAAATGCAACAATGAAAATGGATTATATTTTGTGAGGTTGAGAGTTCAATTTCTCCAAGTAACACTTTAAATTTCAAAGTCTAACTTGTCTGGACTACTGAAATTCTGCCTTGTGAAGTCTATAATTCTCACTAACTACAAGTGCAGTTGCAAGTGGTTGTGACCGGTCTTTTTACGGTTGCTTCAGATTTTCAAAATGATGCAACCGGCAACCGCAACTGCCTCAAAATGAGGCAACTGCAATTGACGGTCCAAGTGCCTGCTGGGTCTGGTCCAATTTTGGTCAGATTTTCAGTCTCAGTAACTGGACCTTTAAACACTAATTTTTATACTAATTAGCCTAGACATGTAGCATACAGAGATCAGAAGCCAAGGTTTATGACATGTCACTGAGAGGAAAGGTCGATGTATTTGTCTGATGATGTTGAAATGCTTCTCAAGAGATGAGCGCTATTTGAAAGCCGAATATTCTCTGGCAAAGCCTGGCAAGCCGTTGATGTTGGTATAAGTGTAGTGAGTGCTATTCACTGCAGTGGTGCAAATTGTGGTCGTGAGGGTTATACCAAACAAGACCAAGAATTTCAGTTTACCCAGATTAACCATAAGTAAATGGCACCAATGTTTGCCTCTTAGGTTCACCTTAAGAATGTCTGACAGTTTCTGTAATAACTAGAACAGTCAGTAAGGTAGAGCAAGGGTAACTTACTTTATATCTCTTCTAGTTCCTGAGAGTACGTCAGTGTGCTAGTAGCG
This sequence comes from Hypsizygus marmoreus, assembly GCA_013433165.1. NCBI lineage: Eukaryota > Fungi > Basidiomycota > Agaricomycetes > Agaricales > Lyophyllaceae > Hypsizygus > Hypsizygus marmoreus. The sequence goes on along the minus strand of CM024090.1, from coordinate 943,925 downwards.
GATGACTCTTAATAGCACAGGAGTTTGGTTCTTATAAATGAAGCAAGCAAGCAGCAAATGAGTGGATGTAAAAAAAATGATGATTTTTTACATATAAAACAAATAAAGTAAAGTAAAGCACGTGACAATACAACACGTGCACTGACCTCACCGAGAGACACTGGAACTCAATGTAGGCAGAAAGCACTCAAAAATTAAGTACACATACATCCAAGGAATATCTTGATATGCATTACAGATGTAATGTGGTGCAAAACTTTTGCTGACTTACTGCATAGCCAGGTCCAAGTCAAAACTGGCAAAATAGTAGATATTTTTGAGTTATGCTTTGTTTGGTTATATTTGTTCAATGTGAGTCTTACAGTGTAATAGCTACACTTCTTTGCTCTTAAGTGCAAGTTCTTTTATCCAATTTAGAGTGGAACTCATAAAGTTATGCAAAAATTACAAGTTTCAGCATATTTGTTCAACAATAATCTTACCGTAAGATAGTTACACATTTTTGCTCTCAACTGCAAGGTCTCTCAGCTCATTTGGAGCAAAACTGAGAGAGTTGAAGAAAATGCATTTTATTTGGTGGTATTTGTGTAATGCAAACATCACCATGTAATAGCCATACATTTTTCCTCCCAGTTATATGTTCTTTTGTTGAATTTGAAGCAAAACTGACAAAGTTGGTCAAAGATCACTTATTTGGGCATTATTTGTTTGTATTTGTATAAGGCAACCACCTCCAGGTAGTAGCCAAACATACTTACTCCTACCTGCAAGTTTTTCCATCTAGTTTGGAGCAGAACTCATGCAGTTATGCAAAGATCATTGAATTAGACTTTGTTTGATTATATTTGTCAGACACAAATACTCCCAGGCCACAGCCAAACATACCTGCTCCCAGCTGCAAGTTGTCCTATGTGGTTTGGAGCAGAAGCCGGCAAGTTCTAGGCCAATCAGTTCTAGACTAAGATCCTTATCTTATCTATAGTTTTTGCTGATTTATAACCAGTGTATGACATTCATCAAGTTGATTTTTTTCCAATGATGGGACAAAATCGATTGGTTCAATGTCATTGATCTGTCATGGGCCCAGATCAGTCAGATAAGGCAGATAGCATGCAATCTAATCTAATCTAAGCTCGATCAAGCAAAGATCGAGCTGTATCTCAGCCAATACTTAACCGATCTCAATCATTGTTTTTGTTACTCTAATTGGACATAGTGTGTGCATATTTGGCATAGCGATCAATATTTCCATGCCCAAATTTGGGCTCTATAGAGTGCAATCAGTATTTTGAGAGTGCTTGCAGCCTCTGTATCTCTGCCACTAGTTGACCAATTGAGCCTATTTTTTTTGCATGTTGTGGAGATATTAATAGGCATCATTTTGATTCTAAAAACACTGCCATTATGATATGGTTGACATCCTTTGTGACATAATCAGCATTGAGATCAGCACTAACTCACTGATTTAAACCATATTGCAAGACCGATGATAAGATGCACTCGCATCTGCATGTGAATTTGTGCATTTTCACTAGAAATTACCATTTCACTGGACACAAACCAACAGGAATCACTGCAGCCACTAGCGAGACTCCAGCTAATTGACTTGTTGACTCGTGAGACAGACACACCCAATGCAGCAGGAGGTGAGGCTGATAATGAATCTTATCATCTTACCATACTCAGTCATGAAGCATCAGATCGATGGGGACCTGTCCAGTCCCCTCGATCTAAGCATCCCATGGGAATACACATCAAACTCAGGAGTTGGTGCATAGACCGGATTGTATTGAACTAGACTCCGCCATAACTATGGATGACTCTAAGGGCTTGGGCAGCAACCTTTATGCTCCTGACAAATCTTGAGACAAAACCTCTGAATTCCTCAATCACATCTCAGGAATGAATCTGATCTGCGCACACGTGACTTACACGATGCAACTAACTAGCCACAGATTACGGTTACTCTCTGGACTACAGAATGGAAAAGACACTGGAAAACTTCAGTACGATCAATTGCGCTCCAACAGATATTGGAAGGAGAAGCTTAGGCTAATCCTCCTTCCTCTCTGGAGCTCTTTCATGAATAGAAATGATGCAATTTGATTGAACCGCCAGTAAAATGCTACAGCAGCATATTCAACATAACAACAAAAGCATGAGGAATCACAGACGCATTTCTGATGGTCACATGACAGTTTGCCAATGACCAGGCAGCTGTTTAGAGTACAGAGTATCCGGCTTCTCTAGTAGGCATAGACCAATTGCCGCACATGTATATAATAAATAGTTTGCATTTGTAGAAATCCAGACTAGAGTTCCCATCTCATTTGTGCAGATGAACATACAATAAGAAAAGACTTGACACCTCTCTCGACTGTGATCTCCATGCAGATAGCACCTAAGAGATAACTAAGACCTCGAAGCCAGTGTGATTGAGCTAGCCTGCTTGACCCTTGTCCTAGTGTGTTCGAGTTTAGGAAGTCAGTGTACTTCAAACCTGTGTGTTCACCCTTTGTCTCAGTGTGTTTGAAGTTCAGACTGAGTCAGTGTACTCAAGACCGACCATTGAATTGATGTAAGGCTCACAGAGAGTTTTATTAGACCAACACATCAACTCCCATAGTGCTTGCACTATAAAACTATACAGACTCTAGTAGTGTTGTCTCTCGAGACACTATACTATCACCTAGACTCTCTCGTTGAATACTACCTCCTCGAAGTATCTTTCCTATGACCCAGTCAAATACGAAACCTGACTTGGTGTGAGGCTTCTCAGTCCTCTACCCCAAAGAACCTGTTTATTCGCCGTTGTTGTGTTGAGTGTGATTTGAGTGAATAGGATTGAGTGTAGTGGTTAAAGCCATCTTCATTTGTTGCTTCTCTTCATGACTACCCTGAACCCAGCATCTCACTGATCACTGTCTCAGTTCAGAACAGGGGATGACATAATATCAATGATGCAACTGACAGATATACTATGTCAAAGATAGAGCTTGATCAGTGCCAGTAGCCTTATTAGCAAATCAGTGATTGATATCAGTGGCAAACAATTATTGGATGTGAGTGGTTGAATTGCTGGAGTCACCGGCCATGAGGTGTGGGAAAAATTTCCCAATGCACTCAAAATCCATGTGTCAGCTATTTTTGTTCCCACAGTTACAAAATATTAGTGACTCAACTTCAAATTTACTGACACTGGGAAAAAGTTACTGACCATGGGAAAAAGTGCAATAGAAAAGTTATCAACACACTGAATTTTTTGGTGGAATCAGAGAACAAGAAGAACAAGCCTTTTTTTAATTAACATTAAGGGACTCATAATATGAAGAGTCTCATTGTATGCAGTTTGGCAAAAAAAAAATTGCACCAGAGCCAAGGCTGACATGAGAGCTCCAGATTTGATATCATGCTTAAGTGGCTGATGACAAATTTCAAGTGACAAAAAAAAACAAAAATGAATTGGCTGCCATAAAACAAAGATTCTGGGCTGAGAGATATAGAGCAGAAAATAACTAATTAATAAAGACCTGCAGGAAATCAAAATGAACTGCATCCAGCATTTGAATGTAGTTGATTCATCTTGTGTTAGCTAGGTCTATCCCAGTTACCTTTATCTAAATAAGAAGATTTTTTTGACGTTTAGGCTGACAGTCCATAGACTTTATTTGTTTCTATATGTCTTGAACCATCTGCATCTCTCAAGATCTATGGCATGATCTCACAACAATATAGAGTTCAGTCTCTCCTCTCTCTTTATCAGCCAACATATTCATCTTATGCCAATGGCTAGCAAGCCACTGGATGATTGATTTTCATATTTTCTATCACATTCTTATGTGTTAAATGAGACAAAGTAAGTAACTTAAGTTGTTCATTACATATTTGCCATACATGTTCTGATGGCACCAGCATAGATACCTAAAAATGATTTCATGACTTTTTGCCAATTGCTCAAATGAATGATGAGCTTATTCCCTCCACAGTGAGCTTATTCAATACTCTGAATTCTGCCAATGGTACATTATATCTTATAATGAAGTGTATGTTCATAATACTGGTCACAATAAGCCACACAGATCACACACCAAGGAATAAGGTCAGAGAGGTCATTGTGAAGAGGATAAAGCAGATAAAGTGCATATTCCATATCTTTATAGACCACCCTCAGATCTCTACTTTTTTATCATCCATGGATGAAATATAGTATACAGGCCATCATTGCAAGATCTGTACCTTGGACTATGATGGCTGCAGCATTGCAACTTCTATATTACCTGTTTTTCTACACCATGCATATTGTGACTTCTCCTACAACTCTCACCAACTGGCAGGCCATCTTGTTCATGATGGGTTATAATCAAGAACATACCAACATCATGCACAATTTCAGAAATCTGACTATCAAAACTGCAATTTGTTTTCACAATAGGTACAAAGTGAGGAGGTCTTGATACTCCTCCACTTTTACAATTGGACTCCAGTCAAAGTCCATAGAGTCTAACAAGAGTCTACATGGACTCTAACTCAGACTCTTCTAGTAGAGGGTCATATCAATATTTATGTCTACAAGGCTATGTAGAGTCTAGGTAAAGTCCATGTAGAGTCTTGTTGGACTCCATGGACTCCATTACAGTTTTTGGATCAGATCTGGACTAAGCCTGAACTGCAAGACATGGACTCTATTGGACTCCAATTGAACTCCAATTAGATTCCAATAGATTCCAATGGATTCTGATGAGAATCTAGTTGCACTCTGATCATAGTTCAACACTAGTCCAAACACATGTAGTAGCAGATTGCAATGTGATAAAAATGTCATAAGGAGAAATTGAACTCTCCACCTCATGAACTTTGGCCATAATGCAGTGCTCCAACCACTAGTCCAAGTGGCCATTATAAAGTATAAATGTCAATTAATTATGTTAGCATCTTGACATGTGGCAGATGCTCATGCCCATTGTCAGCATTGCTGGCATCAATTTTGAACCCAGCTTTCTTTCTTCACTACCACCACTGCCATTGTTGCCAGCACTACTGCCTCCTGCACCCATGACACTGCCCAGATGTGAATACCCCCATTAATAATGATGATGACTACATACTAGTACAGAGGGCAAGAAAGATTATAAGAGAGAGAAGAATGGGCAAGGGCAGAGCTTAGGGCAGACTTCAGCAGAGGAAGAGCTGATAGGTGTGCAATCCATGCCCTCTACCATGTGCACTGATCCACCACTACCCACAGATGCCCTACGTGTAAGGTATCCGTATGCAAACCATTAGTTATGATCACGTCTCCACTCACTGTATAAGTTTCCTCGCACGCCTGAATGGGCTCGTCTACATCATGTGATCCCGTTATAGAAATAGGCTGTAAATAGGAACAAATATCATCTTTTATCCTCGCTCACACTTTGCACCTAGAAAGGTTTGAAGTGTTAGAGGTAAGAACTAACAGTTTGTGAAGCGTAGTCACCGTTCACGGCACTCCTGATCGGTTGAGAGAGTCCTCGTCACCTGGCACTCCGGGACTTCGGAACTCTCTCCAGACTGCGCGCAACCGCGAGGTCTCACACCTTCGTAGTCCTTACGGCCGGATAGTCTCTGTTGGTCGACATCTACGTATCCAGTAACGATTACATAGAATGGTTCCCTACAAAGGTGGACACTGTGGGAATGACCAACCCATATCTACGACAATCTGGCCGAATCTATTAACACCTTTCAATCAAGAATCCCGGTCTGGCGACGCAGGGATTCTACTTCTTACAGTCCGGATCAATCTTCCGACCACGACATCAGCTCCTCTCACAAACCTCAGACAGTAGAAGAGGAACGTTTATCGGCGAGTCATCAATGAGCTCATCGAGCAGCTCTTCGCACTGGGAGGATAGCGTTCACTTCACGCAGCTCTTTAACTCTGAGAAGCGAGTTCCTGCTACAAACCCCTCCAGGTACCGGTACAAGAAGATTTCCTATTCCTAAGCCTCAGTTCAAACACGACGAATTCGCCTTCAATTCACGATTCAACGAGCAATTCTCGCAAGGACGAACGAATACTCCCTCGCGCAAGAATCGCTCGACGTTAGAAGTTATACCGGAAAAGGAAGCTGAACAAATGGAAGAATCGGGAGAGTTAGATGGCGCCTCCCTCGTCCGAAGGCCGGGGTTGGAAAAGGGATACGCGCTATCGCCCATGGCAGCTTTACGACTGGAATTAAATTCGGAATCTGACGATGCTCCATCCATTGCATCAGTTACATCCTCGTTCGCGACTAAACCCAGTCTACTACCTCAAGACATTATAGATCGGGGAATTTCGGAACAATCTTTCGTGCGATTCACACTTAGCGAGGAACTGCGTATGGACCTAGAAAGTAACGTACGACAACTACAAGCCATCCTGAATGAAGCTACTTCTCTTATTCCAGAAAGAACGAACACTTTCAAGATCGATCCGAAAGGCGCTTTCCTTGGAGTGCTTAACGGCGCACAAGACCTCGGACAAATCAACGCCGCTTGGATAGGCATAAGAAAACGGTTGGAGCTGGCTTTAAAGAACTTTGAGAAGTATGACGGGGAATATAAAGCGACAACCACAGAAGAGCTGCCGAATTCTCCAGTATCAATGTCTCCAGACCTCTACGAAGGAATGGACCGCATGACCGGTGACGAACGACTAAGATATGTCTTCTCGAATGTCCCGCATCAATATGATCTTATTCCGGAGAATTCCAAGAAGAGAATCTCGTCTTTCCACAATTGGGACTCTCTGATTTCCGTTCCATCGCAGTTAGAAGAACATTTTCCTGCTAGGCAAAAAGAGAAGTACCCGAACATTGTATTTTACGATGCAGAAGGACACAGGCAAGAAGTTACTACTGAGCCTCCGGCTACTGTAGTGGAGAATTACCGCACACCTGCCTCGAGAAATGCAGGATTCAACTCTTTCCAAGGGGGACTGTTCGGTACGGGTACGGAATTTCGTGAAGGCGATTCCCTGTTTTCCAATCTACCAGACGGAAGTAGTGCAAAGAAACCTAACTCAGGAACGCAACATTCCCCGATTCCCAACTTTCATATTCCGGGATTTCAAGGTCAACCTAATGTTCTCTACGGCATGGGTACTCCTAGACCTCCACCCAACTATCTCTTCGGACACTCAAGAGATCAGAACAAGGACGGACCACCTCATCTACCACCGATCGATCAGCGAAAAGAGTTCACGCCAAGCGATGACCAAGAATATCGACAATTCCGGTGGGAAGACAGACAACGCAAGCGATCCCCTTCTCCCGATCGACCCTCCTCAGACAACGACAGACGGAACGAAAGGAAAGACGATCACAAACCACCGTCCGACCCTCTTCCGGGAAGAAATCCTCCAAAAGGTAACTCAGGCGATCCTCCAAGAGGAGGTCCTGGAGGTCCTCCAGGTGGAGACCCAGGTGGAGATCCAGGAGGAGGTCGAGGAAATGGTGGTAACGACGATCATGACCGAGGCGGATTCGGTGGATTCGGAGGGCATAACTACGGCCCTCGAGAATGGATGGCAGGTAACTCCGGACGTCCTCGTCCATCAGACCCACCTGACCCTCCTGGAGGAAATGGAGGTGGAAATGGGGGAGAAAACCCGGGAAATCCTCCTCCTGCTTACGGTTCGATGATCCCGACTATCAAAGCCGAACTAAAGTTAGAACAGTTACCATCTTGGGATGGCGATCACGATGCTGCTATAGATTATTTTTGGAAAATACAGCAGCTAGCGTCGTTGGGTGGACATATACCTCAAGCCCTTGGATACTGGCTATGGACAAGACTAAAGGACGGATCCCCAATTCAACAGTGGTTCGCGACCCTAACCTCTCCACAGCAATCCCACATGAGATCCCACTACATCAACTACCTCAGAGGTATCAAGGAGCAATACCTCGGCAGTAAATGGCAACTACGTATGAATACTATATACGAGAGCCAATCCTTCAGACAACCTGGACACGAAAAGGAATCACCGTCAACGTTTATCACGCGTCACACTATGTACACGCGTCTCTTAGTAAAAACCGACAACGGAGGTCCTCTCGAAGTATACACGATAATGCTAAAAGCACCAATTGCTTGGGGGCCAATCATCGTGCTCGATAATATCCAGGATACAGCTACCCTCTACTCTAAAGTCACGCAACACGAATCCGCTCTGATACAGGCTACTAAGCTCGAAGATGGTCGCATAATCACAGTCGATAACTTACAAAGCTGGATAAGACGACTTGGATATGAAAGTGATCGATCGAAACCACCCTTCGTCAAAAGAGCTCATCTCTCTATACAAGAGGATTCACCTCAAGAACTGGAGCATCCGGAAAATCATCCTCCTCCTGTGTCGAGCCGAGACGAGGATGAGATCATTTTGAACGAAGCTTTCCAGGTAGTTCAGCGAAGGCAACGACCGCCTCCCGCCGGAGGATACCCGTTTCCAAAAAATGATCACATCACCACGAAAATGGGTCGTTTACCACCATCTCCGTGTAAAGTCTGCGGCAGCAAGAACCATTGGGACAAAGAGTGTTCGGATTGGACCACGTATCTGGAAAAACAAAAACGATCAGCACACTTAACTTCCAGCACCGAAGACGAACTAGACGTTCTATATGGTAGCGCTTTTTCAATCCTATTGAATCATCGATTGGCAGACTCGGTCCTCGATTTAAGCCCAACACCCAAATTTCAACAGGGTTTTAGGCTGGCATCTTTCGAATCCCTGGATGCGCAAGTTATCGCGCTGATGGGGGGGGAAAAGAGTAAGACCGTCGAGGATGTGACGCATGTCGGGCGTGATAATACCAACATGCTATATGGTGAATCGAAATCAGTAACGGCTAACGAAACTTTGGACAACCGAAACATGAAAAGATCCAATTATTCAGTGGAGATTGAAGAAATAGAAGACGAATATTGGACACACCTCGGACGTATGCCCACTGCTCGGCTACATCTCATCGAAGACGAGACCGACTGGGGCTCAGATGAAACCCCTCCTATAGTGGAAGCTATGTCCACTTCGAAGCAAGACTCAGACCCCGGTGAAGGAAACGATCAAGAATATCTACCTCCCCCCTCATATCCTCCACCTAAAACGGATAGGCCAATCAAGTTACAGAAGTGGCGAGTACATAACGCAGGCGAGTCGGCCTTGGGAGTATCAGTTCTATCAGTCAAAGGCTGGATAGGAGATTTAGGAAACGAATCAACAGACCTCAGACTTGATTCCTGCGCGGACATCACTCTGATTTCGAAGGAATTCTATGAGGGACTAAAGAAGAAACCCCCTATGAAACAAGGAATGAGAATGAAACTCTGGCAATTGACCGACAAGGACACTTCCCTAGCAGGATTTGTCCATATACCCATCTTCATGCTATCGAACGAAGGTGAATTAATCGAAACAGAAGCAGAAGCGTACATTGTGCCGGGTATGACTGTACCGATCCTTTTGGGCGAAGATTACCAGAGGAACTACGAGATTCATACCGTCCACGACTTGGAGCAAGGAACGTCAATACGCTATGGCCGAACTGAATTCCAAGTACAGGCGGAAGGGGTAGGGAAAACCCAGGACTTCTCTCGTCTAAGAAGGAGCGCAGCATCGTCAGAAACCTTTTTGAAAGCCAAGTCGCACAAGAGGGAGCAAGCACGCCGGAGACGGAAACGTCTCGCCTCAGGTGAAGAACAGTCTACCATCAGAGCAGCGGAGGATTGTTTGCTCAAAGCGCACGAATGCCGGAATATACGCGTAGAAGGAAACTTTGGCAAAGACCGCGAATGGATCATTGAAAAGAACCTTTCTAAGTGTCAAGACGAATCTCCGCTTGCAATCCCAAACGTCCTAATACGCAGCCAACGCCCTATTATCCCAGTAGCAAACCCTTCACCTCGGCCGAAACAAGTCAAGAAGGGCGATGTCCTAGGAAAGATAACGGAAGCTGATCTCTTTTTTGACAAACCCTCCTCTACTACCCATCACGAGGCCATGATGAAATCAGCCTCCGCCATTGCGGCTATCATTAGAGTAAGCCTCGACGGAGAAACCATGACAAAAGCCGAACCGGAAGAGGCAGACGAAAATTACGGTCCTAAAACAGCTGCCATGCCAGATCATACGGAACTACCTTCCGAGCGAATGGAGGAGCTTATCGACGTAGGGTCACTCCCAGAACATTTGAAGGATCGTGCTTGGACCATGCTCAAGAAGAGAGTAAGGGCATTCGGATTCGATGGGAGACTCGGGCACCACCCTGCTAGAGTACATATTCGAACGGTGGACGGGCAAGTTCCCATCGCAGTCCCGATGTATACAAGTTCTCCTGCGAAGAGAAAAGTCATGGATGAGCAGATCGACAAGTGGTTCGAACTTGGAGTTATTGAACCTTCTCAGAGTCCCTGGAGCGCCCCAGTAGTGATTGCTTACAGGAACGGCAAGCCAAGATTTTGTGTCGATTATCAGAAGCTGAACGCGGTCACGATTCCGGACGAATTTCCCATCCCAAGACAATCGGAAATTCTCTCTTCTCTATCCGGAGCTCAAGTCCTATCGTCCTTAGATGCATTGGCAGGTTTCACCCAACTCGAATTCGACCCTGAGGAGGTCGAAAAGACTGCTTTTCGCACTCACAGAGGGTTATTCCAATTCCGTCGAATGCCTTTCGGTTTGCGAAACGGTCCTTCCATCTTTCAGCGGGTAATGCAAGGAATTCTGGCTCCATATCTGTGGATTTTCTGCTTAGTCTATATAGACGACATCTCATTTATTCGAAATCCTACGAAGAACATATAGATCACCTCGACAAAGTCCTCGAAGCCATCGAAAAAGCTGGAATTACACTTTCCCCCACGAAATGTCACTTATTCTATTCATCCATACTCCTGCTAGGACACAAAGTGTCGAGATTGGGACTATCAACACACGACGAGAAAGTCAAGGCCATCTTAGAACTGGAACGTCCACGAAAATTGACACAACTCCAAACATTCCTAGGCATGGTAGTTTATTTCTCGAATTTCATCCCATATTACGCCAGCATATGTGCCCCGCTATTTGGATTACTCAAAAAGGGACAAAAATGGGTATGGACTACCGAACATGAATTCGCTTTCAAGTCAGCAAAAGAAGCGCTTCAGCGAGCTCCGGTCCTCGGTCACCCTATAGAAGGACTTCCATACCGCCTCTATACGGACGCTTCAGACGAAGCAGCAGGTTGCGCTCTCCAACAAGTACAACCCATCAAAATCTCCGACCTGAAAGGAACGTGAGCGTATGATCGGCTAAAAAACGCTTTTCAGGAAGGTTCGCCACCTCCAAAGCTGACCTCAGCGGTAGGCGGCAAATTAGACACCGTACCGGAAGTCCTAAAGTGGAGCGACTCTTTCGAGGATACTACCGTTTACGTTGAACGAGTGATAGCCTATTGGTCCAGGATGTTTAAAGGAGCGGAACAGCGATACTCCACAACTGAACGAGAAGTGCTCGCCGCCAAGGAAGGCCTAGTCAAGTTCCAACCTTTTATAGAAGGAGAGAAAGTAACACTAATCACTGACCACTCCGCATTACAATGGGCAAGAACGTACGAGAATGCCAACCGCAGACTGGCTGCTTGGGGGGCGATATTCTCAGCATACGCGCCAAACCTCGAAATCGTACACAGAGCAGGCAGAGTACACTCCAACGTCGATCCTTTATCCAGGCTACCGCGAGCTCCTCCCTTTCAAACGTCTCCTCCAGCGGACAATAACCCCGCTTTACGTCCAAATAATGACCTCGCAGCAGCTCAAGAGTCAGCGCACGAAGATCTACCCGCGAAACGAGCAACGTTCGTGGCCTGGGACTGGGATGATTGTCTGGAGGGCACCGCCTCCATCTGGGCAATAACACGAAGTGCACTGAAAAGACAGGAGTCAGTCCCAGCAGACGAAGCTCCCGCAAAACAACTAGCAATTACAGATAACGCTTTGCAGGATCCGTTGTCAGATACCGAATTCGTCAACAGTCACGCTTCCCCCGACGACAACGACGACGACTTAGATGAAGTACAGTCCTCAAAAGAATACGAAGGAGCATTCGAACAGCCTCCACACCTACACGTCGCCATGAGCAAACAAGCCATCACCGAATTTTTGAACGGTTACCAAACCGACCGCACCTTTAAAACTCTATGGAACGATGCATCTTCTGAACGAGACAATTGGGTTCCCGGTCACCGCTTCTTCAAGAATAATGAGGGGTTATTATTCTTCAACAATGAAGATTATCAACCACGACTATGTGTTCCCTCCTCCCTCCAAGGCGACATAATCAAGGAAGCACATGAAAACCCCTTAGAAACTGCCCATGCTGGTCCCGAAAGACTTTGGCGACATCTTAGCCAACGCTTTTACTGGCCACGAATGAAGGTCGCTATAGTGAAATTCTGTCAGACCTGCGATATCTGTCAAAAAACCAAACCATCAAATTTCAACCGTTATGGTTACCTCATACCGAATCCTATCCCATCTCGACCATATGAATCGGTCTCGATGGACTTCATAGTGAATCTGCCGTGGTCTGAGGAGTCTAATGCAATTTTTGTGGTAGTAGATCGACTCACCAAACACGCCACTTTCATACCAACAACCACTGGCATAACCGCTGAAGAATTCGGTGAACTTTTCGTGCAACGAATCGTATATCGTTTTGGACTTCCCACCAGCATAATAACCGACCGTGACCCAAGGTGGACTTCCGATTTTTGGAAAGGAGTGGCGAAATTCTTGAGCACTAGAATGTCACTGTCATCCTCACATCACCCACAACACGACGGGCAAACGGAAATTGTTAACAAATCCGTCGGTACAATGCTGCGAGCATATGTCGCCGACAACAAGGACACGTGGGCCAGATGGATCGCCGTACTGGAGTTTGCGTACAATTCTGCAAACCATGCATCCATAGGATGCGCCCCGAACTTCCTACTGTACGGCTTCAAACCCAGAACTCCACTGGATTTTCTCGTCGACGCTGGGGGGCCTAAGGCTGAGGATCTTCCAAGGGACTCCAAAGATTTCGTAGACACGATCGTCATGCACAGGGAAAGCGCTCGACGAGCAATCGCCAAAGCACAGGATGATCAAGCGAAACAATACAATAAAGGTCGAAGAGACGTACCTCAATTCCGAAAAGGCGACTTTGTACTGGTCAATCCCCACTCGCTGGAATGGTCAGAGTCAAAAGGAGAAGGCCAGAAACTGACCCAACGATGGATCGGGCCTTTCGAGGTCATACAGAAAATTAATCCGAAGGTATACCGTCTGAGAATGAGCAACAAATACCCAGGACTGCCGATCTTCAACATCGAACATCTGAAGAAATATCAAACCTCTCCTCCGGAATTCAGCGCAAGGACCTTGCTTCCAGATACCCGCCTTCATAAGGAGGAAAAGGAAGAATACGACGTTGATAAAATCGTTGGACATAGAAGATACGGGCCGAAGAAAACGCTTCAATTTCTGGTGAGATGGGAGAACTACGGCCCGCAATTCGACACGTGGGAGACGGCCCAGAACCTACGGAACTCGCCTCAAGTACTAGCCGAATACAGGAAGAAAAACCACCTCTGAAATCTAACAAAAGAAAAACAAGCTCCATGCCTCCCTTCTAGGTTCAATTTCTTTCTTTCATCTCATATATATTCGACCTCGACATCCTCCCGCTCTTATATTCAACCTGGCTATGCTCCAAAACCTACTTCGCTCGAGAATTTGATAGCCATCTCGACACCGGATCCGAACTCCGGTTAACTGGGTGATTGTTGGCATCAATCAAAAACACGCAGCTGACCTCCACCCATTCTTTAAAACAAAGGCTCTCCATCAAACAACTCCCATCTTTCCCCAACGTTGTCAAGTAGGCGGTGCACTCCCGCTCGAAAGCCAACGTTGAGCGCGTTCAGACGAGGCACTCCCGTCAGGAACAACGCGAATGGCAGACCTACGCTTCCGTCAAGATGACGGCTACATACAACCCGCTGACTACGGCGAGAGCCAAAATAAAGTTTGGGTCGCATTGAATTCTTACATTGGTGATATACCTAAGGGAGCGACAGAATTCATGGATCTCACAGTGTCAGATGAGAATAACCCCGCAAGTCAACGCCTTGCCCTGCAGGAAGCCATGCACTGGACTCGCAAGGCTAACTGGCACCATCAGTCATATCACTGGCGTCCTTACGTTCCGATCTTGGGAAGAGCATTCGGAAAACTCTCTCCTCCGTGGTACTTACTCCCCGATCGACCATTGCCTCTCACGATAGTAGGCGGACATTGGATCTTAGACCCAGACACGCAGAATGACTACGTAACCGATATCGCAGCAGTACGACAAGCGATCGATGAAATCATTCTGCACGAGGAATATGGCGAAGACAGTCCTCGACCCAAGAAGTTCGACATGGAGAAATTACACGGCTTTTACGAAAGCGAATCCGACGCGCAAGGAGCAGCTAGAGCAGCTAAGGAAGCGATGCTCGACATGCTAGCGTTTTTAAATTGGTGGATTTCCTGCGTTCCTAGCCGTGCAAATTGGCTCTCTAAAGAATCGCACGACTTGGTCAACGACATCGGTCTAAAAAACATGAAGAAACGTGGTGTTTTACTCAAGCTCAGCAGGGACTGGCGTCAAATCAACCTTCCCGCACTAGTACGCGATCGAGTCCCAGTCTTCTATCCATGGACGTCGAACGAGATGTCCGACCGCAGATTCACTCGTTTATCTCCAAACTTCCTGCGCACATACGTGGACAAAACCCGAAGGATGCACAATCCTGAGTTAACGTACTTGGAACTCCCGGAGTTACAGCGCCAATTCCCAGACATCCGGCGATACAACAAATTCCTCGAAGAAAAGGACGAGGAAGTCACCGGAGAACAACCAGCAGACATCAAGACCGACGACCCTAACATTTTCATCGTCGACTTCAGAGGCTGGCGTCGTCGCTTTGTGGACGACGAAGGTCAACAACAAGCATATGCCGAAGAATTCAAAGCCAAGGAGACGTTCATGGAATCAGGAAAAGAAGTAACGTTCGCTCGTTGGAGACATCTCGACGAGATGTCAGTCGATTGTCACCCTAGCCTAGACCCCGAACCTCTCGTCGAATTAAGGGAGTTATGGAAAGGACAATATGCTCCCGAAATCGGCGAAATCATCGATGAACTAACTGGAACTACTGTTCGAGCTCCTTTCTTCGGCTCCAATGCCCTGGAGCGAGCTGCTCAGGAAAATGGTCCTGGAGATCTCACACGCGAACCTTCCATCTATGAAACAGCAAGGGACGAATCGCCTCCAGCTTCGCTCGCCAGTCGACTCGGAGTCACGCTAGCGGAACGTATCTCCAACCCTTCTCCGACGCATCCCTCTGAGCGACCAGCTCTCAGACAAGGCTCACTCATCCAGCGGATCGACCCCCCTAATGCTCAAGAGGAAGGCAGATCGCTGGAGCCTGTACTCAAAGGTCCAGAAGGCGAGGCGATGGACGTAGATCGGTCAACCCCAGAAAGCCCTCAATCTCTTTCCGAACCCGTCGCAGCTTCCTCCTCTAATCCAGCCACCAGACCAGCACGCACAGGTTGGAAAAAGGGAAAAGGGTCTGAAATCCGAGCTACTTCCTACGAAGACCGCGCCACCACCCTCCAAGGACCAGTATTCGTATCCAGATGGGTTAGAGATATGTCTAGTAACGGGTCATCTACTCAGTACCGTGAACGTTCTCCATCAAAGAGACCGCAGTCAGCTAGGAGATCCCAATCCCCCGGACAACGATCTTCTCGCTCTACTTTCGAAGACGTTCGATCTCCAGTGAGCCGTTCCGATTTCATCAACAACTTGCAAGCGTGGGGGGCGAAACTCACGCACAACGATCCCGCATACGATTGCTTCCCTAAGCAAGTACAATGGCATCCGCAATTACTAGCAAACGGCTACCTCATCGTTGAAACCGACGATGCTCAATTCCGGCTCCGATATTGGGCTCTTTGCCTACCAGGGCTAGATCATTTACAACAGGTCTTAGAGCGCGCCATTGAGCACGGTGTTCGCTTTGCTATTGGTATCAAAGAAGACGACTTGGCACCATGGAAGAACATTCGAATTCCGGATACTGATCGTCTACTAGCCAAGCGCGTCTGCGAGCCGGGATACGTTGAACCGGAACTTCCAGCTAATCTAGCAGGAGGAGCCCTACGTGACACCTACATGGGCAGGTTACTTAGCGTACTGAGCCGACCGAATGCAGGGGCCCTCATCGGTCTAGGGGGACCAGCCAGTTGGATAGCTCGACGTTATGGTGGAAACGATCCCCTGCAGAAATTCATAACAGGACCGTCGGCGATAGTGGCTCGCCACAACTGAGGCCAAACGGACTCAGAAGACATTACTTTCCTCGGCTTACACTGGGACCGCATGACGCCGGGCGAACTCAACGTCGTCTTTGGACACATTCCAGCTACTAAAGGAAGCCCCGAGCGTTGGCTCTTCCCCACTGAGAATTTCTTACGTGAATTCTGCGATCACTACAGCGGGGAATGGAACGCCGGCGTTGAAGACATTTATCACCACATCGCAGACGAGATTGCGAAATCGGATTCACTCAAAGGACGCGAAAGGAGCGAATGGCGAGAATACCTGCGTCGACACAACCGAGGGCGATACGCACCGCTATACAAAGTTCGGAATGCTGATTTCCAAGAAGGCAAAGCTCGCATTCGCAATGGTTTTCCCTTATCCTGGCACAAGAAGGAAATCCTCGCGATTGAGCTCCCGGAACGATATCGTCCAGTCGTACGACGAAACTAGGGGGGCTATGTAAGGTATCCGTATGCAAACCATTAGTTATGATCACGTCTCCACTCACTGTATAAGTTTCCTCGCACGCCTGAATGGGCTCGTCTACATCATGTGATCCCGTTATAGAAATAGGCTGTAAATAGGAACAAATATCATCTTTTATCCTCGCTCACACTTTGCACCTAGAAAGGTTTGAAGTGTTAGAGGTAAGAACTAACAGTTTGTGAAGCGTAGTCACCGTTCACGGCACTCCTGATCGGTTGAGAGAGTCCTCGTCACCTGGCACTCCGGGACTTCGGAACTCTCTCCAGACTGCGCGCAACCACGAGGTCTCACACCTTCGTAGTCCTTACGGCCGGATAGTCTCTGTTGGTCGACATCTACGTATCCAGTAACGATTACGTAGAACGGTTCCCTACACTACGACCTACTTATAGGCCACCTCGACTCTGCCATCTGCACCCATGACTGCTACATTACTGCCATGGCCACTACATCACCACTACAACTGCCACATCATGAGGGCTAATGCCAACACTCTGCATGGCCTATGATCCTACTCAGCCACTGATGCATCTATCAAAGATGACAACTATAAATAAACCCAAAGCGCACTGTGATTGTTTGTGCGAGGCTGGGTTGAGAAACCTGGGGACAGACTGATGACTTCTGTTAGCAATGCCGAAGTGGGGATTTTGGTGAAGGGAAGGGTTGTCCAGGTCTGATGTCAGGTCCGCGTGTTCAAAGGGTTCGGTCTACTTTACTTTGTTAGGTTTGTGTCTTATGCTCAGTACATTTCGGGTAGTTCGCGCTTTACGTGTCTTTACTTTATGAGGTCAGTTCGTTTCATTGTCAGTTTCGAGCGATGCGATATGACTGCTGAGCTTTTAACTCTGGAGTTGAGGTGTATTCAACTGGTCTTTACATCTATACATGAACCCATATTTATACCTATTGTGTCTGATCAGTTCCAAGCTTCTCCATCATTTCCCAAGTCAGTTTCCACACGGGAGCGCGCTTTGGGTCCGAAATGAGTCTTTGGCCATGTTTCTTTTCTTTCGGTGCCATGGTGACATAGAGTCGTGGTTCTTTTGAATGTGATCTTTTATGGAGAAGTCGTACAATGGTGATTATTTTGTTATCAGATGGGTTGGAAAGGCCGCGCATCTATATTGGATGGCTTGGAAAGGCCGCGCATTGTATCGGATGGCTTGGGAGGGCTGCGCATCTTGTGTATTGGATCTGATGCTCAGGTAGTTTGGGTTTACTCCGTAGTGACAAGATCTCTATGTAGTCAGTGAGGTCCCCTCACAATGCAAAGCATAACAAAGGAAGGAACAGTGAGGACAGGGCAAAGAGCAGACCCTGGCAGAAAAAGAGCTATAAGGTACATGATCTGCACCCCCAGCATGACCACTGACCTTCACATCCTCCTTAGATCTCCAAAAGCAGCCTGTGCAGCCCACCATGGCTGCCACATTACTGCTGCATCCACCCAAAGGATGAGCCTTCAGTACTGAAGTAGCATCAGACCTGTTTCTGTGTAGAGGACAGCAATCATAGAAAACTTGCCAAAGCTGAGTAGATGGTGGACATAACCTTTCTGCACCTTCTTGAGCTCAGCGGTGAGGCCACAGACAGTATTGAAGACAACCTTATATCCAGAAGTAAGATGGAGATCGACTCTGGCAAGATACAGGTGCTTTCCATCAGCAGATGCTAGAGATCCCAACATTGACTCTACAGCAAACATAGCATTCACAATATCTCAGGCTTTTGATGCCCTAAGATGGTAATAATCTGCAAAGATAGAGCGAGCTGTTAAAATGATATGGGCTATCCTTCCAAGATAACATCATCAGAGTTCAAAGGAAATACAAGATCTGAAAAGCAGATAATCTAGTCTCAGCAATGCTATGCCCTCTGTCAATAAGCCAATGAGAGAGAAGAACCTTCATACAGATTCTTCACTCTCATGCTAAATGACATAGGACATGCAGTGATACAGCATATTCAACCAGTCAAACAGTGGTTTTGAGACACTCTGATGGAAGAGCTTACTCTACAGCATTAGGATATCAGTCAAGAGAAAGGCATTGGTGAGGTCCATGAAGGCAACATACAATGGAGAGCCTCCAGCATGAGAATGGTCAATGGCACAGTGGCAGATAAATGAGTTGTTGTTAGTGTAGAATGATGTGCAGAAGCCATTCTGAGAGTCAGAAATAATGCCCTGCATAGTGGCCCATTCTCACAGCTGCTTGTCAATGAGCAATGTTATGACCTTGAGCAGACAGGACTCCAAGCCAATCAACCTATAACTATCAGGAACAGTGGAATTCTTTTCAACCTTTGGAACACCCATAAGCCAGATTGTAAGCCAATCATCAGTGTAAGCAATGCATGTATTGAAGATGTCCAAAAGGTTAGCATTAGTCATCATATTGTGGTGTATGAGCTACTGTCAACTTTCTATGCACTCATTGGCCTATTTTTGCAATGCGCACCTTTGTCCAGCCTTTTGTGTCATCTGAAAACAGACATGAAAGAAGTGCTCAAATGTGCAATCAATAATATAAGCAGGGAGGGCTTGTACCAACAAAGCATGATGTCAGCATTGAGTAGCACTGAAATGTTAGAGAAGAATGAAGGGAGGGTTTATATGTGCTTTGAAGACCACCTGAAGCTGATCTGTTGTTATCTGAGAATCACATCTTTTTAAGTCTGTTCATTTTCTAATAAGCTGCCAGAACTCATAGTTTGACTGACAAGCATGGTGAGCTTGCAAGTTAAGCCATCAGAGACAACACTTTCTGAACTGGCCTCAGTGAGCATCATGCAGGTCTTTATCAACTTAGACTCATTAGGAAGAGAGACCCTATAATCTTTAGGAGGAGGCAGATCAGAGCTCTTTACACTCTTTCATATGTACCTGTGGACTCCAATTGAAGTCCATAGAGGCCAATGAGACTCTACTTGGAGTCTACTTAGACCCTACTTAGACTCTCTCAAGAAATATGCAAATCAGCAGTTATGTTTACAAATCCAAGTAGAGTCTAAGCAGAGTCTCATTCCAGTCTTTGGATTGGACCTGGACTGCAAGACATAGACTCTATTGGAGTCCAAGGTACTTTATTAGACTCCAATGATATTCTAAGAACAGTCTAATCAGACTCCAATGATCAATCTGAGCACCAATGGTGGAAGATTGCTATTTGACAGAAATAATACCAGCAGGTAGTGAACTTCAGACCTCCTCAACTTTTATCATAACACATAGCTCTAACTATAGGCATGTGCCACATATGGTGACACTAACATAATTAATTACCTTTCAAAATTGCCAATAGTTATTTGGACTAGTGCTCAATGATGATGACAATCTTATACTAGCCTGAAAGACTACATAAAAGGGCAGAAATAGCAAGAGGCAGACCCTAGCAGGAGGAGAGCCTCAAGATACACTATCTGTAACCCTCTTCCTCTATTACACTGCACTGCATTGAAGTCCAATTGAAGTCCAATTGGATTCTAATAATACCAGTAGACTTGTGTAATTTCAAGAATACTAAGGCCCTGTTCGGGACTCCAAATTACACAGGAAATTACGATTTTGGCCTGCCAAAATTAAATTCCCATGGTTTGAGCCCAATCGAGATGTACCTAGACGTAGTTAGTTGAGAAAAGTGTTCGGTAACCACCAAAATGTATCTCGGCTAATTCAGATTTTTGTCAAGCCATCATCTGACCTCTTGTGCATTGAACTCTCTGCTCGTCTTTGCGTCTCCCTATGGCCGCACGTACACTTGGATGGGTCGAAAGGCAAATAAGGAAAATGCGCCGTTACCTGGGACCATCATTCTCAATTCAGCCACGAAGCCAGATCCGAAATGATGCAGATGGGATGCTGCTTCTGATGCTATTCTTCTGGAGGAACTTCTTGCCCAAAAGGCAGCCAGGAACCAGACGGACAATGCAAATTGGAAGCCGGACACTTGGACTGCATGTGCTCTCAAGCTTGTTGGCTCCGAAAAACACAGTGGTGGCATACAGAAGAGTGCAAGTTCCTGTTCATCACGTTGGTTCACAGTGCGTTATTGGCAATGGTTTTCTGTTCTGTCTCTCATTTCAACTTCTCTTTAGTTAAAGGGGCATTATGCTATTGTCAAAATCATTTGGAATAAGTCTGGCTGGGGTTGGGATGATGTAGAAAAGCACACAGTGGTTGGTGATCAGGAATGAAATGACTTTGAGCTTGTGAGTTGGATTGTAGCTATTTCATGGCTTAACAGTGTCTGAGATCTCTATGTAGATAAACCCAAAGATAAAGGGATGGCGATATAAGGGATTTCCGCTCTATGATCAGATGGCAGATCTTGTCGACGGGGCCGTTGCAACAGGCGAAAACTCATTTGACCCCAATATACCCCGTGTCGGTTCACCTGACTGGGACCTCTCGAACTTTGATACTGCTAGCCCAGCTCCTGACCAAGGCCCCGAGACGGAACCTGATAACAATGACACTGGTGCAGATGAAACTTCTAATATCGATGTTGATGTATGTTTTGTGATTCATGGAATTGTTCGAATCCAATGCTGATCCCATTACAGAAACCTTCACGAAAGCGAACTCGTAGCTCCTCTATGAGCGCGTTCACTTCTACATCATCGATTCCAGCTGAAAAACGCCGTCGAACAGATGGTCATAGTCGGAAGCCCACAAACAGTGCTGGAATCATTGAGATGTCATCTGCAATGCACGATGTTGCTGCGGCACTTTGTGCTGATAATGTTGGACCTCCTTCTCCTCAGCGCAAGACAGCTGCTATTCAGGCTATTGAGAAGCTTCCTGAATTCACATTGGTAGAGAAGACTCATCTTATGCAATTCATTTGTGCAGATACTGGTATTGCTGATACATTTCTTGCCAGTGAGGGGCCAGAGTTAGGTGTTGCCTATCTTCGCCTTGAATTAGAGGGATCATGATGATTTTTCTGACAGACAATTACTTTTCACCTTGTTTATCTCCACTCATCTTTTGATAATCCCCACTCACATACTTAAAGCTATCATTTGTTTGCGAGCCTGGTTTATAATACATTCTACTCATATTCTGATTCGTCCTCATCTACACAGTATTTTGCCCACATCTCATCTGCTATGGCATCGCGAAAATCCTCTGCCCATTTCTTCTCCTCAGATGAAATGAATCTCCCCAGCTCCTCTTCAGAAAACACACGATGATCATCTCCATCAACCTCTCAGAGTGTCCATTGTGCATTGCGTGGACCATGCGTCCGAGTTGCAGGATCAAAGTCATCAGCAAAGTCATCTGGATCTGCAATCCGAATGAAATTGTGCAGTGCAGAAAGTCCACATGGTATCTTTGCCTGCGTATTGATTGAATACTCGGGTGCAACATTCATGAGATGGAATCGGCGTTTACAAACACCAAAAATCCACTCAATGACATTACGAAGCCGAGCGTGGCGAAGATTGAATAATTCTTTTGCATTTACCGGCCTGAATTTGTGTTTAAAAAAAATCATTGACCAGTATTGAATAGACGCACTGCAGATTTCCAGCTTTATGCCATTCTTGCAAGTGGTATCACACACCACGGTATGGTACAAGAAGTGCATCACACACAGGAAATCCTGCATCACCAAGATAATACTTTCCTAATCCCTTCTGTCGAGCATCATGAAAAATGTGACTGTCTGCAGCACTTCCTTCCCATCCAGTTAGAAGGTAGCAGAAAAGCATATTAAACCTAGTCGCAGCAAAAATATTCTGCGAGATCCTTCCTTTGCGACTCCGGTAATGTTTCATGTCCAACATCGAGACAAACCCATCAAGGAGGGATCCATCGGCTGCACCAAGGCATGCTTTGAAGAATGGATAGTAGTGCGGATTATTGCAGATCTCAGGGGGAATGTCCTGAGGTGGAGGAAGCTTGACATAAGCATTGTAGAACGATGGGTGTACAAGCATATTGAGAATACAGTGGAAGGATCTGATACATGGATTAATGTGTTTTCAAGCAGTGAAGATCCAGTACAGACTGATTCTCACTTTGAGATTGTCTCTCCGCTTTGCTGAAATCTCTCTTGATGCTCACGGTTACCAAGGCCAGTCACAGCAATTCTGAGAAAGATCGCCAACTGCTCCTCAGCACTCACTTGCCGTGTTGGAGTAAGGCCACAGCGCAGTTGGAGTGACTGCACAAGAAGTAAAAAGACATGGCAGCGCATTTCAAAAGAATGCCTGAACCTCTCTGGATGGCCTGCAAATGACAGTCTTGAGCAAGCCATATCAAGGGATCAACCATGATCCGAAGCTGAAACTCACCTGAGAGGAGCTCATCCACCCATGCCTGACCAGTGAGAATGGATGTGTGCATTGGAATCTTATCTGCTATTGAGACTGCAACTCTGACAACCTCTGATGCAGCCAATGAGATCACAACAGAAACTGCCCACTGGATCTTCTTCCGATGCTCAACATGCAAAGGTAACTTCTTCTTCCCTGCATTCGGAACCCTCAGAAAGACCATGGTGTGCCGGCGATTGCGAAAACTGACGATGTCATTGATGATGTTGATAAGATCAACGAGAGTTCACACGAATTGTCACATTGTGACAAAGTCAACCGAGAACGCTGGTCAAATTGTGCCGCTCTGGGCGTACTGGTCTAAATCGTAATTTTGATCTAACTCGCAATTTGGGGTCCCAAACAGGGCCTAACAAATACCATTGGAGTTCAATTGGAGTCTAATTGAACTCTGCAAATATTGTTATCTTTGTATCATCATAAGTATTCTGACAAGGAATTAATTACTCCAATTGGACTCTAAAAATATTACTACACTTTCATGACTATAAGAGTACTGACTAATTACAATTGGACTCCAATTGAACTCTAAAAATATACCATTAGAGTCTAGTCAGAGTTTAGTTGGAGTGTATAAAGTCTACCAGGAGTCCAATGGAAGTCTACTTGGAGTCTATGGAGTCTACTGAGAGTCCAGTGTGAGTCCAATAGTAGTGGTGGAGGAGTGTAAAGTACACACAGATCAAGGCACAAGTTTGTGATAACCTTTGGCCCAGAACAAGGTCCATGCCCCAGAAGGAGTCACTTCAGTCACCCATTACCTTGACTGCTCTTAGCAGTATGAATTCCCATGAAATTGTACTGCTAAAAGCAGTCTGTACCATGGTATGAGTTATGTTACCTGGTTCGAGCCAGGCTTATATGTTTTTGGCTTGAACCATAGATGGCTCAATCCACCACATACCCTGGATCCATCCAAGCTAGGCCAGCTGGCTTGTACCAAATGTGCTGGTTTGCACCACGGCCTTGGTACATGCCACCTGATTATTTTCTGTCACAGGGTGCATGGGGTCCTACCTATCAAAAAAGCTTCAAAACCTGTGCCATATGTACTGACTCCTGCACTTCAGTCACCCATTACCTTGACTGCTCTTAGCACTTGTTAACTCATATAGATATATATTATCACTTACATTTCTTGTTTTTTCTTCTGTGCTCCACTATTGACATTGTAGGCCATCAGAAATACTACCATCTTCCACAACGTCCAAGCAACTATTGAACCACTGACTTGCAACCTTGCAAGTAAAGAAGTTATTGAAAGGTCTAGCATTCATCCAGAAATTCCAGCAGCTAACTAATGAAAGATTTATTATACATCAAGGAATTCCAGAAGCTGCCAACAGAACTATTATTCTACTATCAGCATATGGAATTCAAAAAGTTCTCAAAATTTTTTCCATTCAACCATGATCTTTAACCTTGGGATTCAACAAGTTATGGAAATAATTGTTATTGAACTATGACTTTCAGGTCTTGTTCCATATTTCATGTACATTGTGGTTATTAGTAGTGAGTGCTACAGTAGTCCCTCTCTGATCTATATGTTGCATCATTTGCATCTGGTATGGTATATGTACCAGGCATGTATTTGGTACATACCAGGCTTGTTCAAGTGTACTCTGGTATGTGCCATGCATTTATGTGGTCTGAACCAAGCAAATGTTTAGTGCACTTCAAGTGCATGTGTGGTACATACCAGGTGATATGGTGTCATTCAACAGTCATCTGGTATGTACCATGCATAATATGGTCTGTCCCAATTGCACTTCTGGATAAACCATGCCAATATTTGGTTCATACCAGTTATTTGAATATGGTATATACCAACTTGGTATATATCCAAGAACACTATGGTATATACCACACATACAAGTGGTTTGTCCCATTGACACTTGTAGCCTCAATTATGCATATATGGTCTGTTCCACCAGCTTGCATGGTATGAGCCATCTATTTATATGGTATGGTCCAAATGCAGTGGTATGTACCATGCAAGTGCTATCTACTCATGTGGTATGGTCCAAAATAGCTGTCCATGTGCTGCAACATTATTTGGTACATACCATATGATGGTATATACCAAGCGCACACTTGGTTTATTCTAGTGCCATTTATGGGATCATCTATTCACTTATGTGGCATGGTCCACAGTTGATTTGGTATGTACCAGAAGAACTTAATTTACACTTAGAGTATCATATTCTTATACAACATACAATCAAAACTATTAAATTACTCTGAGTCTAAACTACGATATCTCTTTGATGGAGAAATGCTTCCATGATATCCAGTTCTTGCACCTTTAATTGGTGAACTTGACCGCTCCTTTCCTTTACTTGAAGATGCAATTCGGCCTTCTGTTGTATCCTCATTGCCAGCAAATACTACATTCAAAGTTCGTGATTTCTTCTTTGGTGATCTTGATCTACTTGGCTGCTTTGCTGTCCATTTTCCTGGAGCATTGTACAAGTCAGACAAACTATCTTCCTCTTTTTGGCTTGTGCGATAAGAATCAGCCAACTCTGATAGTTCTAAAGCATCCCAAAGATCCTCATGCTCATCTTCATCATATTCAAAGTCCTCCTCCTCATTATCATCATCATCATCATCAATTGTATTCATTGTATCCATCTGAGGCAAAGAATCAAGGATTTGAGCCATCTCAACTGCTTCTTCTGTTGGACCCCAATCACAAGATACTTCATATGCACATGGCACATTTTGCACATTGGGCAGCCATACTGCACATAATTTAATCAAATGTTGTTTCTGGATTTCTAACTCATATATCAAATCAATGTCATCTCTTGCATTCGCAATTGCCTTCAAGATGGCATGCCATTCTTCATGAACCCATTCTTGCATTGCACATCGTTCACGTCTCAGTCTTGTCTCCTCCTCTTTACAGCGATCCAGTTCAAGCAAAGCTCTAATTCCACGTCTGGTATTCTCATCACCAAGCCAATTGGGCACTGATTGGTCTGAATCACCATCTTCATTGTCATATAAACCAATGTCTTGCCAAATATCATCATCAACATCCAGTTTAAAAAGGCCCTCTTTTTCAATCCGTGGTGGAATAACAGCACCAAGTGGTGCCTCTCTTCTTTGTTTTCTTTGCTCCATCTCAGAACATAAATCATTGTACTTTTTGCATAGTTGCATAATTCCAGGTTCATGGCGTTTTACTTGAGATGTAACATGATCATGAAGTTTATTTGCAGATGATTGTGAATGCCTGTAGGCACGTTCCAGTCTTTCAAGTTCAAACTTACGATCTCGTAACCGTGCACGAATACGCTGTTTCAAAGCCAGAGCATTCATACGAGCCTGTAAAAACTTGTTTTTTTCTAGGGTTTTCAGATTGGCACGTCCATTGACTCCTAGTATCTCTTTCTTTCGACTGATCACTTTGGCTATCTCATCAGAACGCTCAATGAGAGCTTTGCGAGCAGCAAGAATATCATCAACTTCCATTTCAGCTGGCATCTCTCCAATCAGCATCTTGTAAAGCTTATCAAGTTCAACAGTGAAAGATGCTTTAGTTGCCACCAAAACCAGTACTTCTTTTACAGCCTTACTTCCCAAGGTTTTAGATTGTTTTGGCAAAGGCCTAGTCTGAGCCTCTACTTGTGCTTCCCATTCAGCACGCAACACATCCAGTGCTATATCTATTGTGTTCAAAATTTCCAAAGCATCAGATTTTCGCTTTTGACATGTCATCCATTTACGCTTAATCCAGTTGCCCAGAGTGAGCAGAGATTTAGCATCCAGAAAATGAACCTGTGAATCAATAGAGTATAGTCTGCGGTAGTAGCCTGATACACGCAGTGATGGAATGAGTGGCTTAATGAAGCTCCAGAATCTCTCACAGCCTTCGCCATCAGATAAACCAAAGCCTTTGCATTTGCGTGGATGGTATATAACCTGACATGCCCATTGGTGTCCATAAGCATGGAAAACTGAAATTCCAAAAGAAATTCTGTCTCTATATTTTTCCAAGAAGTTCCATTTTTCACAGCTTCGATGCAGTTGGCAACCAATATCATATAGCAAACCAACAGTCATAGCCTCAGGTATATTCTCAAACAAGCGCTCAATTAGAGCCAAAGCATAATACTGCCTTTCACCAGCTGTTGTCATGTTTGACAGCCACAAAACACGATCATGACGACACAGAAGAGCCATAAGTCCTGTGTCAGAAAAGAACCGTGTACTAGCCTTCATTCTTTTCTCATCAGCAGCCAGAAATGACTCATTACAGCCATCCAGAGCAGAAGTAGGAACCTTCATAGCAGGTTCAAAGCCATCAGTCTCCTCAGCAGATTCCTTAGGCACATGTGCTGGTCTCAAAGCCTCTACTTCACTCTTCATAGCAGCTACCTGAGCATCAGAGAGAAATACAGAGTCAGCGTGGACATTAGCAGGACCACGTCCACTTCTGCGAGCAGGGTTACGGCGCTTCTGAGTAAAGCAAGCATCCAGACAAACAATTACATCAGCCCTGAAATCATTCAAATCAATTAACCATGCCAATTGTATATCACCACATACTTACATAGAGTCAGGGTCATGCCAATTTTGTCCTCCAAAACACAAGGGACATCGTCGACGCAAGTATTCACTGGGGCGGTTCCGAAATTCATTCTGTTTACTCTAGATTTATTATGGTCAGGTTATATTCAGTGATTGCATCACAAAACATACTTCATTATCCTGACCATTCCCATCCTCATCCTCATCCTCATCCTCATCCTCATCCTCTACCCTTGCCTTGTATCGCTCACGGTCTGATCCATCAGCCATGTCCTCACCATCACTCTCTGAACTGTCGAAGCCTAGATCCACACCGCCTGTTGAAGGAGGACTTGATGATGGTGGAGGAAGTGAATCACCTTGGCCATAAGAAAAAATCAGTATCAGACACATGTCAATGCCAAATCTCTTACCGTCCTCTTCAAAGTCACCATCCTTAAGCATCTCCCGAGCCTCGTTGACCTTTGTGCGAACCAATGCATTTTTCTGATTCACAAGGTTACTGTACCAGTGTAAAGCATTACCAAAACGTCTGCGCAGACCATCCTATGTACAAATTATGTCAGTTATCCCCATCTCCACCGAAGCAGGAATTCAATATACCTTTGTCTTTACTTTGTAATTTCGATTTCCCAAAAATGCCTCTAGTGTATCACACCAAGCAGTAATATTAGGGGCAGAGTGCACAAATAATTCCTCAACATATTCAAGCATTTTCATGTCGACTGCCAGGGTAGGACGGACCGGTGAGCATGGAAATACACCAAGTCGCAGCAGATGCAAAGGAGCTGCGCAACTGCACACACGCTGCACAACTAGACCTGTCAAGCAGTCAGGACACTTACGCTGCTACAATACAACTGCAAGCAGGCTCACGTTCGAAGTATACACATATGACATCAATCTTTCTTGCCCCACACTGACATCCATCCGACTGCGGCACAACATCCCGCAACGATGCAGACTCCCGCAGAATCGTCAGATATGGTGCCAGTAGGCTCGGAATAACTTCATCTGCCCATCTCTTCCACTGCTTCTCCTTTTTACCTGAGTAACTCGTAGAAACACCAGAGACCGTCGTTGGCATGTCGAAGACCATAGGCTCATGCATCTCATCATCGGCGGTGATCGTGCGAGAGATAACATTATCCTTGGCCTCCACGAATGCACCACTTGGCTCCTGAAGGTCCACGCGAGGAATCAGCTTGAGATCGCTCAATCCATAAGGCCGCCTTGCTCGAGCTTCAGAAGCAGGGCCAATCAACACAGGGGCCACCAAATTCTGCGTAGAGGTGGTGGAGCGCTTCTTTCGCAACATGGATGCACGAATAGACATTGCGATGAGGTAGAACTGATGTGGTTCAATGGTTCAGTAAGTTTGGGATGGCAGGAGGGCGATGACTAGAGACAAGAAACACAGCACAGATATCTTGATCAGACGTGTCAGCTCACATGATGTCAAAGTAGAGACGGAAACCAAAATTGATATTGATTGGCCAGTCATCACATGATGACTGGCCTAGACGCATGGCGGATAACAAAAAAAGCGAATAAAAAAAACCCGCAACGAAACCACACTTCTCTGGCTGAACTCCAAAGCTGGCGGGGGGCGAGAACACGACACACAAGAACCACCGAATACCATCATCGACGAAATCCCGACGAGCATGAATGCAGTTGGCGGTGTAATCCTTGACTGAACTCGCAGCATACTTGACTCCGTACTACGATTTCACCGACGAGGATGCTGCAGGATGTCGGGAGCGGCGGAGAATACGATGTCAAAGAAAGATTGGCAGTAATGCTCAGCGACCAGTCCTTCCCATAACTGAATCGAACTTTCTCTCATGTCGGGCTCGCCAAACTTCAAAGTATTCGGACATCCCCTCCAGTTCCTCATCAACTTCGCCAGGGCGACAACGTGAGGAGCCCGATCCTTCCAATCGCGTGCGGCCAAGCCCACATCCTTCCTCGGTATGGACTCGACGAGGTAGCTCCCAACACCAGATTCCTGACCATCTGATGGAAAGACCTGCCAGACTAGGACATCGCAGAGAGCTGAAGTAGGAATACCATCTGGAGTAGCCCCAAGCCACTGGCCAGGCGCCATCGTCTTATCCAGTGTCATGAGCTCAAAGCGGAAGTTGTGCTCGCAAAGCTCCCACAGAACCTCTGCAGAAATCTCCACGGTCAAGTCTTTCTCTAAGTCTTCCGGACTCCCGAGCATGATCCTCTCCTCGTGGAAGAAGATCTGATCTGGACGCGTACTCAACAGGGGATGTTCTGCAAGGTATTCAGTGACATTCTGCCCTCGCTTGCGTTTACTTTTTCCCGAACCCTTCGCCGGAAGAGATGTGTTCAATGGAACCGAGTTTGTTGTGTCCAGCTGCTTGAAGAATGTCGGGCCTAAAAGCCGTCGTACACCGGCCAGAAAATCCCTCCATTGTTGAGAGGTGCCCGGCGGTGCAAACTCGGCTTCCTGGGCAACTGTCCACATGTGATATGCACGCGAAGCCAGCCAACACGCGATGTAGACGGAACTGTGGCTTGAGCCCAGCACGATGCGAGGATCAGGGAAGCGAAAGGCTATCTTGTTTTTCGAGTTTGGGTCGACACGAGACAATGAGCGATCAACATTGCGCAAGGCTTCCTGCCATGCTGGAATTCCCGGTGGCATACGGGGATCCTCTGGGTCTTCGAAGTGATCCTTTGACGCCTTGTCGGCCTCTGAAAAATATCAATATATGCTTTCAATGATCTTTCAACAAAGCTTACTTTTCCCCGCATTAGTCTTGACAACCTTCGCTGCATCACACCATTTATCAGTCATCCACGCAATAATAAAGATATGTTAAGTAGGAGTGCACCTGGAGGCTTCGCCGGAATAATCATTGTGCTTGTCTGAGAACTGGACCCATCTTCAACAGCAGCGCGCGCCACGTCAGCAGGACCAGCAGCTCCTTCCACGAGAGTCTGACCCACAGCCGAAACCTCCCTCAAATCCCGAAACACACAACCAATGCGCTGCGTGGCTCGCAGCCTCTCGGTACCTGGTGGACCTTCATAAATTACTGGGAATGGTCCATCACCCAGCTGGTCTCCACCCCAGTCCTCAATAACCACGTCCATAGGTGGTTTCATCGGAGACTCCTCGAATATATTCATATCGGGTGGGATTGTTGTTACCGGGCGCAGAAGCCAGACAGGAATTCCCATCTGAAACAGCTGTTCGGCGATGAGGACGTCCTCCGTGAATGCTCCCATCCGAGTGTCATCTACCTCCACCACCTTGCCGCGATCGTCTGGTTTCGGGAACAGGCGAGGGTAAAAAAATCCGGAGTAGTCGATGATTGCCTGAATATCGAGCATGCTGCGCTGTAGCTCTGCGACGGCCAGCGTCAGCTGTTTGAAAGTCATGGCGGTGGAGGCGAGTTTGTTGAAACAGTGACACATTGAAGATTCCAACAATCCTAGCATTTCGGCGTAGCCCTTGCGTTTTTCGTACTGCCGGCAGAGGTCGATACACATATCACGGTATTTTCGCAGGGCGTTGAGATGGTCCGGGTTGAGCTTCCTGAGATTGACTTCGAAAGCCGTTCCCCTCACAAGATCGGTGTCCGACGCCTGTGGGGTAAACCACATCAACTGCAGCGGGTCCTTTGGATCCTCGGGACGACGAGGAATACAGCAAATGTACTCAAAGCTCGCTGCATAGTATTGGGGGTGCATAGTCCTATCCATCAAACCATAGCGGCCGTCCTTGCGAGCACGTACAGGACGACGACCTAGGACTGCTTCAGGTATGTAGTTGGCATTCGGCGTTGTGATTATCCAGTACTGATCCGAACCCGCCCCTACTTGCGAAGTGATATTGGCAATCCCGCTGGTGGCGTGCAGTGTATAAACTTTGCGAGGAATGACACAGTACAACTTGGCATCGGTAGCCTGGTAAGTCTCTGCTTGAATAGTAAGTTCAGCATTGACGAAGAAATCCGACATACATACTAATTCCACCCCGATGGAATTGTTTGAAGGTGGGAAGCGTGGACATTTCTCAAAATTTCTGTTGAAGCCCGAGTAAATAGCGAGCGGCAAAGCATGCATTGGGCCTAAACATATGTTTGACCGGTTCCGGCTGAAGATCGTGTCAATGGTGGATGGCGTGGCGTGTAGGTACGGTTGGCGCGTCTAACATGGGTACGACTCAGCCTTGTGGCAGGGATAAAACACAAAAAGATAAGAACAAGGTACGACAAGAGTCAAGCACCCATGAGGCATTGGTGAGGTCATCGACGAGAGTCAAGACGAACCCACCGCAACAGGAATGACAAGAGTCAAGTCCCTCTTGTGCGCCAAGCGAAACACAAGTACCAAAAAAAACGACACTCACCGAACAACCGAATGTTAGAGCCGTCTGTGGCACTGAACTGACGAGTCGTCGAACAATCTGTTAGGAGGCAGAGCCAT
The DNA here is from genome assembly GCA_013433165.1 of Hypsizygus marmoreus. NCBI lineage: Eukaryota > Fungi > Basidiomycota > Agaricomycetes > Agaricales > Lyophyllaceae > Hypsizygus > Hypsizygus marmoreus. Next base: position 911,653 of record CM024090.1, on the reverse strand, counting down.
GAGAACGGCAACATGGGGATACGAAGGCGCAAAGCAGGAGCGACAAGAGTCAAGCATCCCTGAAGGCATTGGCGGCTTCATCGACAAGAGTCAAGATGAAGCCGCCACAGCCAGAACGACGAGAGTCAAGTTCTGGCTGTGTGAAATGAACAAATAATCGAGAAACTGACTCACCAGCAGGTCGTATCAGCACCACGGGTCAACGAGGTATCAGCAGGACGAAGTTGAACTTGTCCATTTCATCAACAAACTTCGACTCTGTCAGTTTTTGTTTGTGTACCAAAAGCTTGTTTGTCTAGGACTTGTTTGTGACTCGGCTCTCTTGATCTTATCTCTTGATCTCTTGATCTTGAGGTGATCATCACTGTCAGGAAGCTGTCAGTTACGTTCGGAGGACATGCCAAACCATCATTGTATGTGGCGAACTCGTCCGTTCAATGTCCGCATTAATGCCACGTCGCCACCGACCATACGGGATTTTGCTATCCTTTCCGCGCCGTTCACTCTATGGTCGCGCATCACTCCACTGGCTGATTATGACCTTATTCGCTCTCCTCACCACAATCTACCTGTGCTGGCTGCATATGAGACAGTAAATACAGCGGTGAGTAATTTCCTTCCTGATCCATCTTCCCAACCCACTTGACTCTCGTCGTGGGGCTACTATTGGTTTGATCTCGACTCTCGTCGATCAACCACAGCTTGACTCTTGTGGCTGGAAAAGCATAGTAGTGGCTGGTGCCAACCCACCTGATCTGCCCTAATGACAAAGCTGACTCTTCTCTGGCTCAGACTACGCCCTCAGCCTGTCGTACTTGTCGTAGGATTAGCGATATCACTCGGCGAGCGCCTATTCGTACCATCAATGCCCCCCCTGGCTACCTGGCTCATGGCTCGTCTTTTGAGTCGCGGTACCAACCACCTGATATACAGCGTTGACCGATCACTAACACCTCCCCCACCCAGACACCATACATTGTTTATATTCAATGTTGTACGCTTGGAGGAACCACGACGATCAACATCATATTTTACAACGGTTGCAGGGGTACGACGCTGTTCCTAGCATCCATCTGCCATCGCAAACTGACTCCTTTCTGATCCAGATACCATACATCAACTATCGCAAATGTTGTACATCGGGAGGATTAACACAAGCTTTTACTATAATTGTGGAGGTGATAAACTCTTCTCAACATCCATGTGAGATCGAAAACTAACCCGGCAGACATGATAGTTTGCCCACCCCAAACCTCGTACGTTTCGACACGCACACAGGATAAACGACATCTCTTGCATCGATTGTCGTCGTGAGTGATTTATTCTAATCACCCATTTCGGCGCATCAGATTGATTCTGGATTGAAGTACTGGTTGTGGCGCCGTGTGCACCGCGGGGTCGCCATCACTTGTCCTGGTGTCCTTCTCCGTACCCTATTATCATTTCCCCGTGTTCAATTTTGCCTCTCGGCCCTGCACTAGGTATAGTATTTGTACGGACCAATGTAGCACGATCGGCGTCGTAACTCATTTGCGATCTCTTACAGGTATGCTATTTATCATCGACACTATTGGCGCGATGACCTTGATCGGTCAGACCGTCTATTCTTTCATGCTGTGTGCCCTGTCAGTAATGATGCCTCTGTCCCTTCAGAGAGCTTCCTGCGGTCGCGGATGTAGCCCGGAATATCGGCGAATGATTTCGACGAAGCACTCGTCACAGGTAAGATCGTTGGATGCAACGCAATTCTATTACTTCAACATATTTGTTCACAGTGTCAATTACTTCGTATGTTGATACAGATTCACCAAGTCACGCATTCCATCAACATCTTCAATTAACGATCTTGGTCGACACGGCGATCTTTTCCGACACGGCGATCTTACTCAAGACACTGGACGCCAATATGCTTCAATGGACGCATAGTGATCTTATCTATATGTATTTCACCGTGAGTGAGCCCTGACTCTGACCTAAACATGAACACGAACAAAACATGACCACATATTTACGCAGAAAATCTCGTTTAAACTCAGACCCTACCACCTCACGCAACCTAGAAACAACTTACCGTATCAAACCTCATGCAGCCTACTCGTCTTCTCCGATCCCAAGTGCCGAAAGCTCCTCCACAATCTGCTGTGAACCCGCAGAACGAAGGTGGGGACATGTCGGGGGGGGAAGGTTATGTGTCACCATTCAGTGGCCAAAGCCCCCTGACTGTGCAGGATGTCGGTGTCAACAAGAAAAGGGAAAAGAAGGTTAGTCTTATACCTGACATTATGTCCATATCATGCTCACTACTGTTCTGTTTAGAAGAAAGTTTCGAAATCAAAGTTAGTCTTTGAAGTCTTCATCAGTGTCCAAGTTTGTTGCGCTTGACTCTCGTCGCGCAACTAGCTTTCCTGGTTGACCTTGACTCTTGTCGGTCAATTCATAGGACATCAACCTTGACTCTCGTCGGTTGGTGGGATGTCTCGTGTCTTCTAGTATGCAGAGAAACTGATCACAACATCATCTTCAGAAACAATACCTCAAGTGGTGCACCCGCAAGTTATGACGTGGCAGGGAATGGGTAAGCAACTATTCTGTGTCCGTGTGGATCGACTCTGTCTGAATATTGCATTTGTAGCTCAGTACCCACGAACACGCCAAATATACCTGGGTATGTCGCTGTTTCTTGTCTGGCTATTGTTTCACGCCATGTGCTTGACTCTCGTTGCACATCAGTCCTCCTATTGGAATGTAGACTCTTGTCCATTCAGATAGATGCCCACCCTTAACTCTTGTTGGGAAGGCCGGACTGAGGCTCAGGAATAGCTGTAAATTACGTGTCCATGACGCTGATGGTTACATTCACTACCTTAGAACTGAAACGTCGCGCGCTACCAGAAAACAGCCCTTCGTCATAGAAGTACCTCAAGGACGCGTCACTCGGTCCAACACCACCAACACTGGAGCTAGCACTGGCATCCCCAATAGCACTGATACCGGTGCAAACGAACCGCTCACTGCCGATGCCGGCGCCAAAGCACGCAACACTACTCGTAGCAGCACCAACGTACCCAACACCAGCAGTACCGGCGACAACGTACCCCAGACGGCCAGTGCCGGTGCTACTTCACTTAATACCACTCGTACCAGCAACACCGCACCCACCGCACACTACACCGCCAATGCGGACGCGAAAGCACTGAATACCACTCGTACCAGCACCAACGCACCCCAGGTCGCCAATGCGAGCACGAAAGCACTCAATACCGCTCGTACCGGCACCAACGCACCCAATGCCACTGGTACCAGCACCAACGCACCCCAGACCGCCAATGCGAGCACGAAAGCACTCAATACCGCTCGTACCGGCACCAACGCACCCAATGCCACTGGTACCAGCACCAACGCACCCCAGACCGCCGATGCGAGCACGAAAGCACCCAATCCCACTCGTACCAGCACCAACGCACCCCAGTTCACCGATGCCAGCGCCAAAACACCCAACTCCACTCGTAATGGCACATCCGAGACCGCCCATGGTGGCGCCAAAGCAGACATCACCAACGGATCGAGCGCCCTGGGTACCGGCGCCAACGCACCCCAGACCGCCGATGCCGGCTCCAAAGTACCCAATGCCACTCGTATCGGTACCACCGCACCCACCACCATGGGTACCAGTGCCAACGCACCTAACACCCCTCGTACCAGCTCCAACGCACCCCAGACCACTGATGCCGGCACCAAAGCACCCCAGATCGCCGATGCCAGCGCCAAAGCATCCAACACCACTCATAGCAGCACCAACGCACCCAACACCAGCAGTACCGGCAACAACGTACCCCAGAGGTTTCGCCACCCTCTGGACCCTCCAGGTCTGGAAACGACGCTTAATATTTCAAGGTATCTTCACTGTCCTTTACTCCTTTACTCGAATGCTAAGTATTTGTCGTTAGAAAAAGTAAAGCCCCCAACAATGGTGTATCTAGCCTTCAACAGGCCAAAGTTAGCAGCACCACATCCAACATGTACGTCGTAATTGAATTGTCCATTCTAGTGATCTCACATGATGTTGCTAGGGATCGTGCTTCACGCGCGGCAGCTACTCTTAGAGCTGATTTATTAGCAGAGTCCGCACAACGAGCACAACGATCGAGGACGAATCCAAGCACAAGGTAGACAACAATAGTGTTATTGATTGCAAGTACTAAGGTCGTTTAACAGGAGTGACATTCAACCCAATACGCATGCTCGAGTAGTAAGGGATGTTTCCATGATTAACACATCCGTACTAAAATCTTCGAAGTTTGCAACTAGAGCACGCAAAGTTTCTCTGTTGACTCAAGCTTTTCAATTGGTGGCAGGAGGCCATGGCAGTGAGATAGACGAATTGTAAGCCATTGATCATAGTTGATGAAACGACTGTACCTGATAAGATTTTTTGGTCAGAGAACGCGACAATAATCTCAGGGATGACAAGAATGAGTTCAACAATGATGAGACTTCTGAAGACAAGTGCGGCTAAAACATATCTAACTGTGAGATGGTACTGATGATATGTTGCTCCAGGAGTGATTCCATGGAGACATCAGCTGTTGAGCCTTCGTCGCCCCTCCATAATCGAGGACGACAGCCTGACGCCATGTCTGTCGATTCCGACGAATCAAATGACGATGACACAGAATCATTCCCTCCCGACGACGGCGCTCCCATTGGTGGTCATTCCAGGCTCCCATCCAAGGCAAACCCTGCGGATCTGTATTTTCTGATGATCGGGCGGCAGGCGAGCAGTGCGATGAAGTACCGGGGAAAGATCACACGCGGCGATCGTCATGCAGAAGTCGACCACACCAGCTGGTGGCATAGGTCGAGGAAGAGATGGGAATGTATACCCAAAGGGTTCACCTGCGATCCTCGCCCAGCTGATCCTTCACCGGAGTTGATGGCTCGCCTTCTGGGTCAGATGCATCGTGAACGCAGCTCTGATTCTTCTGACAGTGACTCTTCAGCGGAAATATCCCGAGACCATCATTCCCAGAACGACGACGAGCAATCACGGCATACAGGGAGTCCACCAGAGTCCGAGGTCGAACAGCGCGAGTCTTCACCCTCAGGAAGTGACTTTAGTGCACAGCGGTGACAGACAAATCAGTCTAAACCCCCCCGTCGGGATGAGATAGACACCGACGAAGAGGACATTATCTATGAGAATCAAATGCTCATGGAGATTGTGCCTGAACATGATTTATTCAACAACATGGGTGACAACGGGAATAGTAGAAATGGTGATGAGGGCAGCGACAGCGGGGAGGGCAGGGACAGCGATGACTGGAACGGTGGAGGGAACAGTGATAGGGGGAACGGCAACGGCAACGGCGAGCCAGAGGCAGGCCCATCATCGCGTAGAGACAAGGGAAAAGGCAAAGCTCAGGATGAATCGGAAAACGAAGACAAAGACTACGAGGCTCACGGCAAATACACTTTGGAGGAAGACGAGACGGTGACTTCTTTGGGTGAAACATTTCGTGAATTCTGCAGGGTTACAGGACGCAAGATGGAGCATGTCCTGAAGAAGGCGGGCCTTACTATGAGCTCAGGGAGAGACGACAATATGTGGAATGTTTTCCGGACTTGGTGGAGTATCCAGGAAGATCGTCCGGAGGGTGAGTTATTGTGGTTTTGTGGTTCCAAACTAGCACGTTAATGATATACTGTCTAGTTACTTCATTCGAAGAATTCAATGACCTAGCAAGGAACCGATACCACGAGCTCACCGATAATCTCAACCACCATGAGAAACGGGATCTGCTGGAGGCATGGAAGATCGAGATCAGGACTAGTGAGGGGATCGAGGCAGTCAATGTGCTCAAACGGTTGAAGGATACAAGGCGGGACCTAGCCCATCAGGTGCGTCAATATTTTCAATGTTAGAACAAGACCTGATTTTTGTAAAGACCAAAGTCATCTCATCATTGGGCGACATTGAAGTTATCTCACTTATCCTTCCGATAACTGAGGATCCGGTGGCTAATCAGTTGGCGTGCGCCATCACGGGTTCAAAGACGATACGGACACTGATCAACACCAAGATGAACAAACCATTCATTATAGGACTTCTTGACAAACTGATAACATTGATCAAGTACGTGGTTTCTTAGTATACTGCCTGTGCAAGTAAACTAATGGATCAATAGATCTGTGGAAATGGGTGCTTCAGACCCCGATGACATCGTGCTCGAGGATTTGATGAAGGAATGGGTAGATTTAGAGAATGAGAACGGAGAGGATGAGGAAGGGACAGAGGACAGCCAGAAAGACGATTGGAAGGAACCACCTAAGTCATTCTGGAAGCAGAAGGGCAAGGAAGGGGCTCGAGACTACGCACGACGTGTAGTGAGGAGATTTCTGTGTATCAATTTAGGTGTGTTGCTGATTGACTGTGGGGGCGCTGTACTGATTGTATAATAGCAAAGCTTATTGGTGTTGAGAAGTGGAAGGAAGCATCGATGAGCGACTGGCCTTCCACGCTCATCATGAATAAAATTCGCATTATCAACTGGCCTGCCCATGTCAACCCACTTCAGTCAGGCATGCGCGTCAGTGACATACCGTCTCCTCAAATTCGCAGCTTGGGAACTTTGGTTTTGAGTGCAGAATTCGAGAATAGGCGCATTGCATTTGAATGCTGGACCGAAGGTATGTTCAATGGTTACAAATAGATGGTTGAAAGTATCTGAAGAGATTTTGCATTCAGAGGAGGTGGACCTCACTGGAGACGAGTGTTTGGAGGTTCCACTGGTTGTGGGTAGGGCACTTGGAGGTGACATGCCAAGCGTGTTCCTCCGAGTCAAGGATTGCCCAACTTACATGGAGACACTGGCCGTCGAACAATCACTAGGCGATCTCGACACGGCCGCGACAGCAATGATGAAGACAACTAAAGCCACAACAAAGAGCTCAGCTAAGACAGCCTCAGCCTCAATGGATGGTCAAACGGACATGCCTGCACCGGCAGCTGGAAGTAGCCGTGGTCGGGGACGTGGACGTGGACGTGGGCGTGGGCGTGGGCGTGGGCATGGTCAGGCTATTGTTGAAGGTGGTGGAGAGCGTGTCCCCTCTGCTGCACCATCACTAACCCATATGGCTGCCTCTTCTCAAGTCACTACGAAGGTAACTGGTCCCAGAGTTGTGGTACCACCTCCAACTGTGCCACCTGCCAGTGACTTTCAACGCCCTGAACCTGTTCCATCACAGCCTGGGGATGTCCGTCGGCCGAAGAAGAAGATTGTCATGGTGGAGTTACCGCCCAGTGATGATTCAGTAGGAGTGGTGATGGCTCGACCTTATCATCCTATTCCTGCTGTTGCACCGTCTCAGAGAATGGCACACCAGCAGCGACCAAACAAACGCGCCCGTCCTGAAGACTTTTCCGACGAGGTATTGGATGATCGCCGTCCAGTGTACAGGGGTGGTGACTCAGATGGTGAGGAAGAAGTGGAGTACAGGGTTGTTCCACGGCAAACTGTGCCACTTGCCAGAGCAGGTCCGTCAAGCCGTCCATTGGCCAACCATCCACCTCGGCCTGCAGCGAGACCTGTGGAGAATCGCCCCATCCCTCCGCATCAACCTCATCATGCCCATCGGAACTTCATACACCAACCACAGTCCTCAATGCCATCTTACCCAACCCAGCACCATCGTCGGGAACAGGATGATCACAGGCGAGCACACGAACCCCCACGTCCATCGTCAAATCACATTCCTTTTGGAAGCAGAGCTGCCCCTGTGCGATCTCGTTTTGTGGATGATTTTTACTATGATGATGAGAATCAGGACCAGATGACATATGATGAAGACTATGGTTATGATGGTTATTAGGTTCATTATGGTTTAAACTTGATATTATTATGAGTAACATGACATTTGGCTAGATTATCAAAATTCTCAATAGTCACAAGGTTAACAGGTGGAAGTCAGCTGGTCATCACTTCTTTCCTGATAGCATGGTTGCAGGGTGTTGCTTTAGCTGAGCTTGAGATTATCATCTTGTGTCATTCTTTATATTGCATATCATTGAATAAACTTGCCATGCCATCAAAATCTCTATCTATATTGCTAAGTTATTATGCTCTAAGGAAAAAAGAAACTAAGTGACTTAAATTATTAGAGTCTCTTATGGTATTCTACACTTAAGATATGCACTTTACATATGTCCACATGAGTGAATGTTCCATACTACAAGATAAGTATGACATACCAGAAGTGAGGAGGGGATGAAAGATAGTAATTGTATGTACAACAGAATAAATCACTGATCAATAAAAATGCGATGCGTGATGAGAATGCAGCTTTGACTCATTAATGGGGACACTCAGGTTCAGAAGGCTGTCGGTTGATGTTCATGTATGAAAAGGTGGGTCTGTGAGAAGGTAACTGAGAAGTTGACAAAAGAACAAGATGATGCCAGTGTGTCAGCATAGGTGAGGCATGGAATCACAATTAAGTGGTCATTGCCTCAAGCATATTGATGGATTGACTGGAAAATGGGATGCAAGGTGGATAAACAGAAGTAAGTGCAACTGGTACAGACTATACTGAGGGTGGGCTATGCCACACTAGCTGTGGGCCATACCACATTTGGTTGTGGGCCATACTACACTAGCTATGGGCCATACCACAATGCTGAAGTGCAGGGTGGGCCATACCACATTTGGTTGTGGGCCATACCACACTAGCTATGGGCCATACCACAATGCTGAAGTGCAGGGTAGGCCATACCACATTTGGTTGTGGGCCATACCACAATGCTGAAGTGCAGGGTGGGCCATACCACATTTGATTGTGGGCCATACCACACTAGCTATGGGCCATACCACAATGCTGAAGTGCAGGGTGGGCCATACCACATTTGATTGTGGGCCATACCATGCTAGTTGTGGGCCATACCAATCTTAGTGTGGGCTATACCAAACTGAGTCTGGGCCATACCAAACTGTGATTGGCTTGATCCAGATCCAGACCTGACATAGCAGTGGTATATACCACACCCGATTGAGGATTATACCATATCAAAAATGTGTCATTCCAAGGGCTAGTTGTGGAGGTGGTACATACCGAAGTGCTGGGTATGTACCAGCTGCATGCACATGCATGAATGGCTCATACTAAAAGCTAGTGGGACAGACCAGATGTGCTTGTGGCATGTACCATAGTGCACCCAATACAAATAACAGGTAGGTCAGTAGCAGATCATACATACCAAGGCAGTAAATGTTCTAAGACTTGTAATAAGTATTTCAATAGCTTGCTGAATTCCAAGTCAGAAGCTAAGAATTGAGTGACAAATATTTTAATCGCTTGTTGAACTCCAAGTCAAATGCTGAGGATTGAGCAACATACATTTTGATAGCTTGTTAAATTTTAAGCAAGGCTGCAAGGATAAGAGTGATAAATTGTTTGATAGAGTGGTAAACCTTGTACAGTGAGATATTCAGAATAGCAATTTCAATAACTTGTTGAATTCTTACAAGGTGTCAGTGGCTTGGCTGAAGTACTAAGATTGGGTTTATATAAAGTGAGAGACTTGGAGTACCAATTGGGTTAACTGGGGGATTTTCTAACAGATATGAGTAGAATCAATAGAGTGTTAAGATCTGACATCTGTAGGAAAAGAGCCATAGACTAGCAGTTTCAATAACTTCTTAAATTCCTAGTACTGTATTTACTTGTAGTGTCACAATGGTGTGGAAGCCCATAACAGCAAAACTCATTGACTGGTAGGAAACAAGTCCAATATTGGCTGTAACTGTTGCTTTTGAAAAGAACAGGTGGTCAATTTTATTGGCCATTTACTTACATTTTAGTGTATCATGGCCAGAATTTGGAAGAGAATCATGCCTCTACTTAAGCAATGGCCAGCCTATTATGCATTATTAGTATTTGAAAATCAAGTCTAGTCAAGTTATTTTTCATAATTTCAAAAGCCTGAAACTGGACTAATCTTTGCAGTTCAGTCCATGATTCAGTTCAGTTACAGCAAATAACGAGTCATTTGCCATTTTAATTGGAACTTGGAGCCTAGTTTTTATACCTTGAACAAGCAAAAGCTTGAACTGCAGTCACATACCAGCCAAGTTTTAGTCCATATCACTTACTGCAACTGGACTTTAAAATACTATGCATTATGGAGAGGCAAATAGGCAATGCAACAGGGCCAGCATTAGCATGACTATTGCCACAGTACAAGTAGGAACAGTAGGGATAAATGGAGGCAGTAGATTGCTAAGGGCTGGTTTTTGTAGACAGTGATATATGGACTAGTAGCTGTTGAAAATACCCAATGAATAGCAATAGATGTATAGCACCAGCAAGGCTATAAGCCAAGGGCTTTTTCAGTGATTTTTTTGAAAGTAGGACCCCATGCACCCTGTGACAGGAAATAATCAGGTGGCATGTACCAAGGCCATGGTGCAAACCAGCACATGTGGTACAAGCCAGCTGGCCTAGCTTGGATAGATCCAAGGTATGTGGTGGATTGAGCCATCTATGGTTCAAGCCAAAAACATATAAGCCTGGCTCGAACCAGGTAACATAACTCATACCATGGTACAGACTGCTTTTAGCAGTACAATTTCATGGGAATTCATACTGCTAAGAGCAGTCAAGGTAATGGGTGACTGAAGTGAAGGAGTAGTGGCATAGTCGGAGGAGAACCATTCAACTCATACATAGATGCATTGACCCATGCAGTGATACCAGCAAGCACTCATGCATGCACCATATGACTTTTTTTCAGGCCAGTGTATGTCACAGCCTGGAAGATGACCTCAGCTTTTGATCTTTGAATGACTCCGACTCCAAAACTAATAATGTTGCCATGCTCAGAAGGCTACCCCATTGCAGCATTATGACCTGCCCATAAGCAGAAAGAATGGACCACATATTGGGACACTATGTGAATGACAAGATCTCTTGATGATGCAGATATTTTGAGAGCAATCAAGACTGCACATACCACTGCTTGAGCATTAGTCTGTGATCCCAGAACTTGCCATGATGCATTCCTAGGTCAATCTGGACCTCAGAATAGGCCATAATCTGCTACACCATAAAGGACAGTTGTGGCAATGTATATTTGAATAGGGATACTGCTAAGCTGTGGAGACCTATAGAGGAGCTCTGTTGCACATAGTGCAGAGCTGGCAGAGAGGAGAGCTGCTTCAACTAGGTGATCAAGGTTAGACAGCAGTAAGGTAGGAGCTACTGCTGATGCAACAATACTGGTAAGTTGAGAGAGTGGCAGAGAGATGATGGTGGGGACACAGATTGTTACAGCCAACTGTGCATGATCTGACCAATCATTCTTAGAAAGCATTATGCAAGAAGGGCCATGTAGATTAAGAAATTATGAGAAAATCGATAATAGTAGAACCATTGGCTTATATTGAGGTGTACGTCCCAAAGGTATTGACCTCTGCAGACATGCCATTGACAATATCCAAATGACAGTCAGCACAGAAGATGAGGAGCCAGTTTTCTCATGTATTGATCACTTCAGTCACCCCTTTTGAGGCCTTCTCTTAGAAGTATCAATTCCATGAAAAGTAGCTTCTAAGAGCCTCATGTACCGGGCATGTCTGGCAGTTCTGCCCAGCTTTGGTAGGTCATGGTAGCCAGGTATACCAACTTATTTTTGGCAGTCTACCAATGGTTCGTCTGCCACTTAGGCACTTGTGCCAGGCATTTGGTACACCAGTTCTTGTGGTATGTCTGCCAGCAGTTTGTCACTGTCACTAGGTGTCTGGGGTCCTTTCATAAAAAAAATCTTCCAGCAGCATTATATGGATAGTATCTATCTGACATGTTTTTTGTACTCTTGTTAGTCATTGTATTGCAATATATTTTACTGTATACTATCATATGATTGTTAAAATGCATTCTGAATCTTTTTGCCACTATTAAACAGTATGAAGCAGAATAAAAATTGAAAATAGATACAAAGATTCAAGGCATGAGGATTGAAATGAGTGCCTCAAATGTGAAATTCAAAGATTGAATTGTTTGAATGTTAACTGAATGGAGAGCACATCAAGACTGGAGTAAGCCATAAGATTAAAAATAGTGCAAAAAGTAGTAAGTTTGTCAGATGCTAGGCATCTCAGCACTCTTGACTCTCACAAAGTCCTCTCATCACCAACAAAAAGATTTTGCATCAGATAGACCAGGTTATCAGCTTCGCCATCTGAATTGGACCTAATTGGTCAAAATCTGTCTGATATGCAGATCACAATTTACCTAGCAGTCACTCCGCTTCACCTTTACAGCCTCACCAAAGTTGTCTGTTTTTGTCCTGAGTTCCAGCTTACTTTACACTACTATTTTCTTCAATATGTACTCTAAATCCACCTATTCTCAGTATATGAAGAGGTTTGACAGCTGAATATAGGGGATCAAAAGATTCTGAATTTCTTATGGAAGCCATTCTCACCTGAGAAAGTGCAGCCAAAATTAATTTCAATCTAAAGGGTGATTTGCATAAGTATACAAGCACACCTCAAGAAAAATGTAGGAGAACGATGCATCCATTATTGCTTGTCTTCCTACTAAAATCTATACTTGGCACATGTGCCATGCAATGCTGTCACATCTGCCATGGAAGGCATGGATACCAACATGCGGTATATGTGCTATTATTATATGGTACATGTACCAATATATGTCATGTGTACCAACATATGGTACATGTACCATAATTACATGGTACATGTGCCATGCATTTATGTCACATCTGCCAGTGCATGGCACCTGTACCGTTTGGAGATACGGTACATATACCATCATGCAATAGATGTGCCATTATGTGGTAGATGTGCCATGATTAAAGTGAGATCTGCCACTGCAATATACATGTACCGTGTGTCAATTACAAAGCCATTGCTCTCAATAATCCAGCAGAAAAAAATTTGATGACAATTTTGTGGTTAAAATTGAAAGGCAGGCCTCCTGGAAGAAATTCAAACAACAAACATCAAAATGCACTAGCAGGACTTGAACACTCAACGTCAGCAAATGTTACCTAAGCATTACTGGAGCATTCAAGACCTCTAAGCCACAGAGGAATTGTTATTGTAAAAGGGTAAGCACATTATATTACGATTCCTGTATACCTCTGAAGAAAAAAAAATAACTCGTCGCCCGCGCACCCATCCATTTGTGGACGGCCCACCGACACCCGCCGTCCCCATCCGTTTTCGACATTCCCACGGCACCCGCACTCACACCCGCACCCCGGCGCTCGCGCTCATCTCCCATCGTTCCCGCCGCCATTCGTACCCATTCCCGCCGCCGCTCGTGCCCAGCCACTGCTTGTGTTCGAGCCACCGCTCGAGCCCGTTCCCGCTGGCAGCCTCCCCAGCTCCCCTCACTTGATTCCTGCTCCTGATCGAGAGGCCGCCTGCAATAGCAGACGCCTCTCGACGCAGGGGCTAGGGTGGGGGATCAGGGGATGGGCGACGTGCTGACGTAGTGGGGCGGTTGCGTTCGGCTCATCTTCGCTATGGCGCCACATTGGCGCTGGTCGTGGCTGAGCAGTGGCGGTGGGTGGGCGAACCGAGGGCGAGCTCCGTCACCCCCCCTCTCGCTCGTCCTCGAGTACCAACTCCCACCACTGCGTCAGCCCCTGCCGTCCTTTGAGCACCTGCAATCGCAGGCGCTGCAGGCGCAGGGGCTGAGATGGGGGAGGTGACGTGGGCATGGAGGGGGGCAAGCAGTCGCAACCCCCCTACATGCGGGGCCGTGTGATGTGTGCAGCGGTGGCGGATGACGTGGCGGGGTGGGCGGCGATGGCAATGATGTGGCGGCGACGCCACGTCACTGGGGAGTCGTGATGGTGGTCGTTGTCGTTCGTTGTCGTTTGTCGTGGGGGTCCTTGTCGTCGTGGTTGTCATGGTCCTGGTCCTGGTCGAGGTCGAGGTCGAGGTCGGTGTCGTCGTGGTTGTGGTTGTAGTTGTGGTTGTGGTCGTCATCGTCGGTGTCGGGGTCGAGGGTCTGGTGTTGTGGCGGTCGTGGTAGTTGTCAGGGTGGTCGTGGTCGTGGTCGTGACGCGGGTTGGTGGGGTGGGCGGTGTCGTTCGAGCTGTGAGTCAAGGGGCGAGTCAGTGGAGCCAGGTGGGCAAAGTCCCACTGTGACGTACCTGGGAGGGTATCCCGCCGGCCGGGTCTCCCCATCCGCCCCTCGTAATCGGCCCACCTTCGAGCACCGCCTCACATCGCTCGTTGAGCGGAGGAGGGTGCGTGGTCGTCGTCTTGCAATCGGATGTCGTTGAAAAAAGAGCATTGATCTGTAAGTTAGCAAAAAAGGACGTTAGTAGCATACAAAGCATAGAAAACAAATGAAAACATACTAAATATGATATAGAGAGAAAACGGTGGCTGGATGGCGCGCCGACGTCGAGTTAGAGGAGGGAGGAAGAGGAGATGGATGAGGTTTGACATCGATCGTGCCAGCTGAGTCGCGTCTCGGGTGATGCCGAGACCGTTCCCACGGTTCTTCAGCGCCGAAAGGGAGATGTCCAAGTGGACGACTTTCCACCGCGTGGAGCCATTCTCTCGTGTAGTATTTATTTTCTTCGGTAGGAATGTCAGTATTGTACTCTAGTTCAGTTCCTCTAAGTAAATTTCAAAATATGTGGGCTATACAACTTTGTATTCAAATTCTACACTTTTAGCATTTTGCCTCCAGAAGGTCCTAGACCTCACCAGATTTCATTTAGAGGCCTGTAATGTACTCTAATAGGTGTTCCCCAATGTTAACAAAATTTTATTTATGTTACAAGGACTTGTGGAAAGAGGGGGACACAAAGTACTTGAAGTCCGGCACATTTGCAGTGTTTGGAAGGCCTTTACTTGGGTTTATGTTCATCTGAAACATATCTTTCATGCTCTCAGATGCACCACAACCCAGACCCCCTGATCTTTTTTTATATTCTCACTCTAATAACACTCCTTTACATACTGTAACTGTCCGATTAGTTAATGCTACCATAGATCTTTTGTAATGATCGAAATACGGTCCAAAAGGTACCAAATCTGCTTAAAAAATAGTCAGTGTGTCAATAACTTTCCAAGCCCTCAATAGTTTCATGGAAGAAAAGCTCTAATATACTCTACAGTAGCCCAGATATATATTCCGGCCCACACCTTACGTTCAGAATACCTCGATCTTGTAGGGAGAGCCACTGTCGTTGTCGTTTCGAGCGCTGAAGAGGCGTGGGAACGGTCTCGGCATCGCCCGAGACGCGGCTCGCGCTGGTTCAACCAGCTTCAAGGTCGTCCTCCCCACCTCTCCCCGCTACCACAACTCCACGTAGGCGTGCCATCCGGCCGCGGTTTTTCTTGTATATCATATCTAGTATGTTTTCATTCATTTTGTACTCTTTTTGTGATACTAACTTAACTTTTTTTCAAATTTGCAGGTCAATGTTCTTTTTACAACGACATCGGGCCCCACGACAACGACAACGGCCATCACACGCCCTCCTCCGCTCAATGAGCGATGTGAGACGGCTTTTGGAGGTGGGCCGAGGATGAGGGGAGGAGGGGGAGACTCGGTCGGCGGGACACCCCCACAGGTACGTCACCACACGACTCGCGCACGCACCCACCTCAACTGACCCGACCCCTCACCCACAGCTCCCACAACGCTGCGCACCCACCAACCCACGCTGCCGCCCCGACCCAAATGCCAACCCCAGTGACGTGGCCTCGCCGCCACGTCATCACCACCCACCACCCCCTCGACATCACCCCCTCGCCTCTGCACCACCGCACTCGGCGCCACCAGCTCGCAGGGTGAACACCCCGGATCAGCATTCGATGGTAGAGGGGACCCCCGCCTCCTCCAGCCCGCTACGATGCCACTCCACGAGCACCCCGCCCCGCCGCAGCCACGGCACCTCCCTACCCCCTCCGCCTCAGCCTCTGTGTCTGAAGGCTCTGCAACTGCAGGGGCTTCAGGGGGTGCAGTGGCTGACTGCTTGCGAAGGAGAAGGGAGGGACCCGAGCCACGACTACAACGCCGCCACCAGTCGCCTCTACCACGACTGCCGCCGCCGGGCGACGTTAGCGCCACGGGCATTTGCCTACCCACCATCCCCCACCCTAGCCCCTGCGTCGAGAGGCGTCTGCTATTGCAGGCAGCCCCTCGATCAGGAGCAGGAATCAAGTGAGGGGGGCTGGGGAGACGACGACGAGCGCCAGCGGCGGCGAGACCGGGCACGAGCACCAGCGGGAACGGGCAGGAGCGGTGGCGGGAACGGGCAGGAGCGGTGGCGAGAACAACGACAAGCAGCGGATGGGAATGAGCGGTGGCTGGAATGGGAACCAGCGGCGGCTGGAACCAGGGGAGACGAGCGGTGGTGGCAACGAGCAGCAACGACGGTGGCAGGAACGAGCGGCGGCGGGAACGAGGGGAGACGAGGACGAGTGCCGGGGTGCGGGGTGCCGTTCCAATGGCCAAAACGGATGGGGCGGCGGCGGGTGTCGGGGCGCCGTCCAAAATTGGACGGCTGCGCTGGCGACGACTTACATTTTTTTTTGGTTTCCTATGGTACACTGAAGTCATAATATAATGTAATAACACTTCTGACATAATAATGGCTCCGTGGCCTAGAGGTCTTGATTGCTACGGTTATGATTATGTAACGTTACCTGAGGTCGGCTGTTCAAGTCCCTCTTGTGCAATTTGATTTTGGGTGCCCAGATTCTGCCAGATCTGCCATTGAAAATTTGTTACGAAATTGTAGTCAAATCTTTTTCCCCGGGATTACTGAGAGCAAAGGAATTGTAACTGACACAGTGGAAGATGCCATGGTACATGTACCTTGCATCGGCACATCTAACATTAACCTTGGCACATCTACCGCATAATGGCACATCTGCCACATAATGGTACATATACCATATCTCCAATGGTACAGATGCCATGCACCGGCAGATGTGACATAAATGTACCATATGTTGGTACACATGACATATATTGGTACATGTAACATATAATAATAGCACATGTACTGCATGTTGTTGGTACATGTGCCTTGCATGGCAGATGTGACAGCATTGCCTGGCACATGTACCAGGCATAGATTTTAGTAGGAAGACAAGCAATGATGGATGCATCGTTCTCCTGCATTTTCCCTAAGGTATGCTTGCAGACTTGTGTGAATCATTCTCCCGCTTAAAATTGACTTTTGCTTCACTTTCTCAGGTGAAGATGGTATCTATAAGAAATTCACAATCTTTGATCCTACTATACTGAACTGTCAAACCCCATCAAATACTAAGGTTAGGTGGATTTAGAGTACACATTGAAGAAAATGGTAGTGTAAAGTGGGCCAGAACTCAGAACAGAAAAAGAGAGCTTTGGTGAGGCTGTAAAGGTGAAGCAGAGTGACTGCTAGGTAAATTGTGAGCTGGAAATCAAACAGATTTTGACCGATTAGGTCCAAGTCAGATGGCCAAGTTCATAACCTGGTCTATCTAATGCAAAGTCTTTTCATTGGTATTTGATAAGAGAACTTTGTGAGAGTCAGAAGTGCTGAAGTCCTTAGCATCTGATACTTTTTAAAAATTTACTACTTTTTGCACTACTTTCAATCTCATCGCTCACTTCATGCTTGACTTGCTCTCCATTCAATTAACATTCAAATATTTCAATCTTTGAATTTTACATTTGAGGTACTCATTTCATGCCTTGAACCTTTGTATTTATTTTCAATATCTATTCAGCTTCATACTGCCTAATGGTGGTACTAGCTATGTTCTGAATTCAAAATGCATCCTTACAGTCATGAGATGGTGTCTTGTGAAATATATAGCAATACAATGACTAACAAGAGGACAAAAAACATGTCAGATAGATACTACCTATACAATGCTGCTAGAAGATTTTTTTTTACAAAAGGACCCCAGACACCTAGTGACAGTGACAAAATGCTGGCAGACATACCGCAAGAACTGGTGTACCAAATGCCTGGCACAAGTGCCTAAGTGGCAGACGAACCATTGGTAGACTGCCAAAAATAAGTCGGTATACCTGGCTACCATGACCTACCAAAGCTGGGCAGAACTGCCAGACATGCCCGGTACATGAGGCTCTTAGAAGCTACTTTTCATGGAATTGATACTTCTAAGAGAAGGCCTCAAAAGGGGTGACTGAAGTGTATTGATGGTACTGTAAACACTACATCTGTTATAAAGTTGGCCAACAAGTGACATTTGGCCAATGCGACTGTTGAGGTCTCTCATGAGGACGAAGGGCTTATCTTGATTTACAGAACAAAAAGTGAGCACTTGTTCAAAGCAGAGCTCTGGATTCAGATCTGTCTACTCATGCCATGCCTGTATGCACCTACAACATAAAAGTAGTGTTTCCAGGTCCGGTTGCGGGGACCGAAAATCCGACCGAAACCGGACCGGACCCAACTGCAGGCAACCGGACCTTCAGTTGCGGTTGCCTCATTTTCAAACGGTCACGGTTGCCGGTTGCCTCAGTTTGAAAGTCTGAAGCAACCGTGAAAAACCGGTCACAACTGGTTACAACTGCACTCGTAGTCAGTAAGTATTGTACATTTCACGAGGTAGAATTTCAGTAGTCCGGACAAGTTAGACTTCAAAATTGAAAGTGTTACTTGAAGGAATTGAACTCTCAACCTCACAAAAGACAATCAAATTACATTGTTGCACTTTGCCACTTGACCACGGAGTCATTATTAGCATACCGACTTAAAGTAACTAGTCATACTCTCAATAGTAGATAAAAACAAAACAATTTCGGACGCGTGTTCAATTTCGGTCGTTGCCGGACACTTTCCCACGCCTCTTCAACGGCCAAAACGGTGCTCTGGGAGCATTTGCTGCATATATACCTTGGTTTATGAGAATTAACTAGTATGTACACTGAAATATATTCCTTTTAGTCAGTTTTGAGCAGTTTATGACTGGTTGGTGACCAGTTACACTCAAAACCAGTCCCAACTGGTCCGGCAACTGCAAAAAGACCACGGTTGCCGGTTGCTCACGGTCTCGGTCCGGTTTTTCGGGTTTCGGAAATTTCCGCAACCAGTTGCGGTTGCCGGTTGCCTCGATCGGAAGTAAAAAACCGGACCGGACCGGACCTGAAAACACTACATAAAAGGCACCAAAATCAAGAACAACAAGATCTGGACCACTAAGTGCCAAGCACAAGAAATGTGGAATAGAAGCATGGATAAGGACAGCGACTCCTCTCCACATCTTATAATACCAGCCCTGTCTGGCCAAGACCCTGTAAAAATGGTGAAATTCTGTGGCAATTTCAGACTATCTTCCTGCCTAGGATGCAAAAATGTCTCTTGTAGTACTATCATGTTATTCGCCTGGCACAAAAAAAAAGAAAAAAGTGGGTTTGTATTTTGAGTGCCAGAGAACCATTTATGTTTCACGTGACTAGACCTAAACTACTGTATGATTAGAACAGGAGAGTACTTCTTGAAACAATGGGCACCTTATCAAATACATTGTTATCATAAACTACTTAGCATACCCAGTGCACTTCCTCCTATGGGTTGCCTCTCTTGGATCTCTTCCTTCCTACTGCACCTTCATTGCTGGCAGCCACACAGGCTGCTGATGCCTGGTTGATAATAAAGGAAGGCTTGCAAATATTGTTACCTTTCTTCAGCAGGCTATCAATCCTGTGCAGAGCACAATTGCTGATCAGAGTAAAGAAAATATGGCCACCATTGGACAGCTCCAACTACAGATTGAGCATATTGCTGCAGGTGCTACCAACTCTCTTTAATGATACTGCAGTCTACAGGGTACCTAATATGGATGCACTCTAGTAGTGTCAGATGTGTCTTTTTATAGATCTTTACTATATAGAGATCTATTTGTACATAGTCTTTTGTGCTAGTTGGGTAAGACATGAGCAGTGATGATGCTAATGCTGAGTCTGTTCACATCAGTAAAGGTTGGTCATAGCATATACCTTACCAGTATTCATAGTATAAACAAGATGGTCTATGAAGACTATGGGGATTGGTGAGGACACAGCCACATTTAGCAATGCATGTCATTATTGCCATCAGACTGTCTCTTCTCTTCTTTGAGCATTGTCTATCCTTTTTCCATCCTCTCTTGTCTGAGATCTCATCTGTCTCTCTTATTGCCTGCTTGTCATTGTTCTCTTCTGGGGCTAATAGTGCATACTCTGTCATTCAAATTTTTTACCTCCACTCTCATCTGCTCTCAGATGTCACTATGCAAGTCAAATGCTTCGAGCTTCTTTCCACCAACCTTGGCTGCCTTCTATCCAAAACCATGATTGACATGCCTGTTGGACTGTTCATCATTATAGGTCTGAATGGTGAGGCCACATTTATACAAGCTCTATCTGTCTCTAGTGCCTCTACTTTGCTCTGAGATGTTTCTGATGTCCTTACCTTCACTGAAGCCTGGTCAGTCTTCATCTCTGTCCTTCAAAATGTGCATCATCAGCTTCTTATTGCTCAAGTCTTGACTGCCCACTTTGCCAATATTGTCAAGTTGTCCTGAAGCTTTATCTGGTTCTGGGTGCTGGACTATTATATTGCATTCATGCTCCTTCATTGCAGGACCCTTTCTTCAACCCCATCAACTAGATGTGGTCCAAAGCACATCTTCACATGGAGCACCTCCTCACTTTTAGGCTCTCCTCCTTATCTTCTGCTCCAACCTCCTCCTCTACTCCTACAGCCTAAATGGCTGCAAGGGGGCCTGCCATCTCTGTTTAGTCTAAACTGAGGCTGTTTCTAGATCAGGTTTTCCTCTTTTGCAGGCCAGTTCCCTTAGCTGATTCTGCTTTCTTTCTTTGGTCTATGGTTCTCCACAATGTAGTAGCTTAGCCTTTCAAAAAGTTCCAAATGCTGGGCAAGCGAGGGAGGGAGGTGATTTCTTTCTCTTGCTCTGCAAGGAGGACAGTCCCTCTCCCCACTTACAATTGTGATAACTGTTCTTATAATCTTACTTCTCAGACAAGTACATGCCCTCTTTATTCTAATACATCAATCCTCTTTTTCCTAATCTTACCATACTCTTTATCTATGCTGAAAGTCCATCTCATCTCTTCTGCATGGCATAATGCCCTATCTGAGTATCCTGATTCTTTCTTTGCTAAAAACCTCATCTCCACTATTACCTATGGTGTTCATATTGGTGCTGATAATATATCTATCCTTCATCACTCTAAATTTACTCCATCTTCTCTCTTATCTGCACTTGAGTTTCCCAAGACTGTTACTCAAGATGTCAAGACTATGATTTTTCTTGGAAGGATCCAGGATGTCACAGGCTCTAATGCTGCTGATACAGCTCATTTGTCTCCTTTTGGCTTAGTACCCAAAAAATACTCTACTAAATTGTTATGATTTTTCTTGATCTCTTTATCTCATGACCGGACTATACTCTTTTCTTTTTACTCATTATCTATGATACGAACACTTTCCTTTTCTAGTATCTAGTTCCCTTTATATTGTCCAATAGCATCAGTGGGAGGGTGGGAGATGCAAAAGCTCTGATACACCACTAAAATGAGAGATAAGGTGGGGGAAGAGATCCCTGAGAGAACCGCAGACTTACTGAGAAGAGGGATGAGGTGGAGTGAAGAGATCCCTGAGGTCTCAACTTCGCTCCCTCATCCTCTTCTAGGAGGTCGGGCGAATGTAACATAATATGTACCCACGCGTGAGATATTCTCGTACACGTGGGGTGTGTGGTTATGTTGGTAGCGGACGCGTGAGCACGTGTCGGGAGTTCGCGTGTATCAGAGGCTTTGACGACATCGGATTGAACTTGTGTAAACAATTGTTTAAACCCGACCAATCCTCGTCTAGCTCTCGTTTGCAGTGGCGAAATGTAATAGGAAACTCGGGAGCTAACGGGCAGCTGTTTGGGCCGACCCGATAGCCCCGAAAAAACGTGTATTTTTCCTGTTGAGGTAGTACTAAAGGCTATAAAAGATGAGGAACGATGTGAGGAGCAAGAGGGAAAATATGTAAGGGATTACGTAGCGTAATGGGATATGTATCTGGGTCTGAAAGTGTCTGTAGCATCAGACTCTTACTCAGCATATGTGCACAGACCAATACTGTTTACTATTTATACTTGCAAGTAGTTAGCTGCATATTCTTTAGCTTGATCTTAGCTACCAACATAGCTGCTTGCTTAACTCAAACTGTGAACTCAGGTCTTAGTCAAGATTGACTAGACTTATCTGAACTATGAACAAATCATCTCAGTTATTGAGCAGACGATCTATATCTTGCGAAGCCCAGAGATATAAGGTGAATAATGAACTATCTTTCTTATTGAAGAGATAATGAAGACAGTTGATCATGAGTTAAGCAACAGCTTAATACTAAATAATGTTGTATTCATCATCTCTCCCATTCACATAATTCTTCAGTCAATGACACTATCTCTACTGAGTATAGTTTCATCATCTATGATTCCATCCTCCATGCTATTGATTGCATTTGTACATGTAGTCCTGATGCCTTTCTCAATAAGGCTGACCTCAAGGCTGCCTTTTGCCATATTTTTATTCATTCTCATGACTGGTGGCTTCTGAGTTTTGAATGGCTTGGTCGAATCTTCATTGATCTCTTCCTTCTATTTGGACTCTGCACTGCACCTCACATATACAATTATTTTGCAGAGGCCCACTACTAGATCTTTGGCCATTGGTATCCTTCTCTTCATCTTATTCAACATTACTTAGATGACTGGCTCAATTTTACAGAGGCTGCTTGTGGGTGCCATTATGCTAAGCAAGCATAGGCTGCCTTCTAAGAAGTAAGAGCTGAACTAGATTTCTCTATGTCAGATCAAAAGGAGGAGGGCCCCACCTACTGTCTTGAGATCTTGGGCATTGAACTTGATACAGTGGCTATGGAGGCTCACCTTCTAGCTGATAAGGTATCCTGCTTAGCTGGTCTCATTACTGCTAGCCTCTCATATGGGTCTGCCTCTTACTATGAGCTGGAGATCTTATGTGGTCATCTGGTTTTTGCCCAATCAGTAATTCCAGTTGGCTGTTTCTTCATTCACCGCATTAGAGACTTCATGTAGACACACTCATCTCTTCATCATACTCTCTCATGTCACCTACCTGCTAAGACACATCGCGACCTTACTTGGTAAAATTCTGGCCTTTGTATGTTTAATGGTATCTTTATCATTACTCCTCCCTTCTCAGTTGTCCATTTACACCAATGCCAGTGGCCGGCTTGGTCTAAGTGGACATTAGGATAATGCTTTTTTTGCTAAGTGGTGTTCAAAGAGTAAGCCACATCTTCCTATTACACGGGGGTCTGGGCCATGTGCCCAAGAGTAACATGCTGAACACATGCTAATAAAATATAGTGTTTATCTGCCAAATTATATGCTGGGCATATTGGAAAGAAAAATACAATATGTAATCAGCATGCCACTCATGGACACATGCTGGGCACATCGTAAACACATGGTAAATGGGAACATTATGTGGATAACAAATACATATTGGCCACATGTGAGACAAAGACAAAAGATGAGTGGCTCAATAATTCTTTATGTGATTAGAATATGCCCAGTGGGCAAATTGAAAATTACATGCATTATTTGACTCCTATGATCTCATTGGCTATATAATAGACACATGCACAGGCACATTGTATAATTAATCTCCAATGTGATCTTTGATATGCCTACTGGGCACATTGAAAACCAATTGTGAATATATTTAAAATTTAATAGTAATGTAGCTACTGAATATATTGTGAACAAATATTGGGCATATTGATAATGGATTCAGAGTATACAATGCAGCTCCACAGCCAAGGCTATATATATCGGATATATTTAAAATGTGCCCATAATGTGCACAGTGAGTACATTGTGGTTATATTGGAAACATATAAGTTATTTTGACTACAATAGAGCAAATACATGTGGAATACATGGTGATACAAATTGTCATATGCATTTTCATGTGCCTATCATGTAGCCAATAAGATCATAAGAGTCATGTAGTTTTCAATTTCTCCACTGGGCACATTCTAATCACATAAAGAATTATTGAGCCACTCATCTTTTGTCTTTGTCTCACATGTGGCCAATATGTATTTGTTATCCACATAATGTTCCCATTTACCATGTGTTTACGATGTGCCCAGCATGTGTCCATGAGTGGCATGCTGATTACATATTGTATTTTTCTTTCCAATATGCCCAGCATATAATTTGGCAGATAAATACTATATTTTATTAGCATGTGTTCAGCATGTTACTCTTAGGCACATGGCCCAGACCCTCCTTTGTATCCTAGTGTTTAAAAGTCCAGTCCAGTCCAGTTTTTTTGCTCACAATGGAAAGACCGAGACTGGGACCAGTCTCAGGTACACCCAGAATGTCAAAAAACTGGACTGGACTGATCATAACTGGTCACAATCAGTTATGATCAGTCTTTTAACTGGCATAGACCAGTTTAGACCAATTTACTGGTTCCAACCAGTTTTATCCAGTCCACAACCAGTAGCAACCTTGTAGAGGAGTACGTACGCTATCATCTGAGCCCTAGATCATGAGAAATGAACAAGAATTGACTGAGTTATGGTCAAAATACAGTTGACACACTAATTTGATTGCATCTCAATCAAATCTTAACCATTTTGGGTGACTCAGATGTCATTCATAAGCCCTTTTGATGCTGCATCTGGAGTATATATCAATTTAGCCAAAGACTGGTCTATGACCAGTTACAACTGCTTTCTGTCTGGTCTCAGTAATTTCAGAATTCTGAAAGACTGAGACTGATGACTGGTCACTCTGAGTGAGACTAAGACTGAAAGTCTGGTTTCCAGCAGTTCCAGTCCAGTCTGGTTTCAGTCTTTTTCCAGTCTATGTGACTGGACCTTTAAACACTGGTGGCCATAGCTTCTGCTGTGAGGCTGCATTTGCTGCTACTGAGGCTGAGTACACCTCAGAACAAATCAAGCTTTTGGAACACTGGAAATCAGATGCCTGAAAGCTGTATATTGACCAATAACTCTCCATCTTGTGTAACTTATTAGCATGGCTTCATATTCCTACACCCCAACCTACACAACTGCCTTCTACCCCTCCTATTCATACTTGGCTCATCATTCATCTTCCAGCCCATCCTCCAGCACAAATCTCTGCAGCCTGGTGATGTGCCAGCCTGGCCTGGGGCCATGAGGCCTGACAAGCCAGGCCTATTTAGGCCAAGCCAAATCAGGCCAAACAATTGGCCTAAGCAGGCTTTTGGCTTGGCCTACAATGTTGAAAGCCAAAGCCAAGCCCCAAAGCCATAGTCTGCAGCGCTCGAGCAGGTCCTGGAACTGTGCAGTTTATGTCACAACATGTAACATGCAACACATTTTTGATGCCTCACAAAAATCTGATTCGGACAAAAATATGCATTGCACCTTTTTTCATTCTCGAATCTCAACCTCACCATGGACAACACAAATTGAGGAAAACCCATTCCTTCTTCCAAGCTGCTCGATACAAACAATATCTTGGCATTAGAAATCTTGTTACATCAGCAAGCAATTGATGTGAAATGCATAGCCAACACCAAATGCACTGCCAATGTGAAACACGTAGCACACACCAAATGTGCCATTGATGCAAAATGCACTGCCAGTACTAGGGTTGCTGCTGAGAGAGAATCTGACAAAGCTCCAAACTTAGCAAGGCCATCATCTGTGATGACTTTGAAGCACCCGGCTAATCAAAGCACTTCAAGTGACTCAGATGCCAATTCTATTGTACTACCAGCTAGTAAGCTAACAACTACAATTCCATGGTTATATTAGTCTACTCACTGTGAATACATGATTTGTTTTATAGCCACAAAGACCACATCAAATGTCATGAATGCAGCAAAGCAACAATGCGTGATGCTCAAGGATTCAGATAATGAAGACTTGCCACTGCCTCAGCCTCGAGCCGCTGCAAAAGGTGAGTACTTCAGATGTTCATTGAGTTGTATCTAATTATTTCTTCTAGCACTACTTCAACCCATATTTGTCAATAGTGATGAGCCCGAGGAAGTACCACAATCACTCAGCGGTATGTAATTATTTTTCCTTGTGCAGTACATCAAAGTTCAACAGCTCCTCATTCATTCACTCTAGACAAAAGCAGCCTTCCACCTCACTCAGCTGCTGCTTCGTCAGAAGGTGAATCTGATGATGATGAACCAGTATGATTGCAGCTACGGAAACAAATGAGTATGTGGATTTTTGCATCATATTCACACTACTGAGCAAAATACCACATAGGAAAGAAATGAGTTGCACACCCACACTCAGCTGTTGATCCAGATGCCATCAATGCTGATGGCCTTCTTATTGATGTTAACTTAACATCGCTCACATCAGACACGACTTCAAGAGGTGATGTGACACATGATGTCAGCAATTTATTTATATGTCTGTATGAGAAAACTGGGACAAATGGAAAGATATAGAGTCACAGAGACTGCAAGCTATGCACATAAATTAAGATTTCTTATCTGCCAGATTATCTGATCTTAACAAAGTTCATATTTAGGGGCATGATAACACTCATTGCAGATGCATCAACTGTTCGCTGTCACCTAGCATATAAACACAAAGTAAGATCTTTCCTTATATTATTCTTTTTCTTGCCGTTGATGAACATATGTATCTACAGGCTGCCTATCAAAAATGGGCAGACAAAAACAATTTCATATCAAAACTTGCAGATGACGTTGCCACATGCAAGGCCACTGAGAAACTCGAAGCCAAGAAATACAGCCAATTAATGCTTGACATGTATATGAAGGAGCAGCCCATCAAGGAGCAGATTGTACCATACTCTGATGAACTTTTTCGATCTGCTACTATTGAATGGCTCATTGAAACTGATCAGGCATGTATATTTTGTAACAAGTCTGTAGTGTACTCATAAGAACCAACCTCTAGCCCATCCAAGTGCTCAAGCATTCAAAATTCAAGAACATAATTGACATAGCAGCTCGAGCTACAAATGGAGTACAAATTCCTGGATGAAAGGCAACATGCACAAAGATTATCAACTTATTCAAGAACCAACTAACAAAACTAAAGGTGCAACTAGCCATGAGTTTTATTCATTGCACCATTACCATAGAAGATTCATACTACATTGTTCATATAATTTAGAGCCCTGTGATAAAGGGTAAAGTAAGCCTCACCTGTAATGCTTGGCAAGCCAGCAACACAGATGGATACTTCGCAATAACTGGGCACTGGATTGAACAAATGGCACTACTAGTATGGGAGGCCCATGAGGCATTACTTGGTTTTACATGGCTAAACAACTCTCACCATGGGAAGCGTCTCGGTCATGCATTACTCAAAGTTGTTTCATGCCTTAGTATTCAGGGCAATGTTCAATATTCTTATTCTTACTTCTTTGATAATATACTGATTGTAACATATTACTTCTCATAGATTAGATTTATAACATGTAATAATGCTGCTAATTATGAAACAATGCTCTTTGAGTTCACTCAGCTAATCAAGCAAGCAACTGGTATTATCTGAGATCTGATTGAAAGACGAATCAAGTATGTTTCTCTTGTACATATTGGATATTGGTACTGAGCACTTTATATTTAGCTGTGTTGCTCATGTTATTAATCTTGCAATACAAGTTTTGATTAGCATGCATAGCAAGAGTCCACACTATGATCTGTTCTCTCTTAATGCTCATATACCTGGTGTATCTGCCTTTATCCATGATAAAGTCAGTTTGTTGCATGCAATTGCAATAAAGGTAGCACAACTTTTACTACCTGATGATTCTATGTAACTAATTATTTACATAAGAAACAGTCTTCTACCAAACACAAAGAGATATTCAAGATGGTTCAACTCCACGACACTGCCGGGATTGAACTCATATGCCAACTTTTTATAGACGTGAAAGTTCAGTAGTCATCAACGTATCTTATGATACATCGTGGACTTCAGTTAAAGAATGTCTGTCAAGCCTTCTATGTTGCTTATGTTATATTTTCTGATGATCAATATAGTATGTCAATACATTCATCTATGAGATCGGGTTAAGTGAAACCAACCTCAAGAAACATGCCAAATTAGATAAGTCTCCACCTCCAAGATGACGAGTGGGATTAGTGTTTGAAGGTCTGGTTGCTGAGACTAAAAATCCAACCAAAACCAGACTGGACCTAACTGCAGGCAACCAGATCTTCAGTTGCGGTTGCCTCATTTTTGAATGGTCACAGTTGCCAGTTGCCTTACTTGAAGAATCTGAAGCAACCATGAAAAGACCAGTCACAACTGGTTGCAACTGCACTTGTAGTCAGTAAGAATTGTAGACTTCATGAAGCAGAATTTCAATAGCCTGAACAAGTTAACTTCAAAATTTACAATGTCACTTGAAGGAATTGAACTCTCAACCTCACGAGATATGATCAATTCTGACTGTCAGACTTTACCACTCAACTATGAAGCTGTTATTATTTTTGCAACACAATGCAACTAGTCATGCTTTCAACTGTAGATAATAACAAAAGGGATTTGGACCGTGTTCAATTTCAGTCATTGCTGAATACTTTCCCATGCCTCTTCAATGGCCAAAACGGTGCTCTGAGAGCATTTGCTGACCATTTACCTTGGTTTAAGAGGTATTAATTAGTTTATATAGTACAATATATTGGTTTTAGTCAGTTGTGACTAGTTCAAGACTGGTTGGCAACTAGTCATGGTCAAAACCAGTTCCAACTGGTCTGACAACTGCAAAAAGACTGTAGTTGCCAGTTGCCCATGGTCTCGGTCCAGTTTTTCGGGTTTCGGAAATTTCCGCAACTGGTTGCAGTTGCTGGTTGCCTTGATCAGAGCTCAAAAACTGGACCCAACCAGACCTTTAAACACTTAGTGGGATTAGTTGAATCTTTTTGCTGACCTTTTGGCCATAGGGTTTTCACTCTGTTTCTACCATCACTTGATTTCTGACAGAGTTATTGTTAGCATGCAGAATGAGCATAGCATGTATTTTCAGCAAACAAGACCATGACACTGCATCTGGCCATTTCAGCTCTCAAGAAGTTATACAAGGCATGGTCAATATGAGCAAACAGCATCAAGTATAGTTTTTTTAGTGCTGCCTTGGAGAAGGCCACAGACAAGGTAAATGAATACTATCAAAAGACGAGCACCTTTGATGCTTATGTTGTTGCTATATGTATGTTCTTACCATCTCCTGACTTGACATATCTCCTAGCTCATGTTTATTATATAGTGCTTGATCCTCGAACAAAGAAGGACTATATTATTAAAAACTGGTCTGAAGAACTTGTTACCGAAACTCTTTCTCGTGTGGAGGAAATTGTATATACAAGGCTTGATCATTGATAGCTTCTCTCACTGACAGTGAATATTTCCTAGTTTAGAGTGTGGTATTTGATGCTTAATGCAAAAGCAAAAAATATGCCATCTGCACCAGGATTATCAACATCAATTCCAAAGAAGCGAGCAAAGGCTGGCAGGATGCGTGAACTATCAGATGATGAAGATAAGGCTGTGAATGCTCCATCATCACAGCCTGTGGACCTGTTATGTCCACTTCAGTCACCTCTTTTGAGGCCTTCTCTTAGAAGTATCAATTCCATGAAAAGTAGCTTCTAAGAGCCTCATGTACCGGGCATGTCTGGCAGTTCTGCCCAGCTTTGGTAGGTCATGGTAGCCAGGTATACCAACTTATTTTTGGCAGTCTACCAATGGTTCGTCTGCCACTTAGGCACTTGTGCCAGGCATTTGGTACACCAGTTCTTGTGGTATGTCTGCCAGCAGTTTGTCACTGTCACTAGGTGTCTGGGGTCCTTTCTCCAAAAAAAATCTTCCAGCAGCTTTGTATAGATAGTATCTATCTGAAATGTCTTGTGTACTCTTATTAGTCATTGTATTGCAATATATTTCACAATATACCATCTTATGACTGTTAGAATGCATTCTGAATCTGGGATATAGTCAGTACCACCACTAGGCAGCATGAAGAAATTGAGAATAATTATAAAGATTCTAGACATGAGTATTGAAATAAGTACCTCCAAAGTATAATTCAAAGATTGAACTGTTTGAATGTTGATTGGATAGAGAGCAAGTTGAGACTAGAGTAAGAGATGAGATTCCAAATAGTGCAAGAAGTAGCAAGTTTTTAAATATATTGAGAATGAAATACTACAAATATTTTAAATATACAATAGTGCAATCGAAATCCTAATTGTGATGATAGGAGAAGTAGACTATTGACAACATAGATAATAAGTTTGCTGGATGTCAAATTGATATAGCTTCAGAGATTTATTGAGACTGCAATGTACTCACCAGTCTTTCTGCTTCACTTTTACAGCCTCACCAAAGCTCTCTGTTTCTGTCCTGAGTTCCAGTGTACTTTACACTACTATTTTCTTCAATATGTACTCTAAACCCACCTAATATCAGTATTTGAAGAGGTTTGACAGCTGAATAAAAGGGATCAAAGATTCTCAATTTTCTATAAAAGCCATCCTCACCTGAGAGAGTGCAGCCAAAATTAGTTTCAACCTGAAGGATGATTTGCATAAGTACACAAGCACACCTCAAGAAAAATGTAGGAGAATGATGCATTCATCATTGCTTGTCTTCCTACTAAAATCTATGCCTGGTACATGTGCCATGCAATGCTGTCACATCTGCCATGCAAGGCACATGTACCAACATGCGGTACATGTGCTATTATTATATGGTACATGTACCAATATATGTCATGTGTACCAACATATGGTACATGTACTATTATTATACGGTACATGTCCCATGCATTTATGTCACGTCTGCCGGTGCATGGCACCTGTACCATTAGAGATACGGTATATATACCATCATGCGGTAGATGTGCCATTATGTGGTAGATGTGCCATGATTAAAGTTAGATCTGCCACTGCAAGGTACATGTACCATGTGTCAATTACAAAGCCATTGCTCTCAATAATCTGGCCCAAAAAAAATTGACTACAATTTCGTGGCTAAAGTTCGAAGGCAGGCCTGACAGAAATTCAGGCAAGCAAAATTGAAGTGCACAAGAGGGAATTGAACACTCGACCTCAGCAAATGTTACATGAGCACCGCTCTGGCAGTCAAGACCTCTAGGCCACAGAGGAATTATTATTGCTTGTGGGTTAGTCAACTATATCACCACTTCTACGTAGTATAAACAACAAAAAAAATATAAGTCCTCGCCAAGCGCAGCTGTCCGTTTTTGGACGGCGCCACTTCAGTCACCCATTACCTGGACTGCTCTTAGCAGTATGAATTCCTATGAAATTATCCTGCTAAGAGCAGTCTGATCCAATGGTACGGGGTGGCCTATGGTATGACCTTTGGTTCATGCCAGGCTTCTATGTTTCTGGCATGAACCATGGATGGCATAATCCAATCTAATGTACTGGCTTGTACCAGGTCAGCTGGACTGTACCATTGCACTTAGTGTTTCCAGGTCCGGTTGCGGGGACCGAAAATCCGACCGAAACCGGACCGGACCCAACTGCAGGCAACCGGACCTTCAGTTGCGGTTGCCTCATTTTCAAACGGTCACGGTTGCCGGTTGCCTCAGTTTGAAAGTCTGAAGCAACCGTGAAAAACCGGTCACAACTGGTTACAACTGCACTCGTAGTCAGTAAGTATTGTACATTTCACGAGGTAGAATTTCAGTAGTCCGGACAAGTTAGACTTCAAAATTGAAAGTGTTACTTGAAGGAATTGAACTCTCAACCTCACAAAAGACAATCAAATTACATTGTTGCACTTTGCCACTTGACCACGGAGTCATTATTAGCATACCGACTTAAAGTAACTAGTCATACTCTCAATAGTAGATAAAAACAAAACAATTTCGGACGCGTGTTCAATTTCGGTCGTTGCCGGACACTTTCCCACGCCTCTTCAACGGCCAAAACGGTGCTCTGGGAGCATTTGCTGCATATATACCTTGGTTTATGAGAATTAACTAGTATGTACACTGAAATATATTCCTTTTAGTCAGTTTTGAGCAGTTTATGACTGGTTGGTGACCAGTTACACTCAAAACCAGTCCCAACTGGTCCGGCAACTGCAAAAAGACCACGGTTGCCGGTTGCTCACGGTCTCGGTCCGGTTTTTCGGGTTTCGGAAATTTCCGCAACCAGTTGCGGTTGCCGGTTGCCTCGATCGGAAGTAAAAAACCGGACCGGACCGGACCTGAAAACACTAATTGCACTTGGTACATCCCAGCTCATTATTTTCTGTCACAGGGTGCATGGGGTCCTCCTTTTTGAAAAACTTCCAAAAGCTGCAGCACATGAGCTCCTGCTGTTTTACATAGGTATGTAATCTTTATACTGCTTTTTGCTGCTTATATTGGACTGTTTACATCATGTATTATGCACTACTATTTTTCAGCAGGTACTGAATCAATCTACCACTCAAATTTCAGCTTCTACTATACAAATTAAGAAACTATTCAAACATTTATTATTCAACCACTGCTTTTAATTTTTGAATTCTACATTGAATAATTTCCTAAACAATTAGGAATCCAAAAAGCTATTGAAATATCCACCATTCAACAACTTTCCTCTGACCTTGAAATTCAGCAAGTCATTAAAGACTCTTTGACTCAACCACAGCTTCTATCCTTAGAAAGCTGCCAGCTATTGTTCTATTGAGAATTCAACAAGCTATCGAAATATCCACCATTCAATGACTTGCTTCTGACCTTGAAATTCAGGGAGTCATTAAACACTCTAACTCAATCATATTGTTCTATTGAGAATTTAAGAAGCTAGTGAAATATCCACCATTCAATGACTTGCTTCTACCTTTGGAATTCAATGAGTTATTGAATCATCATGCATTCAATTATAAATTTAAGAAGCTATGGATCATTCAACATAGAGTTCCAGCAGTTATCCAAAAGTCTATTTTTTTAACTACTAAATTTTGTCAAGTCTCATCAATTTATCAACATCACAAGCGAGACATTAGATTTTTTTCCACTGCCACATCTATCACAAGTATCAAATATCTCTTTTACCACTACTGCAGGATAAGCCATGCTTATATGTATATAGTATTGCAATAAGTATAGTATGTATCACATGCATAACTAAATGTAATCAGTCTCATGATCTTATGTGATGAGCCATTATCTTGTGTGATATCTATAATACAAATATGGTACATACCACACATATAGCTGGTACATACCACACATATACCTGGTACATACCACATATATACCTGGTACGTACCCATGACTTTGGTCTGTGCTATACTCTTGCCTATGGTCTGTCCCAGGACCGTGTGGTATGTACCAGTATACCTGAGATACATACCCAGGTCTATCCAACTAGCAATTGGAATGAGCTATTTACTCATGTGGTACGTACCAGGTATATGTCTGGTACATACCCAGTGCTTTGGTATATACCACTCATACATCTGGTACAGCCCACAATCAGTATGGTATGTACCACAAGTGCATGTGGTCTGTCTCATAAGTATGCAGAATAAGCAAATCACTTATATAGTATGGTGTTGATGGATGATCTGTTCAGAATATCAGTTTTACTGTGTACGTTCTAAATCATTTGTGGAAAAATTCCCTGCTTGGATATACCAAGCTGTGCTCAGAAAAGCCTGCCACCCCATCTCAGCATAAAAAAATGAGTGTATTCAATGAGTGTATTCAACAAGACTTGAACCGAGAACCTCTCAGACACAAGTCTGCTCAATTCAACTGACAGTCATAACCACTAGACCAACAAGTCATTGTAAGTGCAAACTGGTAGATACACTATATACCTTTTTACTATGTACTGCGAAAATGAAAAAAAAAATTACCGACCGCCAACATGCCATCCAAAATGGACAGCGCGCTGCTGGCCAATCTCGCCGTACCCCGCGTCGTACCCGTTTGTGAGCAGCGCCCACCCAGCTGAAGCGGCCGAACCACACCGCCGCCATGCCGCCCTCACCCTAACCACCCTGGTAAAGCACCAGCTCCTGTTCCCTCGCAGTCCTGCAATAGCAGGCAGCTACGGGCGCAGGAGCAAGCAGGGGTAGGGGAGGTGGGGACGTCCCTGTGGGTGGAGCTGAAAGGCTCGTGCACTGGGGACGCCGGTGGGGTGGGGCGGGGCACTACCAGCGGGCCGCACTGGGCGCGCTATCTTGCTAGGGGATGGCGGGCGTCGTCCGAGGGTGCCCGTTCAGTGACGTGGCGGGGTCCAGGGGGTTGCGACCCGTCATATCGGGGCGGGCAAGGCCTGGCAACACAGGCGGGCGTCGCAGCTGTGCCAGTCGGTTGACGTGGCACTGCGTAGACGCCCTCTGAGGAGCGTTGGGGAGGGGCGGTTCGTCCTGGTCGTACCACCAGTTGGTGGTAGAGGAGGGATGGGGATGGGGATGGGGCAGGGCGTGGCGGGCGTGGTGGATGGCGTGGTGGATGGCGTGGTGGATGGCGTGGCGGGCGTCGCAGGTGCTGCGGGTGTGGTGGACTGGGCGGACGTGGCAGTGGTGGCGGTTGGCGGGGTGGCGGCTGGCGTGGCGGCGGCTGGCGTGGTGGCGGCGGCTGGCGTGGCGGTGTCGCAAGCAGCCCTCCTCACTGTTTGGGAGGAGGGGGTACTGGCGCTGGGTCGTCAGGTGCTTGTATCTGGAGGGTTCGGGCCAGCCACGTACCTCGCGGGTATCCCGCTCCTCGGGTCTCCCGGCACCCCTCGACCGCTCTCCCTCCTCCAATTCGGTCATGCCCAGTGTAGGCAGCCATCTCACATCCCTCTTGAAGGGGAGGAGGGCTCGTCGCGGTGGTTCCTTGAGCGCAGGATATCGTAGTTACAAAAAAAAGGTTCTAGAATAAAATATGTCGGTCAGAATGATTAAAAACATCGAAAAACAGGATAAAACATTGAAAAGACTTACTTTACAAGTTTTTACGCCCATTGGGGCGGCCAGCGAGGCGGGGCGGACGACGAGGATGGCGGGGAGGACGAGGTTTAAGAGATGCGCGTCGCTCGAACCAAAACCCGGGCGATGCCGAACGCGTTCCCACGGTTCCTCGTCGTCGAACCTGGCGACAACGGAGGCTCTCCCTCTTAGATCGATGTACTCCGGGTGTGATCGAAGCATCGGAATACATTGGAGATAGTATATACGTGGCTATGGAGGTTATCCGGTACTGTAATACACAATAATCCTGAAGATATTTGAAGATCAGTTGTGTCTATGCACAAATCCACCTCATTTCCGACGTGTTTCGAGTCCTACAAGAGATCTACACCAGCCAAATATAATCGAACACTTACAGGACATTCAGGAAGTACATTGAATAAGAATTGCCAAAAAATTTGGAAGCATCCTCTGCACCAAGCATATGATATGGTCAAACGAGTACTTGAAACCCGTTTCAAAAGTGACCAACAGTGGGAGATATGACCCATTTCGATGTATTTCCGGCCTCCCTCTTTCCACAACCTCTCGGGACCAGAAATAATAGTTGTACATAGTATACTGCATGTCTTAGAATGCCTTCTCACCCTCCAAAAAAAATTTAATCAGGTCCTGGGCTCATGGGGGGCAAAATGGTGAAAATTTGTCACCTTGAATTTTATTTCAGATTCGGATTCTACTACTATGCCGCTCTTCGGAACACCTGCGCTTGTGAAATTTGGTGCATTGGAGCCCAAGATATTCACTGATCAATGTGCCAGAAGTACATATACATCTATAACATCCCCAGTTCTACATAGAATTTCCGGGGACCTCTTTCAGGTCATGTCTATGCATTTCCCACATCCTCTGACCGACTCCGATCTTTTTTATGTGCTGAGGTAGCCTCGCAGGGGAGCCGCCGATGTCGCTTCCAGTGTTATTTGCATCTGTTTATATCTGGGGCTCCATGCTCCGCCCATGAATATCTCCACATCCGTGGCACATTTTAATCTAGTTCAACGGCGAGCATCTTTGGATTATATGCTCACTGTCCCTAGAGCAGTATTACGAGGTGGAAGTTCAATGTGTGGTGTAAGAGTTACCATCCAATCTCACATCACAAGTTGTTTACTTCTATTTAGTGGAAGCTTCCAGAGGCGCGGAGCAGGGCGCGTCATCCAAATTCAGCAGCCCCGATCCACCCATTCCACTCTCACATTGAGGTGACTGTCCTATAAATAAAATATGTTACTATGAATAGATTTTTTCAATACCTCGTTTGAGCCCAGGGACGCACTCCTGCACACGGTATTCAGGAATTACTGCTCCAGAAGCCCAAATTCGGACTTGTTGATGGATGTTTACCAAGAGCATCAACCACGGTCAGTTACTTTGTTTCGTTTTAGTAATGTAGAGAAATGTGGTACATACTGTAATTACTCTGCATCTACAACAAGGTACTGTGGTCTAGTGGTTATGATTGTAAGTGTGATGTAGCTTGATGCAATCCAAAGGCCATTGGTTCAAACCTTTCTGGGTGCAAAATTAATTTTGTGCATGGGGACTTGCTGGGTGGACTTGTTCAAGTGAGATTTCGGAAAAAGTTAACCAACAGCATCACAATTCACTGGTGGAGGAAAAGTTTGTAAATGAACTGTTTTTGAGCTTGTTTTGCTACTCATGCTGTCTTCGCTCAATGAATGAATGTAACACATATCAAGACATCCTTTAGAAGATATGTGTACTAATTTTGAGTGCTTTTTCTCTATATTGAGTATTTTTATATCTTACTAGCAACTATTTGTGATGGACTTCTAGCTATCCTTTATTCAATTCTCTTTTCTGCTATGATGACTGCACTTTAGTATGTTCTGACCTACTCGGGGTTCCATTGTCTGTCCAGGAGGTGAGGTCAAGAGATATAATTTGTCTTATCACTCTTAGAATATTTTCACATCACGTAGTCACATTATCTAACTTTTACTCTCTACTTAAACATCTGAATCTCTAAGACCTCAATGAGGCTTCAAATGCTAACTATTAATATGTAGTTAGTACTTGTAGTGCTACTAAGTTAGCAACACAGATGCTTTCCCTCTCGGAACACTTCTAAAGCAGACTTGGGAGGCGAGGAGTTGACATTGCATTTACGGCAGACCTGAACATGTCAACTTTTCTTAGTTCTCAAACTCAAGACACATCAAAGCAATGCTTGATGTCATCAGTTAGGTATCGACTGAGTCACTACAACTAGAATATCTATGTGGTTCCCTCCAAGCATCACAGAGGTGGACATTGTAGGAATTCATTTCTCACCCTGGCTGACACCTTCAAAATGCTATCTCAAACTTATTCCCAACTCTCGCTGTTAATGATTATACAGATGCCGCAGAAGAGGCTATTAAATGCGATATAAGTACATGACTTATTCTGCAAGCTTATAATGCACTTCACATGCACTTGTGATATATACCAGTACTTTGGTACATACCAGATATGTGAGTAGTACATACCATACTAATTGTGGGCCGTACCTGATGTATGAGTAGTATAGGGACAGACCATATGTGAGAATGTGGCATGGACCAAAGTTATGGGTACATACCAGACATACTTGTGGTACATACCACTTCAGAGAATGGCTCAGCCCAAGTAGTTGTAGGACAGACCATATGTGAGTGTGGCATGTACCAAGTATACATGTGGTACATACCATACCACTTGTAAAATATATGTGGTATATACCACATAAGAGGATGGCTCAGCCCAATATGCTTGGGATGGACCATAAGTAAAAGCATGGTACAGACCAAAGTCATAGGTATGTACCAGGTATACATATGTATATACCATCTTTGTATTGAAAATACCACATAAGATAATGGCTGATTGTATATGATCATATGTAGCACCCTGCCGGGGAATTGAATCCTCGCATAGAAAAACCTGGAACTAGCAGGAATTGAACCCGCTTGGCCATGCTAACCACTACACCAT
Organism: Hypsizygus marmoreus; assembly: GCA_013433165.1. Lineage (NCBI taxonomy): Eukaryota > Fungi > Basidiomycota > Agaricomycetes > Agaricales > Lyophyllaceae > Hypsizygus > Hypsizygus marmoreus. Next base: position 873,612 of record CM024090.1, on the reverse strand, counting down.
AGTTCCGCATTACCATTTATATATTGTCAGCCTGCTTGGCTCAAGTAGACAGGTCACATGAAATCCTGGGATTTAACTAGAGGTGGTCTACTGCCCCTTACATCATGAGACTGATAATACTATATATACATAACATACAGTGGTAGAAGATATATTTGATACTTGTGATAGATGGGAATATGGAGGAAAATCTAATGTCTTAACTGTGATGTTGATAAATGGATGAGACTTGACAAAATTTAGTAGTTAAAAAAAAATAGACTTTTGGATAACTGCTAGAACTCTGTGCTGAATGATCAATAGGCTCCTAAATCTCTGATTGAAGACAAGATGATTCAATAACTTAGTGAATTCCAAGGTCAGAGGCAAGTCATTGAATGGTGGATATTTTGATAGCTTCTTAAATTTCCAATGAAATAATATGGTCAAGTCAGAGTCTTCGATAACTGGCTGAATTCTAAGGTCAGAGGCAAGTAGGAATATTTCAATGTCTTCTTGAATAAAATTAAAAGCAGTAATTGAATAATAGATGTTTGAATAGTGTCTTAATTGGTATGGTAGAAGCTGAAAATTAAGTGGCAGATTGATTCAGTAACTGCTGAAAAATAGTAGTGCAAAATATATGATGTAAACAGTACAATATAAACAGCAAAAAGCAACATAAAGATTACATACCTATGTAAAGCAGCAGGAGCTCATGTGCTGCAGCTTTTGGAAGTTTTTCAAAAAGGAGGACCCCATGCACCCTGTGACAGAAAATAATGAGCTGGGATGTACCAAGTGCAATGGTACAGTCCAGCTGACCTGGTACAAGCCAGCACATTAGATTGGATTATGCCATCCATGGTTCATGCCAGAAACATAGAAGCCTGGCATGAACCAAGGGTCATACCATAGGTCACCCCGTACCATTGGATCAGACTGCTCTTAGCAGGATAATTTCATAGGAATTCATACTGCTAAGAGCAGTCCAGGTAATGGGTGACTGAAGTGACGGCGCGCCGACATTCGCTGCCGCCTCATCCGTTTTGGCCATTGGAACGGCGCCCCGCACCCCGGCACTCGCGCTCGTCTCCCCTCATTCCTGCCACCGTCGTTGCTGCCCGCTGCCACTGCCGCTCGTTCCCGTTCTCGCTGCTGCTGGTGCTCCCTCTCCCCTCGTTCCCGCTGGCGCTCGTTTCTGCCGCCGCTCATTCCCGCTCGCTCCCAGGCGCTCGTTCTCGTCCCTGCAGGTCCCCTTACTTGGTTCCTGCTCCTGATCGAGAGGCTGCCTGCAATGGCAGATGCCTCTCGAGGCAGGGGCTAGGGTGGGGGACGGGGGATGGGCCGATAGCCGTGCGCCGTCATGAGTGTGGCGCCAGGTGGCGGCGTTGTTCTCGATGCACGGCTCCCCTCCCTTCCCCCACACATACCATGCAGCCACTGCAGTCCTTGAAGGCCCCGCAGTTGCGGGGCCTTCAGGCACAGAGGCTGAGGCGGGGGGGGGTTGGGAGGTGATGTGGCTAAGGCGAGGCGGGGTGCTCATGGGGTGCGTCGTGGAGGGCCACAGGTGCCTCTACCGGCCCATGTCGATATGGAGTCGCCACACTGGGTGCTGGTAGCGTCGAGTTTGGTGGTGCAGAGGCGAGGGGGTGATGAGGCAGGGGGTGACGTGGCGGGTGTCGATGACGTGGCGGAGAGGCTACGTCACTGAGGGGTGGTATAGGGCGTGCGAGGGCTGGCGGCGGCGGTGCAGGTTTGGGGGTGGGTGGTGTTGTAAGGTCTGTGGGTGAGGTGTCAGCGGGAGTGGTTGCGCAGGCGAGTCATGCGGCGACGTACCTGTGGGGGTATCCCGCCGACCGGGTCTCCCCCTCCTCCCCTCATCCTCGGCCCACCTCCGGAGACCGACTCACATCGCTCAATGAGCGGAGGAGTGTGTACGGCGGTCGTCGTCGTCGTCGTGGGGCCAGATGTCATTGCAATTGAAAAAAGACCTGTAAATTGAAAAAAAGACGCAGTTAGTATCAAAGAAAGGGTATAAAACAAATGAATACATACGAAAGATGTTATATACAAGAAATGGCGGCTGGATGGCAGGCCTGCGTGGAGTTGTGGTAGCGGGGAGAGGTGGGGAGGACGACCTTGAAGCTGGTTGAATAGCGTGAGCCGCGTCTCGGGCGATGCCGAGGCCGTTCCCACGCCTCTTCAGCGCTCGAAATGACGACGACAGTGGCTCTCCCTACAAGATCAAGGCATTCTGAAGCCAGGGCAGAGGCCAGAATACATATCTGTAGTACTATATAGTATATTAGAACTTTTATCTCACAAAACTACTAAGCATTCGAAATGTTATTGACAAACTGAATATATTTGAAGCAGATTCACTACCTTTTGGACAGTATTTTGAGGACAACAAATGATCTACGGTAGCAAAAAATAATCGGACACTTACAGTATGTAAAGGAGTACTATTAGAGTCGAAATCTAAAAAAAGATCAGGGGGTCTTGGTTGTAGTGCATCCGAGAGGGTGAAAGGTGTGTTTGAGATGAACATAAACCCAAAGTAAGGCCTTCCAAACACTCCAAATGTGTCGGACTTCAAGAATTTTGTGTCGTCCTCTTACCACAAGTTCTTGTAACATAAATAACTTTTGTGGAATTCAACTATACTGTCTTATTGACCTTCCTACAGCAGAAAAAAATTATTACACCGGAGGATGGCTCCACACGGTAGAACGTCGTCCACCTCGATGCCTTCATTTCAGCGCTGAAGAGCCGTGGGAATGGTTTCGGCATCGCCCGAGGCGCGGTTCAACGACCGCAAAGGTCGTTTTCCCCATCCTCATCTCTACCACAAGTCAACGTTGGCATGCCATCCAGCCGCCAACTTTTCAAAAGTAAGTCTTTCTTATGTTTTCATTCGTTTTTCATTGTTTTTAACTTACTAACAACGCTTTATCTCTACTTCTAGGGCTTTTTGTTTTTGTTTTTCAACCTCATCCAAACAACAAGGACGACTACATGCCCTCCTCCCCTCAACGAGGGATGTGAGACGGCGTTCGAAGGTGGGCCGAGGACGAGGGGAGGAGGGGGAGACCCGGTCGGCGGGAAACCCCCAAAGGTACGTGGCCGCACGCCTCTCGCCTGTGCAGCCGCCTCCGCTGACCTGATCCCTCACCCACAGCTCCCACAATGCCCCCCGCCCATCAACCTGCGCTGCCGCCACCCCTTTACGCCCTCTGCTCAACCCCCCAGTGACGTGGCCTCGCCGCCACGTCATCGCCGTCGCCACTCGCCACACCCGCCGCATCAGCCCTCGCCTCTGCACCACCGCACTCGACGCTACCAGTGCGGGCGGTCAAGACCCCATATCGACATTCGCCCCAGCTTCCACTCCACGACGATGCCACCCCTCGATCACTCCGCCCGCCGCAACCACGGCACCTCCCTTATCCCCTCCGCCTCAGCGTCTGTGCCTGAAGGCCCTGCAAGTGCAGGGGCTTCAGTGACTGCAGTGGCTGACTACGTGCGAGGGAGAAGGGAGGGGAGCCGAGCGACTAGGACACCGCTGCCACCAGCCTCCACGACCACGACTACCGCCGCCGCGCGACGTTATTGCCACCGTCATCTGCCTGCCCCCATCCCCCACCCTAGCCCCTGTGTCGAGAGGTGTCTGCTGTTGCAGGCAGCCCCTCGATCAGGAGCAGGAAACAAGTGTGGGAAGCCGGGGCAATATAGTGCCGGCTCGAGCGGCAGTGGCGGGCGAAGCGGAGGCGAGAACGAGTGCTGGCAGCGACAAAAGGGGGCACTGCGAGGAGCGAGAATGGGCACAAGCAGCGGCGGGATCGAGCAGAGACGAGCGCCAGCGCCGGGTGCGGGGTGCCATGGGAATGTCCAAAACGGATGAGGCGGCGGCAGGTGTCGGTGCGCCGTCCAAAAATGGACGGATGCGCTGGCGACGAGTTATTATTTTTTGTTCTCTAAAGTACACTGAAGTTGTAACATAGTTAGTTACACTTGGTGAAATAATAATGCCTCTGTGGCCTAGAGGTCTTGACTGCCAGGGTTATGCTTATGTAATGTTTGCTGAAGCCGAGTGTTCAATTCCCTCTTGTGCACTTCAATTTTGCTTGCCCGAATTTCTGTCAGGCCTGCCTTCGAACTTTAGCCACGAAATTGTAGTCAATTTTTTTTGGGCCAGATTATTGAGAGCAATGGCTTTGTAATTGACACATGGTACATGTACCTTGCAGTGGCAGATCTAACTTTAATCATGGCACATCTACCACATAATGGCACATCTACCGCATGATGGTATATATACCGTATCTCTAATGGTACAGGTGCCATGCACCGGCAGACGTGACATAAATGCATGGGACATGTACCGTATAATAATAGTACATGTACCATATGTTGGTACACATGACATATATTGGTACATGTACCATATAATAATAGCACATGTACCGCATGTTGGTACACATGCCTTGCATGGCAGATGTGACAGCATTGCATGGCACATGTACCAAGCATAGATTTTAGTAGAAAGTCAAGCAATGATGGATGCATCGCTCTCCTACATTTGCTGGAGATCTGCTTATAGACATATGTGAATCATCCTCCCACTTAAAACTGACTTTTGCTGCACTTTCTCAGGTGAGGATGGCATCTATAAAAAATTCACAATTTTTGATCCTACTATATTCAACTTGTCAAACTCCTTCAAATATTAAGATTAGGTGGATTTAGAGTATGCATTGAAGAAAATGATAATGTAAAGTGGGCCGGAACTCAGGACAGAAACAGAGAGCTTTGGTGAGGCTGTAAAGGTAAAGCAGAATGACTGCTGAGTAAATTGTTGTCTGGATATTAAACAGATTTTGACTAATTAGGTCTAAGTCAGATGGCCAAGTTGATAACCTGGTCTATCTGATGCAAAATCTTTTTATTGGTGATGAGAGGACTTTGTGAGAGTAAGAGTACTGAGATGCCTAGCATCTGATACTTTTCTACTTTTTGCACTATTTTCAATCTCATTGCTCACTCTGTTCTTGACTCGCTCTCTATTCAATTAATATTCAAACAATTCAAACTTTGGATTTCACATTTGAGGCACTCATTTCAATCCTCATGCCTTGAATCTTTGTATCTATTTTCAATTTTTACCCTGCTTCATACTGTCTAATAGTAGCAAAAAGATTCAGAATGCATTTTAACAATCATATGATGGTGTACAGTGACATATATTGCAATACAATGACTAACAAGAGTACAAAAAACATGTCAGATAGATACTATTCATATAATGCTGCTGGAAGAATTTTTTTTTATGAAAAGACCCCAGACACCTAGTGACAGTGACAAACTGCTGGCAGACATACCACAAGAACTGGTGTACCAAATGCCTGGCACAAGTGCCTAAGTGGCAGACGAACCATTGGTAGACTGCCAAAAATAAGTTGGTATACCTGGCTACCATGACCTACCAAAGCTGGGCAGAACTGCCAGACATGCCCGGTACATGAGGCTCTTAGAAGCTACTTTTCATGGAATTGATACTTCTAAGAGAAGGCCTCAAAAGGGGTGACTGAAGTGTTATGTCCATGGATGGCTGAGTTCAATGCATACCCCGATACCTGTGAGGGTGTTAAGGAAGGAGTTGAAACTGTTCCTTGGTGGGGTGTAAGTCCTTGTCATTCTGCATAGCTGCCTGATAATCAGCTAATTGTCTCTCAAGTTAAATGTTTCTCAGTATCCTACTTGGGGGTCACTCACTGGTGACCACCTCTGCATCATGTCATCCTCTGTCTCAAGCAAGAGGGCATTTTCACAAGGTGGAATCACAATCAGTAAGCACTGTAGCTGACTAAAGGGGAATATTGTTGAGGCACTGCAGTGCTTAAAATGCATGCTACAGAATGATCTTATGTTCTGCCAACCTGTGGTCGATGACTCCGATGATGAAGAGGTCTATTCAGATGATGATGAGGAGGGGTGGGATTGCTTTCTCGAAGATGATTCCAATGATGGGTGTGATGCCAATGATGAGAGTTGAATTTGTAGAATACTTTGCAAGTCTTTAGATACTGGCAATAGGAATGTGTTGTTTATGTGTTAGCAAACAGAATCCTAAGTCATGTGATTGTCAAAATCTTTGCCCATTGCTCAAAGCAATGGGCAAAGATTTCAACAGTAGATGGGAAAATATTTCCTAAAAAGGAAATACCTCAATGTCAAGGTACACCTTGATGCATTAAAGTCTAATTCACTTTTTCACCCAAAAGCCATGGCCTGAGCCAAAACCAAGCCAGGCCAGGCCAATATTTTTGGCTTTGGCCTGGCTCTCGATGACAGGCCAAAGCCCTCCTGAGCTAGGCCAAATGTAAGGAACTGAACAGATGCGGAAGAAAGATAAACATGAGTCAATATAGACTTGTGAGTAACGTTTGCGAGAGATTTAGAGTGGGGAAAAGAGTGACATTGGACGAGGATACGAGATCAATATACTAGTGGGTCCTTACACTGTATTGACACTACAAGGAATAAAGGAGAATATGTGTCAACTTAAATAGGTAAAGGAAGAGGAGAAGCAAAGAGGAGTAAACAAGGAGTAAGTAAGATAGTCTGAGGAGTAAAGATAAGATAACAGGTAAAAATAGAAAGGATGATGAAGGTAATGAAAGAATAGGTGAAACGAGGGAACAAATCGAGAGATAGAAAGGAAAACAGGACTCAGAAGTCTGAGAGACACAACACGCATGGATCACAAGCTCAGATCGGAGTGCGGATCAGAACCGGATACAGGGATTCATCACACCAAAACCATGGCTTTCAGGTCAAGCCAGGCCCGCTAGTGTTTTAAAGTCTGGTTGGGTCTGGTTTTTGGGCTCCGATTGAGGCAACCGGCAACCGCAACCGGTTGCGGAATTTTCTGAAACCCAAAAAACTGGATTGAGACCATGGGCAACTGGCAACTGCGGTCTTTTTGCAGTTGCTGGACCAGTTGGGACCGGTTTTGACCATAACTGGTTGCCAACCAGTCCTGGACTGGTCACAACTAACTAAAACCAATATATTCTACTATATAAACTAATTAATACCTCTTAAACCAAGATAAACGGTCAGCAAATGCTCCCAGAGCACTATTTTGGCCATTGAAGAGGCATGGGAAAGTGTCTGGCAATGACCAAAGTTGAACATGCATCCCAATTTGCTTTGTTATTGTCTACAGTTGAAAGCATGACTAGTTGCATTGTGTTACAAAAATAATAACAGCTCTGTGGTTGAGTGGTAAAGTCTGCTAGTCAGACTTTGTTATATCTTATGAGGTTGAGAGTTCAATTCCTCTGAGTGACACTTTAAATTTTAAAGTCTAACTTGTCCGAGCTATTGAAATTGTGCCTCATAAGTCTATAATTCTCACCAACTACAAGTGCAGTTGTAACTGGTTGTGACCGGTCTTTTCACAGTTGCTTCAGATTCTCAAACTGAGGCAACCGGCAACTGTGACCATTTGAAAATAAGGCAACCACAACCGAAGGTCCGGTTGCCTGCAGTTGGGTTGCAGTCAGATTTTTGGTCCCCGCAACCGGACCTTCAAACACTAAGGCCCGCACATTACTACTGCAGCCCCACTCTAGCCACATCTTTCCCTGTCTCCAGTCACCTCTCAACCATAACCATCAAACCCTCTACCACACCCCATCCTCCCAGCTCTGCTCCTCATTCTATGACCTCCAAACTGCTCTTCCCCTCCTCTAACTCATGCCCAACTTCAAGTCCATGCTGTTGCCTCTACACAGGCTAGTCATGCTCATGGCACTGGATCTATCCATAGTCGAAGCCAGGGACAGTCTCATGGGGGAGCCTCTGGCATCATCACATGAGCTCCCCCATCTTATGGCTGGTCACCTGTGATGACCAGGTCTCATCTTGGGCATCTGAGGCTCTCCCACTCACATGGAATATAGCAGGCTTGGTGCAGAGCCACCCCTTTCCCAATACCACATTTGATACTGATTACTAATACTTACATACTCCCTCCTCTCTAAATATATATTTACCTCCAAAACAAAGGACATTGCCAACCCCCTGGTTGTTCCTCAACAGGGACCATTCCAGCAATAACAATAACAACAATAATAATAAGTATCGAGCCATGATTTCTCTATCACTCAATTTTATTTTCAATTTGATCAGAAATTCCCAGCAGTACAGCCCTTTGCATAATTTTGTGAAACTTGCAATTTGTCTCAACCAGGCACGCTGTCAATTCCCACAGCCAAATAGACCAGATAAGATTAGTTGATACTGATACAGACCAATAATCTTCAATGCCTTCAACTCTTTTCACTGAAATTGATCGAACCAGGATGGAATGAAAGGATCACATGTATATGTATTGCCTATGCAGCATAGCAGAGTGTTCCCTCTCGTTCACCAGCAGTTATGCTCTCTGTTTCCAATGTCTAATGTATGTCGCCATTTTTATATCAAGGGTCTTTGTAATCCTGGTATGGATTACTACAGTTCCTATAATGTACATATATACTGCACAGTGGCTGAGAATGCAACTTCTCAGTTATTCTGCCTTTTGGCTGATCTGTTCTTTGGTGTGCAGTAAGAGCATGTTTTCAGTCTTGGAGATTTGGTCTTGGGAATCGAAAGTTGGCACCCAAGGTTGCAAGGAAGGAAAACTATGCCTTTTCAATGACATTACCGATAAATAGGTGAATAACTTTGAGCAACGCGATCATCGATGCACAACTCCAACTTAGTGTTGGTTCGAAATGATCTCCACTTATCTTGTTTGTTTGGCTGTGGGAATTGACGGCATGCCTGGTTGAGAAAAATCGTGAGTTTCACAAAATTATGCAAAGGGCTGTAATGTGGATGACAATAACTCCACCACATCTTGCATCCTGAAATGGCCACGAAGTTCTTCATTACCATTGAGTACCTACAGAAGCTAGGTACCGATGGTGTCCCTATATACTTGTAGCTTCCCGTGATTATCATTGACAAAGCCCTCGAGGACATATTTTTACATCAATTCACCAAAGGCAGCCATCTCCGGACCACCAGATTCCTAGCAAATAGTCAGCTCGTGCAACGAAAGTGCATCATCATCAACCAAAAGAACATACCCGCATACCAATCTCCCAGTCTAGAAATTCAAATAAGGACATGAGCAAAAATGCAAGAAGAGGGCACGACGTACAGCTGTAGATGATAGTAACAGCCATTAGGATGCCAGTTCCACTTCCGATAGCACCCATGAGATCCGCCGCGACCGACAAGAGGCCAAGGATGGCACCGCCAAAGGCGGCAGCAGTGGGAATGACACGCTTGAGTTCCTTGTACATCGATCCTTCACGGTGGCCAGCCATAACCTAGCACCAAAACAGAACAATCAATATGAAGCACGCACGGAGTGCCAGCGAGACACACCATTTGTTGATCCTTGAGCTGCTTCGCAACGTCCCGAGGGCCAGAGCCAGAGACTTCAATCCACGTCTTGGAGAAGAGTGCACAGGCCGACAGCATGAATGTAATATAGACAGCGGTGTGGATGGGGTCGAGAATGGCCTCTTTCATGGTGTGAGGAGGCGAGATGTAGTACGCAATGCCAGACTTGGCAACCAGCTGAGGAGAATCATCCATCGGCTATCGAAAGATATAAGTGAGCGAAAACGAATTGGAAGAGCAGAATGACCCCCCACCTCCCAGACACCAAGAAGCTTGACAAAGAAGTTACTGGGGAAGCGGGAGGCGAGCATTTGAGAGACGATGAAGACATTGGAGGTTAATGCTGACTCGAGCATGATGGGCATGTTCGATGTGTAGAAAAGCTTGATGGGGTAGGACCCTCGCTGGCCACGGAACTTGTTGCTTTTAACAGGGATTTCGATACGGAAGCCCTGAAGGTAGATGACAACGGCGAAGATGACGATAGTGGCAATGAGGTTCATGACGTTGGGCAGGCGGTCTCTCCAGAATGCTTCGCGAAGGGCGCGGCCTTTGTCGTTCCAAGTGAAGAGGAGGTGGAACAGGGCGACGAGCGCACCCTCGAATTCGGGGCCACGACCGGTATTGACAGTGGTGGGGGAGAATGCCTTCCAGACAATGGACTCGCAGATGTTAGTCGCAATGAAGAGATTGATGCCGGAGCCAAGACCGTAGCCCTTTTGGAGAAGCTCGTCAAGGAGGATGACGATGAGGGCAGCAACGACGAGTTGGATTATGAGAAGGAGGCATACGCCGGCGCCAAGATCACTTGGTTGACCGTATAGGCCAGTCAGGACATAGACAGTGGCTTGACCGAGGGAAATGATGAGGGCGAAAACTAGTGAAATTGGAAGTCAACAATGTAGATAAAGATGTGAAAAATGTAAGTAAGAGCAACAGGGACGGAGCACGCTCTCGCCGACACGCCAATTTAAGGATAACCAGTGGAGATACCCAAAGCATGTTGAAGGAATGAACTACTCACGTTTCTGACCACCACTGAAAAGCGCGCGATCCTCCTTCAACGCGAAGTCGACGTCGATCAAATTAGCACCTGCAAGAAGCTGCATGATCATTCCCGACGTGACGATGGGCGTGATTCCGAGTTCCATGAGAGTTCCGCGGTTCGAGGCAAGGATGACTCGCATCCAATAGAGCGGGTCTGACGAGTCTGACGACATGATACCGTACAGAGGAACTTGCGAGCAGACCAGGAAAATGAGGAGAGTAACGGCAGTCCATAGCACTTTTTGGTTGAAGGGAACCTGGTTCAACGTCAATGTTAATCGTTATTTTGATTCGCGCGACATACCTTGCGATCCGGAGAAGAAACCTCGGGGAGAATGGGAAGGAATGGGCGGACAAGATTGAGGAATCGAACTAGAGAAAGAGCGATTAGCGTTGCAGACGAAAATGCCGAGAAAGGACGAACATCCGCTCATGGTAGACGAAGACGAAGGAGCGGGAGAAAGACAAGTTGGATGTTGCCTTTGCTTTTCCCGATCGCCACCTCACACATTGCCAGACGTGGCAGCTTATGTCAGCTCACCGACGGGGTTAGGGTTACACGTCGTCCACATCCGGACTTTGGCGACGCGTCGGGTGTCTTCCCACGCAATCATCGTCACTGTGTGAGTTCAAAGCTGTGTCTGACATCCTGTATACAGTATAGACCGCATTCCATGATTGGTTCGGATTCTTCGACATAAGTATCTCTGATGAGACAGCTGTAACCCATCGTATCTGGCAGCACCTCTTTGAAAGGCCAGACAGACTCCAGAGTCCACCCTCAGTCCGCCCGTCAGAACGCGCCCCACTGCAACCAATAGCTATGTGATCCCTTCCTCAGGAGCTGGTGGACATTACCATTGGCTTCTCCGTGATGATCGCTGTCCAGAGTCCTTTGCTGGCATGCTCGACTGTCTGTATCTCACGGCGGCTCAGCATACACACGGAAGAAGACTCGCTTTCCATACGTAGCAGCTCATTAAATCTAAAGAAACTGCGAACAGAGGACAAGGACTGAGTACTGTCTCAGAGTAGAACATCTACCATCCATTTCGGGCTGGAGTCACGACCCAAATCCTTGAAGGTGAAGTCGCTGCTCCGAACTCTGTACATCCTTCGCCTGGGATATCTCAGCCGCCGTCACAGCCAGAAAAGCTATCCAGATTCCCAAAACCAGGCAACCCCATGCGCGTCAGCTCGAGATACTGAACATCGCATCTTAACATCCTTAGCGGCCTGAGTTATCCCGAACACGGGCACTCATAAAAAGTGCAGTCGCTTCCCTCGAGCATCTAGAGTTGCTGGCAGAGTATTTTGAAGACTGTACGGCCCTTCTTATGCTATGTAATTTTCAAATGGACCACGAACACTCACCGAACCAGACAAGATAAGCCTGCGCGATTTTCCGCCTTGTGCGCACTGCATATTAAAGGTCTATATTGGATGAGGCTATTTCAAGGCCATCAGCACGATCACACCGCTGAAGAGCTCCAGATAACCTTGGGGGGAGGCATAGCACGGTGGCGCCTGGTAAGTATTGGTAGATCGACATTCTATCAATTGTTTCGGCCTGGAGCCTCGCCTTAGGTACCTTCGCCGTATGGATGTTGTAGGAGACTCTTCGTGGACCGATATTGTCGTGGAGTAACGGTCCGCTCGAATTCCTTACCTACGTAAGCGGGGCATCCCACTTTGTCCCTATCTGACATACAACATCCATACTTCTCGGATACGAAGCACAAATCAATCAATGCGAGCCATGAAACTAGCGGATATCCTTCATCATTGTCTCTCGCAAACAGTCGTTCAGGATGGGCCAGACATACAACATGAAAAATAATTGATACTTGAATCCAAAAACATGGAAGCAGCAATCCCTCCAAGTGGGAGGAAACTGCGTAAACATAAGGTAGTAGTTGTACGAGTACTGGTACTCAGTAGGGTAGGTAGGTATATGCGGATTAGGAATCAATAGTGATGTAGTTTCATCATCAGCTCCATCAATGAGACTGAGTCGCTCTCTGGGGGTCAGGCATGCGATTGACCTTGACAGTCTTGCCGAGCTGAACATTACCCATATCCTGCGGCGTGATCAAGATGTACTGCTTCTTGTCGGACGAATTAGCAGTATCAATCTGTTTCCCAGCATCTGACGTTAAATTCGAACGCTCATTCAGAGAAGGAAAACCCTTACCATCATCTTCATGGAGATACGACGATTAACAGCATCCATGAAAACATCAAACTCATCTATCCGGGGAGTTAGCACATACGAACACAAACGAATACCCTGGAAAATATTCACCGAGACATCTGAGCGGACACCCGATCGACTCCCAGAGCGAAAGCAGAAGACAAATAGTCGAAAACGACTTTTCGCCGCCGCTCAACGAACGCGGATCCTTCTCCTTCGACTGCGTACCTACTTGATCATCCGTTTGCACCTTGAGGACCAACGTCCCATGTTCGTGGTTGAACAGAACCTTGCCGTAATAGCCGCGATGCGAGAGATGGTAGCCGAATACAAGTTTGCACCGAAGTGCAATGTGGCGACGGAATTCCTGCCATCTCTGAAGACGAACGACCAGAGAGGCTTTGAGAGTCTACAGGAAATTAAGTAACTGTGACGAGAAATATACATATACATATCTCAACGAACCTTGTTTAGGACTGACATCTGCTTCAAATCTCTTTCTGCATTCTCCAACTTCGCCCTAGCTTTGTTGACTTCAATTGTCATCTCTTCCACCGTGGCTCCGTGTCTGGAAGATTTGAGCACAACAGCAACTAGAAAAAAACCAATCTACACACCTCTTTTCACGCTCCTGCAACGCATGCTGAACAGAATCAAGATGGCGTTTTACGTCTTCGGCTTTCCGTGGATTAGGCACACGTTCGCAGTATTCCGCTGCTTTCGCGGTCCAATTCTACAGTGAAGGAACAAGATCGGCATAGTCCATATCAAGAGCGAGATGCAACAAATACCGTAAACTCCTCCTGTAAGACGTCCGCCACAGCTTCCAGCTGCTTGACCTGTGCGGTTTCAGTGGCGAGCTTCTCCTCGTAGTGGGCCTTGGAGCGTTGCGCTTTGAGCCTCTTCTCGGCGGCATCCTCAGCTTTCGTCTAGAAAAATAGGCAACGATCAGTCATTGACAGTGAACGAAAAAAGCAATGCTTACACTGATAGCCCCTCTACGACCCGTGAAATCATCGATACGAGCCTTGAGCTCTCCGAGCTGCGTCAATAACACCCTCTGCTTATCGTCGACCTCCTTCTTCTGCCTCATTACATCCCTGAATTGTGCAAGAAGGTTTTCCTTTTCCTCCTCCGCTTCCTATGACCAGTAAATATCACGGTAAGAAACACACGGAGAAACAACACACTTCTTTAGCGGCCTGGTAGCTGGCAATGCCTGTTGGCATTTCATCGTTGAGTTCTTGCTGCAAGTTCGTAAGAGCAGTTTTCGCTCTTCTGCAAGCGTCACTGGCCCGAGACAGTTGTGTCTGACAAAACATCAGCAAAATACCTATAATAACGAAGGCGAGGCGAGGTGTACCTTCAAATTATCTTGGTTCCTGCGGCCTGCAGCGAATTGTGATTTGAGATGCTCGACCTCCTGCTTCTTGATAGCATACGCCTGCTCGTGTACCTTGAGGTCGGCTTGATGATGGCTGCGAGAGACAATCAAAAGGGTAAGAAACACGAGTATAAGGTTCGAACTAACCGAATCTCTGAGGCCGCATCTCTTCCAGTCAACAACAAGTTTGTTCCACCGTCGCCTGACCTGAAGTTGAGCGGTGTGGATGAGGAACCTCCCTCTCTTCAAAAATTGAGGATGATTAGAGACTTGATGCTTCTTCGTACAAAAGATCACTCACGGGAAGACCTGGACTCTGAATTGGTCCTTTGTCCATGCACTCCCTCCTCGCATAGACCTCAAAATGTTCTCTCCCTCTTTACGTGTAAGGGCCAGGACTTGTCGTTCAATTCTGGCTTGATTTATCATGATCCGAAGGACGTAAGGGTCTGAGATCTAGAAGATTCAAACCAGTATTAACGAATGCTACATCAAATAGAAAAAAAAGGCCAAGAACCTCGAGTGCGCGGAGGACTGTGAGGTAACTTTCTGGCGGCTCTCCACGGGAGTAGTCAAACAAATCCTTCTCGTAGATAATGATCATAGTATGGTGACTGCGGCCAGTCGATGAGCTCAAGAACGTTGAAGAAAGATAACTACTTACTTTCCAGTCTGATCGAGTATCTGCTTCAACGAGTTTCTATCCTTCGCATCGGTCACCGCGAAGGCAGTGAGGTAGGAACTGAGTTGGTTCCGTAGGAGCTCACCCCAAGTCGCTGGATCCTTGGCCTTTACATGCATTCCCAATGGACCCAGCGGAGCATCTCCGTGCCACCTCGTATTCTTGATGCGTTCCAAGACCTGTCTAATATTCTTGCCGTAGGGCGCCAAGCTCTCCTTTTGTGTCTCCTTGGACCTCTCGATCAGGCCTTGACAATTAAGAATTTCGCCCTGGATCCTTTTGAGCTCCTGCTCAGCGTTCATGCCCTCTTGCTTCAATTTGTCGCATTGGTTTTGCTGATCACGCATTTGACCTTGGCTTGACTCAAGCTCAGCTTCGGCATTGTGCAAGACAGTGCGGGCCTCCTCGAGTTTCCGCTGCGTCTCGTCGTGTTTCGCTTGACTGTGTGCCTCCATTCGGATATTTTCTGCCTGGATTTGCGCCTCAAGGTCGTTGATCTGCTTGGTCGTCGAATTTACGCTTTGCTCCATGCGCTTCGTGTCCGCCTAGCGAGAGAGGTATATCACGACAAAACACAAGGAAGAGGAGAAAGGACAAACCATGAAGTCACTCAAAGTCGATTTGTTGCTTCGGATCTGAGCCTGGATGGTTTCTTTCTGCTGGTTGAGATCCTCTATGTCGCCCAGAGCCTCCAACTCCGCCTCGTGCTGCGTAAGCTCCTCAGTCGCAGCATCGACCGCTGCCTGCGGAAACTTCAGATATGAACATCCAAAAGCTTCAAGAAAGACTGACCGTGGCCTCATTCACGCTTGCTTGAATCCTAGGGAGGCGCTTCGCCGCCTTCGCCGCCTCTTGAATCTTCGCCGTCATCTCCTCCTCTTTACCTCGCACATGTGCCCAGGCCAGCTCCTTCTTCAGCTCGTCTGCTTTCTGCTTCTGCTCGCGCGCCTTGGCCGCTTCTTCATAACGTACTGTAGCATCACGGAAAACGGCACGCAGGTCGGGCAACGCTTCCTTCTTCTGCGCGAGAACCTTGAAGGTGCTCTTGATGTTATCGAGACAGGTATCGTACTCGTCAGAGAGCTGAGAGAGTTGAGTTCCACGAAGGAAGAACTGCCATGATGGCAAGGTCAAATTGGTGGCACCAGAAAGTAAAGCGGAACATACCTTGTATTTATCAGCTGGAACAGACGCGCTTAGGAACTGTCTAGCAGCATCTACAGACTGATCATCAGCATTGGTTAGCTTGGTATAAGTATATGACTTTGACATACCCTGCGTCAGAACATTCATTGGATTATCAACCTGGATGTTCATATGATCGCAGATGGCCGAAAGTTCATCTTTCTTATTGCTGATGACTTTTTTATCGCGGTTCATAATCTTCCATGTCGAAGATCCTTCCTTGGTAAACCGACGGGTGATGATAATCGACTTGCCATACTCTTTCGGCTTGTAGGCTTCCTCCCCTTGGTTTTTCAGAGTGATAGTTACCTCGGCAACACTGTGATTGGGGCGCCTTAGTCGGACGGAATAGCAAATATAAAGTGATACTCACCTACACCCTTCCTTGATGAAGGACTTCAGCCCATTTCCACGGCCAGTAGAATTGCTTTTGCCACCCAACGCGACCGTGATGGCGGATAAAACGGCGCTTTTGCCACCTTGCGTGCAACGTCTAAGCATCACCCAAGTTTGCGAGAACACGAGCCACTTACTTCCGTTGTGACCTGGAATATGCTCCACTGTCAGAAACAAAAGGCAAACGAAAAAAGCCACGACTCGCACTCACCGATGATGAAGTTGATTTGAGGGCCAAACTCGAAAGTGAGGTACTTGTGACACATGAAAGAATGCATCTCGATAGATTCAATAATTCCATGTTCAGCGATGCCCTTGACAGATAGAAATCTATTCGGAACGCGTAGAAAAGCAAGAAAAAGAACAAAGACGCACCCCGTGAACCTTACGTTTCTCCTCGAGGTCTGCCATTATCTTTTGGCGATACTCCTCTTCGAACTGTTCATCGTTGACCTTGTCGCCGTCCAGCTCAACTTCTCCTTCGTCTTCGTCGCTTTCATCGTCATTACGACGCGCCTTGTTCTTTCCCTTTCCTTTTGTCTTGCCGCGTTGAGTCTTGACACGAGGAGCTTCGGTCTGTTCCTCGTCACTGTCTGCAGTCCTGGCGCGTTTAGGAGGTGTCAGGTTCCCAGATTCGACTTCGTCGTCGCTGCTTAAGTCGGAAGGCCGTTTCGCCATGGTATGTGGTGGGTTAGCCGAGGCGCGTCGTCGTTGGGAAGAAGGTTCTTTGAGGCGCACGTGACTCGTTTCTTCCTCTCAAGACTCCCAAAGACTTTTCCCGACAGTCTGTCGGTCTATGCGATGAGGTATATAAACTTTTCTCTTTTACTTGAATCAAGTACGACTCGTTTTCCTGTTCCAGGCGGCTTATTATAATTTATGGCTCATGAATTCAGGCCTCCCGCATACACTCCGTTTCGATTAAGCACGACCACCTGCTCAGGCGGCCACCGCCGGTGTCTGGATCTATGCTGGATCGTACGTAGTAGGGACTGACAAGATGGACAGTCAGATCTCGAAGCTCACACCTCGTGCGAATGGCATGGCGCGACCAGACAGGACCAGACTTTACATTGCACCAAAAGCTTCTGTTATTCTCGATGGATAGACGGATTGCCTCCTCTACATCAAACCAACCATGCCGCCGAATGCGTAGTCCTTATCTGCACCAGCGAGGCCGACCACGCTGGGCTCGTCAGTCTCGCCGAGCAGCACGTCTCCACCCTCCTTGTGTCACCGATTTGCTATTCCCCTCAGCCAGGTCTCTCACCTCAAGATGACTTGCATCAGTTCAGATGTTTCCAAACGTAAATACAGATGAACACTGCCAAGAGGTTGAGGCTGCGAAGAGCCGGCTAAAGGGTCATCTGAGGGCAAACTTGTTGCTGGGACTGTACAAGACGGCGGCTGGAGTGGCGGAAGATACTGGAATGACAGCTTGTGACGAGCGGCAGGTGGGTGGCGCCGCAGCGGTTTGCTAGTGATGATGAGATTCAACATATTGTACAGAAGTAAATATGAGATAAAGGTGTGCGTTGTTCTGTTGTTCCCTCGCGCTGACTGTGATTGACAATGCGATCGCTGCGCTTAGGAACATCAATTATCTGCTTGATTATAACCACTGCTGCTCTGATGCATCCTCACTGTATATGGCATGGAGCGTACAACAATGCTGCATCAGATCAGTCGAGATAATCTGCCTCTTCACGGTCTAGTGTTCTGCAGGAGAGTCTCTTGGTATTGGTCAGGCTCGACGGAATACAAACGTCTTGTCAGGTATTCGATGAGGGTTCCAGATGATTCAAACATGGCGGATAACGAGACAACATTACCCTGACGTGGCGCCATTTCCCTTATATCGTCTAACCGACTGCGCCACGAAGTCTGATAATCTGTGGACGAACCCAAGATTGGCTTTATTGCACCAACTCTCGACCGTCGGCTATTTGCTATTTGGAGGCAACCAACGAAGACTCTTCTGCTCGTTCGAGCTATTGTTTGCTTAACGTTTTGTTCTTCAAACGGCAGATCTCAGGGCTCTTCCACGGCACAGAATACATGGGCATCGTTATTCTTGCCCTTCGCATGCTTTACCATTGTATGGGTTCATTGTCGCGCCCGAATGTGACCAGGAGGAGCCAAGTCGTAAAAACATCCCAACCGTTAAAATTATCAGACACTCCTCGATCTTTGTATTCGACTCCACGACATATAACTCGAACTTCTGCCTTCATGCAAACATGGCCCCATCCTCAAGCGACGCAGTCGACACTCTCCACGAGCCAATGAACCCCGTTAACGGGCTCTCCGTTCTTGGTCTCCCCCTTCCACCCTTCGACGATCTCAGCAACTTTCTCATTTGGCACGCCTATGGCCGCAATCTCCGACTTGACGTTGAACGTGCCGTCTCCATTATCGATGAACGTAGTGCCTGGGTTCTACACGTGTCGTCAGTAATTGCAACCAAAACACGGGTACGAGGAAATGCCATTATGCGCACGTAAATTGGACCGTCAACCTCCTCGGCCAAAGCGAATCCCAGGACTGCAAACGTCTAGTCAGCTCGTCCAATTCCACTTCACCACAACAAGCATCACTCACCATAGTTAAACTCGCGGTCCAGGTTAAGCCCATCCACGGCCGCATCAGGCTTGAGAACATAGCTGCACGCGGGGCCAACTTCCTGACGCTTTGCGTTGGGGCCCGCCGCAACGACGGCAGCTGCAGCGAGAACGACGAAGAACTTGGAGAAGAACATTTCAACTTGAAAATAAGCTCGAGAGGCTGGTTTCCTTAGGCTAGGATATCGTTCCTTCGCCATTATCAGCGCTTCTTTATACCTTTTCACGGTTCCTCCACACGTGCATGCCCACGGCGTAGGCATGCCGCACATGGGACGGCACAAGGTCAAACTGATGGAAAATGGAGCCGGGAGCACATTGATCGCCAACACACTACTTGCCAGTGCCCGGCCTTCGCTTGTCCTCACGACTTACACCCACAGCCACCCATGACTTCAGTGGCTCTGTGACGCGAAGTGACTTGGAATGAAAAGGCCCAATGGCTTTTGCCACTACTGGCCGATTTCCCTCAGCGGTAAAAAATTATATGACAGAAACGAAATGACCGAACTGGATCTCACTATGGCCGGCGTTGGAATCGCATCCATCTCAGCCAAGACGCTTCTTTCGGGCGTCTCTCCGGTGACGTCAAGAAAGGAAGCCAACTCAGTCTCCATCCGTAACAAAGGCCAAATTTCGCCGCTCTTCAAAAAACTAGGGTCGGATTCTATCTCATGCCCGTTTGGCTGAGTTCGACATTGCGCTGAGCCTGGACAAGCATCCAATGCTTCCTCCCATACGCTTCGACTATTAGCCAGGTAGTCCATGTCGTATGGAGCACGACTGACTCCTTGCCGTCGGCTTAACCAGCCTCTTCTCTGTGCTATTATTCTATGACCTTCACTGGGCGGTTCACATGCATACCCACCTCCTTATGATGATCTCTCCCCCATTCGATCCGGATACACCGATTACACCGCGACTTACTGAATCATGATCAGTACCATACTGACCCATCCTAATCGACATCGCTCGAGCAATGAAATAACTCCAAGCAGATCAATAGGGTATTTCCAAGTTTTCGATACCCTTCGCTCTTCCATGGAGCACACATGGTCAATCTTACGTACGGTCCAAATTCGCCTAGAATTGCTCTCCAATGACGCCTCGCGGTGACCGCCCTTGACGCACGTCCGCTACCTGCTGACCCAGTCTAAAGAAGGTGCGCGAAGACACTCTTTGCGAGGGACGTCATACGGCACTAGTTAAACAACACAAATTCCCCCATCCCGACGCCCAGGCCTCAGTGCTTCGAAAAGCTTTTGTTCTACTGCGGTCCAGCATACGCCTTCCCAGAACACGGCCTTACTGTTTCTCGCTCACACTCGTGGCTCGTGCTAGTTGCCTCGCCTGGACCCCGCCAACACCCTGCTCCATCTGCTTCTTGGGCATCGTATCAGGAATTACCATGATGTTCCGGACCTCTGACCATCCCGCAAGCAGTAACAAAGGCGAGTCTTCGCCGTGAGTCTGAAAACCAACATCGCCCTCAATAAGGTAAATCCAAATTGTGGGGAGGCACGGATCAGCATGATCTTCTGCGTACCTCTCGCATTTCCGGGCATTCCATTTACAATACAGAATCTGCAGGTGACTCGCCCCCTCAATCTCGGCCTTTCTCACAACAATGTATCGAACATTCTACAAAATCGGACTATACTTATCTGGAGACTCCACCTCGATATCACTGTCAGGCGGGTCTCTCGAACGTCATGACGAATTGCTCGAATCGCACAGATCATTTGATAGACTCGACATTATTCACCGCACTCCCTACGGCACCTGAGACGGACCACCCCAATCATACCTTGTAGCGCGCCACACATCCATGCCACTACTCCTTCCCTCTTCAATAATAAACATTGCTAGAAATAGAACCAACCCTCGCGGTTGCAGTATTTATATCCCGTTAATCACGCCGTCAAGCAAGGGGCTTCCGTAGAACACAGTTACGCATGGGAATGGAGTGCACATCCCTCCATAAAGTTTCGCGCTTTCCCTCTCCTGTGCGTCAACAGCGCGTCGTCAGACGAAAATAAATATTCTATAAATAGAACAAGCACCCAATTGCCTACTAGTACTACGGTTTGAACAAAATTGGACTTAAACGGCGCTTATCTCACTACCATAACACCATATTTCCTCAGCAATAACTCACTCACATACCACATCAAACTAAACACTCACCACAAACTGCTTCAACGCTTCAAACCACCGAAACACCTTCCGCCTATTATCCAGCGATCTCATACCACCCCGCACATACCCACTCTTCGAGCTTGGCGAAACAGGCGTAAAGCGCTGAACCACAGTGCGCGTCTGCGGGTATTGGCCCGCCATGACCTCATAAATCAGTTCCTCCGTAATCGGAATCTTGTAAAATGTCGGGGTGGTCCTGTCCACGATGATCCCCGCCATCGTCTTCATCCGCGGAACCGGCCGATCAGTCGAACGTGCAATCCTGCACGCGTCGGTGAAGGCGGCTATGGCTTCAGCGATGAGCGTTGCCTCTGGTATGCATGTCGCTGTGCCGGACTGAATGGCACAAAATAAAACGTGCTAAAATCAAGACACGATTCGAGCCGCCGCAGAAACACATACCTTGTCGACCTTCGCCAACAACAAACAACTTCCCGAAATGCCAGGACCGTCAAACACACCCACATCCGGCTTCGCACGCACAGTTTCCCCACACATATTAAACTCCAACTCACAACGCGTATGCACAACCCTCGTCCCACAATTATAATCCACCAAATCAAGCAAAAACACTAGAAAATCCTCAACGAAGGACTCCTCCCCGGGCATAGTAGCGTCCCCCATGAGATAAAAGAACTGGCGATCCGCCTTGGTGCAATTCGCATCGTTCTCGGGCAGTTCTTCATTGTTGAGGATCACGTCCGACACTGTCACTGGTGGCGGTGGCAGGACGGCTTGACCAAAGAAAGTCTCAGCATCCACACTTTCGATGGTGATGTTGAATGCAAATAGCTCTATGCTCGACCATTTGCTGCTAGGTTTCGCAGAGCGTATCAGATTGGCCATAATGTGAGTAAGTACGGTCGCCGTAGGCAAGAGCTATGCAATTCAAATAGGGGAGCTCAACTTGAACGTTCGCGCTGGAGTAGTAGGCTCGTCACAGTGAACTGAGACGCTTTTCGGAGGGTCACGCTTTGTCACCCAGGACGTCGAATTCAGCTCGAGTGAGGTTCAAGGAGCGATTCACTCTCGCAGAACTCGGTGCTGCAATTCGATGAGAAGCAATATTCATAGACAAGTTGCATCCCGTCGATTGCGCCACCAAGCAAGAAACGCAGGATGCCGAGAACCATACAGTCCATACATATTCACAGCGAATAGGTAAGTAGCACGCATTCCTATACGCCGCTGAGTGCTTTCCCTCCGCCCTCTTATGCCTCAACGGCGCTTTCGCGAGAGGACAATGCTTTTTCTATAAATAGAACAAAACGCCCAATCGCAAGTCCGTTGATCATGATCACCAGTATCCCCTTTAAAAAACACTGGAGAATCCATACAACTTTACATCTCCACCGTCCTCATGGGGTTTGCCTCCTTGAGTTGGCATTAATATTAATATTACTATCCTGGACCCAGAGGTAGTGCCGTCTTTGGACACGGTTTGCAGATATCTTCAAGTCAAGCTGCAACTCCCACACGCACGAGTTGTGTGGTGCCAACAGCCTAGTTGACAATGATCTTATCTACTAGGTAATTACCGAGCCGCGAATGGATACACACCATTTAGTAATTGAATTGTACACCGCTGTCCCAGTTTGAACCAAGCCATAAAGAAGGTGTCATCCTCGCTGCGTACACCGTCTTTGCGATACGTGGCACCGGACGATGTCAACGCACAGATGGAAGATATCGATGGAAGTTTCGGGATGGTATCCTTAGTGTTATCGTCCTGTGCTCTAGCTCGGCTTCGGATTGGTGGAATGGAAGACAGGTCCGTTGGCGCCATCGACGCAGACAAACCCTCAATGCAAACGCAAATGCAACGTGCAAGGTCCTGGACCGAATGGTGGTGGTCACCACACTCGATCGTGTTCAAGTGGTCGAGCCGAAATCACGGAACATAGCGCAACCTCCGCCGCACGCTGAGCGCAATCACTGGTCCCAGAGTCCCTTGAATTGTTTTCATAGAGACAGAGCACAGTACCGAACAGTTAGACCGAACCCTCCAGCAAAACATTCAGAGAGTCATAATCACGACAACCAGTACTAGTGGAGCCAAGAATTTCGTAAACATGATATCGAGACGTCAAGCAGGAGCCAATCGGTGGCGACGAATCAATTTGTCGCGAAGCAACACGCAGCTGATCGCTACCCATGTGCTTCGAAATGTGTATCAAGTTGAACATTGTCAGTCAGAGTTGTAGGTGGTCAGAGTTGAGGCCTGAGGATCAATAGTTTGAGGATAGCGTAGCAACTGACACCTGTGTGGGATGGATTATTGGCAGGACCAGTCAAGGTCAAACAGGATGGAGAAGGAGGTGGTCGTCGGAGTGGATGAAAGATTTGCGAGTGTTCTGATGGGAACAAGGCGTGGTCACAAGCGTGACACTGTATAATATGTGTTGCCGAGAAGGG
Organism: Hypsizygus marmoreus; assembly: GCA_013433165.1. NCBI lineage: Eukaryota > Fungi > Basidiomycota > Agaricomycetes > Agaricales > Lyophyllaceae > Hypsizygus > Hypsizygus marmoreus. The sequence goes on along the minus strand of CM024090.1, from coordinate 850,039 downwards.
AGGGAGTCGGTCGTGTTCTTGTTGTGTTTTCTTCTCCAGCTCTTAGATCTCTCTCTCGTTGGTCCCTTTTCATTCTTTTAACCCCCACTTTCTTTTAGATATCATTACTGATATGGCACCTCTTGCTGGCAAACCCCCATTCGCGACGGATGAACCCGATACTTTCTACGAGTCGTCGCCAGCGCCCCAGCGCAGAGTCCGCCAGCTACCTCCTCCTGACCCAAACAGCAGGTCTTCTGCTTACGACATGTATGCTTTGTGCAGTGCTCCAGTTTCTCTTCTAACACCAGAATTGGCAGGTACAACAATTACCTGAACGACGACGACGGCAAGGCAGCGAGCCGTCAGTCCGGTGTCGGAGCACTCGGGCTAGGACTGCTGAACATGGACGACTCTGATTATGACTCAGACGACGACACCTATTCACGTCGCAACCCCGCCCCCGCTAGCCCCACCTCGAAACACGCCGCCCTCGCAGCAGCCACCTCCAGCCCCAGCCCCATCCGCCCCACCAAAACGCCCTCCCCATCACCCCAGTCCAAACACCAGCCCCACATCGCCGCACCCCAGCCAGGCTACGCCGCCCCCATCGCCGCCCTCAACCTCGCCCGCCCAGACCCCGTCGCCGTTCCCCCGGGTCGCACCCCACCCACCCTTCAAACCCAGGGCATCCAAAACCCCTTCGAAAGCCCCTTCGAGACGCCCTCCTCGTCCCCCACCTCGCTTCATGGCCACAGGAGTCCTGCCCCGCCGTACCACACCTCGACCTCCCCGTCCCCCTCCATGGTCTCCTCCGAGCCGCACCCGCTGCAACCCCCCATCACACCCATCACCCCCGTCTTCGCGCGTCCCGCCAAGCTCGGCAGCGGCGTCAAGTTCACCGAGGCTGATTCCGCGTCTACGCCGATCATGCGTGGCGACAAGGAGGAGACGCTGCTCCCCAGCCGTGGTCAGCGGGGGGACGATTTCTGGCGCCGGTTCAGCATGGTCGTGAAGGAGGAGAACAAGAAACCTTCAACGCAGAAGGAGAGGTAAAGTTCCCAACTCTCCCACTTTCCGGACCCTCCTAACGCGTCTTTCCCCAGCTCATGGTTAAAGAAGACACGAGGCGGCACGATGCGTCTCTCTCGCTGGGTCTGGATCATCGGCGTCATTCTCCTCCTCGTACGTACCCCCATCCACCTCCAAAACCTCTCCCCTCACCCTCCCACCTCCCATAGTGCATCGGCGCCGCCATCGGCATCGGGTGGTACGCCTCGCACAAAGCGCCCGACCACCAACAGCCCACCGCCTTCGGTGGATCCGCCAACGAAGCCGCCGTCACATCCTCGAGCGCGGGCGTCAAGCCCTCCGTGCTCCCCAATGGCGCCACCTCCTCCATCAAGCACGTCTCCCCCACGCACACCGTTGCGCGCCGGGCAGCACCGCAGGGCACGATCCGTGCGGTGCATAAGAAGAGGAGGTTGCATTAGCATTTGCGTTTGGTTATTCTCTATGTGCCCCCGCCTCCCACTTCCCTGGGTTCAAGTCATACTGTTCCCGTCCGCTCTTTCCCGTAGGTATCCTTTCTATTTAAATTTATCAACACACCAGAACACAACAGCAAAATGTACTCAGCATGTCCCCCACCCCATCACGCATTCTCCTTCTCTTCCCTTCTCTTCCTTTCACTTCCCTTCCCTTCCCTTCCCACACTCCACTTTCTACCCACACCACCCCATTCTACCCCATTCTGCCACCCCTAGATACCCTCCATAACGGTCACTCACCCTTCTTGTTCACGCTTGCTCTTCACGACTTTAAACTCACTTTTTGCACCTTTCTCATGTCGGAGGACTTTTTTACTTATTAGTTAATGTATATACCACGCCTCTTGTTGCCGCACTTTTCACGGAATGGATGGATACAATACTTACCTCTTTTGAATTCTTGATGTTTATTATGTTCCTCTGATATTCGTGATGAGTTTGATTCAACGCCGGCAAGCAAGCTAGCACTACAGAGCTATGTAAGAGGCGTGGGTCGATGTGTAGACTACGCAAAGATAAGGCTCCGAAGAGTAAAATATCGAAAATTGTGAACGAGATACAGTATGTAATCGGTGGGATTAAAAGTCTCTTCGTATAAGACCTGTGATCGGGCAGGGTGTGGTGTGGTGGGGGGGATTTGAAAAGATGAGAGAGATGCATTGGAATGGTGTGATGTTTCAAGGTCAGTGCGGACGAAGGAGAAGGACCCGGACAGAAGTGACAAAAAGGTAACATCCACAGTCCAATATGAAAACTCGCGGGCCACGCAAGCTGGCGCGCTTTTCTCGCAATCCGTAGGATGCATGTTCGCGTTGTGGCCGGACGCGGGTGTGTGAACGAGTTGCGCAACTTCCTCGGCCTCTCCTCCTCCTCCCCTCTCCTTGGGATATGATATTTATTATTCATGAGATCTTGCCCAATTATTTGTTTGGATTCGCCACTGAGAACAAGGTAAGGGCCAAGGCATCATGAAAATGATTCAAGCACTGCGGAGATATTATATATTATGCGCCACCCCGGTTGTAAGGGTGCAAAAGTAACATAAATGTCTGTGTGGTGAAATATGGTCCTACATATAAGTAAGGTATAGTATGTGAATTCCAAATCGTACAATGGCAGAGCCTAGCGAATACACAACACATCAAAAAATATATAAAATCAAGCAGAAGAAGGCTGAGCAGAAGAAGGCTGAGCAGAAGAAGGCTGAAGCAACCAAAAAATTCCAATCAGCTTATCATCCAACGTAAAAAAAACACATTTGAACAACTCGACTCACAGCAGTAGAATACGGAGGCGGAACACCCCTCTCCATTTCCTGTTTTTTCCTCTCCAACCACGCCTCCACTCCATTTGTTCCACGTCTCACCCCTTCCTTCCCAAGCACCCCCACCTCATGTACCCAGACACACACCGCCGGCAGTCCCTTCCCGAGCATCATAGACAGTAGTACCATGTGCCAGGTACAAAACACAACTGTAAGGATGAAGATGATGGTAGCGACGACATTCGACGAGCACACTGGATGTGTAGAAGTATAATGTTAAGACAAAAATACCACACAAAACCATCTCCAAGTCTTGGACACACTCACACTGAACAGTCTTCAATGCGACCGCTACAACCTCCCACCATCCCACGAGAAGGCCAATAGTCGGATGTTCGAGGTACCAATGCACAACACACAGTGCCCACGCGAACACAACCATCGCAACCGGCGGCGCCAAGGACCAGTCGACCTTCAGCGGACCGGTGAGGCAGGGGATGGAGAAGATAAAAAGTAGATACTGGGTAAGAAAGATGATAGAGGTTCCCAAGGTTGAGGGAAAGCAGCTGCCATTCACAGCATCGGTGTCCTGGATAGCGGGATTCATTGATGAGGGGTCGTCGGGATGAAAGACCACCGAAGTCTCTAGGGGTTCGTAGCCTGACGATGAAAAGGGACGGCGGCCAAATTGAAACATGGCCAGGTAAGATGATTTTGTGGGGCTGACGGGCTGGTCGTAGCTGGTCGAGTGGTTTACAGATTCTGGCGTGATAAGCTCGACCATTAAGACAATGATGAAAGTGGAAAGACTGAACGTGTTGGTACTTAAATGATCGCGTTTGCCTGTGTTTGTCCTCACGAGACTTGTCTGAGTGCATCACATGCTGTACTTCAGGAATAGGGAGGGGCTGGGGAGGAGTATACAGTATCATTACGCGAAAAGAGATTTAAATAGGAGACATACAATCATAGAGCAGCGGCACACCTCTCCTCTCAGGATTCCATGAGTTCACATCTCAGCCACGCAGTACCGGCACACGCAAAACACCCCTTTCCTGACATTCACCGGTGGCTTTTTTGACGGATGTCCCCTATAAGTTCAAATGATCAACCAGTCTTCTGCCTTTCTATCGGATCCTGGAATGGAACCATCACCCCTTCAAAGACGTCGATGGATTGCAAGGATCACGATAGACACATTCGAGCGGATAAAAAAGAATAGTTATAATTATAGTCAGTACTCATACTCCACGAAACGAAAGAGGAAGAAAGAGGGTATTCATAACTCAATCACGACAAAATCTACGATAACGGAGTTAGCAAGCCCCACCAAAAAGGAAAACACGCGACTCACAGCAAGTAAAACCACCGCAACGACCACGACCAAAATCAACATCAAACACGCCGCACGCCGGCCAGCCTTCCTCTGGTACTCATGCGCGGTAACAAGCTCACGCCCTGCATCCTCCGTCTCGTTCGCCACCGAGAATATATTAGTCCCAATATCATCTGTTAAAATAAAAAGATCGGCTTCTGGTAGAAGAGAGAGGAGCCTCAAAACGTACCAATCATCTGCCCTTGCTCACCCACGAGGGTTCCGAGATCCCTAAATATCTCCGCAAGCTCATGCATCCCCGACTCAATCTCGCGTATCTCCGCCTCACGCTCGACAATAATCGATTCCTGGTACGCAAGCTCGTGTGGAGAGAGTTGGGACTGAAGAATTTGCGCCTGGCGTAGTGTAGTCTGATCCACGTCTTCGTGAGCGCTGTACGGCCAAGTAACCCATGTTAAGTTCTTGACAAGGGCCAAAACAGCAAAGAAAAAGGACTCACGACGTCGTCCCAGCCTGTTCGTCCTCTACTGCCAACCTGACACCCTGTACAACCGTACGCTGGCGTTCCGCGCTCACCTGCTGTGCGCGCTGGAAAGCCACAAGCGAAAGCTGCAGGTCATGCGACGTTTTCTGCATTGCCGTCTTCTGATGCGGCTAATTGTTTTCAAAGAGAAAGTTTCAATATTGAGGGTAGGGTAAAAGGGCATCCGGGAGACGCACCAGCGTGGATTGTAACGTAGACAGCTTCTTCAAATCCTCCGACCCTCGTTTTGCCATGGCCCTCGTGCTCTCCGTCAGGTCATGTCTACACAGCGCACACGCACCAAAGTTCATCCATACAAGCACCAAAGCCCAACCAAGAAGCACTCACAAAGACTTTCGTAATGTTGCCGAATCCTTGGCAGTGCCCAGCTGGTCCACGAGCTTCAATATCCCCTGCACATTGGCATTCATCTTGAAGACCTGCAGCGAGAGCGACGATTGCAGCGACAGGAACTGTGCTTCTTGCGGATTGGCCGTCGTCGCCATAGACGGCGAGCGCGCGGGGTGGCCCACGCCGGCTTCGATGTCCTGGAAGCTCATCGTTGTTGCGGTGAAGCGACGACGACGAGGAGCAACAATGAAGCCTTGCTGCGCTGTATCACGTGACAGCCGATCCGATTCAAGCCTCAGAGGCCGGTCCGGAATTCTGCGTCCGTCCTCAACCATGCCGCTGACCCTTTTACCTCTCGAAATATTGACGGAGGTTGTAAAAGAACTTGATTGGAAAACAGTACTGACACTCCGGAAGGTGAGAACTCTTCAGCCCATCCATAAGTTAAGTAAAGTAAACTGAAGGTGATTGATAGACCTGTAGGCTCCTTTATCAAATTTCCAAGATACATACTGTCTGGGCCCATATATATTTCCAGCATTTAAACACTTCACCCGCTACGCTACGCATAGAAGAACCCTTGGACTGCTATTCCGCTGCGGAACTAGAGTGGTGTGTATTGAGAAGGGCAAGCGCTGATCTTGCATGCAAAGCCGATCATCCCAAGCCGACACGCTCGTGCTCGATAAATCAGTCCTGGGATCGCCTTTGCCTGGTCCCAGGAGGTCGATGGCTTCTCACTGGGAGCAAGACTCTCGGCTCCGTTCTTGTGTACGATTTGGATCTTCCTGATCCGACCCCCTCAATATTGCTCGAGGCGGCATGCCTCTATGAGCCACAGGAGGTCGGAAATATCTGCGTCGACTTGGACGACCAGGCACCTACTCTCACTTTCAATATGGCCCTTTCGCCTGCGATTCACAGAGGTACGAGTCTTTGATGCAATCAGTCCAAGTTCTTCAGTTTTGATTTGTTCAAATTTCCCAGATACAGCGACGTCTATACTTCAAGTTCACATATGGAGGGTAACCCTCATCAATCACGGCAGGAATGCACGATTAGCGGCTCATCATGTTAACTCATTTGAGGCACAGGGCTTCGATAGAATCGTTGCATTGGCTCTGCACGGTTCGTTTCTTGCGCGAGGTATCATTACTGGGGCCGCCCTCCATCGGTTCACATACTACGAAGTCTTTGATTGGACCAAATCCACGTCGTCGCTGCACCGCAAGCGCACAATCTTCACGAAGGAAAGTCACACAGTATGTTTATACCCCCGCACTCTTTTTGTATACACTGCTTATATCGTGTTTGGGAACCGTCGCCACATGTAGGATCAAATTCAGTTCCTTCCAGGGGATCGACTGGTGATTATGTATTTGCATGCTTTGATAATCTACGATATCTCCACTCTCGAGGACACCTCAGACTCTGGTGCACAATTGATGGAACTAGATCCTACAGAATGTCTCTGGCGCCTACCATACGGGGACCGGAAACTGAGCACAGGAAAACTTTCTAGACCAGTGTCCGACGCCCATGCCACATATTTTGGCTTCAAATGGAGCTCGGGCTGCTGTACACTTTCCCGCGTGGCTATCCCGCATGACGTCTCTCAGCCTCCGAGCTTCATCACGCTCGCGGTCTTCCGTGCAGATACAGTCTACAGCATCACGCTTGGGTATGAAAAAGGCGTGATCTCATATCGGGACAGGGTCTGCACGGTCAACTTCAAGTGGGATGGCAGATGTGCTATTGGCGTTGACATACACGACTCTTTGGCTTCGGAGTTCCCATGTGATGATCTTGCGGATTTCTATCTTGATGAGGAATCGGGGCGCATCATTCAGGATGTACGAAGAGGTTGGATTACTGTTCTTGACATGGCTTATATATGACAGGCAAGGTGGTACATTCTGTTGGGATTCGATCTGGCACTTCCAGGAATTTGATCAACCATCAATTGATTTCATTCACGCCTCTTTCAGTTTGTCCAGTCAGACAGTCCTCGTTCTATAAATAGAACTGGGAACTTTGTCGAGCTGTCCACTGAGGCAGTTGGTCTGTGTTGTTGGCTTTCATCACGTTTGTGCTCTTCAGTTGGACACCACTTTCAGATACAAGCTTTTGGGGAAGACTGTTCTGAAGTCAGGTTGTGTCGAGACGCAGGACTCGACGTTGGAGCTATGATTTTGAAAGGCTGGCTCAATATGGTCTTCGGGCTCACGAGCTGGCATGAGCAGATGAATGAGACTGATTTTGAACCTAAAAATGCATGCAGAACATGCTCACCGAGGCAAGAAATGGTCCACACGTGGGCGAAAGGAGCTATTGAGCGAAGGAAGTGTCGGGGCCGTCCCGTAACGCTGTCCATGGTGTATTGGTTATTAATATTGTTCGAAGGCTTGACCGTATGAACCGTGGTCACTGGCAATCAAACTGGCGCCAATTCAGTGGCCACGCGAAACTCACGTACGACGCGACAGTCCGCTGCGCAGTTTTATATCTTTTCTTATGGAGCTACCAACTCGTCACATTGAAGTTTCAACGAATCATCATATCCAGAATTTGTAGTCGCTTGTGTATCAACGCCCCAACGTACTGGCAGCAGAAACTCTGAAGCTTCGCTTCCTTCGATACAGCTAACCACGTCGGACGGGGCCAGGATTTGAAGCAGATAATGATATAATTCAGTGCCTTCACCTGCTTTCTCATAACGAAGATGGGCTAAGAGAATCGCACTCTCATTTCTCCCTAGTTGCAGGCAGCCATGTCATGAACTACAACGGTGCGTGCTACATTATTTAAAATGCGTCCAGACTCTTCATCGAATAACACAATAGAAACCATATAATAGAAAATATCCTGTGTTGTCATCAGCGGAGCACTAGCTGCTTGATCATTGGGAGGCTCATGACTGGCAGTCCATGGAAAGCTGACGGTCGTAATTGTCTTTTCCGCCACAATCAACCCTTTCTCATAACCAAGCGCAAAGTCCCAAACTGCGTCAGAAGGAAGCTCCAGGAACTTCACATAATACGGGGTTCGTGCAGCATCATGGGGGACCACCAGGCGGTAGAGTGTCATGATTTTGTCATGGGTTGATGCATAGGCGAAGTACGCCGCACTGGTGTCGACTACGGGCCGTGAAAGTCTAATGTTTGTTGCTCCACCATACGAGACGTTGAAAAGCCCTCTGGTGAAGTCAAGAGCCTCCATCGGGAAGACAGGGTCTGCGGCGACCTTGATATCAGAAATATCATAAATTGTAAGTGACAACCTAGACCAGACAGCCAACCGATGTCCTGGAAGAAATTGGATGCCTTCCTGGAATATAGGCTATCAACTGTTTATATGAGACATAATCAGGAGTATACGCACGATGAAACACTCTTTCGTGAAGATTGTACACTTGTGGTGGCGGGAAGAGGTTGACTTGGTCCAATCGAAAACCTCAATGTATCCGAATGCGCTCGAGGAAGGCCACGGAAGGCTTGCCCGTGCAAAAAGGGGGCCTTCTAAAGCCATCGCAGGTATGCGCCCTACAGCCTTAGCATCGAATGACCGGATATGACGTGCCGCCAATCGAGCATTGCTCCCATGATTGACAAGAGTCACTTTATAAATATGAACTTGAACCGGAAGTGGAATGTCCGATTGCACTATGCCATTTTAGTGCTGTGTCAATCCCAGACTGAAAGGCAGAATGAAACGACATACCAATGCGTGCGCTAGGTGAAAGCACCATATTGAAAGAAAGATTAGGTGCCCGTTCGTCTACGTTGATACAAATGATGTGGACCCCCTGTTGCTCAGGAGAACCGGTCGCCTCCACCAATGTGAAGGCGCTCAGGTCAGGGAGATCCAGATCATAGGCCAAGAGTGAGCCGGGGGTAGGGCCACCTACCAAGAGCCATCGACCACCGGGAATTAGGCAGAGTGCCTGGGGGTACAGATAGTCTATCGAGCGGGAACGGGTTGGCCTACAATGGTCGGGTTTCCAAGCGCTTTTCCGAGCCAATACCCAGTGCTCCAGTTCCGCCGCGGAATACCTGTCTATTTGTTCTTCTGAGCGTAAGGTGTACGGCGAATCTTTCAGATGCCTGTAATAAATATTGGCCCACACAGTGTGTATTTTGGAAATTCGGTAAAACGTCCAACATGTCTATTCTTCATCGTGAATTTAACTCTCGACGATTGGATAGACGGCTCAAACTTGCCTTTCGGACAGTCAACACTGTTTTCCAATCCAGTTTATTGAGTATTTCTGTTAAAATTTCCGTTGGCAACGATGTTATTAGCATCTTCGTGTGGTTAGACAAGCGACGTAGTCCAGGTTGATGTTTGAGGTGCTTACGTGGAGGGGATGACATCATGGAACACGGTCGACGTACTGTCGACTTTGTGACCATCGAATATCCTGATTGAACGACAATGTTGTTCATTCACCAATCGCGCTAGTCATGTCGGATGATGGACATCTTGGGCCTCAACGTTCAACGTTCAACCATCGTATCGTACGACCCACCATTTTTTTCCGCTGAACGGCGAAAGGTGGTACAACATCCTACAATGTCGGTGACGGTTGATCAGCGTCCGCCATTTTCCACGAGACACTATGGTTAACGGAAACAATCCACGAAGTAAAAAATTTAGAGAGGCATATTGCTGCACTGCGAGAGTCAATCTTGGACAACCATCTCCTGCCGCAGTTTGCAGGTTGTCACAACCCGCGTTTTTATATTGGTCCCATTCGAACTTGTGCAGACGCTGAGGGCACTCCAGATCGAATTTGGAAGGTTGCATTAGTTCTACCGATGGACATGATATCTATACTTTCGCTCAGCATACACCGTGAGTCTCCCGCGGCGCTGCAGTAAAGACCACGTCAGTGGAAAATCGATATGTCAAGAAAGTTTATGCACATATGTACCGTCTAGTATATCAGAGATGACATGTCGGAGCGGATACGGTTATAGTCAAGCAGACCCTCGATGGGGCCGGTGGCGGCAATCGCAATCTATTTCATATATCAGTCACAGTCAACGCACAGAAACAACAAAACAACATACATCCCGATCCCAGAGGTACTTCTGTGCAACACGCTTAATCTCATCAACAGTCACCGCATCCACGGCAGCCTCAATCTGCTGCGGTGTCATCCTCCTCCCGCTTGTCACAAGTTGCCTTCCAATATCCTCCGCTATCGCCGTCGTGCCGTCCAGACCGAGCAACAAGCCCGCCTTCAACTGACTCTTTGCACGCTCAACCTCGACCTCCGTCGGGGCAATGCTCATGCGCGTCCACTCCCGCAGCGTAAAGTGCGCAAGGTCGTCAAGGTTCATGAGGTTCTCCGAGACGAGGTAGATGCCCCACAGCCCGGTGTCAGAGTATGACGTGGAGAAGGACATGAACGAGTTCGCGAGGTTGTTCGACGAGATAATATGTGACAGGCGCGAGGACAGCAGCGGGGAGGCGCCGAGGGCCCGGTCCCAGTTCCCGAAGATGCTCTGCATGACCATCATGGGGAAGTAATCCGGTGAGCTCCATCCGACACCCTCGACCGCGATCGCAATGTTCGCTGTAGGGAGCTCGTCATTGCGGATGCGGACCTCAGAACCGACGAAGGTCGTCTTGGGGTGTGAGAGGCGGCCCAGGGGGATAGGGCTCGGCGAGACTGGGAGGGTGGAGAAGTGCTGCTCTGCGAGCTTGACGAGGTCAGCGTGTTCGACGCCGCCGGTGCCAACGAGTACCATGCGGTCGGCGGTATAGTTGGTTTTGATATAGGAGGAGAGGTCGTCGCGCTGTATTGAGAGGATGTTGGCTTTGGGCCCGAGGATAGTGCGGCCAAGGGGTTGGCCTAGAACCATGGTGTAAATTGCGTCTCGGACAATGTAAAGGGCAAAGAAAGACTAACCCTGGAAGGCGACAGCGTGGAGGTGGTCAAAGACGACCTCCTCAAGCTGCTTGTCAACTTCCTGCTGTTCCCTGAGAATGACATCCCGTTCCCGCTCAATAGCCGAGTTTTCGAGCTTCGAGTTTTGCAGGATATCAGAAATGATGTCGACTGCAACGGGAACGTCCTTGCGGAAGCTCTTGGCGTAATACACGGTCTGTTCACGCGAAGTATACGCATTGAGGTGAGCTCCGAGATTCTCGACCTCGAGCTCAAGAGCGTGTTGTGAGCGACGACCGGTGCCCTTGAAGGCCATATGCTCAAGGAAATGTGCTGTTCCGTTGGTCTTGTCCGTCTCTGCGCGCGAACCAGCATCGATCCAGACACCGACTGTAGCAGTCTGAGCATGTGGTTGTGCCTCCGTCGCTACGGTGAGGCCATTGGAGAGCGTGGAGACCTCAGTGAAGGGCCCAGGGATGTTGTGAGCAGTGGCAAAGGACCGTAGAGCGCGGGGACTACGTGTTGCAGTGCGGAGGACACGGCTGAGCACCGTTCTTGAGACCATGGTCGCCGACGACGAGAGGTTTTTTCTGTACACACTCAACCCTCGGAATTTCACGGCCAATCGCTACTCTCGGATTTCGCCGGCTGAGGTAACGCACCACATGACCAGACAACAGCGCCGAGCGCGAACTTTGGAAAGACTCCCTTCTCCTGACGGTCTACCGTATCTATTACCTTGGTTAACCTTGACTATCACGCCTCACTGTCTGACAGTAGACAGCACTGAATATGCCAACTATGTGATCTGATCTGTGGACGATTTGTCTCGCGAAATCTGTCTCGGCTATACAGTACTTACCGTTAGTCTCCCGATGGCAGTTGTAGCTACTCTGCTTGAACCTGCGCGGGCTTAGGATATCCGTATACTTACCGTGCACTTTTACACCGTCCACTTCTTCAGCGGTCTTAGCAGTTTCTCTGGAAACCCTCCCAAAAGCTTTATTGCAACTATCGTATTCACCCGACGGTTGCGCTGCTTGTTACTATATAGTATTTCTCTTCCAGCCGCTCATACCCATCTTTCGATACACCTGTCCACAGTGATTTTTCATATGTCGTCTCAGGTCTGTGGATGATCCCGCAAAAATCCGCCCTTCTGCTCATCTTTGCAATTGGTCGCCTTGTTGCTGCTTTTGTGGGTAGGGCAGCATCACAAAGAACATGTCAGTTGCAACATTTTTCCCGCGATTCAGAATGTTTCTCCTTTTTTACTGAGTCTGTGGTACGTAGTCCTAGCCTCTTTGTAACCTCACAGATCTTGACTAGTACTAAATGGTAGGTGCAGTACTTGATGTCTTAGTGACAGCGGCATTATGCTTTGACCTCTTTGTTCGATGGGGTTCAGGGATGCACAGGTGTGTATTTTTATGGTCTGACTTTCCGACACCCTCAATCGATCTTCTCACAGAACCGTCAAAATGTTCGACGTTTTAATAATGTGGTGTATCGGTGCGTCCAATAGACCGTGAACAAGCACTAGACATGTGAAGGCTTTCTTCCCCTAAAGCTACACGGATGAATACAAGGTATAGTCATTACAGGTTTTCTTTTCTCTGACTTACATAGTCCCCGATTACAGCTTTGCTGATGCGGTGATGACGATCTATGTGAGTTTCCAGTTCATTGATTTTACTCACAGCCGCTCAAGCTGAAGGACTGTGTAGTTCTTCACCATGGACAACCGCTAGTGTTTCCTTCTCTGTCGATCTACGTTGCCTTTGAACTGGCATACATACTAGTGATTTGGATGGGCATTCAAATGGCAGCACCACGACGTAAGTGCTGCCTGACTAGTCAAATCTAAAAGCTCATCCCGGCTGCTAGTACCCCAATGCACCCTTGGCATCGCGAGTCGCACTTCCCCCATCGCACCTGCCACTCCGCTATCTGTGCTCATTCGTGTGAACAGGCTAAGTATTCGACATAGTCTACGTCGTATAGGCACGGACAGTTCACTCAATCCCAAAGTCGAGTCCCAGCCTTTTCCCTCCCAAAACCCAAAGACCTAGGCAGCACGGTATGTATGTACTTGTTAGAGTGGTTTGTGTAATCCAGCTAACGGATACTTGGAATAACTGCAGACATTGTGACGAGATGCGAAACGGATACTGTAATTTGTGCGAACACTGTGCAAGCCGCCACTACGCTAATGCCGATACCGTGGAATGATAAGGATACGGCAAATGCAATATACGATACTTATTAAGGATGTACCGTATTCACTTTCCTCCTATGCGCGTCACGTTGCCTGTCTGCGACCGAATCTCTGTCGTTACGGCGACATGAACGCGGACCTCGGCATTGGGCTATTATCAACAGATAACAAATCTGGAGATCGCGATTAACTTGTATGGACACACCTGACTGGCACGGCTCTGAGGAAAAGTCGACAGATATCACATGTCCACAGTGGATGAATCTATGCGGCGCAGGCTACGCCGAAGGTTTAGTCTGCCTCCCTCAGTTGGAAAAGTACTTGAACGCGCGATAGAGGCAACGCGGCTAACAAGGAGTTCGAAGACACTACCAGTAGGGTTAGCTTTTGGGAGGATTCATAACAGCACAAGCGAGATCATACATACGTCGCGAATTCGTGAAATATATCCCCATGAAAACGCCTGTTTGAGGATTGTAGCACCGTAATAGCCAAAGGCAAAGTCAAACTACTGACGGTTATCCACTGACAGAGTAGAAAACTATAGCCTTTCAGTGCAGGTGCCGGAGTAAAGATGATTATGTAGAAAACGCACGCAAATTGCCATCGCGACTGCCGAGATACTGCAGAGGATACTTCAATCATCGGGTAGCTATTGACACAGAGATGCAGTGACAACTACCTGGTGATCATTCCCGTAGCTGGACGAATATATGACTGTTAATAATACGGACCGCCGGGCTTAGGGCTCACAAAGCTCACCAACACACCACATCATCAAGCGGTCGATTATTCTCGCGGTTCTACAAGGGTGCGTCATCTTAAAGGTATTGGTCACAACGAGATCGCTCCCAGAGCACTCACCTGTACAACACCGAACGCCGGCGGGCAAACAGATCAGAGCACAGAGCCACGGTGAGCGAAACATCCACTGCAGCACCTTGAAATTCAATCAAGATCCGTGGTGGAGAAAACGAGGATCGTTTACACACTACAAGACCATTGGGCAAGAATGAGCAGCTTATAATGCTGAAGAAAGACGTCGAGAGAAGATAATCGGCTTGATAGACGACCAAGTACACAAGTGGTAATGAACCAAGCCGTCAATAAGACTGCAATTATGGCTGCATGGATGACCTTTTGAGTGCTTCTCCACAGACGATATACAAAAAAGCCCTGAGAACTGGGTAGACAAGGGTTTTCGTGACAAGAGAAGGAACACATACAGTGACAAGGAGCGTAACTATAGCCGTGAATCCAACGGTCGCAATAAGACTAACTGGAGGTCTTTCAGAGAATTTGGTCGCAATGCCGAAGGATTTCACAACGTAGACGTCCATTGTGTGGCCGAGGCAAAGTTGGTGAGCACATTCCGCCAGCCTGTTAAGGGGCTGCGTCACATAAGTAGGCCTTTACCTTGCAGCAAGTACACACCATACTATGGTGACCTGCGAGCGGTGAGATCATATTCAATGTACATAAATCTGGACCGATCTCACTAAAAGCTTCAGTCTCGGGGGGTCATCCGTAAAGCCCCTGTAATAGATGTACGTCTGAAAATACTTGAGTGCATGATGAACGAGGTGATGCATAATAGTACTTACCTGGGCAGTCACCACCCCAAAGAGGCAGGTCGCAACAGCATAACCGACTTTTATTGGACCCAATATGTCATCGAGAGGTTCCGGCATGGTAGACGAAGTCCAGCATGACGAAGGACCTCGATATATATGTGATCAGTGAAGATAGATATATCTATCCATCGTATATACTCTCCACAGATCTCCCGGGAAGTATTGAGATCTCGCCTCATCACATTATTGGAGGGAGTGAGATTATCATGAAAGATCGAGCGAAGACATCTGGGTGAATCAGGTGGGAGCAAGATCAATACAACACTGGTTCCGGTGAGGTGTTGGGGCTTGCGCGCGGCCACCAGATTCCTACTACGGAGTAAGATGTTGGACATTACTCTCAGTCACCAGTGATTGTGATGAGCGTATGTGGCAAGCAAGCCAGGCTGGGGTCAAGTTCAGTTCAGACCACCGGGCCGGCTGCCGACCTCCCGCGCTTCTCAACTTTCAACGTTCAACGTTCAACAGCAAGGCGCTGGCTAGCCGGTGCGTCTTTCAGTTTCCACTTTGATTATTCGTTCAAGTACTCAATCAACAGGTGAGAACACTGCTTCCTCTTGTATGTTATTTGCGTGATATCACTCATGTACCCCAGATCTGCCCCAGATTCTTGAGGAATCATGACTACGAAAACGCTTCCCCTTCCCTTCGATCGTAATGGGAGAATTGTTTTGACTTTGGAAGCATACGAGGACAGATTAGAGAGTTCTGGGAGACCCAAGCAGAATATCCATGCAGTGCGTACGACATACATTTCTTTGGACGAGGATTAAACATGTATAGGCCATGAGACGTCTTTTTCCAGGCCTCGAGTCAGGTCACTACTATCCTGGATCGCTTTCCTTTCGCTTTAAAGTCACCGAGAACACCAACTCTTGACGCCCACTCCGTATCAATCACGAGCGTCTCATTTATCAAGCATAGCCACAGGACGAAGAGTGTCAGCCGATGTAGCTCCATCCTGACCCCAGCTCAGCCAATGGAAGTCGAGCATTCCCGCACTTTCTAGCTCAGGTGGGGACATGATGTCTCACGCTGTATCGTTGTGCAAGCAGGCGGAAGCGATGAGGATGAGGATGTCGAGCAGCTAGATGCACTGATGTCGAGGAGACTGTCTGCAGGTACCGATTCCCCCAGTGCGCTAGTACACCGCAACAACGCTGTCGAAGCAGATCTCCTGGTTGTCCATGTGATGATGAGGCTATTCTCGTAGATCTTCCGCGTCCAGTGGGACTCGTACCCTCGGTAATCTGCGTTTTCTGGCTTCTCGGGCGCGAAATCTTCGCCATTGCGATAACAAGACATCATCCATCCTCAATCCCATCGAGAAGTCCGCTCCATTTTGTTTGGAGTCCGATCAATCTCAACAGAAATGGATGATACTCGCCCCTGTAGGATCAAACGATGGCACCTATCTCCACAATGGTATAACTTATGTACGTCAAAGGTGTTCATCCTAGAGCTACCCTCAGCGCAACTTGTTCCTCTCGTATCCTTCTCATGTCAATGCCCATCGGTCTATTTCTCGGTCCCCTTGAAGTGGGATACACCATTGCGACTTTCTTCTTTGGTTTGGCGACAGTCCAGGTAAGAATTGTCTTTCTTGACGTGCTATCATGTATTCACCACACTATTCAGACGTATATGTATTACCAGGACTTCTATACTGATCCACTGCCATTGAAAATTCTGGTATGGCTGTCGTATCTACATATAGCGGTAAAATTGATCATTGCATGAGGTCAGGTTGCTGTTCTATGGTTTGTGATTTTTGGTTTTCATGGTGATGGTTTGGCTGAAGAGCGCGCGCAGGGTGGTAGAACTCATGCATCAAATTTGCCTCGAGCATGCGACATATTTCTACACCGTAACATCCTTCGGGAACTTCGCCGTCCTCTTTGAGAAACCGCCGTCGTCGATCAAACTGATTATTCCTCTGACTGGTCTGGTTTTCTTCCTCGTTACGGTAAGCCTTATAGTACCCTGATATAATGTCCTGTACATCATCTATCTGCTTCCAGGGATTTCTTGTGTACCGGCTGTGGATAAGCACTGAATCCATCGTTCTCGTAGCCACCCTTTCAGTCCTTTCGACTGGTCGATTTGCACTAGCTTGTGTATTGACTGTACTGGGACATGACATGCCTTCCCTACTCGAATTTCTCCTCACCCGTCAAAAGCTTATTTCAATCACTTGGTTTTGTGGTAAGTTAGTTTTATCAGCCTTTGTTTTGTTTCCTACGCTTACAATACATCCAAAGGTACTGGCGTGGACGTTATTTTGATGGCGGCATTATGCCATGACCTTTACAAACAACGGCATTCACTGATCTATCGGTACGAGGCTCTTATTTTATTGCATTTGATATTTCATCGATGTTCTGCATGGCAGCGCCTCAACAAAGTTCGATCGGTGTGTGATGTGGTGCGTCGGTGAGTGCCTAAGCAGCAAAGTTGAGTAAGTATATCTTCTCACCATCGGTATATGTAATAGCCACCGGGCTGCCGTCGGGGTGATTCCAATCCACTTTCTTGTTGGCATTATTCATGCTAAATGTCCCCGCGAATCTCGTAGTGTTGTCGGACTGGCAATGTCTCTCTGCGTACGTCTTGTCCGTTTCGTTTTCGCTCTTTCAGTTCCATCCTAAGATTTATTCTAGTTTCGGTCTCACGAACACTGTTCGCACCAAATTCCTTGTTACCTTATGTTGAACTCAACCCCATCTGCTCGGAACAGATATATGGATCGGACTGTTTCTGCCTCTTTCGCGTGGTACGTCGTCTCGACTTGCTGCCAGTACTGCGGCTGTTTATGATAGACCGGTCAGTGTGCGTCAACTCGCTCATGATAACGTGCGTTTTCCTCTCATTCGTCTGATCACTCACTTAACTTTTCCTTACCTGAACAAGCTTGAATGCCCGCCGCAGTCTGTACCATGCGGAGGCCTCGAAAATAGTCAACATCGAATCCCAGTTTCGTATCGCCCATGCCCCAGAGTATAAGGTATGACTTTAAGTACCCTAAGCTATACTGCACCTTCAGGCTCAGCACCACAACCTCGTAGCACGACAACGACTCGGATCTTGCTTCAAGGCACGAGATAGCTACTAGCTCGTCGGAGGCTCAGTTCAATGTGTTGGACATCCACAAAGAAGTTCGGGTTGAAGCTGAGGCTGTCTAGGCACAGGGACGTCGTTTTCCTATCCCATCCGATTTGAAAGTAGCTGTGCGATATATATGCAGTTTGATTGCATACTGTAGCTATGTACATAATAGAGAGGGAGGTCAAAACACCCTATCCTATCCTATGATATTCTGACTGACTCTGACTTTTACCAATATCCCACGCAGGTCTATCGAGGGATAGTTATGAGAAAGCATCAGAACCAAAGTTCGAGTGACAGAACCTTTTCGACGAATCAGCACCGCACAAGTGTATCTCATCTCGCTGATCGGTACGTGTCGATGTTTTATTCTAAATTCGATTCCCTGATCATCATGATCTCACAATGAAACCTGCTTCGAAAGGCTTCGAGAGGCTCTGTCCCTCTTCCATACCTCTTGCCAGCCTAATGCCGCATGGATTTGTCAAAAGATAGCTACAGTATCCCTCATTGTTAGTGACATCCAATCAGCCTGGGCAGTTCCATGGAATGGACCGCAACGAAGGTGTGTTATCATCACCCCTCCAGCTTTATATGAGTCTGTGGTTCTGTTTCTCCTCAGCCATCCTTAGCATGGCATCCTTTCTCCACTCCAACCTTGGTCCTCTGAAAGTGGGATATTTTGTTGCGACATTTCTCTTCGCGGTGGTGACGGTCCAGGTCTAGTTGCCGGCGCGAATTCCTTGAATATAGAGCTGACCGCTACCCTCGGCAGACACATCGATACTTTCGAGAATTCAACGGCGATCCAGCACTTTTCAAAATCCTTGTCAGTTTTCGCCACGATTCAGACACACGTCATAGTTAACATTTATACACAGGTTATGGTGATCTGGTCGGAAGGTTTTGCCACTGGAGCTGTGCAGCCGCTTATTATTTCCGACTTGTCGATAGGCTTACGGAGCTTATACATCAAATTTCTCTAGGCTTTTTGTTTCACTGGTTCACGATTACCTGCTTTGGGACTCTTGGCATTTATTCCACCCCGTTGCCCCAGACGTTCGCAGCGCTTATTGTGGCAACCACCATCATAGCACTTCTTGTATCGGTCAGTCCTCATGAGAATATATACAGCAGGCTGTCGCTCATTCTATTTCCTCAGTCTTTCTTCACGTACCGGCTGTGGGCCAGCACTGGGAATGTCGTCCTTGTCGTCGTCAGCGTGGTTTTGGTGGCTGGCCGGTTTATTTCCTCCTGCATTGTTGCAGACACCGAACGTCATGGGCTAACCCTTACGGCTTTCATTGCGCATGGAAAGCCGCTCATGACCACTGCTTGGGCTTGTAGTCAGTGGATCGTAGTCTCGATTTTGTGTTTTCTCACCCTCAAAATGAACTTGGAAGGTGCCGCTATAGATTTGTTACTCACACTCGCACTTTGCTATGACCTGCACAGTCGACAACACATGGCACTTTACAGGTGAGGGGACCACAAGGCGATGGTTGCACCATGCTGAATTTTGCAATCCACACCTCGTAGGACCGCAAGAATGATCGATCGTTTAATGATGCTCTGTGTCGGTGAGTCTTACGCTCGACGATTGACATCCACCGTTTTCTCATGTGTCTGCACTGAATAGCAACGGGTATGCTCACAAGGTATATTCAGCCTACCACTTCCCAGGTTCTGTTGTTCATTTGTGTTCTGTCGTGAAAGTATCTCGACCATAGCGGTGACTATTTGCGTGAGTAATTTGGTCACTTTTCTACGAGTCCAAAGCTGACGTTCATCGCAGTTTCTGACAATGGATAATGGTTTGTTACTGATTTCTCACCCATTTTACCCACTTCTCTATTGACCTTCACCGCATAGCAGCAGTCTGGACTGCCTTTTATATCCCAATTTCACGAAGCGAGTTGTAACCTCGTTTTCTCAGTGCAAATGCTCACCATTATCCCCAGTGTTCTCAACTTCGCTGTTGGTATCGTGCGTATTCTTCAGATGTCCCCTCCATGACCTGGCTCACAAAGAGCTTAGCTTGAATGCACGAAAATGTCTTCGCCATGCAGGGTCGTCTATGGTAATCGACATGGACTCTAGAAGCCAAGCTTTACGCCAGCAAGGAAGCAAAGTAGGTTCATATTCCAATCTGCACCATGAACTCAATGAAGGCCCGCATATGGCCAGGACTCTGGTAGCTGCGCACCTCTTGAGGTGACGATCGTGAGAGAAACCCTCAAGAACACCTCAAATTTGTGCGACGAACAGCACCCCGTAGAGAGAACTAGATATACATCCTAAATCTGGGCAGTAGCTAGATATCGAGCACGTTATAGATCCACAATCTCAAAACATTAAAGTCTACAGGTAATCTAGCATTATCCTACTGAACTAGCGCAAAGGTGAAATATTTATCAAACAAGCGGCGCGAAATGACACTGAATATTCATGGTCATCACTTGTGAGGACATTGTGATTACTCTTGACATTACGACCGCCACGATCTCGCTGGAACTGCGGTTGAGCTTATGTGGCGCAAGCTATGCCGAGTATTTAGCCTGAGAGCATCGCTTAGTGCAGGCAGCGTAACATAGGACTCAGGAGGCAGAACTTACAATACTAATAGAGAATTCGAGTATACTGAATGGGTGTCAGTACACGGATTATTCATGTATTCATTCCACAGTTGGACCAACTTACACCGCGGCAAGAACAAGTAGATTGCCATCCAAATACCTGTTGGATGCATCGAGTGAATACATCAATTAAGTACCGTGCAAAGTGAAGGACAAACGGTTATTGGTTGGCATCACACAAAACTGGAATGTAATCAGTTCAGTAACACACAAAGAAACGAACAACTTGAGAAACGAACACATAAAGTCATTGTGACCGCCGCTATACTACAATTCTGAACGTAAGCGTGACACAAACCTCGACAAGTGGGAATATTACCTTGTAACCATTCCTGTACCTTCATCCGAAGTAATCAGGAGATGGGAAACAGCACTATCCACTGTCATGCTCACCTACACACCATAGGATTAGGCGGTCAATCATCCTCGAGGTCCTGCAGAGCGCATAAAATTATGCTATTGGCCTTGAGGGACGTGGAGAGCTCACCTGTGAAGCGCGAGCCGGCGCCGGCTACAGAGGTCATAACAGAGCGCCATAGTGAGGAGGACATCCAAACAAGCACCTTCCGAACCAAAGATCGTCAGATACATCAGAATCTGGGCAAGTTTCCGCACCAGAAATCCAAGACGTGACAATGAGAGCTCTAAATCGGAGAAGGAACTCATCGAACGTTGTTACTCGTAGTTCCAGGATCCCAACGGCGACTGCAGTGGTAAGCTGAGCCAACTGCAAGATGATACTGAGTGTGACAAGCAAAACATTTCGAGTGCTTTTCCATAAGCTATGTATCAGAAAAGACTGACGGCATGGAATGAGAATGACGTCCCGTCATTTGAGGGAAACACAAACATACAGTGACAAGCAGACTGCTTAGGCTTGTGATACTTGGTAACGCAATGAGACCTATCGGAGCATGACTATAGAGCAGGTGTGGGTCACAAAATGCCTGAATGGTAAACCAATATATCAGTTGACTGGTACAGCATTGGTGCGCAAGTTCTGTCAGCCTATCAACATGAACGTCAGAACGAGGGATCAAGTAGCCAGCAGCTATGCAAGAGGTTCAGAGAGTTACCAGACCACAGACACCTATCGGGTTGAGTATTAGCGTTGCAAAGTTCGTGACTTTCAAAAGACTTTCCAGGATTTTTGATGGTAAGGGATCTGCAGGAAAGTCCCGAAAATATACCCAAATCTAGAAGTTACAATAAGCCACAGCATGTTTTAGGACAGGAAATCTCAACTTGGCTTGTCGTTAATCCGAAGAGAAATGTCGCGATAGAATGTCCGACTTTCAATGGGCCCAAAGTAAATTGCAACATCGACGCAGAGGGGTCCTTGAAGCGTTCACGATCTCTAAATGATGGGGATAGACGATATCTGGCTGAGTTTATGTACTTATGGCTCAGCAAAATTTCAGGCTGGGTGTAACCCACTCTGATTAACATCCGTTGTCAGGTGTGACCATCGTTGGGCTCGTAGGCAAGGCTACACAAACAAAGGCTAGATGATGAGAGGAAATCAGCACGCTGGTGTTGAGAAACGTGATATAGAAATCGGAAGACATTGATGGAGAAATATGTACAGCACCTACATAGGCTTTACATCTGGCTAGCTGCAACGTCTGTCCATTTCAAATTCAAAAATACGTTAGGAGTGTGGTTTGTTGGAGGTTTCGGGTTGGCTAGGTGCATCGCTTTCAAAGAAGGACCTTTGGTTGTGCTTACCCGAGATATCGGCAAGAGTAAATGGGAAGTTCAAAGATATAGAGCGAAGCCAAGGACGATGAAGAGCCTTGAAGACTAGCAGCAGACTCTAGAGGTCGAGGGAAATGCGGACTTCCGGAAATGACGGTGGGGAAAGCCGGGAAAAAGTGTGCAACATGCCATGTTCAAGGAGAAGTAATTCCTGGTTATTCCCAGAAAGTCAAGGATCGATTCCATTACACGCATAGAAATCCTCAAGACTCAGGCCCTCTAGGCTGCTGAGAAGTTAGTGGAAGAGTTGGGAACGGGGTCACAAACGCTCCCACGACCCGGAAATATCCGATGCGCCTCTGACTTTCGACCTCTTTCGATTGTCTTTCGAGCTTCAAAGAGTCCCTCAGGCTTCAACGTTGACACTTCACCATTTAACATTAGAGCAGGTTTGCATTTAGGTCGGTCCTCCTGAAAAAATGTTCAATTCAAGGTTCAACATCCGCTACTGGCGCTCGGTAAATGCTACCAAGATAAACCTCAGCGGCCGCTTTTTGAGCCTCATCCTGTTCTTGCCTCGTCATCTGAAGATTTTTGGCTCCACGGTTTCTAGCCAGATATGTAAGGGCAACTGATGTCCGAAGCGTCCTCGCCGTGCACTGAAAGGCTGGTGAAGACATCGAGGGAATATGCCTAGCGATCTGCCCAACCGCCATGTTTGGCAAGTGTATGTACCCCCTTTACTTCCGTCAAGTTCTCGCATCCAATGATCTTTATCAGATGTCTCAACGTTCATCACTCAGGAGGTTGTTACATCTTCTAAACATCTTCTATGATTTGTTCATGATGAGACCAGTAGAACCCTGCTGCGCGAACTCGGTAGTTGATCAGCGTCTCTGTTCATCCATGAATCCTCGCTTCCTTGATCTCCTACCGAACTCGAAATCGGTTCTGGTCTGATCCAGTTATTTGATGCTCGTCAGTGTGAATACCCGCCCATGCCCATTTCCACTGCCATCGATATGTGATGCAGGATGAGAGAAGGCGATGGAGCGACAGATAAGACGGTATATATCTTGTTTATATTCAGGCTATGCCGCACGACGTGCTATCCTGCACTTAAGCCCACAATGCTGTCCACTTTAGATGTCATGTTGGGGCCAGTAGAAGTCGGATACTCCATTGCAACGTTTCTTTTTGGAATGGCGACTGTTCAGGTGCCCGATAATCGTGTTGACAATCGCTTTATATGCTTAAAGGTACCTACAGACATATCTTTACTTCAAAAGCTTCGTCGGGGACCCCCTGCCTCTAAAACTTCTTGTAAGATCTTCTCGATTTCTCTAGTAATCAATGCTGAGATACTTTTCAGGTTGCTGGAGTATGGTATGCACAGACGCTCTGAATCACACACTCGCCCCCCGATGGACAATTGACAGCCACAATCTCGGCCAGGTTGACGGAGTTCATGCAACAACTCTCTACTGGTCATGCCTTGTACTGGTACACCATCAAGGTTTTCGACGTAACACCCCAGTCCTCGGCTCAATATCCTCAAAGTCTCGTCGCTGTTGTTGAGTTCAGTGCCGTGGCTTCGCTTCTTGTAACGGTGCGCTTCAATCCAGTCGCTAGTCGCACGACATTCCTGCCCATTTCAAACTGTGCGCCCTTGTATACAGGGTTTTTTCATGCATCGCCTTTGGAAGAGTACCAAAAATGCACCGCATATCGTCTTCCTTGCAATTTTGGCAATGTCTGAATTCGTCTTGGGTTGCCTGATCGGTATATTTCTAAGACGCTCACCGTCGGTTGACGAATTAATATCCCATTACCGGCCGCTTTTGATCACCTGCTGGGTGTGTGGTGCGTGGTGGTCATTCTGGTTTTTTTTTGAAGCAAAATTTACATTCGATCCTGGATTGATCCATTGAGGCGCCACATCAGATGTTCTCCTTACAGCGGCACTCTGCTACGACCTATATCTTCGACGGCCCTCGACGATGTATAGGTAAGTCCTCCAGGTCGTGTTTCCAACTCGCCACTGTACCGTTCTACTCCGTGCAGAACCGCAAAAATAGTTGATCGGTTAATGCTGTGGTGTGTTGGTGAGTATCAAGTAACTTCGAAGAGCCTCTACGTCCTCTTAGTGCTTTGCGGAAGCTACAGGAATGATTACGAGGTAGTCGTCACCTTTATCCCTCCTTCCTTCACTTACCCTTCCATCGGAGTATTTCGGTGGTGGCAACGGCTATTTGCGTACGTTATTCATAAACCTGCCTCTTGATATTGAAATGAAAGATCCCAAAGTTCTGCACTATGTCCAACCGTGAGGACATCCTCCAACCATGGTTTATTCTGGGCTTACCAACCTGTGCACTCCGCAGGTATCTGGCTAGGAATATATCTTTTGAGGTCACGATGTAAGGATCCTGGATATATGCACACGTCGCTACGAAAACTAACTCTCCTCGGGTAGTGGTTTCAAACTCGCTGTTGGCAACGTGAGTCCACATACCCATGGTACGACATTTTACAACTACCGCCGCTAGGTTAAATCATCGGCGCACCCTGCGCCGAATCTGTGGATCGGAGATGCTGAATATGGCGACGCATATTTCTTCTTCCCTTGAGCAGACCGATATGGTATTTTTGAATCTGCATGCAATGAATCTCACAACTTACCCTTGCATTGCAGCGAAATCCCCACATCAGTATTCACGTCGCTGTTGTCAAAGAAATCCAAAGGCATACTCCAGCCGAAGATAACCACATCTTCTGAAGATCCATTCGTTTCGGCCATGTCCCCAGTGAAGGATGCAGCGGAATAATCGTTATCCGCGACCAGATAGGTTTCGGTTACAAGCAACATGAGAGTTATAAATAGTATAAGGAGTACAACACAGAGAGGAAATCTGTCCGTAGAACACAGCAAACACGAAGAGCAAAAGATCGAAGGATGTAATTACAATGTAACAATGGCCACACAGCGACAACTATTGAGCCTGTGCCTCCTGTAAGATAGTTTAGAGACGTGTAGTCAGTGACCATGATCATCGAGGATGGCGCAGCGTTTCGAACCTGATCAACGAACTCCATGGCTTCCTCGCGTTTAATCGCCCGAATGGAGGAGACCTTTTGGTTATTAAAAAGAACCCCATAGAATTTGTCAGCAGTAACCAGCATCTCTGGTCGGAAGGTAGTAGTGATGAACTGAGCGGTTGAAGCCAGGGATTGGATCATGGCTGGGATTAAAACATCAGTGCATGATGTCGGAGAGATGCTAGGCGAAACTCACAAGCCACAGCGGTACGATATTGCGCATCCAAATTCGCATCAATCTAAGAATAATATCAGCAATGACTGCAGGTAGGTCCAGGTCAAACGAACCTCATCAAAGAGATAGAAGGGCGCTGGATCACACTTCTGGATGGCAAAGACTGGAGAAAATATATTAAGCCTCAGGTAAACCAGAACACAATTAAGCGAACCTGTTGCAAGAGCGACCAGCGACTTCTGTCCGCCGGATAGCTGTTGTATCCGAAGTCCCTCATCGACTTTCGAATTGAAAGAAACCTAGCAAGATGTTAATTCTCACCGGGGCCTTGGATATCTTGATGGAACGTACCTTGATTGATATCCCTGTATAATTATCGACCGAACTTTGCTGTGTCTCTTCTGCATCTTCATCCATCTCCTCATCCTGATCAATTCGCCGTTGGATGATCAAACGTCCTCGACCAGCCGGCACCAGCTTCTCAAACACCTCCTCAAAATTACTCGCGACCTGCTTGAATGTTCGTTCGATGGCTTCATCCTTCCGCTGATCAAGGACTTCCACCAGCTCCTCGATAGATGTGGCTGACTTATCCAGATCCTCTCGTCGTTTCAGGAGCTGATCCCGTTGCTTGGTGAAGTTGCTGTACTGCTCAAAAGCCTTCTTGTTGACGTGGGCAAACTTCTTCAAGCCCTCATTGACAGCATGGAGCTTCTTGACGAGCTGAGATAGAGCGATGAGTTGTGCATTCACGCCAAGGAGGAGAATTCACAAACCCTATCAAGTTTTTCATTGATGTACTTCTCGAACGCTTCCTCCGGGAGAACACCCAGGTCACGAATATTTCGATTGCACTCATCTCTGCGCCCCATCAGCATCTGTTTCTTCGCAAGATATCGCTCCGTGGTCTTCTGCTGCCGGGTGATATTCCGGCTGTCCTCAGTCTGCTGGTTTTGCACCTTCTCCAGGGACGCTCGCAGTTCCTGAAGCTCTGTGGTAAGATCATCGCTCTCTTTCTCCATTGCTATCATAGTACGTCAGTGCCTGGCTAGAGCCGACCCAAAATTGTGGTACACACCTTGAGATCTTTTAGTAAGTGTAGTTACAGAGTTGTTGAGTGATTTCAGCTCTCGTATCCGGGATTCAAGAGCGTCCGCCGACGAGGTATCACCATCCCCTGGTTCACCAAGGGATTCCACCTTGGCGTGAAGTTCCTCTCGTCTTCGCCGAAGCCGTTCATTCAGCTCAATTTCAACTGCGTTCTTCCGACTCTCTAGCTGTTGACCAAATCATGAGCCCCAAATAACATGGCAAGAACAAAGAAATCAACCAACCTTACTCCGGGACCTACTCAGCTCGAGCATCTCCTTCTGCCTCCTCTCCACCTCCTTCCCAAGCGTCACAATCAACTCCTCCTCTTCATCCGTTAACCCCTTCGTCAACGGTGTCGTCAGTTCAGCTGCATACCCCGCCAGCTTCGCCTCTAACCCCGTGACCTCGGTCTCCAGCTCATACAGATCGGCCTCCAGCGCCACAATTCTCTGGTTCAGCTTCTCCTTTTCTCGTGTAAGTGTGTTCCCCTCTTCCGACAGCCTCTCGCGTGATTCACGCGTCTGGTTCTGCTGCCCAGCGAGCACCGTTATGCGGCCCGTCACCTGTGTGATCTCCTGCTCGAGCCTCGAAATGGACGCCTTCACGTCCTTGGAGCGCTTGTCATCCGCCTCGAATTTCGTCCGCCACGTCGTGACACTCTTGATTGCTTCGATTCTGGATCTCCTGACATCATGGTAACCGCCAGTCAGTGCACCCTTCCTGTCGACTTTGTCACCGTCAAGCGTGATGGTGTTAATGCCATGGCTTTTAACGTATGCAGCCGCGATGGTCAGGTCACGACATACACAGGTCTTCCCAAACACTTGCTGGAACGCCTTTTCATAGGTTCCCTCAAAGCGCAGCTTGTCAATGAGGGGCTCCGCATCCTGGGCGTTTGGTGCTGGTGGGTTCTTCGGTCTGAGACGGTTCAAAGGCATGAATGTCACTCGGCCAGTCTTCTCCTTGATCATAATATCTAGCACCCGAGACGCTGTTTCATCGCTGTCGACGACGACGTGGAATAGACTGGAATATCCTTAATAAATGTGGAATGAGATAGAAACAATCCCGTACCTGTTACCCGCAGTCAGCTCAACCGCAATGTTGAATTTCGGATCGGTGACGTCAAAGAGACGATAAAGGGGACCATACACCCCTTCCAAGCCATGCCTCTGGGCGATCTTGTCCACTGCACGCAGACCAGTGCCGGTATCCTTCAAAACCCACGACTATCAGCAACAAAAAGACGCGCATAGCTAAAAAGGTATTACCTTATCCATCATACCCGCAAGGACCCTCTCAGCTGTTCTTAGCTCCTCCGCTTCCCTGCTCACAGTAGCGTCCAACTTCGTATCCTCCCTCCACAAATCCTTTCTCCGCTCTGAAAGCTCACTATGCTGATCCTTGAGCGTCGTTGCCTGCTCAGCCAAGTCCTTTACCCTCTTCCGCCCGTCCTCAATCTTGCTATGAACTTCGGCAATCTGAGAATCGATCTCTCCGAGGCCACGCCGTGCTGTCTCCAGCTCGGCCCGTGTAGTTCCTAGGGCAGCAGTCTGGGTCGTCTGATATGCCTTCATCGAAGCGATCTCGTGCTTGAGGAAAGTGTCTCGCTCGGCCTTCGTACGGAATTTTGTCGCCCGTCCTTGTTTCGAAAACAAGGACGCAAGTCGTGCGTTAGCCTCATCTAAGCTGCGCTTCTCTGTCGCCTCCAAAGCACGCTGCTCCCTCCATTGCGGCAAGAGCTCACTCAATAGCTCCTCTTTTTCCTGGATCTTGGCTTCAACCTGGGCAAGCTCTGATTCGAGCGCGTCTCGTTTTCCACCTGCGTTGGCGTCCGCTGCACGCAAATCCGCGATTGTACATTCAAGTTCGGTGCGTGTCCGGATGAAGTCGGTGAGCTCTGCTTGTGAGTCTTGACGCGAGATGCTGAGAGTCTGGAGAGAATGATTTGCTTCTGAGATCGCCTTTTCTAGATCCTATGAGGAACGGAAAAGAAAGAATGATAAAGAATAGTAATATAGAGAAGGAGATATGTACACACTGAAATTTCCTTTTCCCGTTCATTGAACTTCTCCCGCCGTTGGTTAGCACCATGAACCTCAGTTCTTCGGTCTTCCTCGATCTCTTCCAACGCCTCTCCCACCTCTTCCAACTCCCGCTGATAAAGCGCGTATTCCAAACACCTTCTCTCCTTATCTTTATCCTGAAACTCTTTCAATTCCTCCTTTTCTTCCTCGAGTTCTGTCAGCCGGGACTCAATGTAATCAAGTAACTCGTTGATCTTAGTGCGCTTCGCGTCGGTTTCGGACATAATTCTGAGAGATTCAGCACGTCGTTGTTCATATACTTTTGTACCCGCAACTTCCTTCAAAAGGGCCAGTCGTTCGTGGTCTTTGGCGTTCGTAAGAGCGGTAATCTGGGTTAAAGAGTTATTGGAATGATATTATTGGGGTTCGGAAGAAGGGACACTCACGCGACCTTGGGGAACAATATAATATGGATTGGATTTGCTGAATCCGGCGCTCTCCAGAAGATTCATGACATCGGCCTTGCTGGCGCTCTTCTTGTCCAAGCTGTACTCGTCCTTTTTCAGTCCAATTGTGCGCCGAAGAATGACCTCCTCATGACCAGTCGGGAACCGGTTATCCGAGTTATCGAACACAATTTCCACTGATAAACAGCATTGAGTTCGCCACGAAAAGAAGCGTAGTGAACCACGAACCGTATGCTGAGAGTGTTGTGGACGATGTCACGCCTTCATGTAACAGTGCTTGACGTTCCTCCTTCGACATAGATGTGTACGCGTCCGAGAGAACGAATCGAATGGCTAAACTCTTGGCTATAGATCGGACGTTCCGCTGAGTGCAAATTGAACTCACCTGCAAAGAAATTGCTCTTCCCAGACCCATTTCGTCCAACAACGACATTGTGCCTCGGTGAGAATGGTTCAATTTGGGTTTGATCACGATCTTGCGCGACCTCAGCATGTATCACACGCGAAATGGAGAGTTGAACGCACAGGACTTGAAGCCCTGAATTGTGAGGGTCTTAATGTACATTTTGTACGGCGCCCACGATAGGGACTGATCGAATCAGCGTTGGCGACTTCGCGATATAATGTCCAAGGAAGAATTGCTTCTGTGATCGTAAGAAGAGAAGAATGCTGCAGCTTTAGCAGCGAAATGTAGGAGTGGCAAGTTCAAGAGGAGGGGAGTCACGTATGTCACAAGGCGCGTGCCGTTACCTACATAGCAGCTGTGACTGGCGCCAGGCGCTTCCCACCGAATCTTCCAGTGCCACAAGTTCGAAACGTCGTTGGAACGTCGTCCACGATTTTTTGACGCTGTTGCTTTGAGCCCTATCCCAAATGTCATCGACGAGACAAAAACAAGGGAAACGCTGGTCAGTGCAAGTTCCCAAGGCTCACTCCGACATTTGGTTCAACGACGGCACGATCATCCTCGAAGCAGAAAATACCCAGTTTCGCGTCTACCGAGGATTGCTGGAGAAACACTCTTCTGTTCTCAAGGACATATTTGCTGGGCTACAGTACAAGAGCAGAGTGGTCTCGGTAGATGGGTGTCCTGTGGTCCATCTTTCTGACAGGTCTCAAGACGTCCATCATCTCCTCCATGCGTTGTATGACTGGTTTGTACTATTTCGATCTTTTTCCTGCCTGATATATGTATATTAACGTCAATGCAAAGTTTCTACAACTCTTTCGAAAGACAGCCTGTACCCATCCTCGCCGCGATGATCCGACTCGGTCATAAATACAATATCACGAAGCTGCGCGACGACGCCCTTTCGCGTCTTAAACACGAATACCCTTCCACTCTCGAGACATGGACCGCTGGGCTGTGCGCTGGCTTTACGCGGATTGAGTTAGACACTGGTGACGCGTCAGAACTGGATCTCCTGCTTCTGGCTCGTGAATACCGGCTGCAGACAATCCTTCCTGCTCTTTATTTCAACCTCGCGTCGACTTTTTCTTTGGTGCGGTGGCCCACTTTCTCCATCCCTGCAAATTGTTGACATTTAATTCAAGGAGGCGATTTCAGATGGTTTCGAGAGGTTGGACGGATCCATCGTCAAGCTCTCTGCGAAGGATATAGTCCTATGCGCCGTCGGCTTCGAAAGTCTCCGCAGTGGCAGTATTCAAACAACATTTTCATGGTTAAACGATCTACCCTATGCAGGGTGTACCTCACCTGACGGGCTTAAATGTTCTGATGGGGCTAGATCCGTGCACTTCGAGGTGTTTGTGGAGTTCGACTGCAACATCACTGGCTTGAATCCCTGGAAGGCATCGTGGCTGAAACAATTCTGCAAAGTCTGTGGCCCTGCAGCGAAGGCTGCGCACGAGGAGGGACGGCGCGAATTCTGGAATGATATTCCTGGATGCTTTGGGCTTCCTGATTGGGAGGACCTCACCAACTTCGCTTGAGTGTCGTTCGAAAGTGAACCTTGTCAACACGATTGAACGCGCCTATGTAATGTCGGAATTCAGTCGTGGCACTTTATCATCACTTGATATATGGTTACCTGCATTTGCCCCCGGACTGTGTTTGAACGGATATACTCCATGAACAGACATAGCTTGAGCGTACCACTGCACTGGTCGGACTCGTATCTGCGTAGTTTGTTTGGGCCCAGTGTATGACCCACTTCTTCGTCGACATTAATTCCGGTGGGAGTCTTTCTTTGTCGAGGAGACATGTCATCGTCGCCGGAAGAGTAGGAGTGCCAAGTCTGAATACAGAATAACTTACACAAGGGGAAATGTTATTACGACCCTGAACAGAACTTGAAGCACGTGCTTAAATTTGGTTCAAACCAACTTGGACCCATAATCGCCCGTACTTACTAGGGCCCACTGCAGTGCCATACATGAAGGCATCTCTCCCTCTTCCTGTCGTACCGGATGACTACTCTTTGCCTTCAACTCTTGAGGATTTGAAGAAAGCACGCGCTACAATGGAAGGCAGCCCGTGGTGGAAACTCTGGGAATTTCTTCGGCCGTTCTTCCTCGAACGCGGATACGTTATCTACAAGACATCATACAGTTATCTCTACATGGCATCTCCCCTTCACAAAATACCCTCCGCCGCTGATTCCTTCAATCTCTACGGGGACCGCAGCAATTTCATCCGATATTTTGAACCTGTGAGTGCTAGTCCGATTTGAATCATTCAGCGGTTGTGGCTCACATTGCCGAAGAGCCCTATCGTTTTTGCCGCCCGCGACTCGTTAGTGGCCATCTCAAATCTTTGAATATGTGTATTTTTCCACTGACTATGCAGGAAGAACCGTGACGTTGTTATCAAAGTGGTTGCGAAAGGTCGCGAAGGAAATAGCGAGCTTAGAATCCTACAACTGCTCCAAAGTGAACCCTTAAAATCGCACTCAGATAATGCCACGATTCAGGTCCTAGAGTTTCTTCACTACGAAGACTGGGTCTTTGTAGTGATGCCAGCCCTCGACAATTGCGACCAGTTTCCTTTCATGACGGTTGATGAAATCTTGGACTTTGGTGAACAGCTCTTTAGTGTGCGACGCGCATTAACCTGGCATATGAGCAACCAGAACTGAAGAATACATCGTTCCAGGCACTGGCATTCTTACATGTCCATTGCATTGCCCATTTGGTACGCCACAGGCTTTCACAATCCTCATGAGCTGACGTTTACGAGCACTCAAGGACGTTGCATACGAAAACACTGTAATGAACCACACTGGCACAGTTCACGACGAAGAAAACTTCCGCTCGTCGTTTCCTGTACGGTACAGCCTGATCGATTTTGGCTGGTCTGATTATGCACCTCAAAATGGTCCCGGAAGCGGTTACTTACGACCTCCACTACACGATAGGCGTCCTACCGCAGCCCCTGAATCAACGTCTCGGCCATTCGACCCTTATGCCGCCGATGTATGGCAAGCATCTCGCCTCCTCTACTCTGCTGTCTTTGTACGCTTCCGACTTTCCGCCATGGAACAAACATTTAATACTTTTCGCAACTAGGAATGCATCGATGAAATTCCAGGACTGCTCAGTCTATTTCAGGATATGACTCGATGGCTGCCTTCACACCGCCCAAGCATGGCTGAAGCTCTTCTGCGCTTACGTGACATCAGGTCGGAGATGAGGGCAAAGCATCCTGAGGACATGTGTCAATTGCGTGATTTTGTGTCTTACGGAACGCCTGTCGTGCCGCTCAGGTATTGGACTACAGCAATCGATGGCCTACGGACGTCAGATTTCAAGTTTGTCTGCCAATTTGTGTTTCATTTCCGGAAGGAACTGTGAGTTTCTTGCCTTTTGCGAACGAGCGTATTGCACACTGAAGGCCTAGCATCATGCAGATTGTGCAGTGCATGGAACGGCCTGCATGCGTTCCTGAACAAGATGCGCTCAAGAGCTTGTTGAGCAATCCAGTTCTTCAAGATGTAACTCTAATTAGGGCCCAACCGAACTCATTGACTTATTCCTGCGAATTGTGCCAGTGTCAGATAGAATTTCTGCGAGGCTTTCGCCCACTATCTCACACCAGATTGATCATTAACTTTGCAGTCTGCCATTTAGTGCGCTGGGTGGTCTATTCACAAGGTCGACTTCCATGTTACGGCAAGTAAGTACAGTATATGAGACTGAGAGGACGCGTCGACTCGCGCGTTTATCGTCACGTGGTCCAAACATGTTACTGTGACTGTTCGCGCACCGTGACAGACCTCCATACCACTGAGTCGCCTCTGTCTCGCATTGGTCTCGCATTTCGTCCATCCCCATGTCAAGTATCGCACGACCGTTTAAACGTCCTCGGACTGGAGATTTGCCAGACAAAATCATGCAACCCAATGTATGGAAGGACGATGGCAATGTCATTCTCGAGGCGGAGAACACCCGTTTTCGCGTGCACTGGAGCATGCTCTCGCAGCATTCAACAGTGTTCCGCGACATGGCATCACTGCCTCAACCGATAGACCATACACAGGTCGATGGATGTCCAGTCATCCAACTCTCCGACTCTGCGGAGGATATCAATCTTCTTCTGACCGCTATGTATGAAAGGTGAATTTTCAACTTGAGTGCTCAACTTCGCGAAACGACACCCAGACTAAATGATACCATTTTCGCAGACATTTTCATGACGACAAATCAAAGAGGCCATTTCAGCTCATCACCGCATTTTTGCGCCTTGGACGAAAGTACGATATGGAGCAATATAGGACCGACGCCCTCGATCAATTGATCTACGAGTATCCTTCCAACCCCTTGAACTGGGAGATGCGAAAATTAATCATCTTCACCGGCTCAGAAGAGCCCCGCCACAACATCATCGACGTTATTAACGTCGCGCGAGAGAATCATTTATTTTCGGTTCTGCCCACCGCCTTTTACGAATGTATCGTGGAGCTGTCAACTGTAAGCCCCCTTTGTCCGATTCACCTCACGCAGTACTTATTGATGGAATATTTGATTAGGAAGAGATTTTGGACGGCCGTATGCGGAGCGATGGCTCAATGTCCAAACTCTCCTTCGAAGATCAGCGGCGCTGTATCCTTGCCCGTGAAAAACTTTCTCAGGTGCAACTAGACACCACCTTGCGGTGGTTGCTGGACGACGAATTACCTGCTGCGACATGTATTATGCCGGAAAACTGCCTGCCTCTCCGATACCAAGTGGTGGTCGCAACTGTCAGACCAGCACCATGGCTTGTGGGCGCTATAGCATGGGACACCTTCATGCGTAAGATTGACATGTTTGGAGAGTCATTTTGTGGGAATTGCACGACGCATGCACGACGTCTTCATAACAATGGGGTTAAATCTTTCTGGGAGGCGATCCCAAAGGCGTTCGATCTTCCTGGTTGGACCGAGGCTACAAATTTCGAGTAGGCAGGCTATCAGCTTGTCAAACACGTTCGAAGGTTTTCACAGTCTCCCTTTCTCCATAATACTCTATACTTACGCTCTATGGAGCAGTATCAAACAAGGCAAATTCGGTGTCGCCACTAGAGGCCCATCCGCTAATTGGTTTGTTGAATGACGTAGTCCAGTTCTATTATATGTATCAATACTGCGAAGGCTCCAAACAAGATTCCCAAAAGAATGTCAGGGTATAAGACGTCCAATCACGTTTGCGAACTAGAACAAAGAAGAATGCTTCACAGACATGCTTCACCGTGACGTTAATGCCACGAATTAACGGGGCATCTCTGTGAGGACATCCGTACTAATGGAAATCCCAGTGATGTTCTGCAACGAAACCGGTGTAAGGTCCAAATCATGAAGATGAGCCTAACATAGTACTTGACCGCGTGCACCATGAATAGCGGGTATAGGCTGTTGTGCGGGGTTGCTTATTCTCATCGGGTCCATGTGACGCAAGCTGCGCCGATGATTTAATCTGAATAATTGGTTAAAAGAAGAGTGATCATGCCCGAAAGGATTGCACTCACGATGCCAACAATGAATTGGAGAACACTGGTGAGAGGCAAGCGTGAGCTTCGTACTTATTGGTACACAATGAAATTGTCATTCGATGCAACGCACGTCGTGGAAGAACAAAATAGATGCCAACCCAGATATCTACACAACTAGATAAATCAGGTCAAAAATGAACAAATACAAATCACCGACTGTTATCCATGATACAAAACTATGTCTTCATTCAGCACTCTTTTCGGCCTGAAAGCACGGATAACGAGGGAAACGCACACAAATGGCCATCATTGCTGCAACGATACTGCAACGAAGGCAAAGCCGCAAGACTTGTGAAAATGAGAAGCGGAAACTGTGGGCACCAGTTACCTGGTTACCATTCCCGTAGCTACAATAAGGTATATCAGGCGAGCTGGAGATTGCATAGGTGACTTATACCAACCGACACACCATGTCTTGAGCCGGTCAATTATGTGAGCTGTCCTATAGAGATGTAAGCCCTTTCTGGACAGTTTGATTGAGGCATCATAGTCCCTACCTATACATCGTAGCGCGCTGGTGGACATGCAAGTCATAGCAAAGCGCAATCGTGAGTAACACGTCTACCGCGGCGCCTTGCCATCCAGGATGGAATATTAAAAATAGAACTGAGGATAGGCGAGAGAGGTAACCAACCGCAGATCCAGCAAAAAAGAATAAGTGGCCGGAAAGTAGAAACTGCCGCCACAAACGAGGGAGCGCAGAATACGAACACTCCAATCATGGTTGTCGCTATGAGTCGAGCTGTCATCGAGATTGCAAGGAGCGTGACCTGAATAGGCTTTCTAGAACTCCTCCATAGACGATAGATGAAAAACGCCTACATGAAACGAGCTGAGGAGTTATGATATGGCTTCAGTATAAGAAAGACGTACCGGAACAAGAAATGAAACCAAAGCACTTGACTCAACCACGGCTGTAACACTCGGAGGAGTTTTGCTGGTGAGACTGGTCGGGAAGCCAAAAAACTTGACGAGGTACCAATGAATACAGTGGCTTATGGAAATTTGGTTCGTTAAGTCGGCTGCCCTGTAAGTTGCTACATTAGGCTAACCGATGATCCAAGGCCATGTCGCTGTATACGAGTACATACCACACCACTGCAACCTGCATGACCGTTACTTGATTCAGATGAGGATAGCTCGAGAAATTCGCTTCGATCCTACCAGGAGTTTCAATGGCAACGGGTCATCAGTAAAGTCTTGATAGTAGATGTATGTCTGCCAGGCATTATTAGCACAAAGATGCGCCAAGGACGAAAGAACTCAACCTGAACTGTCATGAAACCAAAAAGGAATGTTGCAAGAGAATAGCCAATCCTGAGTGGGCCGAACATGAGGCTATAAGTGACAACCATTCTGGATAATGGAACGGGAGGAGCGAGTGTCGAGATGGTGGCAAGATTATATAGATATCTGCAGTGGCAGTTTTCTGGTTTCAGGATAAATATACCTATCTGCCTATCGCATTCCATCTCGCAATCGTGAATGAACCGATGCCATTCGACTCAGTTGACGATGTACTGGTACCGTTGGCCACAGTTTCATGTTCATCTCAATTCTTGACAAGTGATGAACCGTGTCTAGCAAAAGCTATGGGGTTCGAGTGCCATGCTTAGTACTCTAGCGACTGTGAGTTCTTTTGCAGAGTGTAGAGCTTGATGTAGCATCACGAGTTATAACTTGAAGGCTCTCAGTCCTTTCAGAATTTTCAGCGATCGAAGCATCCTGGTGAAAAGATGCTCACAGTCAATTTATCAAATATAGTTTACGAGATCAACACCACCTTCGACTTCCGATCTATTGCTGCTCGTTTTTCCCAACAATCTGATTGTTATTCGGTGGGCTTGAACAGGCGACACAGATTCCAAAGCCAATTATATGACATCGGCTTTAATCAGGACCTACTGGACCTACTAGCCTAGGGTTGGCTTGGTAGGGCAAAGCATTTGTCTGGTCAAGAGCAGGGAGGTTTTGAAATTCCTGCTTGTACTTTGGTAAAGGTTTTAAAGTAGAGCACTTTTCGGTTTTTGCGTCAAGAGCTAAACACATGACCTCGCGTGACTCGCGCCACTCAAGCGCCGCTAGACGCTCATTTCACTAGTTGGTTTGTTGAATGGCGCAGTACACTTCTATTCCACGTATCGATACTGCGAAGGCTCTAGACAAGATTCCCAAATGAATGCCGGGGTATAATACGTGTCCAATCACATTTATGGACCAGAGTAAGGAAGAAATCTTCACAGCCATGCTTTCCAGTGACGTTTACGCTGCGAATCAACGGGGCATCTCTGTCAGGACATCCATACGAATGGAAATCCCAGTAGCATTCTATGACAAAATCGGTGTAAGTTCCGGATCACGAACATGAACGTAACATAGTACTTGACTGCTTGGACTATGAATGGTGGGGATAGGCACCTGTGCGAGGTTGCTCATTCTAACCTGGTCCATGCGACGCAAGCTGCGCCGAAGATTTAACCTGAATAGTTGATTAAAGGGAGAATCATGTCCGAAAGATTGCACTCACGATGCCAACAATGAATTGGAGAACACTGGTGAGAGGCAAGCGTGAGCTTCATACATACAGTGCACAATGACATTGTCATCTGACACAACGCACGTCCTGGAAGAGTAAAATAGATGCCAACCCAGATATCTACACAAGAAGATAAAAGACCTGAGGTCGAAACGGAACAAATACAAATCACTGACTGTTATCCATGATACAAAACTGTGTCTTCATTCAGTACTATTTCTGACTTGATAGCACATATAATGAGGGAAACGCACACAAATGGCTGTCAATGTTGTAACAATACTGCAGCGAAGGCAAGCCACAATACTTGTTGAGAAAGAAAAATGGAAACTGAGGGCACCACCGGTTACCTGGTTGCCATTCCCGTAGCTATGACAAAGTCTATTAGGCGAGCTGGAGATGGCATAAGTGACTCAGACCAACCGATACACCACATCTTGAGCCGGTCAATCATACGCGCTGTTCTATACAGATGTGAGGCTTCTTTGGACAGCTTGGATTGAGGCGTCATAGTCCCTACCGATACATCGTCGAGCGAAGTTGGCGGACGTGCAAGTCATAGCAAAGTGCAGTTGTGAGTAACACATCCACGACAGCACCTTGTCATCAAGAATGGAATATGAGAAATATAATTTAGGATAGGCAAGAGAAGCAACCGACCGCAGATCCAGCAAAAAACAATAAGTGAGCGGGAACTAGAAAACGACGCCACAAATGAGGAAGCACGGGCTATGGACACTCCAAGGATGGTTGTTGCTATAAGTCGAGTTGTCAACAAGATTGCAAGGAGCGCGATCTGAATAGGCTTTCTAGAACTCCTCCAGAGGCGGTAGATGAAAAAAGCCTGCATGATATGAGCTGATGAGTTATGACTTGGTTCCAATGCAAGAAAGACGCACCGGAACAAGAAATGAAATTAAAGCGCTTGCATAAACTGAGAGTGTAGAAGTTATAGGAGCTTTTCTGACGAGACTGGTCGGGAAGCCAAAAAATTTAACGAGGTACCAATGTTCGCAGTGGCTTATGGAAACTTGATGGGTTAAGTCGGCTGCCCTGTGGGTTGCTAAGTTAGTCTAACCATGGTTATGTCGCTGTATCCGAGTGCACACCACACTACCGCAACCTGCATGACCGACAATTGATTCAGATAAGGATAGCTCGCAAAGTTTGCTTCGATCCTACCAGGAGTTTCAATGGCAGTGGATCATCAGTAAAGTCCTGATAGTAGACATATGTCTGAGGATCGTTAGCACTGCTGCACAAAGATGTTTCGAGGACGAAAACTCAACCTGAGCTGTCACCAGACCAAAAAGGAATGTAGCGAGATCATAACCAATCTTGACTGGGCCGAACATGAGGCCATAAGTGACAACCATTCTGAAATCTGGATAATGGGGACGAGAAGAGTGAGTGTCAAGATGGTGGCAAAGAGTATAAATCTCTGGAAAGGCAGTGTTTCTGGTTTCAAGATAAACATACCTATCTGCCTATCACAGTGCATTTCGCAACCATGAATGAATAGATGCCATTCAACTCCAGTGACAACGTACTGGTACCTTTAGCCACAGTTTCATGTTCATCTCAACTATTGACAAGTGATGAATCACGCCCAGGGAAAGTCGTGAGGTTCGACTGTCTTGCCTACTCCAGCGATTGTGATTTCTTGTGCGGGGTGTATGGAGCCTGACGAACAGCGTAACAGGCCAGCATAGTAACGAGTCACAAGGCTCTTCCTTTCAGAATTTCAGCAGCCGAAGCATCCTGGTGAAATGGTACTCACAGTCAATACTTGATATAGTTATGAGATCAGCACCGACGTCGACTTCCGATCCCCTGCTGCTCGATCTTTCAAGTTTTTCCAACAATCTGATTGTTATTTGGTGGGCAACGCGACAAAGATTCCCATAGCCAACTATATGATATCGACTTCAATCAGGACCTACTGGGACCTACTAGCAGGGTGTAGCATTTGTCTGGTCAATCGGAGCAAGGAGGTTTCGAGATGACCATTTTAGGCGTTATGTAAGTCAGAAGACAAGTTTCCACGTGCCAAAACTCGAGCTTGAATCAGGACAAAGGACCACCTCACCGCATCCTCAGGACATCCTCCACTCACGTCAATTCACTTTCGCGTCTTGAAGCTTGAATCTCCAATGTCCTCTTCCGATGGTTCTGATATCGTGGTCGAAAATGATAGAAACCCAGAGCTTGAATCCCCTCGCCCATCTAAACGACAAAAGACTGACACCACCACTACTGCCGCCAAAGACGATTCTGCTCTCCCGTCGAGGTCAAAGAATATTTGGATTGACGATGGAAATGTCATCCTCCACGCCGAGCAGACCCTTTTCCGCGTCCATAAGAGTATCTTGTCCCGAGAATCCAGCGTCTTCGATGATATGTTCAAGGTGCCCCAGCCTGCCAACGAACCCACCATAGAAGGCTGTCCTGTTATCTGGATATCTGACTCTGAAGTGGAGGTTGAGTGTTTCCTGAGGGCTCTGTATGATGGCTGGTGAGAGTGGCGCTTATATCTGACTCTCACGTCGTATTTACATTTCGTTATTGTGTGACTCCTG
Source organism: Hypsizygus marmoreus (assembly GCA_013433165.1). NCBI lineage: Eukaryota > Fungi > Basidiomycota > Agaricomycetes > Agaricales > Lyophyllaceae > Hypsizygus > Hypsizygus marmoreus. Next base: position 809,885 of record CM024090.1, on the reverse strand, counting down.
AAGGTGGTACTATGGCTTAACGTTGGCACCCATGGGAGCCATATCAGCGATCCTGCGAATATCTCGAAAGTACGACTGCCCCAACCTTTGCCGAAGGACAATGGCACGGCTTAAACTTGAATACCCGAAGACACTCGTTGAATGGGACAAGTCCAGGGATCTCTGGAGGGGCATTGCAGGAAGCAAAGGGGTGGATATCCAGGCTGTCAATCTTGCAGCTGAGTTGTCGTTAAATACGATCCTACCGGCAGCATACGCAGCTTCTATCAACATGCACAGTTTCGTGAGTCGCATGTTTTTTGACCAAATATAGGCTCCCCTCAAATATGATTCCAGGATGAGCTTCTGGGAGGCATCGAACTAGACGGAAAGGTTGTTAACCTATCTCCCGATGCTAAGATGGCCTGTATTTCTGGCGTGCAAAAATTCGCTCAGGCACAGCTAGAGCACACATTCAAGTGGCTAGTCGGCTCTCCTCCATCGAATCCTCCTGTCTCAGCGGCGTGTTCACAACCCAGAACTTGTTTAGTTTTAAAGCTACAAACGCTTGCCTTTTTTACGGGCAAGACCCCGAAGGCGCTGGCTAGACTCAATACCTGGGATGAATGGACTGAGAAAGATTCATTCACAAGTAAACTATGTTCGAAATGCCGCGCTGAGGCAAAGGACAGCTTTACCGAGGGAAGAGATGCCTTGTGGACATCGTTACCTTCACTTTTCGGGCTTCCGACTTGGGAAGATATGAAAGACGAGTAATTTGGTACGCAGGCAACGTGTTTAAGGTCTCGATGATGGACTGACTATAGATGCCTGCAGTTCTGCCGTTTTGTATGTCAACCTACGCCACCGACATGGTAATCGACATCGGGACCACAAGTTGCACGCTGTTCTTTATTCGACGAATCATCATCTCGGATACTCATTTAACGGTTCCTCGAAACTTGGAAGGGGTCTGGAATCTGGATGATAATGTTATTGTCTGTTCTTACGCTATGAGGTAGTGTAAATGGGTGGAAATCTTCGTGCAGCATTTCCGGAACTTAGAACCACGGGCACGTACATGTACGCACCAACCTTCTACTTAAGACCGAGATGCGAGGACAGGCTGAATTTATTGTCACACACACGTGGTAGTGACTTTCGCGTGTGCAGGACTAGCAAGTTTTTCAGATTTTGCTACTCAGCCTGTCATATGGCTACGCTCCCAGATCCAAAAGAGGCTTCTTCCTCGCCGATCCAACGTCCTTCAAAGCGACCAAGATGTACCTATGAAACTTCCTCCCTCATGACTCGAGCTTCAACCTCCCGAGCGGTCCGAGTCATTCTGGGTCGCCGATGGCAATATCATCCTCGAAGCGGGCCCGAATGCAGTTCCGCGTCCATAAAAGCATGCTTTCTAGGGAATCTACAGTCTTTGAAGGAATGTTCACTATTCCTCAGCCTCCAAACGAGCCCACGATCGAAGGATACCCAGTGGTACATCTCCTGGATTCCCATGAGGACGTCGAGTGTTCTTTGAAGGCTATTAATGACGGAAGATAAGGTAAAGGTCTACCGGGCCTCATTCCAGATGGTGCTTACAGAGCGTATTGCAAGCAGATGGTTTCATCGCTCATTACCGATTAATATATCAGACATTGCTGGGATCTTGCGCATGGGACGCAAATACGACTGGCCTCAACTTCGCAATGATGTATTCGAGCGCTTATCTTTAGACTTCGCCGACACCCTGAGTGAATGGGGGCTGGGATTAAAGGGCTACATGGCTATTCGGTCTGATGATGCTCTGCTCATCGATGCCATCGATGTTGCCCGGGAAAACAACTTCAATATTATCCTTCCAGCTGCATATTTAGAATGTATCAGATGGTATTCAGCTGTGAGTCCTTGGTCTACGTTGTTCTTTTGCCCTCGTTCTGAAGAATAGTGATGTGGACATCCATCCTTGATGGTGTTTCCCGTAACGACGATACACTTGCGACGCTGTCTCCCCAGGACCAAGCCACTATGGATTCCACAACGCACAGCTACAACACACTTGCAAGTGGCTTTCCGGACCATATACCTTGAGCCAGCCCCTGTCGAACGTCTGTTCTGAGCGGACACGGTGTCTAGAAAATACGACACTGCTAGCCACAAAGCTCTTGGGTATAAGTCCGATTAATATCATTGGGCTCGAGATTTGGGATAATTGGAACAAGACAGTCAAAGCTTCGGAGAGGCTCTGTGAACCTTGCTGGGCAGAGGCGAAGGTTTATACAAAAAAGGCCGGCGAGATTGCCATTTATGGAGTCGTTACCCTCACTATTTGGGCTTCCAACATGGGACGAATTGAAACACCACCGGATGCGCGACCTTTTTTGTGATCTCTCCCAACCACCTCTTCAAATAAATTTAAGCATACGTACTTCAAAACCCTGCACTGTGCAGGTCGGACGACGAGAGAATCAGGTGCTGTGAGAATCGCGACCCCGTCACAAAACACGTACCAGCTTGTGACAAAGTGACTCGCGCTTCAATCCAGGCAGCTATTCCGAGGTCTTGCCAATGAGTCAGAGCTCAGAAACCCTCACACATTCTCCATCATCAGCTCAACGTCCCTCCAAGCGTCGCAGATCCTCTTCTGAGCTTGTGACGCAGTTCGGTGGGCCAGTCACACGCTCTGAATTATTCTGGATTGATGACGGCAACATAATTCTCGAGGCGGACGGTATACAATTCCGTGTTCATAGGAGCATGCTCTCGAGGGAGTCCAGCGTGTTCCAAGGCATGTTCACCGTTCCCCAACCACCAAATAAGCCCCAGATCGAAGGGTGCCCAGTTGTGCACCTCTCCGACTCCGGTCGCGACGTTGAATGTTTTTTGAAGGCTATCTATGACGGTCGGTATGTAGTTTCTCCTTGTCGGTCCCTATCATTGAAGGATTGACATACACTCTACTTGCTTGCAATAGATGGTTCCACGGCGAACCCCGAATTAAAATTGCAGACATAACACGGATCTTACGCATGGGGCGCAAGTATGACTGCCCTCGATTTCGCCGAGATGTGCTCAAACGCTTTTCTACGGACTTTCCGAATTCTTCCCTGGCTGAATGGGAACAAGTGTCGGACAAGAGCTTTTCAGCATTTGAGGATGATGACGGACTACGCTTGGATGTCCTTGAACTTGCACGCGAATACGGTTTCGATTCTATCCTTCCCATCGTATATTATGATTGTATATCATTTTATACAGTAGTAAGTGTTCAAACTGCTTCTTCCGCCTTCCCGTCCTGAACCACGACCTCGACACAGCAAAATATACTCGATGGCGACCCTCGGGACGACCAGACCCTCGCCACGTTGTCCCCTGACGTCCAGGCAATGTGCTTGGCTGGGGTCCATAAATTACGACAAGCGCTGCTAAAGCACACCTTCAAATGGCTCTCCGGACCCTATGCCCTAACCCCACTATCGAATGCTTGTTCGCAACCAAAACGGTGTCGATTTAGGACAGCTGTCTTAGCCACAAAGCTTTTGGCTGACTCTCCCCAGACAATCGCCGGATTGAACTCTTGGGCCAAGTGGGCTAACAATATTGGCGAATCCGAGAAACTGTGCGACCCATGTTGGCATGAAGCGCAGCTTTCTTACGAGGAAGGCCGAGAGACTCTGTGGAATGCATTACCTTCACTCTTTGGCCTTCCCACATGGGACGAACTGAAGAACGATGCTTGACAGCACGACACTTATTTCACATATGCAATCTATGGCTTCTCCTATATAGCTAAAGGTCCCGGAATGAAGATACAATTCTGCATTGTTCCATCCATGATGCTACTTGATACTTGTCGGAAAAAAAAACATAGTTACTGCTAAAGAAAATGGCAAGGATCCAATGAAGTGGTAAGTAAATACAGTGTTTTGTATGTATGGTCTTAGGATGACATAGATGGCTGAAGTTCGGGACGAAAGCTAATCTTTATACACATGGTGCTGTTGCTCCTTGAGCCGTGTTCAGGAGGTACGGCGAGCGTGTCGAGCGTTGATGACTCGAGGGATTTGCACAGAGCTTCGAAGAGCTTCCGTGCATCATCAGCTCCGAAACCCCCGAGAGCCATCGCCTTCACCAGCGGCTTGAATTTTGGCTCGATCTTGGGAACCTGGCGAGTGGTCAACTCACTACGGTAGTAAAAAGGCAAGCAAAACAATTCAAACCTGAGGCAACAACCGATCTATCATAACTGCACAATCCTGCACGTCCCGTCTGAACTGTGGCGATGCCGAAGAGGGAGGTGTTGAAGGTGTGTCGATTTTTCTTGCTTGTGACAGGTCAGTAAAGTAGTACCTCACTGGGTACTTCGTCCTGTCGAACTCGGCCGTAAAGAGACACGGGCTTGGAGCACTGCTGAGATCGACCATATAGGACGACGCGTCTTGTAGTGATATCTGAGCTATTTTAAGCTCGTGTAGAAACGTCAGGCCCTGTTAAGTGACGAGTAAGTTAAAGGGGGAGCAGGACTCGAGATAGGGCTACCTCGAGCATCTGTCTAAAGAAGTCGATGTAATTCGCGACTGTTTTAAATGGAGGCTGATCGTAGGGATTGAGGCGTTCCATACAAAGAAAGACTTTTTCATCGCGTTCCACCGCACATCGAAGGTGGGGTGCCGGGTTCCATGGATCAGACCGAAGGTCGGGATCGTTGAGTTCAAGGAGCAGGTACAATTCCGGGGTAGTGCGAGGTAGACACTTGATCATCAAGGCCTCACTAGGCACTGAAGATGGTTCGAGCAGTATCTGAGACCCAGTCCGTAAAATGGACGCCCGGGAAGACGAGGATATACTGACCATGTTGTCGGTTTCCGTCGAATACGATGGATTGTTCGCCAGGAGGTTGTCGATTAATCTCTCGTAATCGCTATACAAACGACAGTCAGGACAGTCAGCACTGCAGCTGGAGGTGACACTCGCACATATTATATCCAATGGAAGATGTCGCAGATGAGCTCGACGTTGACGCGAAGCTGCGGGAGGAGCTCCTTGAAAGCGACCCAAGGAAGAATGGGCCGTCGTCATCCGTGCTTCCCACTCGAAACATGCGCTGTAATGGATGTCCAAACTGGGATAACACCTCTGTGTCATCGACAGTGGCTTCGCTGTCGCTACTGTTGCACTCAGAGCCTGAATCCGGCGTCTGTGGAGAGTGAAACACCTCGCCACCGAAGTAGAGGTCAAGATGCGAAGTAGATGAATCCCCGCGGGGATTTAAGGGGGGCGGCAAAGTGAGAACACTGGGAGTGGGTGATCCCATGGTAGGTCTGTGAGAGTAGGGTGAGATACGAGTATCACTTGTAGCACTGAGGTTAATGACGAAGAATAGGAGGTCATCTCAGATGACATGAATCATGTTTCGGTTCAATTCTACACTGGGCATTGCCATTTGCAGTAGTAACACGACCATGCATCTTTCTACTGGAAAGAAAGGCCTCCCGCAGGCACAATGAACCAGAGCCAGCAGATAAGCAAATCTCATGTACGAGTACTCTGACCTTGATTTTGCCTTCAAGTTGGTTTCATGATACTGTAAAGAGACTTGGCAGACAGTGGCGGTGCAGCTCCGATCATTCAGCCTGAGAGTCACATGCTTGATTTTTTCTCCCATCACCGTTGAGCTTTCCTCGACGGCGAGCAACCTTATGATGGATAGCGAGGCTTCATCAAGCACAACTTTGACATCGGGGGTCTTCGATGAGTTCAATACGCAGCTCCAGGCCAATGCGCTCAAGACGACGAGGAGTGCCTTGGCACTGCCGGACGATGTCGCATTCTACCGATCTATGGACTCGGCGTTTTCCAAAGATCTCGACATTTTCTCTTCAAGAGTTCTCTCTTTAGCTAATAAGCTCCTTGCTTTGACTGCTACTGCGGACGTTACGCAGTCCTCTCGCTCGAAAGGCAAAGGGAAGCTGGAGAACCAGGACGATGTTGTCGACAATTTTCATTCTCTCATTGTGGATTCTATGGATCAGCTCCTGGAGCGGACAGTGAGTACCAGAAACGTCTCCTTCTACTACCTACTGATGTATGAAACAAAGGACATTTGCCTAGACGAGTTTCTTGGCCGTATAAAACCCCCTGTAATTGCTGTCAACCCTGTTGCACAACAGGTCCGCAAGGTGTGTAAGATATTTTCTGTCACGTCTGACCTTAATGATTTACCCAAGCATAGACTGCACCTCGCGGTCATATAGACCCCGTAATCCAACATGCCTCTCATCTGCCCAAGCCGCAGCTGTCTTTCAAGTACAAAGTTGAAAATGACGATGTTCCCTGGTACCCGACCTTGCCGCACAAGTATAATGCGCAAGTCCCTTTGGGATACGTGTATCGTGAGGATGATGCCGATATGACCGATGCGAGTGTAATGTGAGTCTGCCGTTACCCATGCAACAGTTGATCTAACTATTCACCAGAGCTCCACATCCTTACCGCTATGAGATCACTCATGTCCCCTACCCTGAGCGGATGTTTCAAGGTACCACCCCCTTGCCACCAAAAGACTTCGCAGATACACCGTTCACTTGGGTCTCCACTGCCCAAGACCTTCAATCTATGCTTGCAAAGCTTCGCCGTGCGTCCGAAATCGCCGTGGACCTCGAACACCATAGTTATCGATCGTATGCCGGGTTTCTGTGTTTGATGCAGATCAGCACGCGGGAGGAGGATTGGATCATCGACACACTAGAACTACGAGAGGAGCTTTTAGGCTTGAATGAGATATTCACGGATCCTAAGATTGTCAAGGTATGAATCTGATTTTCCATGAAGCTTGATGATCTAAGTCAATTCTTTGAACAGGTCTTCCATGGTGCGGATAGCGACATAGTTTGGCTTCAACAGGACTTGAATCTTTATGTTGTCAACCTCTTCGATACATACCATGCATCTAAGACCCTAGGTACATTATCCTTATCATCATTAACACAATCTCACTATCTATACCTAGAATTTCCTCGACATGGCCTCGCAAATTTGCTCGAAATGTATTGTGATTTTACCCCGGACAAACGATATCAACTTGCGGATTGGCGTATTCGGTTCGTGCGCTTTCGCTCAAGTCCGTTCATTTCTCTGACTTCCACTCAGCCCTCTTCCCAAAGAAATGCTCGACTATGCCCGTTCTGACACTCACTTCTTGTTGTATATCTATGACAACCTTCGAAATGCCCTCCTCGACCGCGCGTTATCGCGAAACCAGTCTCGCGACCAGTCGCCATCGAGCACTCCCCCGCATGCCTTTTCATTGGGCCATCCTGCACATGCCCTGATTAAACATGTACTTGCTCGATCGGAAGAAGTTTGCCTTCGAACTTATGAGAAGGAAGTATATGATGTGGAAGGAGGATCTGGGAGTAACGGGTGGGATACGCTTGCTCGAAAATGGAACAAAGGTGCTTTGCTTGCTGGCGGCCCTGGTGTCGGTGTCGGTGGCCTACAGCGTGCAGTGTATCGGATGGTACACAGATGGAGAGACACGGTGGCTCGAGAGGATGATGAGAGTACGAGGTAAGCGACCATCTTCTGAACCTCAGGTCAAACCTAGCTCATCGAACCATTCAAGATATGTCTTGCCCAACCATTTCCTCTTTCAATTAGCAGAACAGCCTCCAGCGGATATGGCAGCGTTGCTCGGGACATTTCATTCGATTCCTCCTGTCATACGTAGGCGGGCGAAGGAACTATTGGAGGTCATCAGGGAAAGCGTGAGGAATCATTTATCAAGCACGTCTCCGGCCCCGCTTCCTGCCCCTCCGCCGGAGATGCCGATCCTTGTGGAAGATAAGCAAGTGCCTAATCAAGAAGTGGTTCAGCAAGAAAGCTCTCCATCAAAGTTATGGATTTATGGTTAGCACCACTTACCTTGTACATCCCATAAAACTAACGCCTGTCGTCAGTGAATTCTGCCTCGAGCACCGTTGCCACCTCATCCTCATCTCTATTTGGGGCCACTTTACCAGCTGCATCGCGGTCTCGATCCACAGCGACGTATGCTGCATCGAAGAGCTCCTTGTTTGGGGAGTTGACCCAGCGCACGCCTCCGAAGCCTGTGCGTCTATCTTGATCTCGTCTAGTTCTCGTGTTCTCAACGGCCGATGCTGATTAATGTGATCCTATAGGCGACCAATGAGAATCGTCCAGAAGGTTCACAATTCCATGACCTTGTGGCTCGTATCAATAGCACGCTCGTCATTGTCCCATCGGCACCAAAGGTATTTGATATCCTCCGATCTCATTCCGTACTCCTAATTTACCCAATATGCAAGATCCTGCGAGAACGAAAGGAGGTCGTGCTACAGGAGGACATCGCCCTGCAGACGTCGACCCCTGGCGCACCAGATATGCAAGTCGAGATGCCCTACGTTCCCGCTGCGCAACGCAGGACCACGCAAGTCGTCGAAGATTCTATCGTCGTTGTCGGTCAAGCACGGCAGAAGAAACGTAAACGAACCAAGTCCGCACCTGAGGGTGTGGAGCCTTCGCTGTCGGCCGAAGGATCCGGCACAAAGAAAACCCGGCAACAGGGCAACGGATCTAAAGACGTTGCAGACGAACCGGGAGCATTTGATTTCTCTGCAGTGCCGAATATTTTGGATGATAATCCAAACACCGAGGACTCCAAGAAGAAAAAGAGGCAGAAAAAGCAAAAGAACGGTATGTTCATTTCAATCCCCCCCTCATCGATATCTCATCATGTTCCAATCGTCCTTCAACAGGAGGCATGTTCTATGGCGATTTTCCCGCTCCACCCAAAGCGCATAGTGAACTGAAACGCGGTAACCAATCACACACTTTTAGGCAGTAGATTTACGCCTGCATGGTCGGTCCGTACTCCTTGCCTGTTTCGACTTTTAGGCCTTCTTTTCATGCTAACCTTGCATGAGAAGAAAGGGCAAGCACGTATTGATATGCTATTTCTATCGAATTATGTCATAATCATCGAGCCGCCGATTTCTTTACCCCCTTGTGGTGCATTTCCGGGGAGCACGATGTCATGTCATTTCGGAACTTCGGAATCAATTTCTCACTTGCGTTTCGGCTCACGCTGCGAGATGATTGTATGGGTATAAAAGTACACATTTGTCCTCACACAATGGCTTAGTTGAACTCGCAACGTCCGTTTCCCTTTATTTTCTACGTTCCTCTCTCTCCGTTCCATCTCAATGGCAGAACTGACTCATGAGACTACGAAGGCCGCAGACTCAATCAAAGCCCCTGTCTCCCAGGTCATCCCAGTTGATATTGATATTGAGCATGTCCCTGTGCGAAACGATCCTAGAGAATGGTCGTCTGTCCGAAAGGTTACCTTCTTTTTACCCTATTTTCTGAGTCAATTTATTCACCGAGAGCTACTATTAGAATGTTAGTTTAACACTAATATCCTCTGCAGCCATGATTGCCGGACTCGGAGGAAGCATCCAAAATCGTGAGCTCGAGGTGTATTCTAGCCGCTTGACGCTGAAATACTTGTCTTCTTCCAGCCGCTGTGTCGCAAATGGAAGCAGATCTTCCTGCAACCAGTTCTCAATTCAGTTTGAGCATTTCTGTGTTCATTCTCGTACAGGGTATGATGCCTTTGGTTTGGAGTGCGATCAGTGAGGTCAAAGGCCGAAAAGTTCTGCGTTTTCCCTTGTTCGCGTTGCTGGCAAACTGACCCCGGATTAAGCTTGTGTACCTGGTTTCCCTCGCTCTTTTCACAGTAGGATCTATCGTGGTGGCCGTCAGCAACAGCATAGAACTGTAAGCCTACTCCGGTCTCTCCTTATGTCATGTTATAAGAACGTTTCCCGCAGAGTTATAGGTTTTCGGTCTCTTCAAGCTGCAGGGTAAGCCCAGCGTGATTGGGGATGATGATGCTTTCTAATGAAGTTATTCTAGATCGAGCGCAGTCATCGCCATTGGTGCTGGTACATTGGTTGATATTTTCGAACCCGCAGAGCGAGGTACAAAGGTAACTGTCTGAAAACAACGGTGTCACCTGCCCTCTCTGGAAATCTGCTCATCACCATCAGATGGGGGTTTACTACATTGCACCTTTACTGGGACCAGTTAGTCGATCAGTATTTTTTTAAATCTTGTACACTACTGACGGAAGTCTCAACGTAGTCTATTGGGCCGATAGTTGGTGGCGTCTTGACTACGAGATTCAACTGGCGCGCGATCTTTTGGTTCCTCGCCATTTTGTCGGGCGCCATTTGCCTATGCTTCCTTCTATTTTTCAACGACACTTTCCGGCGGGAACGTAGTCTCACATACCAGAATGTACTGAAGCAAAGAGTGCGACATACAACTAAACGTCCGGTGGCGGCACGCACCGGGACTGCTCAGAGTGGGTCGAGCTCCCTGGAAATATCTACCGATATCGATCCAGAAAAACAATCGGGCATTGCGAGCATGCCCCTCCCTCCTGTGAAACTCTCTCTTCGGGATGTCAATCCCATCAAACCTATTCTGCTGGTTCTGCGTCGGTGGAATAACTTGGCCATCCTGATTTCCTCTGGTGAGCATCCCTCGAGCGGCACAGTGTGAACTTTATTGATAAACCCACCATTTGAGGCCTTTTTTTCTCGTTCGGGTTTTTCATCGCATATACATCAGCAAGGACTCTTAGCAGCCGGTATCATTACAATCCCCTCAAAATCGGAGTTGTGTTACTGGCATATGGACTAGGTTTGCAGACCACCTTGGAGTCATCTTTTTCGATGCTCTTACCGAGTATGTCAAGGCTGTGTTGCGGGGAGTTTACTAGGCGGTCGTTGGTCCGACCACGAGCTTTCACGACTCAAAGTTATCAACGGAAACATCAGCTATCCTGAGGCAAGCGTCATTATTGGAACCCATGGATACCACTGTTAACGACATGGTGTAGATGCGTTTGAAAAGCGCCATATACAGTATTTTCATGTTGCCCCCTTGCGTGCTTGGGTTTGGGTGGGTCTGCGAAAAGCATGTCCATGTTTCGGTGATCTGTATCATGTTATTCTCCTGCGGTTTCTTTTCCATGTGCGTTGCTGGTAGTTGCCCCTCTATTATGACTTACTAACCCCAGGGTTCATAGATGGACATACTCCAGCACACTTGCCTACATCGTCGACGCGAATGCCGGCCGTTCTTCCACCGCCATCGCGACTAATTCTGCATTTCGCGGATTTTCCGCTTTTGTAGCAACGGAAATTGCGGTCCCTCTCCAGGTCAGCCTTTTCTTTCTGTCATGGCGGGACCTTACTGATTTAGGTTGTAAACTCAGGACGGCCTGGGAGATGGTGAGTTTTGCATGATCCTTTTCTTCCACTGGAATGCACATTTTCCCTTCTAGGCTGGATGTATACGATATGGAGTGTGCTCATGGCAGTGAGCGGGCTTCTTATTTTTCTTGTCGCGTGGCGAGGGGAGCTTTGGCGCAAACAGGCTGAAGCCAGAGAAGCCAAATCACATTCACGATAAAATGTCTGTCACCACCAGTCCAAGTATTCAAAAAGCATGATTGCGGCGCTGGAGAACCGTCATGAATATTCGATATCACAGTTGGACTCCATTTCTTTGGTTATTCCTGGGAACACCGCATCAGTCGAAGGACTATGCTCAAACTCCCGGATGAGCGTACATTCAGCTCGTGATCCCTTACCTAGAGCATTATTTATCCTTGTAGAAGGCTTCGCGGGCTGGTTTCTCGATCGCCACCGTTCCATGCGACGTGCCATATACATATATTGTAGTCCTACATGCAGTACATAGAGATCTAGATGTCATTATAAATCTATACACCTGAAATTTATCTGACCATGGCGCCCAGCACGTCCTTAGATATTGGTGTCTCATTGAAGGCGATAAACAATGCGGAACTTGCTATGCAAGAAACCCTCCCCCCTAAATGCAAATCACTATAGCCTATAAACACCCATCATATATGCATTCACTCTCCCTTGTTTGAGAACCCATTCTTCTCACACAGTCTCCGCCATATAATAGGTGTTGCAAACTGAGGAACTATTCATTCTTCAATTCCTGCCAAACTGGAAGCCCGAAAAAAGACGGAAGTGAGCTCCACATGAACTGCCGACCGCATTCATGAGCATCTTTGGCATATTCCAAGCATTCTGGACACAACCCGTCCACAATATCTCTGCACTCCTCCTCCGCTACCCAATCAGTCCATGGCCTCAGCGCATTCGCTGATTTGGGACTGGGAAGAAAAAGTTTCGCGATAAGTTGGGCTCGAATACCATCGCATCTGCTTCGCCGGCCTGAGTCACAAGTATCATCGGTATACATGTCGCCATGCTCATCGACGAGCCAAGCAAAGGTAAGCTTGGATTGCTTGTTATTTAGTTTCTCCCAACCAAGTACACAGATTTGCTGGGGTTCTGGATTTAGCTTGGCAATTGTGCCATCACTTCGCCTAACGCCGAATAACAACTGTGTCTATGGCGAATGTAAGATGCGGAGGAATGTACGAAAGGGAGACACACACAAGAGAGCTTTTAACAATGCATGTGAAGTATGCAGATGGTAGAATGGCTCGAAGGGATTGCTCAAAAGCGAGATTAACGACATCGATAGGAATTGCTTCGTCGCCTGTGACTTGAATACGTGTGTAATCGCCGCCGACGGCATCCCATTCACTCAAGGTCGGAGGAAAATCTGCAGCCAGACGAGCAATCGCATCCTTTCGGAGATGCTCACAGTCGTATTTTTGGCTCATGCGAACGATTGCTGAGATTGTGTGGATGCTTTGGTATTGACTTCCGTAATACCATCTATGAGCCGGCAGTCACCCTGTCAGTTCAAAATCAAAAACAACATCATTGAACATTCAGCGTACTTTCCATCATAAATAGCCCTCAGAAAGCATTCGACATCTTCCTTATCATCTGAGAGATGCACTAAAGGGCATTCCTCTACAATTACTTGGGATTCAGGCTGGGGAACCATGAACATGTCCTGGAATATGCTCGAATGGGTCGACAAAATGCTCCGATGGACACGAAACCGCATAAATTCTGCCTCCAGAATGAGGTTGCCATCCTCGAACCAAACAGTTTTAGACTGCACTAGTTCGTTGTCGTGTGTGCCTGCAGAGTTCGACCGCCATCGTTTCGATGGAGGTGTTGCCATGAGAGGGTCAATAGCAATCTACCATTCAGTGTCAGTCACATCTCACAATCTCTCACTTGACCAGTCAACATCAGGTACGTACTAGAGATCGTATAACAATTATTTGAGGAACAGCAATTACACCGTCCCGAGAGTGGCACAGCCAGACAGTGAGGAAGTTGGAAAATGGGAGATCAAGCGTGAATCGCGATGACGACGCTCACACTGACAGTGATCAGCATGTTGTGACTTGCATCACATGTATGTGACGCGTCGTGTCGTGAATATTGCTTTCGACAATTTACGACCTGTAGGTACCAGAATTATAATACAGCGCCCACTACATCTCAGATCTCATCCGCAAGCTCTTCCCAAGTCGGCAGCCCAAAAAACGAGGGCAACATTTCCCACATACTTACGCGGCCTTCATTTACCACGTCTATCGCCACTTTCGTACATTCCCGGCAGAGGCGACCCAGCATCTCCTTAATACCCTTCTCATCTTTCCACTTTTCCAACTCCAAAAACCCATAGTCCGACCGCGGCTTCGATCCGAGCCCGTAAAGACCAGCGCAGAGGCCGATGCGGACCAGTTGGCACTTGGATGAGACATTGCAGTCTTTGTGAGTAGGATCGTCAATTGGGGTTATAGTCCAACGAAAAGTGTTCTGGATCAGGGCAGCGTTAAGCGCGTCTCGTCCAATTAAACATATTTTCTGTGCTTCGTGAGACAGGACGGCCATTGTGCCGTCCTTTCGCTTCACGCCGTTGACAATGTCTTTCTAAGAACAGCAAAGTGAGACGGGGAGGACACACAAAGTATGCATTAAAGCTCACGGTATCATGTCCGATGACACACATTAAGTACGCAGACGGTAAGATAGTGTCAATCGAGAACTCCCGAGCGAGATTCACAACGTCAAAATCGAGCCCGTCATGTCCATCGATGCGTGAATACTGGTCGCAAGACTTCTCCCATTTATCCAGTGTAGTGGGGTAGTCAGTGAACAAGCGCTTGCAGTCGTACTTTCGGCTCATCCGCAATATCGCAGTGATCACTGACATATTCACGAATGCCTTCCCATAATACCAGCTAAGGGCAACCAGAATTTGGCACGTTAAGTGACATACTTGCGATATATAAGCACAATTTCAGCATACCTACCGTCGTATATAGCCCGGAGAAAACAAGCGACGTCGTGGGCTGTATCCAGCAATTGGATGACTGGACAGTTCTCGATGGTGGGTTCGTTTAGTGGCTGGGGAATACCGAACATTCCCTCGAACACGGTAGATTGGGTGGATAAAATACTCCGGTGCACTCGAAATTGGACAAGCTCTGCTTCAAGGATGATGTTTCCGTCGTCGTGCCAGAGCTCTTTGCTTCGCGTCGGTGCAGAGCCGCTCGAAGTCGTTGAGTCGGTCCTTAGCCTTTTTGACGGCGGGTGCGACATAAAAGACGAGTTTCTAAGGCTGGAGTAAATAGGTTTGAAATGGACACTGGGAGTGTGGCGGTGAGAGCGGACAGCAGAGCAGTGGCGATTCTTCGGACGAAAAGTGCGAGGCACGATTGTCCACGTGATAAGCACGTCGCGTCGCGTCCTCTTCCTCCAAACCGTCTCTAGAAATTCACAAATAGACTCGGACTCATTGAGAAACAACTGATACATACGAAATAGCATAAATTTAAACTGACTACCATGACACGTTTCCACTTGACGCTTGAGCGTTTTACTCAAAAGCAGGTGGAGCGGGATGCCGTACAAAGTTTATTCAAGACAATACTTTTATGATGGCTGACACTCTAGTAATGGCAATCTTCTCCGAAAGTTGAGAGCTCTCTCTCGTTATCAATTACTTCAAGGGACCTTAGCGTACAAGCGCTTCGGAAAATTTATTGACGACACAGCTACCCAACAAACACCGCATTCTCACTCGACTTCATCTTCTTCGCGTTGGGAAAGCCTGCAACACGAGCCCCCCCTTGATCTTGATGCCGTTCCCCGCTCGATTTCAGCTTTGAAAGAGAGAACTTGTTGACATGGTCCATGGCAATGTGCTGAGAAGGCCAGTGCGTTCGTTTGATGATGGCATCCCAGATCTTACGCAGGGCTTCATGATCCTTGTATGCCATATTTTCAAGAAGCAAAACTGGCGCGGACGAAACGTCTGGGCCGAGTTGGTAGTCGGATTCATATTCGTCGATAAGGTCGCATGGCTTTCGCGGCAGCTGATCCTCAAGGTATTTGTGCCATTGTCCGACGGCAGATAACGCAAAATAGACCCATCCCGTCAACGGATGATTATTCGTCACTTCGAAGTCCACGGTGATCCACTTCCGTGAGATGAACATGCGACCCTTTTCACCACCGCCAACAGCGGTGCCATCGTCGTTAGAAGTGCATGAGTCGAAAACGTTTCTCACGATCGCCGCAAGATTGGAGTTGTGGTTGTGAGGAAGATGCTGGAGGATCATGTAAAGGACAACGAGGACGAAGGACTCCATGTCGTCTTGCACAGTGTGAGTCCTGCCTGGGTTCTCCAGAATGTGCGTCGACATGAACTGCCAAATTCCCTGGAATATGTAGAAAAGCCATCATTGGAAGACCGCTGAGTCGAGGAAGAAGAGTAAGTAGCTTACAGTGCGCCCATGCCGCAGTTCACTCATAGCCATGATAAGGGTGCGGTTACAATTGCCTTGTGTGCGTACGAGTGAGAGTTTTATATGGCATCTGGTGTCAAAAGCGGCCACCAATAGTCGAACTACTTGGATCCAGGAAGAGGACAATGGCGGAGGATGTCGCTGGCAAACTGAGTTTCAAATCCGACCTTCATGCGCACATAATTTATTAACGCAGGCTGTCTCGCGTTAAAATGCAACGCGTTGTGCAGATTGAGTAGGATTTCAGGAGGCACCGACCACACATTCTTCAACTTCAACGCCGAGGGGGCCCATTGACGTTGAACCTGAGTTGAATAACGGAGCTCATGATCAAAGATGCCGGGAGGTGAAAAGCTCAATCTGAGCTGAAAATAAATCCCCGGCACGTCAGGCACTCAATATGCAGCACAGCTTTCTACCGTTCACGACTCAGCCAAAACCCTCTCCATGCCTACACTCACCCCAGTGTGGAGTTCGCACTCATTATATACCCTGAGCAACATGTACCCTATGTTGACGCAAAATAACTGGACAACAGGATCAAAATGTCCTCCGAACCGAGGCAATGAAGAGGACGGAATACGATGCACACAAGAATCGAAGGTGGCATCGAGGCGAGTAATTTCTGCTACGATGTTCCACGCCATAATCCTGACGAAGTGCTAAATCTGTCCTTCTAACTACACAGATGTGAGCGCCAGGCGTCGACACTGGCTCCTACCTGACTCTATTCAAATCCTCTGGTTGCGGTCGGCCTTATTTTGATATGGCGTCAGACCGAGTGAAAAGCTCATTGATGATGATGCCTACCTTCTGACCGACGTCCTTGATTGATGGCTCTTGACCAGATGAATGGTAGCGGAGGCGTTCCCTCGATATCCACAGCACACAAGCATTTGTTTGTCTTTCGTAATCCGTACGGTGATTGGGATAACTCGGGAATGATGGTCAACGCTGTTCTTTGAACACCGTTCATCATATCATGCGAGATGATCATCGAGCTCCGACGGGTGGAATGGAAGCTAAGTCGTTATCAATCCCATACTTAAACCTATTGACGCTGTGATTTGGCTGTGAGCATCATTTGACCAGTATGCTTCGGTCGCTGAAGCTCTGAGGGGGAGAAATCTTGTAGCTGGTAACGCTGGCTTGTACGCGTCGCTGCAGAACTTTTTTTGGCCTCCAATCCATATGCTCTGCCGGACAAGAAATTAGAAAACCGTGAGTGGCAGGCTGACTCGGCGCTCGCACCTTCTTATCATGCATCATGGCTTACTGAGAATCAATACGATCCTGACATCTTGAACCAGAACATCATCGGATGAACGACCCAGTGGATGACATGCGCTCAGTCAGAATTGCTAGAAGCGAGGCAAAAGATAGATGGATATATTTATCTTGAAAACTAGATGCCCGAAAATCGTGACTGCTTGCATATATATATATATATACTGTTAGCACTATCTCAACACCATCTTTAAGATACTAGCCCTACTCTCGCCGTCATTCAGAACTCATGGCCGCTGCTTATACTAGCCTCGTATTCGGCCCGGTCAAAATTGGGTATTCTCTTGCGACATTCTTGTTCGGCTTTGGGACTGCTCAGGTGCGTATTCGTCCTCGGAAACGCACTTCATGCTAACAGGGCGATCTCTAGACATACATTTATTATCGGGACTTTGCCGATGATCCGTTACCAATAAAACTCCTGGTGAGATCATCAAAAGCGAAATTCACAAACCTACCGACTGGTCTGACTGTCCTGCAGGTTGCGGTAGTATGGTATGTAGCAACTGAACACTGGCCTAAAGTGCTCTCGGTTTATCGATGTTAGCCTAATGTGGTGTCGACTCGACAGGGCCGCAGACTTCGCCCACCAAATTTCCTTGGGCCACTGCACATACTGGTACCTTGTTACATTCTTCGGCATCCCTTCCAGTCTCTTCAACAAAGCACCTCCAAGTGTGACAACCATAATCGAGTCAAGCACCATACTATTATTTCTTGTTCCAGTGCGTCCGATAAGTTGTTGCAGTAGTGCCAATTCGTAACTCATCCTCTTATCCTTTGCAGGCTTTTTTCACCTATCGTTTTTGGAGGAGTTCAAAAAAACACATTCAGGTCGGCCTCCTTGCAGTCTTGATCACGGCTCGACTTGTTATGACGAGTCTACTCGGAGGGTTGATCAGCCGCGCCCCTTCGTATGTAATTTCGCTTTTACATTTCCGTTCCATTATTCTTTTTTGCTGGATCTGTGGTCAGTTGCCCACTCCATCTCACCTCAATGTAATTTCATTCTCATCGTCAAGGCGCCACCGTGGATGTGTTGCTCACAATTGCACTTTGCTACGACTTGCATGTCCGCCAACGCTCGACGATGTACTATAGGTAAGAATCATGATGCTTCTATCCGAGCCAACTTAAATCCTATATTCTTACTACAGGACAGCACGCATGATCGATCGGCTCAAGATGTGGTGTGTCGGTTGGTACAGGTCACCCATGCAGCCTCTAGCTGGCCTGATAAATCTGTTATAGCTACAGGAATGGCTACAAGGTAATCATCAGTATGCAAAGGTTTCCACTTTTCCTTTGCTCACACCCTTTTCGGCATTCCCTTCACTGCAGCATCGTCGCAGCAGTGATGGCTGTTTGTGTACGTCTTCCTCTCATTATTTCTCATCTCGGGTTGCAAATTGAGCTCAACGCGGACTTAGTTTTGTATCATGGACAACAGTCAGTGACCCCTGCGTCCGTTTTGATGTCGACCGTGACCTAGTATACTATATCCCGTTGAGCAGATATCTGGATGGGTATCTATTTTGTCATGCCACGACGTGCGTCATGTTGAATGGCTATATCATCTATATATACGTGTAACTCATCGCATTTGCCTCCCGCCAGTGGTCTCCAATTCACTGTTGGCATCGTGAGTGGACCCTTCTTCAAGCATCGCTCCTTTTTAACCAAATATGCAGGCTAAATCTCCGGCGCAGCTTGCGTCAAATGGACCCAACTGGAACAGGCGATCTCGCACTGCAGCCTCGTCATCCACCACCTGGTCAGGTACAATGTTAGGCTGGCATTTCTGATCTGAAGCTTACACGAGTTCTTTCCACAGCACGCTGACGGAATTTCCATCTGCGTGGATGTCGTTACAGAAAGGCCGGTTCAAGTCATGCCGTACACATCATCATGAAGAAATATTGACGTGACTATAGTCTGATCCCTTCTCTACGTTCCACCATCCTTTTATATTTGTATACCCAAGTAAACAGGACGGTTGTTCCTATACACCACATAAACTTTTTTGATCCTCGTAAAATCCATATCAGCCATACAGCACTCACAGTGGGCGCGATCAAGCCTCAAGTGCGTCTTGGTGAGGTTTGTCGCAAAAGGTTCCGGAGTAAAAACACAATCGGTCGGTCAAATTACAATCCGACGGCGAAACGCGCAACGCGTCGCGCGGCCCTGACACACAGACTTGGTACGGTCCCAGTAAACAAATTCATCACCCACGCAATAACGACCTGCAGAGCCTTTGTGACTACGGGTTGATTCACATTGCACAAGAACAAGGGACTCGAACTTCAACCCCTCACCAACACTTCGTTGTCAAGTCATGGCAACCATAGCCTGCGGCTACATCGCCCAACAAGAATACATGAAGAATCTTCTAATGAACCCAGGCTACGACGATTACAGCGTTAAAGATTTCGCCTACATGGCCGAGATGTAGTGGCGGCTGGAGCTAACCGCTGAACAACGAGCTGAAACTCCTCCGATAAAAGGTTCGTTGAAACCCTTGCTTCTCTGGACCGCACGACCATGGTTCTCCCGTCCAGTGTTTGCCCGCGACGTCGCCTCCGCCACCGCCTCCTGCGTCTTCTTCATACTCACCCGCCGCACCACCATACGTACGCCCGAGCAGGCCGACGAGTTGTTGTGCGAGCTCGAGTCGGATAGGATCAAAAAGCGGAAGTTCGTGGAGGTGTTCGTCGGAGGCTTTCAGGAGAGCGAGATGGTGTTTTCCATGAAACAATGGAGATTATTCAAGCCGTGAGTGTAGGCGGCAGCCAGTGCTATGGGCTCCGGGGGCGGGTGTTTTAGATGCCTAGCCTAAGCCATGAGTACCATCAGGAAGAAGATATTTTGTCGCTAGCCATGGCTCTCGACGCGTCGATATTCCTGAATTCGAAACAAGCAATGTTGACCAGCGCCGCTTTCATTCCCACACTGCAATGCGAACCTAGACTCTTTGATCTCCGTCCGCCCCTTCGTAGGCCACCTCGGCAACCTCACACCTGCACAGCAAGAAGCGCTGGACACATTCAAAGCCGTCCTCACCAAATCCAGCCTCTACACGCCCGCAACTGATCACTTCAGCGCTTCACATGACGACTCCACGCTCCTTTGGTTCCTGAGAGCACGCTCCTTCAACCCTGCCGCTGCACAGAAACAGTTCGCCGATGCTGAGGCATGGCGTGAACGGCACGAGGTCCATGCGCTGTATAGCTATTTTGTGGTCGACGAGTTTGAGCGCTCGAAGCGGTTTATCCCCGTCCAATAAGGATCATAAAGTGCGTTTATCGATTGTAAAAGATGTGAATCAAGGCGAACCCGACATTTTAAGCCAGGATAACATTGGATGATCAACCCGATGGATGCCATCTGCCCAGTCGGAATTGCTATGTAGAAACGAGGCGAAAGATAGATTGATATATTTGTCTTGAAACCAGATGCCTGAAGTTTGTGACTAACCTGCATACATATATATATTCCACCATCTCAACATCATCTTTAAGACACTAGACCCTGCCTGCTCCCACTATCACTCAGGACTCATGGCCGCTGCTCACGCTGGCCTCATATTCGGCCCGGCCAAGATTGGGTATTCTCTTGCGACATTCTTGTTTGGCTTTACGACTGGTCAGGTGGGAGACTTATTCATCCTCGGAAACTTACTTCGTGCTAACAGTGCAATCCCCAGACATACATTTACTATCGGGACTTTGCTGATGACCGGTTAGCGATAAAGCTCCTGGTAAGATCAGCAAAAGCCCAATCCACAAGCCTACTGACTGGTCTGAACTGTCATGCAGGTTGCAGTGGTGTGGTATGGCACAAGTGCTCTCAGTTCATCAATGTTAGCCTAATGTGGTGTCGACCTGACAGGGCAGCAGACTTCGCTCACCAGATTGCCCTGGGTCACAGCACATACTGGTACCTTGTTACATTCTCCGGCATCCCTACCAGTCTCTTCAACAAAGCAGCTCAAAGCATGACAGCTGTAATTGAGTCAAGCGCCATACTTTTATTTATTGTTCCAGTGCATCCGAAAATTTCTTTCAGTAGGGCAAAATCATAACTCACGCTTATTCCTTTCAGGCGTTTTTCACCTATCGTTTTTGGAGGAGTTCAAAAAAGCACATTCAGGTCGGCCTCCTTGCAGTCTTGATAGCGGCTCGACTTGTTACGACGAGTCTACTCGGAGGGCTGATCAGCCGCGCTCCTTCGTTTGTGATTTCGATTTCCGAATTCCGGCCCTTTATGCTTTTTTGCTGGATTTGTGGTCAGTTGCCCCCATCTCAACCCACCTTTGACGCTGTCCTCACTGTGTTTCCATTCTTGTTGTCAAGGTGCCACGGTAGATGTGTTGCTCACAATTGCACTTTGCTATGAGTTGCATGTCCGCCAACGCTCAATAATGTACTATAGGTAAGAATCATGATGCTTCTATGCGAGCCAACTTAGATCCTATATTCTTACTACAGGACAGCACGCATGATCGATCGGCTCAAGATGTGGTGTCTTGGTTGGTACAGGTCACCCATGCCATGTCTAGCTCATCTGATAAGTTCATCATAGCTACAGGAATGGCTACGAGGTAACCTTCGTTGTGCACAGATTTATGATTTTGTCTTTGCTCATATTTTTGTTTGGCATTACCTTCACTGCAGCATCGTTGCAGTAGTAATGGCTATCTGTGTATGTTTTCCTCTCATTATGTCTGTTGTCGGGTTAGCTCAACGCGGACTTAGTTTGGTGTCATGGACAATTGTCAGTGATGTCTGCGTCCGTTTTGATTTCGACCTTATGCCATATCTGGTTGAGCAGATATCTGGATGGGTATCTATTATGTCCTGCCACGATGTGCGTTATGTTGGATGGTTATGTCATCTATATGTGCATACAACTCATGGCATTTGCCTCCTGCCAGTGGTCTCCAATTCCCTGTTGGTATCGTGAGTGGACCCTTCTGCAAGCATCACTCCTTTTTTAACTAAAGATGCAGGTTAAATCTCCGGCGCAGCCTGCGTCAAATGGACTCAACTGGAACAGGTGATTTCGCACTGCAGCCTCGTGATCCATGATGCAGTCAAGTACAATGTTAGGCTGGCATTTGTGATCTGAAGCTTACGCGAGTTCTTTCCACAGCACGCTAACGGGATTTCCATCTGCGTGGATGTCGTCACGGAAGTGCCAGTTAAATTCACGCCATAAGCATCATGAAGAAGTATTTCGCCCTGACTCTAGTCTCAATCTAGTCTGTGAATGGACGCACATTTATTTCGGAATCTTGTTTAGACGAGGACAATCTAGAGATGTGTGACCGCAATGTAAGTGGATTCTACTTTTCGAAAAACCAAGGTCAGATCCAGCGAGAAGGACCGGTTCGAGTTCAAAACAAACTCGAGAGCAAAAAAGAAGCAGGACCCGACGCATAGAGCGGTGTGTTCCCGCACAGTACTCGGGAGGTACACATAGCCCCCAAGCCACAACCCGACCTCACCCCTCTCGAATAGCCCGGAATAACAGTTGCCGACTGAATATGCAGTTCATTCGCCACATGCTTCTTGGGTGGGCGTCACCTTTCGCACCGCAATGATCAATGCCCAAGACCTCGAGGTGTCCAACCAGCCCAAGTGGCAAGAATTCTTACCCATCTAACGCCACTCCTCAGAGGTGCACCTCGCGCATCTTCCAAGACGCCCAGATGAGCACCTCCCTCTGGTCAATGGTACATCCCTCCGCGCTCGTCAAACCACAATTTTCCACTCGACGACTCCGCCCGCATCTACAACTCATTTCCCGGTGCCAAGAAGCTCTTTGAATGCAAGTCTGAGCTCGGTGCTGCTGCTTTTCGATGGTCTCTGAGGCGAAACGTGCGTACATGGCATACCCTTTAACATCCTGAAGCATCTCGACATCAATTCACTCTCAGATACGCATCATGCTATACATCGTTAACTCAATCACACGACTCTCAGCCACCAACGGCGACCGAATGTGAGGCACTCATGACTCAGTGCGAAAGCAGAACCCCAATCCAGAATGCAGACGGTCGAAAGACGAGAGAAAACCTCATGAGCTCAATCATAGACTACCAACGTCGATCAGCATCCAGTCCCGGCACCCTCAACTCAACAATTCACTCACACGACCGACCGCTGAAATTTGCACACTACATAGGATCCTCGTGGCTATTTCAATCGGCTGATTGACTTCAAAGTTCAGAACATTCATGCACCATCCAAACACTGTTTCTTTCCCCACCGCACGCAGCGCCAAATCCCAACATGCTTTCGCACCTCGGTACGTAATCCTTCTCTACCTGCCATCCGTTTCGATCTTCTAATATTCCTTTTTTTTGTACCCCAATGCCATGTAAGACAATCAAATAACCAACGCAACCCTTGGGGGAGTGGTCACCGGTCTCCTGCATTCCCAATATAAAACGCGATCTACCCCACACTACACCATAACCACAGACGCGTTCCCCGAAAATGGAGGTGCGTACGTAGAACTCGGAAACAATGCCAATGGCGAACGCATCGCGCGGCCCTGACACACAAACTTGGTTCGGTTCCAGTAAAGTAGTTCGTCTTCGTCACCCACACAAGAACGACCTGCGGAGCTTTCGTGACGACAGTTCAACGGACAGCGCCACAAGAACAACGTCACCACTCACCTAACGCTTCGCTCTCAAGTCATGGCAAGGATTTGGCAATGATAGCCTGCGGCTACATAGTCCAACAAGAATGCATTCAGAATCTCCTCATGAACCCAGACTACGACCACTACAGCATCAAGGATTTCGCCTACATGGCCGAGATATAGTGGCGAATGGAGTTAACCGCCGAACAACGAGCTGAAACTCATCTAATAAAAGTCTAATCTTTTCATGAACCGACCTGGTCGTCATCCAAGATGTTTCTTATTCCTCGTGTTTTACATAGTTTTTGCTCGCGACGTCGCTTCCGCCACCGCCTCCTGCGGAGTCTTCTTCATACGCACCCGCCTTACCACCATACACACCCCTGCATAAGCCGACGAGTTATGTTACCGTGCGAGAGCTCGAGTCGGATAGGATCAAGAAGCGGAAGTTCGTGGAGAGACTTCCAGGAAAGCGAAATGGCGTTTTCCATGAAAACAAAGGAAAGTATTCGACCCGTGAATGCGGTTCTGGGTGAATTTGCGAGCATATACAGTATTCCAAGTTTTACGCAAGGGTTAAACTTACAACACCAAAACGCCCGGCTACGCCACCTACCGCAACGGCCAAGGCTCCTTCGAACCCGTCCTATTAAAATCCCCCAACGCTGCACATACCCACCCACTCCCGCACCCGCACCCATTCCCATAGCCTCCAACAGGTCTGTCGAACCATCCACCTAGTATCCTCCCCAACCTCTTGAAACCCCAACACCCCGCTCACTGCAGCATTACCACTCACTGCATCCACGCTCACCGTGCACATCTGGTCCTGGCCCCGGCAACGTCGCTTACCCCTAACACTGCCCATCGCCTCCACGAACGGACCTAAATCTACAAAATCCACAAAATCCACAAAATCCACAGAAGGAACACACACCATCGCCCTCCCACCCGGGCACTCCATCCACCGCCATATAACTCTATTTCCTTACGCCAAAATCCATATGACGAGTCATAAGGGCTCGAACCCGCCATTTCTCAACAAAGACGCCTATATTCCTATATTCAGTGGGCAACGGTTATTTTTGCAAGGGTGTTTATCGGCTGTCAGTGGGTGCGGGGTGGGATGGAAGTGAGAGGGAATGTTGTTGTTATTGTTATTGTGTGGCACTCACCCGAGGGTGGCGGGTGGTTATTCTTACCGACGACTTGTACCGTGTGGGTTGAGTTTTTTTTTCTTGTACCCGCATATATAATGAAAGCAAGTCGCCTTTTGGTAAATGACTCGTCACTCGGTTGAACAAAAGCGTGGCCATGGGGTATCTTTAGGTGTCGGACGCGTTGTGGGTCGCCACGCCATCTCGCGAGATCAATATTGCTGCTCTGAAAAAGGTATATCAAAAGAAAAAAAAGGACACTGGCGAATCTTCTGACGGTATACGCTCCTGGTAGTGATGGTCCAAGAGCGAAAGCAAGAGAGGAAGCGGAGGATCGGTCTCGGATATGCGTTAATTGGTGCAGTGCGCTGATTGAACAGAGAGTGTGCGAAGGGAGGTGTGGGTATGAAATGAAGGCGCTGGGATCCCAAGTACACACATATGGTTCTTGATATCATTATGTGTACGATCTGGTCGAAAACAAGCCCAAGCTCGAAGGACACCTAGTGTTGATACCGAAATCACAGACGAGCCGCCATGGTAGCCCTGGGCCCAACATTCTGACTACACTCGTCTCTCGTGTGACTCCAATATCCAGAATCGTTTGCTGGTGGAAACGATAACTCTTGCGTCGTTCAATGTCCTGAGTTCCATATGCTATACGATGCTGTATATTCAAATCCACGGTAATGGAAAACACCGGCAATTTGTTAATTACAACCAACCCACAGAGATTCGAGAGGAACGGGTGTCGTACTCATCTTCCATCTTCCATATACATACAATACCACACACACTCAGTCACATCCCAACCGCACACGTCCACCCAACGTATCCACAAACCCCCACACCCTCACATCCCTACTAACCCACCTACAATACTCACGGCCTCCCCACCGCCCCATCAACAAACACCACCGGTCCCCTCGGCGCCTCCTCCGCCTTTACCGCCTCACGCGCATGGCCACACAAGCTCGGTTCATCATGGAACGCCCAGTCCAACTCACCGCCATATGTACGCGGGAGGTCGGGTGCGTGGATGAGCGAGAGAAGCGTTGGGCCTGGGTCTGAGCTCAGGATATGGATCTTGTGGCGCGTGGGTGGGTCGAACCAGCCCTAAGTCAGTGGTGCCGCGTGTAATATTGTGAGAGACTAGGAGGAGGAGAGGAGGGAAAAGAAACCTCACCTTGATCCACCCCCACACAGTCGGAAAAAACGCCGGCGAGTTAACAACAGCGATAACACCCAATGTCTCAGGATAATTCGCCGTAGCGAGTTTAGACGCTTCCTGGAGGTGCCCGCGCAAGGCCCACATGGAGGCGAAGGAGACGCCGTGGAGGTCGATGATGGTGGTTGTGGAGGAGATGGGGGAGGTGAGGTGCGGCCGGGGGAGGTGGGTGCAGAGTGGGAATGCGAAGCGGGACATGTATTCGTAGAGCGCGACGCTGGGGTGGGGTGTACGGGTGAGTGGGGGTGGATGGGTGAAGGAGGGAGGGATATATACGCACATGCGCTGGTACCGTCGTTCGGCGGGGACGGCGTCGAGGTCTTTCTGGATAGGTGCGAGTGACGCAAGGTGGTACACATACACCGGACGTCCATTCTATCGCACACATACATAAGACAAATCACATCTTACCCAACCCATAAACACACCTTATCCCTCCTCCCCGTCCAGCGTGGATAAAACCTTTTCGAGCGCTCAAACTCCTCCACTTCAAAAGAACCATACAGCGCATCGACGTCGTGGCGTTTCCGCCATGCCTCGGCGTCGGCGAACTGGTTCCGTGCGGCGGCGGGGTTGAAGGCGCGTGCTCTCAGGAATCGAAGGAGCGTGGAGTCGTCATGCGAAGCGATGGAGTGATCGACGGTTGCGGGCGTGTAGAGGCTGGATTTGGTGAGGGCGGCTTTGAATGTGTCCAGCGCTTCTTGTTGTATGGGTGTGAGGTTGCCGAGGTGGCCTGCGAAGGGGTGGACGGGGATCGAAGAGTCTGGGTTGGCCATTGGAGAGTGTGTGAAAGCGGCGCAAGCGACTTGTTATCATCATCAGTGTCAGTGTCATCATCTGCTTTACCATCATCCATGCTCGTGGTCAACATTGCTTGCTCAGATTCACGGATAGACAACGCCTCCTTCCCCCTCCCTGCTTACCAGAGACACGATTATGTATCCAATCAGACAATGAACCGCTCTAGCACCCGCTCCCATCCTCCCTCTCGTCACTCATAATCGGTCACCTGCCCCTCTCGCCCGTACGTATACTGGTTCAGGGTTCCCCTCCTCGTCAGGAGCAACAAGGCCGCCCTGCTGAACCTGGGCATGCGGACAGGTCCGTGTTGAGCGAGCATGGTGGGGCGGGGCATGTACTAGTAAGTAATAAGGGACATATGTCACTCACTCGCCCCAGCATCTTTATTCATCCTTCCGCGCTCTCCCGCTCACCAGGATGTACACTGCAACGACCTCTGCCTACCCTCGAGTCTCAAACCGGGTAAGTATCTAAGGATATAAGGACTCACATTCCTCCCCAACCCCCGTCGAGATTTGTTTTGCTTTTTGCTCCACACAACCCCGGACCCCCCTGCTCCATTGATTGAGCAGATGGGTCGGGGGGGCATGGGTGGGCGCGCGCGGGAACGGAACATGGGACTGGGACTGGGACCGGAGATGTACTCGAGTAGAGGAGATAACTCGGAATACTCATACGCTCACAGTTCAATTCCCAACCAGAAGCCCACAATTCACGCCGGGGTCAAATACTTTCGCTTTCCATTTGTCCCATGGAAAAAAAAAAAAAACACAAAAAAAAAACACCAAGGCGCTCTCTGCCGAACAACCTCCACTCATTTACTTCCGCTTCCTGATCCTACATAAGTATCCAACTCGAGGTCGCTCGCACAACAACTCGTCGACGCACGGGTGGAGGTACGGCGGGTGAGTGCACGAAGAACACGCGGGCAAACACTGGGCGGGAGAATCATGGTCATGGGTCGTACGGTCGGGTTTCAAGGTGGAATGAAAAGAACCTATTATTGGGGGAGAGTATCAGCTCGTCGGTCAGCCTCGCCACCATATTTCGGGCATATCCTAAGTTAGGCGAAATCTTTATGTAACGCTGTCATCGTCGCGTAGCCTCCGTACGGATTGTGGTATTGGTACGCCGGGTGAGCACGAAGAACAACACTCGCGGGCAAACACTGGGCGGGAGAACCATGGCCATGGTCATGGGGTCCAGAGAAGCAAGGGTCCCAAGGTGGAACGAACGAACCTGTTATTGGAGGCATTCCAGCTCGTTCAACTGGCATATCCGACACTACCACCACCACCGCCAGTCCTCCTCCTCCTACTCTCTTGCTTTCGCTCTTGGACCTCCACCAGCGAGAACATACCGTCAGAAGAATCGCCACCTTTTTTTTTCTTTGATACCTTATACCTTTTCCATAACGCCTCCACCTAAAGCCACCCCAACCCCACGCTTTTGTTCAACCGAGTCATCCACCAAAATGCGACTTACTTGCATTATACTGTACATGCAAGTGCGAGAATCACATTACCTGATCTTACATAGCTCTCTCAAAAAAAAACTCAAGCCTTGCTCACTACACGGTACACGGTACAAGTCATCGGAGGAATAACCCACCCGCCACAACCTCCGACGCCCACATGTACACACGCCACCCTCAGGACCTGCCACACAATAACAATAACAATAACAATACCATCGCTCTCACTTCCACCACCGGGCACCGATAATCACCACCCGCCTCGGCATCCCAAAAATAACCGTTGCCCACTGAATACACAGGCGTGTTTGTTGAGAAACGGCTGCCTGACTCGTATGGATTTGCCGCAGGGAAAGAGGTCTTATGGCTGTGGATGGAGTGCCCGCACGTGGAGGGCGATGGTGTGTTCCTCCTGTGGATTTAGTTCCGGTCGTGGAGGCGATGGGTAGGGGGTAGGCGACGTTGCCGGGGCCCAGATGTGGATGGTGAGCGTGGATGCAGTGAGTGGGAATGCTGCGGTGAGCGAGGTGTGGGGGTTTTGAGGTTTGTTGGGGGATTTTTCAGCATTGGAGATGTGGGGGGAGGGGGGGTTGTACGGTGTGCAGGTTGGTATGTACTATGTACTTACGTTGACCGGGGGTCCGGTCCGCAGTGGCGCGCGATGAGGTCGGCGCATGCGTTGAATGGGACGGGTTCGAAGGAGCCTTCACCGTTGCGGTAGGTGGCGTTTTGGTGTTGTTAAGCCTAACCCTTACATAGAACTCGAAATATTGTAAACCGTTCTCAAAATTCAACCAGGAATACGTTATCCACAGCATCAAATAATTTCCATTGTTTCATGAAAAACACCATCTCGCTCTCCTGGAAGCCTCTACCACGAACTTCGGGCGCTTCTTGATCCTATCCGACTCGAGCTCGCACAACAACTCGTCGGCCTGCTCGGGCGTGCGGCGGGTGAGTATGAAGAAGACACAGGAGGAGGCGGCAGAGGCGACGTCTCGGGTAAATACTGGACGGGAGAATCATGGGCATGGGTCGTGCGGTCCAGAAAATCAATGCTTTCAAGGTGGAACGAACCTTTTATTGCAGGAGTTTCAGCTCGTTGTTCAGCGGTCAACTCTATCCGCCACCACATTTCAGCCATGTAGACGAAACCTTTGATGCTGTCGTCGTCGTAGCCTGGGTTCTTGAGAAGATTCTTCATGTATTCTTGTTGGACGATGTAGCTGCAGGCTATGGTTGCCATGAATTGACGGCGGAGCGTTTGGTGAGTGGATGACGTTCGAGTCCCCTGTTCTTGTGCAATGTTAATGAACCCGTAGTCACAAAGGCTCTGCAGGTCTTTATTGCGTGTGTGACGAAAACGAACGACTTTACTGGAACCGAACCACGTTTGTGTGTCAAGGCCGCGCGATGCATTCGCCATGGGCATTGTTTCCGAGTTCTACTGTCCGTGTTGCTCTCGAAAGTCGTGTGATTTAGTTGGGTTTGCATGACATTTGTGAGAGTGAATTGATGTTGAGATGCTTCAAGGTGTTAACAGGTATCTTTACGCACCTTTCGCCCGCAGAAACCGTATAGAAGCAGCCGTACTGAGTTCAGACTTGCATTCGAAGATGTTCTTGGCACCGGTAAATGATTTGCAGATGCTGGAGGAGTCGTCGAGTGGAACGAACATTGTGTTTGACGAGTGTGGAGGGATATTCTGTTGTCCAGAGGGAGATGCTCATATGGGCGTCTTGGAAGATCTGCGAGGTGCACCTGTGAGGATTGGCGTCAGGTGGGTAAGAATTCTTGCCGCTTGGGCTGGTTGGACGCCTCCAGATCATAGGCGTTGATCGTTGTGGTGCTAGAAGTAAGGCCCGTCCAAGAAGCATATGGTGACTGAACTGTATATTCAGTCGAAAACTGTTGTTTCGGGCTTTTGGAGAGGGATGAGGTCGGGTTGTGGCTTTTGGGTTAAGTATGTGTACCTCCCAAGTACTGTGCGGCCAGCCTTGAGGGCCCACACTCCAATCTTTCCAACGCTGAACACGCCGCTCTATGCGTCGGGTCCCACTTCTTGTTTTCTCTCGAGTTTGTTTCGAACTGGCTTCCATCCTTCCGAATACACTCCGAATTGTCCCTTCTCGCTGGCTCTGACCTTGCTTTTTCGAATGGTAGACACCACTTCCATTCCCGTCATACATCTAGCTAGACCGTTCCTCCTCTAAACAAGATTCCGAAATAAATGTACGTCCGCTCACAGACTACAGTCAGGGCGAAACACTTTTTGGCATGACTTTGACCGGCATTTCTGTGACGACGTCCACGCAGATAGAAATCTCGTTAGCATGCTGCGGAAGAACGGGTGTAAGCTTCAGAATCACAAATGCCAGCCTAACATTGTACCTGACCAGGTGGTGGATGACGAGGCTGCAGTGCGAGGTCGCCTGTTCCAGTTGGGTCCATTTGACGCAGGCTGCGCCGGAGATTCAACCTGCACATTTAGTTAAAAAAGGAGTGATGCTTGAATAAAGGTCCACTCACGATGCCAACAGCGAATTGGAGACCACTGGCAAGAGGCAAATGTGCAATGAGTCGCATGTATTAGATGACATAGCCATCCAATATAACGCACGTCGCGGAAGGACATAATAGATACCAATCCAGATATCTGCTCAACCAGATACGGTATACTGTAAGGTCGAAATCAAAACGGACGCACTGGACATCACTGACTGTTGTCCATGACACCAAACTAAGTCCGCGTTGAGCTCAGTTTATAAGCCGACAACAGACATAATGAGAGGAAAACATACACAGATAGCCATCACTACTGCGACGATGCTGCAGTGAAGGTAACGCCAAAAAGCATGTGAGTAAAGAAAAGAATCGTAAACCTGTGCATACCGATGATTACCTTGTAGCCATGCCTGTAGCTGTAATGAATGTATCAGGCAAGCTAGAGGCTGCGTGGGTGACCAGTACCGACCGAGACACCACATCTTGAGCCGGTCGATCATGCGTGCTGTCCTGTAGTAAGAATATAGCATTCAAGTTGGCTCGATAGATGCATCATGATTCTTAGTACTTACCGATAATACATCGTCGAGTGTTGGCGGACATGCAAGTCATAGCAAAGTGCGATTGTGAGCAACACATCCACCGTGGCACCTTGACGACAAGAATGGAAATGGAATCACAGTAAGGACATAATCAACGGTGGGATGAGATGGGGTGGGGCAACTGACCACAAATCCAGCAAAAAAGCATAAGGGGACGGAAATTGTAAAACGAAATCACAATCGAAGGAGTGCGGCTCATCAACCCTCCGAGTAGAATTGTCGTAATAAGTCGAGCCGCTATTAAGACTGCAAGAAGGCCGACCTGAATGTGCTTTTTTGAACTCCTCCAAAAACGGTAGGTGAAAAAAGCCTGTAAGGAACACGAGGATGAGTTATGATTTGGCGCTACTGAAAGAACTCATCGGACTCACTGGAACAAGAAATAAAAGTATGGCGCTTGACTCGATTGCAGCTGTCACACTTTGAGGTGCTTTGTTGAAGAGACTGGCATGGATGCCGGAGAATGTGACGAGGTACCAATATGTGACGTGCCCCAGGAAAATTTGGTGAGCGAAGTCTGCTGCCCTGTCGGGTCGACAATACATTAGGCTGACACTGATGGACCAAGAGCACTTTATGCCAGTGTCCGGTTGCTACATACCATACCACCGCAACCTGCATGACAATTCGGACCAGTAGGTAGGTTTGTGGACTTTACTTTTGCTGATCTTACCAGGAGCTTTATTCGTAACGGATCATCAGCAAAGTCTCGATAATAAATATATGTCTGGGGATTGCGCTGTTAGCACGAAGTAAGTTTCCGAGGATGGACAAGTACCCCACCTGAGCAGTTGTAAAGCCAAACAAGAATGTCGCTAGAGAATACCCAATTCTGACCGGGCCCATTATGAGGCCAATGGAAGCAGTGGCCATGAATCCTGGATGGCAGTGGAAGTAGGCGAGGTAGTGTCTCAAAGATGGTGTTGGGGATGGTGGTAAGAATATATATATGCAAGTTAGTCACAATTTTCCGGCATCTGGTTTCAAGATAAATATATCCATCTAACTTTCACCTTGCTTCTAGCAATTCTGACTGTGCGGATGGCATCCACTGGGTCGATCATCCGATGATGTCCTGGTTTAAAGGGTCAGTTGGCATTGATTCTCAGTAAGCCATGATGCATGATAAGGAGGTGCGAGTGCCGAGTCAGCCTGCCTATTCACGGGTTTTCTAATTTCCTGTCAGCTGCAAGAGAGCCCCCCCTCGGAGGTTCAGCGGCTGGAGTATACTGGTCAAACACACAGTCAACTCACGGCGCCGATAGCTTTAAGTTTGGGATTGATAGCGACTTAACTTCCCACTTTATCTCTCATCATCTCATCAACAACATGATCATCATTCATTCCCAAGTTACCGCAACGTCGTAGGGATTCCTTGACCTTGAAGATCCGAAGTGATGGCTATGGCGAAGAGGGGTTTGGGGGGTGTGGTGAGCATTTCTGGTTTCAGTGATTTCCAGGGCGGGTGTTCAACTTCAATTGAATCTGTTGCGACGTCGACATGTTGCTGTGACAATTTCCAGGAGGGTCGGTGACTTAATGCGCATTAGTCAAAGGGAATGGTGCCAGGCGCCGCTGGGATGAGAAGCGTTGGTGAGTGGCGACTACTTGGCATAAGCTGGGAGCTTCTTCGTGAATGTTGCTATTTACGCCACGCCGGCATTTTCCGCACACACGGGATCGAAGATGGGTTGGCCAGCTACTTGTCATCATCGCCGTATATCATCGATTCATCATCGATCATCGTTATCATTCACGCTGGTCGACATGATTGCTTGTTCGAATTCACGAATATCGACGCGTCGAGAGCCACAGCCAGAGACACAAATATTGTACTAACGCATATCCGAGCAGCGCCGCCGCCGCTGCCATCATCCTCTCTTGCATTCGCTCTTGGACCATCACCGCCCCAGCCGGCGAGAACGTACCGTCCAGAATAATCGCCAGCGTCTTTTTCGATACCCTTTCAGAGCAGACATCTCGCGAGATGGCGACGTCGCGTCGACCCCATAACTCCTCCACCTAAAGCTACCCCACACTTCGTTCAACCGAGTCATCGACCAAAAGGCGACCTTGCATTATGCAAGTACAAGGAGTCAATACAATTGCAATTACAATATCATGCAGAGCACTGGACAGAGACAGAATCTGAAAAAATCCTATATCAGTAGATGCTATCGTACTTAGAAACATTCCAAAGCCAAAAAAATCCACCCACCTTGACTCTATGTATATTAGTGCGGCACAATCCCCGCAACAATGGGCGACACAGCTGCAAAGTACGGCGCCGCCGGTCTTCCCTCCCTTGGAAACTGGAACACAACAACATCCCGCCCCTCATCGACATCAAACAACCGCAACACCGCTCCCTCCGCCAAAAAGAACGTCTCCGTCGGCGGGCGCGGGCACACCCCCATCGATGCCTCGAACGACTCGCACATCCCTTTGACAATGGCATCAGAGGGCTGGGGAACGGTCCAGAGTTCATACTTTGAGGGGAGGAGGATGTGCTCTCCATGTGCATCCACGAAGTCGTATGCGTAAGTGCCATGGGTGCCACCCCAAATGTGGACAGCCAAGTCAGGTGTGAGGGGTAGCGTCGCGCATAGGCCTTGCTCTCCAGGGCATATCTATGTAGCAAAGAGAATAATATTAGGAACGTTTCAGACTGGGATCTTCTAACATAGTGGTCCAGTCGAGTTCTTTTCTCACATACGTTAATAGGGGGCCCTGGAATGGCCAGTTGCGCTGCTTCGATGGTATATTCCGCACCAAATGTTTCCGCGATTTCCGAAAGCTGCTCAGGGGCAATAGGTTGGAGCGAGCCTTGTCCGAAGTTGTAACTGTAAAATGCGTTATGATGATGCATTGGGGTGATGGCAGTAGTAGTAGTAGTAGTAGTAAAATACACGGCATGGTCCAATTCCTGAACGCCGGGGCCCGCAGATTATCCCAATGTGCGGCAAACTCATCACATCTTCGTCTCGGATCCCACATCCCCACTTCCAATGAGCGGGCCGATGATCAGGTTGATCATTGGACAGCAGGTGATGCAGGACATTTTCTAAGAACCATTGTAGTTCCTCTTCAATAAGCTTCAATTCATTTATGCAAGAGAAGGTCAATATAAGAAGACCAGCTTGACTTGACTTGAGTCTAGGATAGACTGTTAATTTTCCATCTCTCTATGATAAAAGGTCATCAAGAAGTTTGGGAGTGGTGCTTTACAGTTTTGATCCCTCTGCACAGTATGTTGGACCGGTCATGCTCTGCAAGACTGCTCTTTATTCGGCAGTTAGAGGATGGAGAACAAGCACGGCTGGGGGCCGTCTGTGCCGAGAGAAGATCCTTGTGTTAGACTCAATCCCTAAACCGGGGAGGAACCGCGGATTCTGTCAGGAGTGGTGCAATCATGGGGCGTGGCTCGTAGGTTGACTCTGAGTCAAGGTGAGCAGGGCGTGTCGCCGATTGCACATGGTTTGCTTGCTTTTTGCTATGGAGATCAGGAGGTTTATGATGACAATGGTGATTTCGACATAAGTTTGGAAATTGACAGGCCAAATCTGTAGACGAAGGTCCTGTATTGAGCCCAGAATATTGTGCAGTATTAAGTCATGACTGGAAGCAGGTGCCATGCATGTAAGGTAGATTAACACTCCGGCATATGTGGCATGGTTCAGCATATTGACATCGTTCGTTGACAGTTCAAGGCGAAGTAGATCTTTCGGCAGACGAATCAATGAGAATACACTTGAGTTGCAACAGAGGCAATATATGACATTGAATTGCGCACTCTACATGAGGTGGAGTAGGTAAGGATGTGATTTGAACACAGAGTATCGTGAGGCTCTCCACGACCTCCGTACACTCCGTTCAAATCAGCCTACGTTAGGCAGCTCCATGCACCAGCATACTGGCTTCTGTTACACATCTGAGGACCAGGACCGAGCAAATTGGGGATCGTGGATCATGATGTGGGAGTGGTGAGGGAAATGATACATCCATCGAGCCAGCGAAACCAGGGAATTGCGAGACGGAGCGCACTGAATGTTGATGAGCCATTCGTTTTCGCAACTACACAGTAGGGGCCTACGACGGCGTTGTGTGAAGCCAGGGTAGCTGTGTGTAGTGCCGACTGTCGGCGCAGTGCAAGGTGGAGGCGACTAAAGGCCGTGAAGGAAGCGTTCCCACTGCCGAAGATGTGACGGCTTTCTGGTTTTTAGTCAGAGTGGAAAGCTTGTCTTAGTGGTAAACGGGCGTACTCTGCGAGATTATTTCCTCCTATGCAAGCGACCCTCTCAACCTTCAGATGTTACGCAATGGCGAACGGACATATGCGGGCCTTCGAAACAACGGCATGGGCCGATAACGCGAGCTTGACTATGTGTCGCCGAGGGTGCAACCGGATGTTGTCGGGGCTGTTATGTTGGAGCAAGGATTGTTGGGATTGGTTTCGCAGCAGCAGGAAGAGTCCAGTGCTGAACGCAGGCCGGAGTTGATAGCGTCAACATGACAGAGGATGGAACACAGCCCAGAGCTGCTGATAGCGTGATACGAGCATTGAGGTTGCCGCAGGGTCCGCCGAGAGCACAGATAAACACCATTGCTGTTCTGCTCTCTTTGGGTAAAAAAAAAATAGTGGACATGAGCTCGAGTCTCGAGAGAGTATAGAGCTGAACACAGGTAAAATTTTTCAACCTCGGAGTGGTGGGATGAGGGGAGAAGCAGCCGGAGCTGTTCGGGACTTCTCGGGTGAGCATCATTTGGGACACAACGATATGGATGCGATTATTGTGCTACGATATGATGATAACAGCCCAACAGAACATCTCAGCGTTGTCTGCAGGGCAGTACAAGCATAGAGAGTGGTTTGTTCCGGGTTTTTGGGTTTTTGTGGTGGTGGTAGTAACAATAGTTGCGGTCAATATTCGATCCGCTCTGAGCTGACATAGGCCCCCGGAAGCTCCGCCAAAGGTGTGTCCGCCCATCCGATAACCGCAAAAGGTCCTATCTTTCGTCAATAATTCCACCTTTCCTCAACAACCGGTCTGCCCTTCAGCTTCAAACCTTGCGGCTTATCTGGCGGAATCCTGGGGCTATCCTGTCGTATCCTCAGAAGTCGCAAATTCGCGCTAGAACCGTGTTAAAATCCATGTGCGGCGGTGCAGGAGGCTGTGGCGGGGGGTTATTCCTCCGATGACTGTGTAGCTAGCAAGGCTTGAGGATCAGGATAAATTAAAGTGGCACAGGTCAATCGAAAGGTACCTGGGACGCCTGCTGCGATGAATCTCCTGAAACACCTTCACCAACGCCTTGAGGAAATCCTGCCTCGATGCCCGCTTCTCCCGGACGAGCGAATACCACCGCTAGAGGAGCGTTACTGGCATCGGCTGCATACGGAGGCCTGTCCCAAACAGTCGAGTGAGAAAAACAAATCTCATCCAAGTCTCCGGCATACCTTTGACATTGCTTTGACAGGCCCAGAAACGACCTTCTTCCGGTAATCAAACGATGCATGCGCACTACAGTAACCGCATACCGGGTATTCAATAATGAGAACCGCGTGCAACGCGCTGGCGCGGCTCGACAGGCTCTCCGGGGAGCGGGCTTGTTTCCAGCCAGGCTATACCTGGATACAGGTGCCACTACATTAACGTTCTGCACTTGTTTGACCTCAGCGAATGGCTCCCGCCCCGTTACCCGTCTTACCTTCAGATTACTCCCCGCCTCCAACCCTTCGGGCTCTCCGGGATATACGTACGAATAAAGAGGACAGTGACTGGTGGAAATTCTGGGAATTTCTTCGGCCTTTCTTCCACCAACATGGATATATTCTCTACGAAACATCAACCAGTCACCTCTATATAGCTTATCCGCTCCATAACATTCCATCAGCTGTTGATTCGTTTGACCTTTACGGGGACCGTAGCAATTTCATTCGATCTTTCGACCCAGTGAGTATGGCGTCGATTTCATATTTAACAGCAGTTGTGACTTACCATGGCGTAGAGCTCGACTGTATTTGCCGCCCGTGACCGGTTCGCAGTCTTTCCAAATTTTTGACTTCTTCTTACGTTCATCTTGTAGGAAGAACCGTGACGTTGTGATCAAGGCGGTTGCTAAAGCAGACGAAGGAAGCCACGAGCTCAAGATTCTACAGATGCTTCAAAGCGAGCGCTTGAAATCTCATCCACGAAACGCCACAATTCAGGTCTTGGAATATCTCCACTATCAAGACTGGGTCTTTGTAGTCATGCCTGCACTCGACATTTGTAATGAGTATCCTTTCATGACAATCAATGAAATATTGGACTTCGGTGAACAACTATTTGCTGTATGTCAACTTGAGACACCGAGGGGAGCAGAGCTGATGGACTCTTTCAGGCGTTGGCTTTCTTACACGAGAATTGTATTGCTCATTTGGTATGTTGCGGCTTTTCTTCATCATTGGTATCCTAAACTGACCACCATGGATGCTATTACTTCAAGGATGTTGCACTTGAAAACACTGTGATGAATCACACTGGCACCGTTGAGGACGACGACAATTTTCGATCATCTTTCCCTGTACGATACAGTCTCATAGATTTCGGCTGGTCTGAATACGCACATTCAAACGGTCCCGGAAGCGGTTATTTACGACGTCCACTGCATGATGGTCGCCCGAGCAAAGCCCCTGAATCAACACAACGGCCATTTGATCCTTATGCGGCTGATGTTTGGCAAGCATCTCGTGTCCTCTATTCTATCGTTTACGTACGTTTTCAATCATCATCCCTCGAACATTTTGTTTAAAAAAAAGTGCTCAATTAGGAACTCATCGATGAAATTCCAGGGCTGCTCGAACTACTTCAAGATATGACTCGCTGGCTGCCTCGACGCCGCATCAGCATGAATGAATCTCTAGGACGTCTGCGCGATATTCGAGCGGCAATGCAGGCGACGCATCCGGAGGCATTGTATCAGCTACGTGATTTTGTGCCTAACAGAATGCCTCCCGTGCCGCTCAGACACTGGACCACAGCAATGGATGGCCTCCGGACACGGGAATTCAATTTTGTCTGCCACTTTGTGGTACATTTTCGAAAGGAGCTGTGAGTGTTTACTTTGTTCACTTTTCTAAAGATTTTGGCGGGCTGAACGGTGGGTTTGAAGATTTGCGAGCGCACTGAAAAGTGCACGGGTTTGACTGATTGGATGAATTGTTAATATTCTCATTGGGTGTTAACTCGCAGACAAGGACATGCGTTTTCCTTCGTAGACTTTTACGAATTTCGACCACTCGAATGAATGCACTACCTCTCACCGCGTTAGTTGTTGATAGGACGTTGTAATGGTCAGATATGGGGGGCACGTGTGATTATCAGAGGGAATCGATACAGCAGGCATGGAATTAATATTACTGCAAGAAAGTGTAGGATGCACACAATTACTACGGGGTTTTGTTAGGGGGTAAACTACGACTATGTAACACAATCATCTACATACGCACGATAAACGAGGAAAGACAGCGCCAGCAAATAATAATAATACGTCCGTGCAAGGTGAACGGCGTCCAGCAGCGAATGAGAGACCAAAGGAAAGCACGCACAAGAGGAACAAGAAAAAGTATAGAAAGGCCACTCAAAGAAACTCATCCTCCGGCTCAGCACTGACCCCATCCTCATTCCAAATCTCCAAAAACTAGAAAAACAAAAACATAAACATCAGCTCAAAAAAACATACATAGCCTAAAAGGCCAATCGACGTACCCTCGCCTTCTGCCCCTCCACATCCTCGCTCGTCAGAATCGGCACTGTCGCATATGGCAAGCGGTCCCACGAGATCGGTTTGTCATGTTTCTTGGTGGCAGGCTTGTCGCCTATCGCGCTCTTCTTGCCGAGCTGGTACTTGTTACATTTGCTGTTCAACGGTAGGAATGTCAGGATGGAATTTCGTTCAAGAGGGAAGGGCGGGTTTGAGAAGGGATTTGACGTACTCCTCCGATAGGGAATATAGCACCTTGAGATGCGCCTTGAGGAGCATGACCATTGTGATGACGACGGAGCTTCTCATCAGAGGGATCTTCTCATGCAGCTGGATGTCTGGGGGCGAGTTAGCTGGGTGCATCACACGTCAGTCACGAAACACCACCACGATAGATCATAGCAATGCTCACCCTGCACATCGACTGCGGCATCTATATCCATCGCCATTGCATCCTGGCATACCCATCAGCGTGTGTACCTCAAGTCCTCAATCGCACGATCAAGACGTACCGGAGCGGGAAGCGTGGGGCCGTGCAAGTGACTCAACAAATGCGCGGGCGAAACCGTCTCAAGCAGCTGTACCCCTGTTGTCGACAGCACCGTCGTCAGGTACTTGATCACCGTAAACACCTCCTCCTGCGTCTTGTAATCAAACGCAGCAAAGTTCTCCGCCATATACCGCATAAAGTCGATGTCGTCCTACACACCATAAGGATCAGGATAAATTAAAGTGGGATAGGTCAATCAAATGGTACCTGGGACGCCTGCTGCGACGGATTTTCCTGAAACACCTTCACCAACGCCTTGAGGAAATCCTGCCTAGATGCCCGCTTCTCCCGGACGAGCGAGTACCACCGCTGGAGGAGCGCTACTGGCATCGGCTGCATGCGGAAGCCTGCCCCAAACAAAGTCGAGTGAAAAAAACAAATCTCATCCAAGTCTGCGGCATACCTTTGACGGGCCCAGAAACGATCTTCTTCTGGTAATCAAACGATGCACGCGCACTGACCGTATACCGCGTATTCAACAGTGATGCGTGCTTGTTGTGCAGAACCGCGTGCAACGCGCTGGCGCGGTTCGACAGGCTGGGGAGCGGGCTTGTTTCCAGCGCCACGATGACCGGGAAGGACTGTTGTATAAACCAGATCTCAGCTTCGAAGTAAGGTAAAGTGAAAATGAAACGCGTACCTGCAGCGGATGTGCGAGGCCCTGCTTGATGGTGAAGCTCAAGACGTCGATGGCAGTTGCCTGAATCTGCGGGTGTTGGGAGAGTGCGGCGTCCAGGATGGGGCTGAGATAGCGCTGGACAATCGCAGAGCTGACGCTGCAGACCGAGTGTTAACCACGGACCATCGATATCGACAGAAAGAAGAACCTACCCGGAATCAGCGAACCCGTCGGTGTTCCCCACCAACTCGTCCATATTGACCTCAGTCGGCTTTCCCTTTCCCTTACCGGTTTCTGCTCGAGGTTCAGCTTTAATGTCGTCATGGTACGAAAGACCACTGACCCTTTTCTTTGGCGGCATGCTTCGCCGCTTCGGAGACCAGGAACTCTTGCATGATTTTGAGGAGCCGTCCGCGCGCCTCCTCCTCGGGTGAGGCGAAAATCGCGTCCATTATTGTAGATGACCGCTCCATCGTCATCAATGTCGGCTGAGCGCGGAAGAGGAAACCTAATGCAGCAGGCTTGAGAATACTCTTTATATAAAGATGAAATGTGTCTAGCTTACCGAGGCATTGTAGGATGCGTCCCCGCAGTGACAAATTATCGTACTTTTCATACAGTTGCAAAAGACTGTTGTATATATGCTCGACAATGGGTCCCTAAAGGGGGTCAGAATCGAATGTAAACCGACGATCACAGAGTTATGCACCTGAGAAATAGTATTTATATCGCCT
Organism: Hypsizygus marmoreus; assembly: GCA_013433165.1. Taxonomy (NCBI): domain Eukaryota; kingdom Fungi; phylum Basidiomycota; class Agaricomycetes; order Agaricales; family Lyophyllaceae; genus Hypsizygus; species Hypsizygus marmoreus. Next base: position 768,732 of record CM024090.1, on the reverse strand, counting down.
GCGAGGTCTACAAAGATCTTAAGAACAAAGACAGTGGGGAGTAAATGAAACTTGAGCCTACCAGGATGGTCGGTTCGAAGATTATCAAAATTACAGTTCTCCCCGAGTAATGATACAATGTAAATGAGAATCGACAAAGCACGAATTTCATTAGCCATCATATCTTGCGAGAGAGGACGTTTGATGGCTTGTTGTAGTCGAACTGGAAACGTAATGTGCTAAATGGCAGACCAAGTCCATTAGGAGACACTACGCACGGTTACATGATTTGAGGAGATTGACCAGTCTCGTGAAGTCGTGGGTGAGGTGCTGTATCACGATACACATACAGGCAACAGTTTCCTGCAGCACCTGTGAAAAGTAGTCAGATAATTTCTAAGACCTAAATAGGTCTAGCTTACCTGCACGCCACCTCCACTAGGCTTGATGATCATGGGCTGAAGCGCGAGCTGCAGTTCATTTCCGAACTTGGCAGCCGTCTTCGGCATATAAGGGATCGACGCCCTAAACACCTTGAGAAGGTAATCAGACGTCGCCTGTTCTTCCTGCTGTTGATGAAGCCAACCTCAGTAATTTGCTTCAAAAACGAAGAAAGGGGCGCACCGTAGTGGCATTTTTAAGATATGGTAAAAGAGTGGACGCGTTTGAACCAGATAGGATAGCTGGGTACGCAGACGTAAAGAGGTAGATGGTCCTGATGCAGTTCATGACGGTCTAGCAGAGGGTCAGATGACAGTATGCTTTCCACGGGAATCGACACTCACAAAACCAGGTAGGTCGGAAGCATCGACCAATCCATCAATCAATGTTTCACAAATCTCGGCATAACGCGCATGAAGAGAGGTAGCATCGTGGCCACTCTTCTCAACCATGATCTTATGCAACAGGTCTTCCAGGGGAGATTGTCGATCCTTGAAGTTTGCAGAGGTGCCCATGATGACGGCAACCTTGGAGAGTAGCGGAGCTTTGTCATGGGCATTAGTGGATGAAGTGGTGGCCCTCGATTTCATAGCGGAAGGTAAAGCCACGGTGCTTGGGAACCACAGTTCTTCGATTGTCTTGATAGCCAAGTCTTTCACTGTTTCATCCTCGTCCAGCATCCGAAGAACGATCCGTGTTGCAATATCGATACGTCGAGCATTATCATCAGTAACACCATAGAAGGACTTGAGCAGTTTGATGACGCGTTTCCGGACACTGAGTCCAGTATCCTGAACATAACATTCTTTGTCAACATGCAAGTCTTACAAAAGGAAGATAAACTTACCGCGATACGATCTGCAATCTTAGAATAGTAGTCCCCAGCAACCTCTGGCGAGTCAATCATATACTTGCCGATCAACTCAACAGCGGCATCGCGAACGGCAGGCGAACTGTCAAGGAGATGACTTTCAATAGATCGACGAACATTTGGCTAAAGGGTCACAATATAAGCTCATAGTCGAACGTGGTCTGATATCGTACTTACCGTCGCGAGAATCGTAGCGTCGCTCGTGACGATCTGCCCAAGAGCGCGTAAAGCTTTCGTCCGCATGAAGATCGGCGGAGCATCCAGAGCCATCAAAATGATACCCAGGATCGGCTGGAACGAGTTTCGCAGACTCTGGACGGTACCGACTTCCTCTGCGAGCCTATCGATCCGGACGACTTCTTCCTGTGACCTAATTGCGGGTATTTCAAACGCATAGTCACCCAGAACTTCCACAAGACCTACCCAATATCAAACACATCTGTTGCAGGATCCTTCCATACATCGCGTAAGGCGGTCTTGATCTTCTGTCCAAACAGTCGAAGCTTCGCCGGGTCTTTCAAGTTCAGATCCTCATCGCCGTCAGGATCAGTGATCCAACCGTTGACCTGTTTGAGGGCCGCGGCTAGTTCGTGGCCCAAGGTCGCTGCGGTAAGCTCCCTTGCACTCTGCAAGTAGGATAAGTCAGATCCTAATTCAAAAACATACAGACATTAATAAATTCTCACGAGATGAGCTTGGTCCCCAGTGGAACGCTTGCACAAATGTGACGTGACATCCTTGTGGGCATCGAGGAGCTTATCCAACTCTTTGACACTGATGTGGGACACAATCTGGAAACATGATCAAGATATGTCTGGAGTATTATCAGAAGAGTGAAGTACCTCATCCAGCGGTTTCAAGCCTCTGGATTTCGAAATTGATTCACCGCCCTTGGGCTGGACCTTGAGCGCACTAGACCGGATGCGAGCAGCAATAACACCTAGATGGTCAAGAGCGATAGTTTTGGCTGCATTGTTGTCCGCATGGCTTGTTTTAACATCATCCAAGGATGACACCTACAGCTTGTAATTAAACATCTGCATTTTAAGATCGAAAGCAACATACCATGTACTTGCAGGCTATACTCAAGAGAAGGCTCGCAGCCGGCCATTCGGGCCAATATAACACAGCGAGCAGATCCGAGATGAGATTATCGAAAATGGTACGATACTCTGCCTCATTCGAGTTCTTGGTAGCCTTTCCCTTTCCAGACCTTGAGAAGACATCGACAACATGAATATGAAGTGGAAGAGAAATATTCGGAGCTTGGAAACTTACCTCTGAGTCAGAAAGAGAACGATCGTCTTGGCGGCTTTCGTGGCAGAGTCCAATCCTGAGCCATAGAGTCGAATTTCCTGCATCGCATAACTTATCAAACCCGTGTCCTCTCAAGAAACTTCATTACGCTTACCTCGAAATCGTTGTCATCGAGGAACGGCTCCGGTGGCACCAGATTTGCCAGACTCTCCGTCATACTCTCCTGCCGTTTCAAAGCAAATCGGTTTTGTCGTGCCTTCTCGATCTTCCTCGCCTCAATACGGACATCATGCGCCGATGTTTGCACGAGTTGAAGCAAAAGGGCCGAAACAGTGCGTATCGACCGTCCGTCTCGTAGGCTACATACATAAGGTCAACACCTGACTTAGAAAGAAGCAACTCAGCCAACATACCGAAATTGGCCAGCTTTCTGCTTCGTATCGGAAAGTTTGATTAATGAGCTTAGAATTTCTTCGATAATCCATGACCTCTGATCCTCGTGGTTTGCAAAAATCTATACCAAAAAGCGGACTCAGCTCAAAAATAAATAAATACGATAACAGGAAATGACTCACGCTACGAATCAAAGCCAGAGCATCTAACCTCAACCCCCTCATAGCACTCTTGCCAAACGTCTTCAGCACTACATTCGCCTCAGCACCCTTATCCCCTTTCATCGTCCTCGGCCCACTCTCCCCATCGCCCACATTCTCCACCACAAAAAAAGGCCCAATGGCGATATACACGGCCTGAATGATGATCGTGTCGCTCATCGCCACGCTCTCTGCATTCACCAGAGTGTCTATGCCAGGAAGCACGGCCGAGAGTGCTTGGAACATCTCGCTGAGTTGGCGCCGGTGGGACGCAGACGAACTATCGAGGATGAGGTAGCGGAGGAAGGGACTGATGCTGCTAGCGATGGCTGAATTGGGGCCAGAGGATAGCTCAGTGGATGCTTCGACGAAGGGATAAACGATCTTAGTTAGTTGGTTCTTGATGGTACTGAGGCAAGCAGTGATCAGTTCTTCCGAGTAAAGCTGTGCGCCAGATCAGCGGCATGTTCAGAAAAAAAGCGATAGGGCACAACGAACCTGTTTCGTGAGTCTATCGCTAGCAAGCAGAGCGATACAACAATCCGCAGCCATGATGCTATCCTTCGCGACCTCCAGCACTCTTGTGAGCCTATCATAATCCGCATCCGTCAACTCCGCTCCACCAGCGCCATCATCCCCTTCCTCATCCTCCTCGCCGCCCGGCGTCCTTAACTTTGACCGCCGTTCATTCTTCTTCCCCTTTGCAGGCTTCTTGGGGCTTTTTTTGCTGGGTGACCCCGTAGGCACATGAGCAGGCGTTGGATAATAAAACGGATCCACATCCTCCCCAGCTCTCACGCTCCGCTCCAGCATCTTCAACAACCGAGAAAGCACCTGTGTCTCCACCTCGGCCATGCGCCCCTTCCCGCGCGGTGTTCCCTGGATACCGGCGGTGCGCATCCGCTTGGTCGGTCGGGCGACGTGTCCAATGTTTTTTGTGAGCTTGCGGATGACATTAGCGTGCAGGAGGGGCCGAGCAGGGTCGATACTTGTAAGTGGCGAGAAGAATTCTGAAGGAAGGTCAGAGAGGTCGACGTCCGGTGGAAGGGCATCTTCTGCTTCAAATATGTCATCGATAAGAGAGGTCAGCTTCTCTAGGGGAACTGGTAGGGGTGCATCCAATTGAGACAGTGCATAAAGGATTATTATCATGATTTGCATACCTCGATCGTCCCTTTCACCAGTGCGGCGCGCAGAGCTCTTCACGGTATCTGTACGGGTAGGGCTATATGCACCGTCATCATCATCCTCGGTGCCATATCCACCTAGATCAGGGGTATCATCTATCTTCATCTTGCCTAGGCGCTTCTCAGATAACTGAGGTGCGTAGCCCTTGCGTGAAGAAGAAGAGGGGGTCAACCAGGGTTTATACGGGACGGATACATAGGCCATATTCACAATTCGTCGGGGAGTAGGGGTAACTTGAGAAGGAGTGGCTGATTTCTTCTGAGATACGTGTACGGGAGTCCGCGGAGTCGTGGGCATATCTGGTGGGCGTACATGGAACGATTGGATAGATTGTACGCGTTTCACTGCAGGGGAATCGAGCTGAACACAAACTTTGCGCTTAAGCGGTGTAACGGCAGGAACGGCAGGCACACCGGGCCGTAGAGCAAGAGGATCAGGGCTTTCCTGAGAAGGTTTTGGAGCAGCTTTAGGTGGAGGAGTTACGGGTCGGCGCGACGCCGCCATCTCGCGAGATTTCTGCTCTAAAAAGGTATCAAAAAAAGCTGGTGATTCTTCTGGACGGTACACTCTCGCTGGCTGAGGTGGTAGTGGTCCAAGAGCAAAAGCAAGAGACGAGGACGACGTGATAATACCTGGCGGCGGCGGTGTCGGATATGCGTTAGTTGGTGCAGTGCGTTGAAACAGAGACTGTGCGAAGGGAATGGTATGGAATGAGGAATGAGGCACGGGCGCCGGGATCCAGTTTACAGGTTCTTGATATGCGTACGATCTAGCCAAAAACAAGTCTCAGCTTGGAGAACACATATTAACACCAAAGCACATACGAGCTGCCATGATGGTCGCCCAACAGTCTGACAGCCTCGTCTCTCGTGTGACTCCAATATCCAGAATCATTCGCTGGTGGCTGGGAGGAGCCCAGATATGATAACTCTTGCGCATATTCGGTGTACGGAGGCGGCGGATTGCCTGCATAGTAGTTTGGATGAACAAAAGATAGTGGTTCAGCCGTAAGAGTCATGCTGCTCAGATGCCTAGCCACTGTTCTTCCATGAGTACCATTAGGAAAAGGAGATATTTGTGTCTCTGACCATGGTTCGTAGGATTCACCGATGCCATGGGGTACGCAGCAAGCAACCCCTGTGCATCCTGAACAGAGTCTGCAGCAACTCTCGAGAATGGTGCCTCCGGCTGACGGTGCTGGGATTGGTTGTGTTGGTAGTGCTGCTGCCAGCCATGGTTGCCATTCATCGCGTTGCGCGAACCTCCTGCTCGCTGTTGGCCACGGTGAGCAGAACAAAATGCGCGAGGTGTCACACGTGTGACATGAGGTAAAACTCATTACGGACAATTATTGAATTAATTAATCCTCTTGGTGCCCCCGGGCCTAGGCCTGCCTCTTGCTAACGAACGGCAACGATTCAAACCAGAGTCAAACGAAGTCAACTCCAAAGTCTGATAAGTAAAGTCTGATTCTGACCGAAGATTCTCATTTGATCTTCTTCACCGACTGCTCATGGCAGGAAATTGGCTCATGACGCCACAAATGTAAGGTAGGTCCAACAATTAGAGCTTTTCGGGGCGTTACTGATGCAAAATTTAGATGTGGGGAATGCTGAATAGTCACCTACTTATTGAACGGATTCTGAAGTTCTGTGAACTTATGAGATCTCGAGACGCAAGTTTTCATCGAATGTCATCTTTGCGATAGACCATGAGATCTCATGAGATGCGCAGCTTTAAACAAACGTCCATCTTCCAACTACGATGCCGAACGGCTCTCAGTCTCGGCGAACGGCTTGCTCAAGTTGTGCAGTGTGCTCTGCGGTGCTACGCTTCGCTCTAAAGACCCCGTATGTACATCGATATGGAGTCAAGAAACCTCCGTCCGGCTCTGGGCCACGAAGCCGGCAATATTAATGATCCAGCAAACAAACCCTCTACGAATCGCTACGACCTTATCGGCGCGGAACGACGAGTAACCGTTATATTTGCTACTTATAGCACAGTTGCCGCTGCCTTGCCGCTACCCACAACTACGCGTGTCGCCAATGACGAGCCCCATCGGCACCCCATCTTCCCAGCCGGATCATTGCCAAAGCACTATGGACGGCAACTCTAGTCAACACTGTATGGCTATTTCTGCCTGGCCGTCAACGTCACCCCACCCTCAGCGAACGGTATAAAGTCTCTGCATCAAGATGTGCGAAGCAACAACGTCTGCAGCCCTCTCTCCCCAACAACAACAAGTTCAGCAATCATGAGTCTATGGGTACCCCCTCCTCCTCCTCCGAGCAAGCTCGGTGTCTATCGCCAGCTCTCCACCCACGCAGGCGTCCACGTTTCTCCTCTCCAGCTCGGCGCGATGAGCATTGGTGACAAGTGGAATCAGTTTATGGGATCTATGGACAAGGAGACCAGCTTCAAGCTGCTGGACAAGTACTTTGACCTGGGAGGCAACTTCATCGACACGGCAAACAACTAGTAGGTGCCACACTGTCACCAGTTACAGGAAGAAACATCTCATCAGTGGATTTGCAGCCAAGATGAGACATCCGAGAAATGGATCGGTGAGTGGGCAGAAGCGCGCGGCATACGCGACCAACTTTTCATCGCGACCAAGGTAAGCTCCCACTTCTTTTACACACCCGTATCAATGTATTCAACCACCCGACTTCCAGTACACCACCAACTTCAAACGCAATAACGACTCAGTCGCACAGAAAGTCTTCTACACAGGTAACAGCTCCAAAGCATTGCACATATCTGTCGGGGCCTCCCTCGAAAAGCTCCGCACGTCCTATATCGATCTCCTCTACGTGCACTGGTGGGATTACTCAACCAGTATTGAAGAAGTCATGCGTGCCCTGCACGCACTGGTCCTGGCCGGGAAGGTTCTTTACCTCGTACGTCCAACCTCATCCCGCATTCCATTTAAATGTCCCTCAACTCCAACAACCCTGGTTCCAGGGAATATCTGATTCCCCCGCATGGGTCGTGGCCAAAGCAAACGAGTACGCCCGCTGCCACGCACTGACTCCCTTCTCCGTCTACCAAGGCGAGTGGAACGTTATGAAGCGCGGTTTCGAGCGTGAAATCATCCCTATGGCACGTTCCGAAGGTAAGCATACCATTTAACACCCTCACTACCATCAATGTTCTCACCACACCGCTTTTGGCTAACTCTCCTTCACGGCAGGAATGGCGCTTGCGCCATGGGGCGTCGTCGGTGGTGGAAAATTCCGCACGGATGCAGAAGAAGAGCAGCGCCGCGTAACTGGTGAAGGCGGGCGCACCATTCTCAGTCCCTGGGAGCGAAATGAAAACGAGAAGAAGATGTCCGCCGCACTCGAGAAGGTTGCGAAGGAGATCGGAGCTAAGCATATCACCTCTGGTTTGTGATCTATTATCATCCGCGACTAATAACTCACAAAGACATTGTCAATTCCCCACCATACTTAGTGGCCATCGCCTATGTCATGCACAAAGCACCCTTCGTCTTCCCCATCATCGGCGGGCGCAAGATCGAACAGCTCCTCGCGAACATCGAAGCACTCGATATCTCTCTCAGCGATGCACACATCAAGCAGCTGGAGTCGGTCTTTGAATTCGACCCTGGATTCCCGGGATGGTTGATCGTACGTTTTCCATACACATTTGACCCATGCAGTGATTCTGATGTCGCGATGGCTTTTTGCAGGGCGATGGAACCGCAATTTCCTGGTCCATGGCCACGGCCGCGGCCTTCGCTCCCCCGCTCTTGCTTCAGCCGCATAAGCACGGGAAGGACTTGTAATAGATTCAGATTCAGATATGTTCTTTTTCTCGCACTTTGAAATATGTCGTTGCCTCCCTCTTTCGCGATCCCATGAGACGCGCCATGCCGAGTACAACAGATGATGACCGAAAATACTAATGGAACGGACGCTGATTGACAGACCAAGTAATTCGCCCGTCTTCTGAGTCAGCCAATCGTCCTCGTGAGCTTCCCTGTTGTGGTCCAAACTTTTCAGAAGTCATCTACTACGTAAAATAGCATCAGTTTCGCAGCCACTCAAGACGGTGTCGACTCCAAGTTGCCCTGCAAACTGGTCAATTAGGAGAGGATGGCGGGATAGGAAGAACCAGGTAAGCACTAGGATGCCAGCTTATTTCGATATGTAGAGCCTATAGTACAAGAACAAAAGGGGTAATCATGATGCAGGTATGGAGTCAGGCAGGGGAAGGAGAACTTAGAGAGATGAAGATGGTTCTGATCTCTTCTGATCTTCATACAGTCTCAGACTAAGGGTCAGTAAAGGCGGGGGGAACGAGACCACAATACTACTCACTTCTATTGAACAGAAAATCAAGCGGGGATAACACCGGCAACGATAGGCAGAACCTCAGGCTGACCCATATACCCCTCGCCAGCTGCGACTCCCTTCCTCGGGAACTGGAATATGACATCCTCCTCACCCGGCCTGCGCAACTTATAAATGCTCGCCTCCAAGGCTAAGTAGCTTTCGTGGTCCGTCGGACGGACGCCACCCAAAGTGCGCTCCAATGACCTGACGCGAACTGTAGTACGGTTTGGGCTACCGGGCTGGGGCAGAACGTAGAGTTTATGGTCAGGTGGAAGGAGGACATGTCTGCCTTGCGGGTCGGTGAAGTCGAAGCAATAAGCGCTGGGAGCAGGTACCTCCCATATGCGGATAATGAAATCCGGCGTAATGGGGAATGTTGCATCGACGTTCGTCGGGCACACCTGGTCATGATATCAGCACACCGAAACTTCATCCCATGCGCCGTGGTTCGCTCACATTGATAGGGTTTTCCCCGATTGAAGTCGACCCGAAGTTCATCGAAGTAATATGCGAGGTAAGAAATGAGACGGGTTTATGATGAAAGAAACAAAGTATCTCTCCAGTAGTTATTTATACTTGAGAAGTGGCTGACCGAAAAGTGCACAGAATGGAAGCAGCTGACCGTTTCTTAAACAGTCGACAAAGATCCGGTGGCGCAATCAACGAGCCCCCCCACTGCGGTACCTCCCCACCTCTTCACAGCCGTGGATCGCAGTGACAAACAGTCTCGCACAGAGCTGAATGGAATTTCCAAGATACCATCAATCAACTTTCCAGGATATCTGCTTGAGAAATACAATTTTGAGAACGAGGGATTCAATCCTCGGAGTTACCGGGACAGATAATTCACATCCACGATCTAACATATAGTCCCCCACCCTCACTCTTGCCCACCACCACCCTCTACGTCCCACCTCGGATTCTGGAGTCCAGACAAAATCGGAAGACAATGCGCCACACCATATATTCAAACTCACCGCACGTCCAGGGTATACAGGGTATCATCAAGAGATCTAATCAAAACAATCAGTAACAAAACCGAAGATGTCCCCTTTTCTTTTCGTGGAAGCACTGTCGTGCTAGTTTTTCTCCTCTTTCGACCCCATGCGAAGTGCGTGCACAATATGCTCGTAGGAATCGATCATAAGCACGAGCGGAACGACGGTGGTCCAAACATTTGAAAAGTCATCCACCATGTAAAATGGCATCAGTTTCGCAGCCACTCAACGCGACGTTGACTCAAGTTGTCCTGCACAACTGGTCGACTAGGAGAGGATGGCTGGATGGGGGGCTAGCAAGCACTAGAATGCCAATGTGTTTCCAGAGGCAGAGACTAAAGTACAAGAATAAAAGGCGCTTTCTCAATCTATGGAATCAAGGAGAAGGGGTGGAGACGGTTCTGGCCTTGATACAGTCTCAAACTGTCAATAGAGGCAGGGGTGAATGAGTTCACAATACTCACTAGTATCAGACAGAAAATCAAGGGGGGATGATACCTCCAACGATAGCCGAAACCTCACCCATATACCCCTTAGCTGCGACTCCCTTCCTTGGGAACTGAAACACCACATCCCGCTCACCCGGCCTACACAACATATAAACACTTGCCTCCAAGGCTGCGTAACTTTCATGGTCCGTCGGACGGACGCCACCCAAAAAAATCCACTCAAAAGACTTGATGCGAACCGTAGTATGGTTTGGGCTACCGGGCTGGGGCAGAACGTAGAGTTTGTGGTCAGGTGGAAGGAGGACATGTCTGCCTTGAGGGTTGATGAAGTCGAAGCAATAAGCGCTGGGAGTAGGTGTCTCCCATATGCGGATTATGAAATCCGGCGTAATGGGGAATGTTGCATCGACATTCGTAGGGCACACCTGTACGGTCCTGGTTTAAGCATCCCAGACTTCCATCTTTCGCTGTGATTCACCCACATTGATGATTGGAGTCCCTTCAAACGTGTGAAAGCTCATTGCAATGAGGTTATGCGCAGGTGAGATAGAGGATGTGTGGAAACTCGCCTATCGCCTTGTTTCAAATTGGTTTCAGATTGTAACTACGGATGACTCGAGCGAAGAAACCACTGCAACCTCTCAAGCCCTCCTACATATCATCGGTTACCGTCATTGCCCTCACCGGCCAATGCTCCAGTCCAAACTACCACCACAGCTGCCATCTTGACCAAGCGCACATATGTTCTGCAGGTCACTGAGAGTGGGAGGTAAAGAGGAACCACAGGAAGAACGGGTAGCGTGAACGATACCATCTTTGAGTTGAAGTCCTCAGTTTATCCATTGGCATCATGATCAACCGATGATTTTGAACTGCTGCAGACTCCGCACCATGCCTGTTTCCCATTGTATACGTCCCCATGTCACCGAGGGTCTCTTCGCTATGGATTGCTAAATGTTGACTGGTTGGGGTTCGGAGTGGCCCCAGTATCAAATTCTGCACCGATGAAGCTTTGGACTCGGATTTTGGGTTAACGTGGAATCCAATCAAAATCGAAAGACAATGCGCCACACCATATATTCAAACTCACCGCACGTCCAGGGTATATACAGGGTATCATCAAGAGATCCAATCAAAACAATCAGCAATGGAACCGGAGATGTGCTCCGTTTCTTTTTGTGGAAGCACTGTCGTGCTAGTTTTTCTTCTCCTTCGACCCCACGCGAAGTGCGTGGGCAATATGCCCGTAGGAATCGATCATAAGCACGAGCGGAACGACGACCCATCTGTACGTTTGCATGCACGTCAGCATACCTCGAGGAAGGAAGGGGGAACACGAACATCATGTTCATAAACTGCACAGAGCACATAAGGTGTTAGTTACAGAGACGAAGCTATGGAGGCAGCGAAGGAACGCACGAAGAGGTACACCCAGAAGTATAGTGGATTCGACGTATCCAAGTTCGGGCTCCCAGTCAACCACTCGGGGCAGAATGTCATCCACCTAAACACACAAGTTCAACCCAACGTATGATCATTCACACGGTCCACGAAGTAAAATATAAATTAAAACACAACGCACCCGCCATACAGCTCCGCCGTAGACAGCACCACAACCCAATAATGCCTCGACCCGTCCCCTTTGGCAAGCAGATAAAGTATGTAGCACGCGAGTGGGCCGGCACCGAGGACGGTGAGGATCTCGAGGGAGACGACGGTCGGGTCTGCAGTGCCCCATCTGAAATCGGCTGCGGCGTATTCGCGCCCTGGAGGTACACATCACATCAGTTACACGGTGTGTGGGTTGATGAATAGCTAACTGTACGCACACATCTCAGCAAATGGCCCTTTACTCGAATTAACCGTCTTTCCAAACGTCGAGAGCGCAAGGAAGGAGCCCTCAAATGCGAAATGTATCATCGCATCGAATGCCTAAACCATATTTCATGACATTAAAACGATAAGTCAACTAAATAAAAGACACGGAAAGCCCCCACCAGCCAGATGAACGTCCACCTCTCCACCCACCGCGCGCCTTTCCCAAGACAGACCCCCGCCCCCGTATACGCGATGATACCGACTGCAAGAACGCCCGCGAGGGAGTACGCTGACGTTTGTGTAAATATCGCGGGTTGTGCCATCGTCTGTCGGTGAGGCGTAAGTATCAGAGTCAGATGAGTTGCGGGGAAGCAACGCGCTGGCACACGTGATCAGAATATCATCCCCGCGGCTCTTGGGCCTTGGCGGCAGAGGCCAGACCATTTCCTCAGTGCAAAAGGCTCAAGTCTGCCACAGGTGGTGCTAGGCAAGAACTTTGAAGACCTAAGGTCATTTCTGGATAGTCTTCGAAGTCTCGGGACGGACAAATATGCCCAGAGTGCGTAGCTAATCGGTGAGACTGAGCAGCGCTTGCCCTTGTGCAGCCAGATTGAAGGGTTCCGACGAAGTTTGGAAACAAGTTTCGCGAGTGTTTATAATGTTCGAAGTCGACTCTCAAGAGGGGTGATAGTGAAACTTTTGTCACCGATGACCCACTTCATATGCTTACCTGTGTGACGCAGATGGTGCAGGTATAAAAAACATGACAATAACCATATCAGTCTAATTTACAAGAAGTACACTATCCTACATTTGTGCTAGTCGAGAAACAAAACAACACGCAAAGAAATGAAAAGAAAACCGATCAATCAATCAACGACTTCATCTTGAACGGCTCCAACACTTTCGCCCCACCATTCAAAGATCCAAGTCTCTGCAAACGCCTCTGGACAATATCCCGTGATGGACTTGCCGGCATAACCGAATCGTCGCTCGGCGGATCCTCGTACCTTCCCCTCGAGCGCAGCAACTCTGGCGAGATCAAGTGGTGTGGTGTGACCTGGCCGATATGTGGATCGTCGTCCGAGGACAATTCGGACGAGCCACCAGTTGATTTGACAAGCTTGAATTCAGGCTTCGCGTCGTGATATTTCAGAACACGAATGGGAGAAGACGAGAAAATATCTTCTGCGCTGGCACGTCTGCGTTTACGGGATAAGTCGTTGATGTTTGTAGTGGTATGTAGGAGCCATGGGGTGGAGGAAGAAGCAGCAGCAGCAGCCTTACTGGCGGACCGCGTCTGGCGTATCGAGCGCATGGAGGACGGCGTACGCAAGCCAAGCAACGCCGAGTCGAAACTGGAGCACGAACGCAGGCGCGGATAGACCTGATCGAAGTGTGGTACCTCGACGGATTCCATGAAAACTCCTCGTTTGCGCTTTTTTGGAATGGGGAGAGACAACAGTGTGAGTTCCAGGTCCTTCGACGAGGAACACGAATGCGGAGTGGGGCTAGCGGCGGCAAAGGCATCGTCGGCACTATCACGGCTTGCAACGAGACTCGCTTCCACAATCCTCTCGTCTTCACTATCCTCCTCCACATCAACGTTGTATACAACCACCTTCCTCCCTTTCTTCGAGGGCGACGGCCGCTCATCCCCTCTATACTGCCCATCCGACACCTTCCTCTTGCCCAAGGCGACAGACTTGGCCATCCCATCCACCCACACATGCTCAGGAGACCGGAGTGCGATTCGTTCAGCCACAGAGCGGATGTGGACGCGCGAAGAAGGCGATTCGTTCTCCTTATCCCCATCTTCGAGCCTCCTCCGTTTAGCCGAGCCGTGCCGAGGCGACCGGGGGGTGCGTCGTGGAGTCTGAGGTTGAGATACACTGATAGACAAAGCGGGAAGAGGAAGCGCAGGTGAAACGGAGATAGTAGAAGGCATAGGGGAGGTAGGTGGATGGAAAGGAAGTTGTGTAAAGGAGTAGATAGACGGCTTGTGTGGACGTGGAGGCGTCGACAGAGAAGCAGAGGAAGTCGAAGCAGTGGGTGTGGCTGGCGTGGATGGTCTCGTTGATACCACAAGGGTCCTAGAGTTCTGAGTAATGGACGTGGGGGAGTCGCAGAAGGGTGCTGCCAGCGAAGAGGGATCAAGTTCTGTAGACGATTCACACGATTCTTCTGGCTTCGTCTCCTCTATACTGTCACCGTTGCCGAAGACGGCCTGGATGCAATTCTTGATCTCGTCTGGCCAGCCCTTGGCAGGTTCCGCAAAGTGTGCGTAGGTGGCTTGCCAGAAATCCTTGAATGCCTCAGCAGCCACGGCCCACATCTCCATGCGGCCAGAGAATGGAGCACCGATGACTGTTGCAAACGTTCGGAGGGTATCAGCCGAAAGACGGAGCTCTTGAATGCGGACCAGGATATTTTGATACAAAGTGATGATCTGTTACATCAAACAATCAGCTTCCTCTGTGCGCAACGAAAAATAAAAGGGAGAAAACCCACATCATATTCCAAATCCTCGACATTCCACGCACGCTCCGTATCCTCAATCCATACAGTCGTGCTCTCCACAAGGGCCTCCAGCAACGCACGCACCATCTCCCCAGGACACGCTGCCACAACGTCCGAAACGGCCCTCCCAGCCCACATGAATGTCTGGTTCAAGCGCGGTGGCGGCGGATACGCCTCGCGCAACACGTCATTCACGAACTCGAGCACGCTCTCAGGCAACTCTCGCGCGTCGGCAATCTCCTTCGCAACGTGCGACATGAGGAACTCGACAAGGCGGATGCACGACGCAGCAGCGGTGGGGGAGGCGTGGTTTGTCGTGGACACGACGTGTGTGAGCGTCGAGAGAACAGTGAAGGAATCATACCCGTAGTCGAGGGCTTTGGCGATACCGTGCTCAAGCAGCTCGCACCATTGGTCTTGGTCTTCCTGCTTCAAATCGAAGGAATAACCGTCCCTATATTAAAACAAGGCATGAGCACATGCATCACCACAACTTGGGAACAAAAAAGAGCAAGAAAACCACTCACATGAACGGAACACCAAGAAGCACAACCGCACCCTCCCACCCAGCCTCCGCCATCCCCATCCACTCTCTCACAAACACTCGCCACACTGCACGTCTCTCCTCCGGCGACCACCGCCACTCCCACGCACGCTCCCCCTCGTCATTCGCGTACCCCCAGAAGGCCTTGAGCGCCTCGACGCCGCACACCCCCAACACGTCAACGCAGAAAGCCGCCCACTCTTCGTTCGCCCTCTCACTCTCGCTTTGTGAGTCTCGGGACGAAAACGCGTTGTATCCCGATGACGCAAAGTCGGTGAACTCCTCCGCATTCTTCATGAGGCATGCAAGGAGCTTCGAGCCACCGTTTTCGAGTAGGCCGTGTGGGACGAGGGTACGCGTGGCGGCCCAGAGATCTCTGGTGAATTGGAGCTTGAGGGTGCCAGGGCTTGCATTGCTGGAAGAGGCGGGGAAAGACACTTTGCGTGATTTACAGGGGGTGGACACGTATTTCGGTGTGAGGTCGAGATTCGCGTCTTCCAGGATATCATCGATAAGCACATCTATAGCACGGAGTGCGAACTCTGCAACACCATCTTCGTCCGCGGCATCTACGAAAGGAAGCAGTAAAAGTATGAGTAATCCTTCATATGTATGCAAATCACACATGAAAACAACTCACCAAGCAAAGCTCCGACTGGTATACCGATGAGCCCATCCCAAATCCCAACCAAATCACGCCACAGTGCTTTCGTAGGCACGCCTTCCCACATCCCCTGCGATCCAAGTATGGCTCTCCATGCCTTGACGAGCCCCTCCCACAAGCCGTCCTGTGCCATCTCCTCTCTCGTGAGCGCACGCACATCCTCCGCCTTATGAGTCTCTTCGTAGAGCGGGTTGACCGCGCTCTTTAAAGACGTGAAGTCAACCGTGAGGAGCCCGGGGAGTGCAGAAAATAAGGCACGCGGGATGAGTGTCCCGGGTTGCTGGGAATCAGAAGCGGAGTAGGATGAAGGGGAGCTGCCCACGAGCTGTTTGAGTACTTCGACGGCACTCCCACACGTGTCCGTGTCCTTGGTGACCATCTTATTCAGAATCTCAAGTATGCGACGTAGTGGTTCGTTCTCGTCCTCGTTCCCGCGACATGTTGGTACAGACGGCGAGCCCAGCTGTGCAACAATGGTGCAGACTCCCGTTTCGAGTTCTGTGACAGAAGACACGAGATCCCACCACGACTGACGGCCCTTCTGCATCCTGGCTTCGTGTCTCTCCTGCTCTTCGTCACTCTCCTTCTCTTCCTCCCCTTCATCGTCATCGTCCTCGGCAGGTGGTAGCGGAGGCTGGACATACACCCAGGCGATACATCGCCACATAATGCATGCGAGCCCGCGCACGGTGTTCCGTTTGTGCCGCATTCCCAGCGACGCGAGAGTCGACATGGTTCTCGACAGTTTCGGATCGGTCATGAGCGCCGAGTTGAGGAGGACAATAAAGGAGGAGAGTACGCTTAAGCCCCAGACTGGGCCATGTGCGGTGTGGCTGGGCTCCGTCGCTTGAAGGGTAGTGCGGAGTGTGCGTACGATCTGTGACTCTTGAGAAGGGGGTTTCAGGGGTGAGGACAGGGACTTGGTGGGGGACATGGGTTTCGGAGGAGCAGGTGTCGTGACGAAGGCCGAGATCATCTGAGATATATGTGTGTGGATCGAAGAGCGCGGAAGCTCTGTAGCACCGAGCACGAATCCGCCGAGGGCATGACACGCTTGTGTGCGTAAAGTGAGCGTGGGGGCAAGGAGGTTTGATAGGATGGAAGGAAGGAGAGAATAGGTGAATTTGGGTATAAAGAGAGAGGGGAGGTATATTGAGAGGTCATGGATTGCCTGGAGACGAAGTTAGTATATGCGGTCAATAAAAGCGAGAAAACCTACCTTTAGTCCATCACTTGCAGATCCCTTCTTGCCTTCCTTACCCAATTCACCGTCGATTCCACGGCGTAGGGCTAGTGCAATGCGGTCGGCTGCGGGGGTAAGCACTTCTGAAGGTAACCGCTGGGTTTGAAGGAGCCATATTGCCAGGGCACATGTCTTTCGGGCGTTGGGAGTAGGCAGCTCATCGGCAAGTGGTATTGCCAACACCGCAGTAAGAATCTCGCGTAACTGCGCATCTAAACATAAATGAGTTTTGAGGAAAAATACGAAGATATGGCAACGACTCACCTGTGAAGATGTTCCGAACTGCAGGAAGGGTCAAAGCAAGCGAGAGCAGTCGGATCACCGCATGGCTCGTCGTGCATAAATCTCGCGCGTATTTGACTTGCTCGGCCGTCATCCCATCCTTCTTCTTCTTTTTCGGCGTATTCTTTGGCGACGGCAAGAGAATTCTCAGTGGGGGTTCCTCCTCTTTGGCAACACTGTGCGGGTCAACCAGCGCCCGCCCCAAATCCCTCACAACCGCTTCGACCAACGCCTCTCTATTCTTCCTCAACGGTTGAAAGAGTGGCCACGACGCGTCGATATCTGTTGCACCTGTTACCGACGCGCGAAGCCGTGCAGTGAGAATGCTGTAAGCCTCAATGAGATGGCGAAGCTCCGTGGCATCGTTGGACTCGATTATTGTCGATACTGGGTATCTCAAGTACGTCAGATTCACCAGAGGATCGGAAGGTTCTGGGGTAATCTCGCGTTCGACCTCCTGGGGAAAGGGTACCAGCAGTGCGCTGCACTTCTTGAGAATCGATTTGCCCGGCGGAAGTCTGGACGCGGTCGCCGTCGTCGGGAACTTTGGGAATGCTCCCAGAGTGTGTATTTTGTTGAATTCTGAGAAAACAACGCGAGTTGAGGGGTCCAAGTCACGATTTTCCTTGTCCTTCCCTCGGTGCGAGGTGCTGGGCGGTGTCAACAAAGACATTACGAGGCTTCCCTGCTGTTTCTCCTGTAAATCTGGGATATCAGAGCGAGGATATCGTGGTCAAGGGGAGGAAGAGAGAAATCAAGGAAGAATGTGGAGACCGTGGACCGTCTGTCGTGTCAAAGACAAGATGCAGATTTTGTGATGACACGCGTGACAGGTGTGTTATGTCGCATTGTGACAATTAAACAGCTTTATTGACGCGTTGCGTGCCTTGTTTGCCAGGCGCGTTGCTCACGAACTCCGGCGCAGAATCAGACTGACCAGTGTCAAACATCCAAGATGACAAGCAAGATGACACGACTTCAGCTCAACGTCTGGGCTGTTGGGATTGACGCCCCTATCATACTCGTACCATTGCCAGTGGATCCTGACACCAATCCCTTCCATTTCAGACCTCTCATTGCAGCACAGCTTGGTTGGAGCGCGTACAAATTCGATCTGTACCGTGTAAGTGCTTGCCACTACTTACTTGATCAATGCATGGCCTCACGACTTCAGACAGCCCTCACAATGTATTATGCTCCCGGATGATCCAAGCCAGGAGGACCTGAAAGCAATGCAGCAGCGTTGGGGTAGTGATCTATCACTGTGGCGGTTCCCAAAGAATAGAAACGATCGCCTTCCTTTGGCGGATAACAAGCAGCTTCATTTAGTCGCAGTCGAACGTGAGTCGGACTTTCCCTGGGTCACAAGAATGCTCACAGGTATCTCCCAGGTGGTGCGTACCAGATTTACATCTATGACACTCGGACACGGGAGGTCTCGTCGCACCAACTCTCCTTCACTACATACATTCGAGAAATTTGTGTCTCCCCATTTAAGGTACAGCACTCCATTTTCTTGTTTCAGGATCTCATTAGCATCACTCAAGCCACCTGAACGATATCGTTGGGACACTCCAAGTATCTGCAAAGCGACGCTGGAAAGGCTTCAATCCATCGATCCGACTTCACTGTCAGAAATACCATGCATCAAAACACTTCGCGACTTGTATCCTCTCGGGGTGCCTCATGAAATACACCTCATTGATGTGCCAGGTAAGCGGTTCCATACTGTACTCACCTGTAAAGTCTAATCGTAATGGTGTCCGCATCGGAAGAGGACGGGGACGAGGAACTTGAGAAAGAGGACATGCTATCGCCGTTGAATGTTACTGAAAAACGTCGGAGGCACTTCGAAACCGTTCCCCAGAAGGCGCCATCGTTGGAGGCCAAAGGGACGTCACTTGCATCTGTGTTTAACCAGCAATTGGTTGGGCGTTCCCCAGAGTCAGTCAATGCGGCCCCACCATCGCTTTTCGATGAGACACTATGCAAACTGCGGCATAATGTTCATCACCTCAATCCCTCGCCTGACGACTACACAGCTTTCCACAAGCTGCGCTCTGCGATGGTTGTTACCTATAGCAATGAATCCGCCCGTAAAAAGGCATTCTATCATGTTGTACCTGAATTTTTGCCAGGTTCCCCTTGCGAAATTGACATTTACGAATTTAGAACTGACGGTGCACTCCTTGTCGACCACGAGAAGCAGTCTTACATCTGTGTAATCATCGAAGTCGAGAATGAAGTTGGGCTGGCTTCCGCAGAGCCCGGCGTCCAAGCAGCTCGCTATTACCTAGAACACGTCCGAAGCCTCATCGAGGCTCAAGGAGAGAAGCTGGGTCACTGCGCTCTCCCAGTCATCCTTCTGTGTCAATTCGGTGAGCCTTTTTCTTGGTTCTTTCCCTGCCCAAAAACTCACCCCTTGTCAGGTCCCTACTTGTCAGTTTCTGTCGGATCAGCAGGAGGCCCGTCCCCAGTGCCCACTGTTGAGCAGGTTGCTTTCATTGCTCTTCATGTGGACGTAACGAACTTGGATGAGACTAAGGCAGGTGCACGCATCATTGGCGCGCTTCGCGCTGCCTCCTTGTCACTGCGAAATCTATATCCCTCCCTCATCAAAGACACAAAATGCCAGGTTCAATTTCCCTATCCGCGCTCTTTCCGCAATATAAATGGAGAGACGGTCAGCTTTACCTACGTCAGGGCCGAGGAGAACAAACGGGTCTATCATGCCAAACGTGATGACACGGCTGACCCTATCTGCATCAAGTTCTCTCTGCGCTACTCGTCAAAAGCACACGAAGTCGCCTACGAAGCAGGATATGCGCCCAGACTCCTCGCCGTTGAAAGTGCTGGGGACTGGAATATGATTGTTATGGACGACGAATCCGATGATTACTTTACTCTTGTGGACCTGAGGGTGTCCGGGGGGGTGTCTGATCGAATCGAAAATGTCCGGGACGAAGTACGGAGGGCACTTGAGATAGTTCATGACCAGGGTTATGTTCATGGGGACATTCGAGCCATCAACGTGCTCGTGAGAAAGACGGATGTGGCTACGGGCCCTGGTTCTGTGCTGTTGGTCGATTGGGATTGGGCAGGACGCGATGGCGATGTTCGCTATCCGTATTCAATTAACCCAGAGATTGCGCGTCCTGAGGGTGCAGTAGCCGGCAGCCTGATTTCGCGGGATCACGACCTCTGGATGATTCGTACATTTTTTTGATCTGTTGGCTACACTCCCCTCAAATGTTCCAAATGTTGCTTGCTGCCTTCAAGTATGTACCTGGGACATGTGGTATGTACACTATTTTGTACGGTTGTGCATGGTACATCTCGTGTTACATCATATGCCGAGCGATGCATGTGGATGAAGGCTAGTGGCCTATCATTTGAGAAAGGCTTGTGTCCTATGTCCAGGGGTTTTCAAGATCAAGTTATGATTCATGCTCACCATCGGTCCTCCATGTACGAGTGCCTGCATCTCTCGTACACGGCCACCGACCTCGCTCTAACGGAGGATCCTCGATCCTCACGTGTGCATGTATGCACGCCACTCTCACTCACAGCCGTCAGACCACGGAGGATCTTCGATCCTGCATGTGCAAGTGCCTGCGTCGCACCACACGAGGATCGACGATCCTCGCACTCAACGCCGACCACCCTACCTCAAACTCAGCGGGTGGACGCAGCGCTAAAGCCGCCATGCGCCCATCTTGTTTGAATTTCTTTCTTGTTCACAGATGAAGACGGGGTTACACGGGAGCCTACTGCGCTGCGCGGAGTATATATCACTAGGCGCTAACATCGCTCCAAGTCACGTCGGCTTCCCTACCTCGCAGAAACCTCGTTGGCCGATGTGACTTGCCGGTGGAGGGAAAGGATGGGAAGTGTTTGCCAAACCTGGATGGATGGTTGTGACGAGACTGCCAGGCTGCTTTGCACGGATCCTGTACTGTGAGATGGTGAAGACACATAGAGCACGTTCGATAAGTCACGAGAGTATGGTACGCTGTCCTGGAATCTGGCTGCCCTTGACATCGTTCCTGATGACGTGACCTCTGCGTTCGGCACGTTGATATGGGCGAGAGGATGTTGAATGACAGTACGTACGATAACCATGCAGCGTCTCGAGTACTCATCGCCCCTTGAATTGAGAGTTTGGGATGTCAAGCATGCCGGCGTGATCACCTGCGGGAAGTTTACATGACATAGCGGCAAGAGGTCGTAGGAGCTTACCCAACTCATCCACCGCACTCTTCGCCGCCGGGGGAACGCACAGAATAAAGTGCGCCTTCCACCAAGAACATCCTATCAGTTAAGCTGCCAAAGAAGCAGGCAAAGGTAGTACGCACTGGAAGATCACTGATACTTCCTCGATCTCGAGACCTCGAGCGAGAGGTGATTGGGCAGACACGGAACCTTGGTACTACCATCGTAAAGCATGAACCGCGTGTTCGATGCCACGAAGTACTTGCAATTATCGCCGACATGGCGTGGCTTTCGTGACGACAAAGATTTCGTGACGACGAAGATAAACTGATCTGTTGAGAAGTCTCGTAAAATCTGAGTACTGATTTTGGTCGATGGTGACCGTCATCGACAGAGGTTGTTTCACAGGTCAAGGGAAGATATAGCGGCCCATGAATGGTTTCGGCAAGACTTTGACCTGTCATAGATGTCAGTCTGAAAGGTGCGGCTGGAAGTGAAACCATCCAAGAGTGTGATAAGGACAGATACGATATGAGACGAACAGCGCATCCAAGACAATGTCTCGTTCGTCGACGTAAACCCCTAGACAGGCTGTTGTGACTCTGACGAGTTACTATGCTTGTGCTTTAGGGATTGCATGAATATAGTCCCAAGCGGTTTAGAGTGTGTAGGAGAATCGATTGGAAAATAACTGCAGAGGAGGTTTCCAGAGGTAAACATTGCACCCCGGCCCGTCTCGTGCGATTCGACACATCGCGCTTTGAAAAATAGGCTATAAGCCTGGCGGAGAAGGAGGGCCTTTTGAATTTAGAGTGTCTTCGCACTGAACGACGTGATGATCGCATCGATGGATGTGCCTTCTTCCATGGACAAGTCTGAGGTGGAATTTCTTAGTCCTTCCTGAGTGCTATCCCACAAGACACGAGCGACATCAGAGCAGAAAGGAACTGGCGGAATACACGCCATATGCCACAAGCACGGTGTATCCACCCACTGACAAGTCGATGAACCAAGCGCGAGCATCACACCGGAACGTCAAAGCCACTGTGGCGTCGGCCTTCGAAGGTCCTGCGACACCCAGAACGGAGATGAAGGACCGGGAAGGATGGGTCCTGAGTGCATCGACGACGATGCAAATCGCAACAAGCTTATCGCGGCCCTGGAAGACTGGGTACCAATCGTTCCAGGTACGAATCATATAGCGTTGATGGTATCCTAAGGCCTGCTTATTGTTCTTTTCGTTGTTGACGTCCAATCGCAACAATTAGAAAGTAAAAAGGTGACGTACTCATGTAAACGGCACTCGCAGAACATGGCATGTCGTGTTCGCGATTGGTCAGTTGCAATGGTAGCTCCTCATGCAAAATATTGAGCCCCAGGGAAGAGGAGCCAGTGAAGACTGAGTCTAGCCAACCGGAAAAGAGAGGTCAAAAAGAGCGTCATCATCATGATGGATCCGGAGATTGTCGGTCAGTCGTCATTGGTATTGCAGTCGAGCAAGGTTCAGGAATTAGACAGTACGGAGGTCAAGCAGCCTGTGGCGATCCCGCCCCGGGAGTCGGAAGGCCCGTTCTAGTCAGCGTCCAGGGGATAGTTAATTAAAATTTGAAAAGCGGATGGTCGGACTCGGAGTCGGGGAGCGGCGTCAGCTCAACCAATCGCCATCCAGACCGAGCTGCGATGATGTCAAAGTGTCGAAAAAGCTGCTTCGGCTCTGGGGGCTGGACCCACTGTGCGGCTGCGTGCTTGTGGTCGAGGACCAATTACACTAAAGTGCTATGACGGGAATTGGCGTGTAGGGCATATCATTTGGCTGTTCACTGGTCATCGTAGACCGTCTAGAGTGCTGCGTATTCCCGTCATCGGAAAGCGGTGTTTTCGCCAGGCGTGCAATGTGCACGAATCACGATTGATGCCTTGCAGCCTTGAGGCCAGAGGATGCACAGCGAAGCCTGGGATGCTGCGTGCATGCAATGTGCGATGGAGCTAATCTAACTTCCCGAAGATACGTTTCTTGCAAATCGTTTGGCTACGATCGCCCGTTTTCTTACGATACGGTACTGGGAGGGAGATTGCTGCTCCGTTGCAAACCATTGCGGGCTATTCTTGCGCCTGGAAGAGGAAAGCGAGGCCGAAGAACTTTGATGTGCGCATTATAGGCTTCAAGGGTAACGAAAGTAGCGGAAGGGAAGGCTTGTACCCTGTGCGATGGGCATTCACGAAGATTGAGGATTGCACTGAAGAAGATGAAGAAGGATCTAGACATCTGATCATTGTGATATGATGGGCACATGGACTTGTTTCGTGGACTGCACCGCAAATTCGGGCATGACTTTCCCGAAATCCCAGGCGCCTCTGGGGCGGTGGAGCCGGGGGAATTGGTATATAACTTGAGACACGGAGCGTCTATTTGCAACCCATTCCCCTACGACTATTCCCTTCACCCGACTTGCCTATAAATACTAGGCCCCTCTTGTGCATTCGACCAAAAACATCCCACGAATTTCACGTCTTACGCACAACTTTAACACCATGATGACCCCATTCTCCATGACATTCATCCTCACCATCATCTCCCTATTCATGACGCTCGTCGCCTCAGCACCTGTGAGCCCACGAGATGTCTTTGTACCTCCTGTCCTATACCCCAAAGCGGGTACGGTCTGGAAGGTAGGGAGCCGCCACAACGTCACCTGGTACGTTCACGTTGAGCTCACACTAGGTATGCAACTGACTTGGCTGCATTCATTAGGGACGTCTCGAACCCGCCTGCCCAAATTACCAACAAGATTGGACGTATCGTCCTTGCGAAAGGAAATCTTCTCATCGGCCTTGGTAAGTCCTGGATACTTCAGCACCGGTTGCCAGCTGATCGGCATTCCGAGCAGACGAACCATTGGCAGAGGGATTCGATATCTTGAAGGGTAGACAGGAGGTCCAAATTCCCAAGGACACCAAACCAGGCAACGACTACTCCATCGTTGGTGAGTGAAGGCCTCGTCATATGGCTCCAAACGGTTAATTGACCCCTTTTAATGGCAGTTTTCGGCGACTCCGGAAACAACGGGGCGCGGTTTACGATCACAAAGTGAAGAAATCACGAACTCAGCAAAACCTCAGCTGTGCTTTTACGATCATGAACACGCCACTCAGAACGACATTTACTTTTCACTTACTCACCTTACGGACATGACACTAAAAATCATCGCACGGACATGATTGTACTTTTCCCTACTTCATCGCACGGACCTATTCGGTTTCCAAATGTATTGTTAGCTACCTTATCGCACCGTAATGCAATTCTGGGCTCGCGCCCGCTGCCACATCACCTTAATCGTTCCATACATATGTCGCGAGTGAAATCGAAGCTTGTTGGAAACCCAAAAAAGGAAGGTGCGCGTATGACCATCAAATGTCAGGAGACACGTGATATGCTTAGCCTGACAGGGTACTTAAATGAAGTTGATTCTCAACATATGGGCCTTGACGGATTTTGGTTGTTCTCCATCTCCCATCATAGTCCACGTCGTCGACATCTCACACTTTCAAGACGTCCTTCATGATGCATGCGTTTACCATCTTGTGCTTTTCGTTCCTCGTCTCGTTGATTCACGCGAGCCCCCTGCTGAGCAGCCGCGACGTTTTCTCGCCTCATATCACGAGTCCTAATGAGAATACTGTGTGGCCTGTTGGAACGAAGCAAACGGTTACTTGGTACGCTTCTCTTTCCTTTTTTGTGGCCCGAGTTCTTGATCCTGATAGATTTGCAGGGAAACGGCAGACATCCCTCCCGACTCTCAGCTCACGAATCCCAACGGAAAAATTGTGTTAGGGCATCTAGGGCCTACTGGCGGACTGAACCTTCAACTTGGTATGCACGACCACGTTTAAAGACTCAAATCGCAGTAATAAATCCATTACATTACAGATACGCCCCTTGCTCAGAACTTCAGGCTCCGGTTAGGGAAGATTGAGATCAAGGTTCCTTTTGTTCCTCCCAGAGACGACTACATCATCGTCCGTGAGTGTCTACAAGCTTTCCGTATCCGTCGAAAACTAAAGAATGCACAGTTTTCGGAGACTCCGGCAATGCAAGCCCTGCATTCGCTATCACACGTATCACGAACGGCGGAAACAGCACTCATTCCTCATCATCGGCAACAGGGACCTCTTCCAGTGAATCACTCATCACGACACCCATCCCAATCACAGGATCCGTGATCACAGGTGGCGAGTCTTCTGTGACTGGTCCGACAACTACGACTAGTCCGACAACTACGACTGGTCCGACCACTACGACCACCGAATCGTCTGTGACAGGTCCAACGACCACCGAGACCCTCCCGTCGTCAGTATTCCCTGACCCGTTGTCCACGCAGACTGCACCCGTGCCCCAGACGACGGGAACTACTTCGTCTGGCACTAGCGGTGCACCAGTACCAACTTCGAATTCCGCATGGACTTCATCCCAATTCAATTCAATGAAGACGCTCTCCGTCGGTGTAGCATCTTTGGTCCTTGTGCTAGTCCTCTAAGTGATTAGCATTGGCTGTTTCTTGGGTTTGGACTCATCTTTTGAGAGTGACTGGACGAACAGCTTGATTAAATACGAATGGACGAGTTCTTGATTTTTTCGACTTACCCCACCACGAACTAACTATCTAACTTTACCATGCTTACCCCGGCATCTCATGACCATTTTTAATAATGTATCAATACCAAGAATCAGCATCACCCCACCACTTTCCTCTTCTGAGGAACCATTCTCGCTTGCTTTCGAGTACTGTACGTAGGACCACTTACACACAAGTTGAAGCATCTCATGGAATATATCCATGTTCTATCGTACATAAAACCACGAATGGGGGCGCAGTCCAGTGCGCACCCTGGAGTGTGATGAATTCTATAAACAGGGAGACATCCATCCTATTTATACGTCAAACAAGATTCGTTACAAATAAGTGTAGGGCCCGGGGTGTGAGAAACTGATGATTCCAACATCATCGCAGAGAGTCGGTGTCGAACACCTGGTTCGGTGGAGTCGTGACGGGAGGCGTGAGGGGTGGGGAAATACCAAAGGAAGTCGGAAGACGAGTCGTGTATGTCGTATGGCGAATGGCGCGTAGGAATGCGGAAGACCATGGGGAACCAAACGGACTACCAGAGTCCGCCCGACGTTCTCCCGTGTCGTAATGGGATAGGATGTGACAAGTATAAAGACAACAAGCTTAGCTTTACTGATACAAAGCCTTGGGGACGGAACCTTCTATACGCCACTGTATGGGCGTGTTGATTTCTAATGTGTGTATAACAACGACGTTGACGTGATATTGTCGTATGCCCGGAAGGGTGAAAGCGGAGGGTGGCGCGTGTCGATTGATGTGTGGTGGTGGTTGCGTGCGGAATGGAGTGAGGGTTGATGGAGGAGTTGAAACTTAGGGGTGACGGCGATGACGACGGCGACGCGCAACGATGTGATTGCTTTGTTGGTGGTGATGGGCGATCAAGGGCTCCAGCCCTTCGCCATGAAGTGCCACGAGATCTTCAGCTGGCCGACGCTCAGCGCGTCCAGCTTCTTGAATAGCGACGGGGACATGTCTGGTTACATACATATCTTCGGTGAGTCCGTCATCCAACTGCAGGGTAGCGCAAGAGGACAGCCTACCGAGATCTTCAGGCTTGCAGGACTGGCAGCTGTCCCTGGTTTTGCCGTAGGCTTTCTTACCGTTCTTCGTGTTCACGATCTCCACCCACTGTGAAGTCAAGGAATGAAATGTCAGTATAGTGAAGAGCGGAGTGACTCGCGCCAATACTCACTTGATCGCAGTTTCCGCCACCGTTGGCATTGTAACGGGATTTGGCAATGGCGACAATGGCATCACTGTCTTTGTTGACTTTGCCGCAGTTGCCTAGACCTGCAATGGAGGGAAACAGCCGTGGTTAGGGTGTATGTAGCAGTGTATCACGAGAAGAACTGTACTGACCGGGATTGAACCAGGTACCCTGTCAGACGAGGTAGTTTAAGTATACACGGTCACAATCGACGAAGGAGAGGATACATACCCTACCGACATGGGTGATTCTCTTCTCGAGATCAACGAGTGTAACATTTGCATTGTCAGACGGCACCAGTACCGGGGACGCGAATGCAACAAATACGGACGCGAAGAGCGCGAAAAGGAAGATGGCGATGCGAAGCATGGTGGAGTGAAGGGTTTGGGTAGGTAGGGTGGGATGAGGTGATTGGTGGCTACCAGGGAGGGTGGGGCGAGGGGGGAGTTGAGGGGATGAATCGACAACGGCATTTCACAGCAGATCGCGGGTGGCCTTTTATACTTTTCGGCAGATGGGGAAGACTAGGGCTGTTAGCCTCGCAGATGTTGTTTGGCTGAGCATAATAACACAAAACAGCCAAGGTACGGCAACGCGAGGAAGTGGCGCCGTCGAGTTTTAGTACCCCAAAACCGGGGATATCGAGGCATTTTGCGCGGCGGTAACTCCGTTATGGAGAGGGCGACGGTATGTACCTGGGTTAAAAGTAGAACCAGAAGAAAAAAAACCTCGGTATCCATAGTGGGCATCGCTGGGTAAAACAGTTTTTCGGGACGAATTCCGAATTCAGAGGCATGATTTCATTCGGGGAAGTGACCAGCACGAACGCACGCGCCCCTGGAACCTCAGACCTTGCTTTCTCGGAGCAGAAATCATCGGACGAACTTCCGAACCGCGGGGATCCATGCTTCTGCGGCGTGGACGGGGGTAATTGGGTTCATTTACGACAGCTAAAAAACACGCTGTTATTTGCGCCCTACCTAGACATTATTTGGACTGACAACCGTTGTGCAGTGAGGCTGGAAGTCAGCGCATGGGGAAGGGGAACAAGGAAAATACTGGATAATCGGTGCCTGGTTATCTAATCGCCTTTGTTCTAGAGATCATTTCCTTCGCAAAACATGACCCAACAACGACCATGAACATGGACACACGAACAAGTTTTTTGATCCCCAAATTCTCGAGGAACAGACCTGTGTGCGCGTCGAGCAGGATCGCCAGTTTCCCTTGTGTCATTGAATCACTTCGCAGATTTCCCCCCGGATCCACACCCGCTGGAACCCTTGAAAAGGACACGCTATCTGAGCCTTGGCACTGCTGCTGAAACAGGCGTTTCGTTCATCCTGCGGTCGTGCCTCGTCTTGTGTGAGTTGCACAAACGTCAAATTCCCTCCGATACAACTCCTCACCATTTTCTTGGTCGGCTAGGTCTTAGTCTAATATCGCAAAGGACCCGCTGGCGTGTCGTCATTTTATACGTAGTCATTCTTCTTTCGTCGTTTTCTCTTCTCCAGATACCCTCGTTCCTCGCAGTCCCGTGGATGCCTGAGCTCTAGACGCAGGTTCCAGTCGCCGTTTATGGAACTCTACCTCAATTGAGCCCTTCATACGGTATACCTTCCTAGCACTCCGCTTCACCTCAGGCCGGAATTCTGCGAGTCTGAGAAGAACACGGCTTGATGTTTACAGTGGACGGCTTCGACCTACTTTGACGCCCTCATCCAGAACTCCTCAATCGGCGCTTCGCACATGGCTAACATAAACTCCGCCTAAAGCTTTCCGGTGTTTGGATTCACTCATCATCATCACTTACGAGAGGTGATGAGCATTGGAAAACTACCACCGCCAGTTCTACCACCTTCTTTCGTCTTCTATGTCCTTTTGCACGGTGACTATTTATCCGAGCTTACCGTATTATGGGATTGTAGGGTTGCTTTGTCCTACGGACCCCGTTTCAAACAAATCGATTAGCCATCGATAAACATCATACTGTACCTCGCGTTACGGTTGACGCATGAGAATTCAAATATGAATTCGATCGGGTCAATGACTCAATCCGGTATTAAATTTTATTCAGGCTTGGAACAAGAAAACGCGTGGATGGGAAAGTCGAGCCTGCAAAACACGTTCTGATGTAAAAACAAAAGAAACCGACGGAAAACATTTGACTGTTCGAACCTAATCTCTTGAATCAAACCATAGTTTTGCCTCTTGTTAGCCATCAACACCTGCAATACACGAGGTAGGGAACGACCAATTTCTCATCCCAGTTACTTTGAATGAGATCACTATGGAATTAGTTACTTATTATGGATCATCAACATCGACTCTTTCTAATTCTCTTCTAATCACTAACCTCAGTAGCTTTTAATAACTCGGTGATGACTGCAAAATGACAACCTCGTAATTGTTTGTGGACGACACCTCGTGAATAGTCAGCGTCTTCTGCAGGTCTTACGGAGTTCCGCATTGTAGCCCTTCACATCACTGAGCAACAATTGCTATAGTAATACTTGTTGGTTAAGCTCTACATCATCAAGCTCACCGCCCAACCTGGTGTCATTAGACACATCAACGCCCAATGCTGTTGAGGTGAGCCCTGTATTACTGTAACCTTTGATTTGCAACTCCTAGCACCTGAGTCTACAATGCTGACGCCATGCCAATACTCGTGCCAGGTTTCATAAAATTCTGGCTCTGAAAGTCAGTAATAAGAGGCCCAATTACCTTCACGTCTGAATTGGTCCAATCCGGAGGAAACAAACGCGTCGCGTATCTAATTTACGTCACATGATATAATCCCATGACTTGGATACTGCGCGCTTGAGCAATTATGACCGAGCGCTCAGCTTGACTTGAGACTTCGAGGCCCAGTTCATCGTCCCCTCTTCCATCGACAGTTATCACGGGAATTAACGTCATATACCCAAATACACGAACGTATCATGGAAGCTTCTGGGCAAAGCTACGGCCAAACCCTTCCAGTAAAGTCCATTGACGAAGACAAACATAAGCTCAACTGAACACTCGTGATACTCCTTTCCAGGACCAAGTGGAACGAATAGCCACCTTATTTGACGTGCATCTAGAGCTGATAGGCGATGTAAGCACTCCTTGCATGAAGGAACGGATGTCAGCATGGCCACTTGTTCACCGAGATGCCCTATGCTTGCCAGGTTCGCGAACTGTATCGGGACCGTGCCGCACTTGAACGAGAATACGCGGCGAAGCTGCAGCTCCTGACGAAGAAGGCCGCAGAAAAGAAGAGCAAGATGGAAGCGGCACTCGTGGTTGGCGAGAATCCAACCAAGGCATGGGACAGTGGTACCCTGAGGCAGAAGTCGAGTCTTTTCACCTGTGTAACACGCGTTGGCCAGTTGACGCGGTATTCGCAGTTCCTTGAACACCGCATACACTGAGATCATGGATTCCATGGCCAGCACCGCGCAAGACCACATAAACATCGCGGACACCCTCACCTCGCAAGTCGTCGATGTACTGAAGGCCGTTGAAAAGAAAGCGGATGAAGCGAAGAAGAAGGTCTTTTTGTCTTTTTGGATTTCTGGAAATATCATAGCTGAGCCTCGTTCCTGTGTAGGAAATGCTATGCTTCCAGAAGCTGTTGTCTGAGAGGGACCGTGTCTATGCAGAACGAATCAAGGTCAGCTCAGTCTCGCGTCGCGAAAGAAATATCCACTCTGATTGTCTGCGCCACCAAATTAGAGCAAGCAACAGGTGGAGTTAATATTGTGGATTGACATGGATTTCGCTGATGATTTGCCTTAAGTATGACGAGGAATGTGGTGAGACAGAAACGTATCGCCAGAAGCAGGTATACTACCCCACGCTTCTTCGCAAGCTCTATTACATCATATTTACATTGGAACAGGGTCGTGCACAGGACGATAAGCACGCGGATCGGGCTGCGAAGCAGGCAGAACAACAACGGAATGACATGCTGAACAGCAAGAAGTATGTTGGCTCTCGAGGGGTTTGGACACTCAATGCATCGAGCTAACCTCCTTACGATAGCGTGTATCTGATATCGATTGCCATCGCGAATAGCACCAAAGCCGAATTCTATGATACAAATTTACCTGGACTTGAAGACGTGTGTCCTTCCGTTGACATTTTTGTTGAAATACTGACACAGAGTGTTTAGCAATTTCGTATGTCTCATGTAGTCAGATGCTGTCTGCGGCTAATTGCAGGACACCAGAACGTCTTCAGCAACGCCTGATCGAAAGATTCACCAAAATCCTTCAACACTGTCAAGCCCTACAACTAAGCCACCTTGACACTCTGAAGAGTCGTATCAATGGCGTCGAGTCTGCCCTTGTGGCAGTCAACCCATCGGGAGATCAGGACCTTTTCATCCAATACAATATCAGGCCGTTCACAGCCCCAAATGATTGGATATTCGAACCCTGTGCCACACACTACGATACTGCGAGTACTTTGATCTTTGGTTTCATCAATGCTACTGATCATCTAGACATCAGAGCGACATGAGCGTAGAACCTGCTCCGAAGGTTTTCCTGCAGAACAAGCTGAGTCGTTGTCGATTAAAGCTACAGGAAATCGCGCCGTTGATAGCCTCCAAGCGTACGCTTAATCCTCGTAGAGGACTGAAAGCTCTCTACTGATGTACCCTCAGGCAGAGAAACGGAAGGGCTTGCTTCTCAAGTTTCGTCGTACACGGCCGATCACATGCTCGGTAGTATTGACGAAGTGACAGACGTAAGTCTTTCGGTTGAAGATGTGCCTAATCAGAATTTATCGCGCGGTCTTTTTATAGAACTTCTTGGAAGCGCAGCATCAGCTTTGGTTTTATACAACGTCTGAAAAAATACTTAACACCGAAGTCAACGTCATTGTTTCTGCTGTTGGAGGTATGTCTTCCGACAACCTGAGGAAAGAATGACTGCTGAATATATGCATAAGATGACGAGGGCGCCCAATATCCTCACAAGTTCAAGAGCTCCTCATTCTCCATTCCTACTCAGTGCGGATATTGTAAAGTCAGTTTGTTACCATCACGGTCTGACGTCGACACTGATTCGCACCGCAGACTTCGATCTGGGGACTGAGCAAGCAAGGAAAGACTTGTAAAATCTGTGGCATCAGCGTGCACACCAAGTGCGAGTTGAAGGTACAGTAACTGTTTTTCCCTCATGAAAGCTGAGCATCCGACCCAGAAACAATTTTCTCTAGGTACCTGCTGAATGTCAGCAAGTGAATGGAGTCAGTCGAACACCGTCAATTTTGAGTCAATCGTCTTCGATATCGCGTTTAAGCCTTTCTCGAAGTAGTTAATATGCTTCTTACCTCGGTCCTTGCTGACTGGACCTCTATCTTTAGCTGTACCGACCGTGGAAGCTCCTACCGCCTCTTCTTTCGTTCAGCCCATGGCCGCAGAGAAGGAGACATACCCAACTGCCCGTGTCCTATTCGACTTTTCGGCGACATCTGAGTTTGAACTCGGCGTTTCTGGTAACTCACGATCATTTTCTCAGGTTTTGTGGGTGTTGGCAGTTCTGACTCACTGTTCAATAGAGAGCGAGATAGTCTATATTGTAGAACCTGATGATGGGTCTGGGTGGGTCAAGGTTGCTGACTCTCGCAGTAGGGACGGACTGGTACCAGCGTCGTACCTTGAGCAAGACAGTGCTAACCAAGCGCCGGTCACCCAGAGGGGTTCCGGGCAATACGGTAAGCGTGATGATGAATTTATGCCATAATTTCACCACTAAATTCTGATATGTGGCTAGTACGTGCCATATACTCGTATCAGGCACGAGGCAAAGATGAGCTCGGTCTCACAGAAGGAGCGACCGTCGAGCTCACGAGTGGACCATCAGGTGGCCAACATTACGGTAATGGTTGGTGGGAAGGTAGGAGCTTTTCTATTCGTTAGAGCCCTTCTGTTCATCGCTGTCTTCTTTGACAGGAATGGACTCGAAAGGGAGGAAGGGGATATTTCCCAACAACTATGTATGTTGCCTAGCATATTGCTCATGCACAAAACTAATCGATGCTGGACAGGTGGAGATGGCCTGATTATGGATCACACATTTTAACTCTTACATTGCACGGATGTACAAATAATGCACATGGACTCTTCCTCATGTACTTCCCCATCTCATGGACACAAACCTTTTTTACCTTAAGTCTAACAGGGACATCAACACCTACCCCAAGATAAGCAACGTCGCCGCGTCGCTAGATGTGTCACGAGCAGCGATTGGATGTTCAGGAAGTCGGTAGACCCCATCATCTAGATTCAATTCAATTCGACCCTGCTCTTATGTCCCACAGTAAGGCTAAATCCTGCTCTCTCTGTCCTGGACGCGGCGACTCATCATACCCGTTGATTGCGCGGTTTAAAATTCGTGCCAGTTTTCCGAGCGAAGTGAAGCACTGTGGCATTTCCTAATCTAATACTGAGACCATGAGATATAT
The DNA here is from genome assembly GCA_013433165.1 of Hypsizygus marmoreus. Taxonomy (NCBI): domain Eukaryota; kingdom Fungi; phylum Basidiomycota; class Agaricomycetes; order Agaricales; family Lyophyllaceae; genus Hypsizygus; species Hypsizygus marmoreus. Next base: position 735,036 of record CM024090.1, on the reverse strand, counting down.
TGTGGTATTATAGCTCGCCTCGTTGAAATATGTTGGAAGTTCACGATTCGTAAACTGTGACGGAGAGTGGAGGGGAAGCAGAACGGATCGTGAACATGATCACCGTTGAATATATAAGGCCAAGATCTCAGAGATGTGAACAGGAATTCCAGGAATGTCATGACCTACATCTTGTAAGCACCGAAATAAATTGTCAACTGCCAGCCGAGGGCTAGGCATGACAGGTGGGCATCTGGAGATTCGGTGGCATCCTTATGCATCGCTGGGAATGGAGCTGTGTTCGAAAAAATTTGCCCGCCGACAGTAAAGAAGTAACAGAAAAATTGGATAGCATGTTACTCACTTCAACGACGAAGGATAACGACAAAGCGAGTGACGGTCAAGGGACGTCGAGAGCGAGCTCAGCGGCGGAGTAGCGGGCAGCCGTGTATCTCTTCATGAAAGGTCAAGCTTCCAAGGAAACATTCCAGCGGAGAGGGCCAGAAGCTGACACGCTGTCTTGCCATGAATCAGGACTAGGCTGCGAAAGAGAAACCCTTGACAACAATTTTTCCGATCCAACTCGTCATGGGCCACCCAACGTGTTGAACATTGCATGCTCTTCACTCTTCACTCAAGATCAACGAGTTCTCCCGGCGGTCCCCTCCATGGAAAACGAGGGACGGCACCACGGAGATGACACCACTTTGTGAAAGAGATTGAACCCAAGTGGGCGTAAACGTTCCGACAGGCTGTTCTACTAAGCTTCTGTCGATGTCAGGATGGGTGGCGTGCCTATCGATGAAACGATGGAGTGTCTTGGGTTTTGCAATTGGCAAATATCGAATATGGGAGGGCCAGGAAAGGAAACAAAAGTCGTACACGCGCCCTATAGTATGGGGTGGTTCTGTGACAGCAGCCCACACGCTGCACGCCATTCCGTCAATCCAGCCCACAACCATGTTTGGCATGAGTTTTGGCACTATAAAAAGTTCTTCGGACGGTGGAGGATTCCCCACAGCAGCCTTTCGTTGTTGTTTTCCCTCACTCGCCTCTGACCGGAAAATACTGTGCTTCCCAAATGTCGCCAGATTCCTTGAAGAGTTCCCTCACCAACGATACATGTCGTGACCGCCGTGGCCGTCGAGGATGAAGCTCTGGTAGACATCCCGAAGCTCTTGGCATAGGCGCTTCCCTGCTCACTGTGTCTCGTCGCCCAGTTTTCGACGTCATCGACGCCCGACAAGCGTAGATCGCGACCCTAGGCTAAGTCGAAGCACTCAGCAGGGTCCCGATAGCCACCGCTAAGTCGTCCATCCCTAGAACTCCACCCCGGATCACTGACCATTGTCCATCGTACCTTGCAGATCTCACCCACGGCGCACGATGAGGCGAGGTGAATTGAATTCATGATCGCCTTGACCCTAGCTGACGGGTGCCTCGAATAAGGTTTTTTTGATAGCTCGGATCGCTGGATTGTCGTATTCCCTGGCACGCCGGCTGCGATGTCCCTCATCGCTCGACGCGGACTAGCGATACCACGCCGTGAGTAGATCGATAGTTTTACCGATCGTACTTTGGATGACAGATATTTTTAGCAAGTTACTCCGTGTGGCGACCATTGTGCGAGGTTCCTATGCAACGCGAGGCAACGCTTCGGCGAAGAGACAATGACGCAGTCGTGAGTCTAACAAGCTTATCGCACTGCAGTCTTTTTTGACATATAACCATAGATGTCCAGCAAGTTACCGCTTGTCGCGATCGTTGGCCAGTGCCGAGCCTCATGCTTCAACCCAGACTTTTCGAATACTCGTTTCGCGTTTCACCGATCGTTCACGCCATGCAAACACTCCGTGATGCTAGCACCTCGATGGGTTTTTGGATTCCCCTCTCCTTCCTTTTTTGTTGTATTCTAAATTCCACATCTCGCCAGTTGAAGCCGACTGCGCACTATACACTCCCATCTTCCTCGGCATCATCGTCGCAGTATCCTCTCCGAGTACCCTTTATTCGTTCCTGGTGTGGTCACCAGGCTAACGAGAGGGTACTCCTGCGATGGATGACTGCAATGATGATCCCGTTGCAGACGTGGGGGTGATATGGGCGCACAGCTCCTGGAGGAGAATTTCTATTTCCCTTTTTCGGCCTTTTTTAATGATTCGTTTTCGGTTCAGGTAGTTCGTGTCGTCTAGGCCAAGTCAGCATGAGTGAGGGGCAGATGGAGAAAGGTCATGAGGCAGAATAACAGGTGGAGCATCTTCGAGTTCGTCGGCAAGTGGAGTAGTAGAAGTATTTTTACGGCCGCAGGAATTTTGACTCGTCCGGTGATGGCGAGCACATCAGGACATGGCAGAGACGAGCGTTTCCTCCCAAGTAAATAGCCATATTTTGGAGAGCGCCTACAGAGCAAACTCAGATGACATGACAGATATAGAAGTGTTTATACTGTGTCGACGTCGGGGGCGGGAGGGTTCATCCGCACGTGATAGTCTTCAACCAACCTCTGAAATCGTTCAAATCCAGCACCCAGGAATCGCACCGTCAAACGGAGGGACAATACAAACTAATCATACAACCAAAGATACAAAAAGCATAGAGAGTGCTACCGTCCCCCAACCATCCCCGTCCTCATATACGGACCATTAGATCCCATCCCATACGACACTGACGACGGCAGCGGCGTGGGCATCCCGCCCTGCATGGGGCCCATCCCCATCTGTTGCCCGCCAGCACCAGGCCCTGGCGTCTGGTTATGCGCTTCCCGCGCTGACCCTCGATCTTCACGTTCTGCAATAGTCGCACCACCGCGCCCGGGGTCCGTGAGGCCGTTCGAGACAGTGAACGTCTGTCCGAGCCCGTAGAGCTTGCCAGAGTACTCTGCGTCGTCGATGTGGTCGTTGAAGTAGAGCTCGCGGGTTTTGAAGAATGTGGACGCGGTAAGGAGGGAGTCGGAGCCCGTTTGATTTGTTGGGCCAATTCGTTGTATCTGTAGAGATGATGCGTGCAGGTTATGGAACTGTGTGACATGAATGTGATGGAGGACGACGTACACCAAGGTCGTCAGCGAGTTCTTGCAAACCCCCTCTTAGCTTTGTAGACCGCATCAGGAACTTGAGGTCGTATACGGTCGGGAACCATATCCGGAGGAGACTGAAGAACTGGTCTTCTGTGGTTGGTAACGACTCGGCGGTCAGTAGTTTCACAAAGTAACCAAAATCATAACCACTACGCAGTTGTTATCAGTTTCGATTTAGGTCAAACTTATCTTGTTGTGACATGACCAGGAGCGAGCCACTCACCTATGGAACGATATCCATTTATTTTCTGGTGCTAGCACCAACCCCGACGTGATCATGAGTTCCGCGAAGTCATTAGGATGTATCCCAATCTCCTCGTGCCGCTGGAAGTCGAACCCCGATTTCTGGAGATGTTCTATTGACTCAGGCGCGTACATGTCCTCACTACCACCCCAATTCGCCTATTAAACAACGTGGTTTGTAACATGGACTAGGACTCACTTGACGCTAAACTTGAAATTAAACTGCCAAGTTGAACACTCCTGCGGGAAATTGCCATCCTCGTCCGCGAGTGTAATCCCCACCTGGATAATCTTCAACAAATCGACATTACACCGCATGGTCTGGTAATGGTAGTCCGAGCTCGTCTTGAACGTCCCTATTGGGCGCGCCACGACGCCCGGAAACTCCGTGTCCTATCCACACCCCGCGTCAGCCTGGGACGGTGTGCTCCGTGGGTTATTGAGAACTAGCACCATTGCAATATACGGGTACTTGTCGATAATGTCGCGGATGTTGCGCATCTCTATCTCGAGATTGGGCGCCCAGACGTCTCGTATTCGAGACATGTCGTGCATCGAGTCGGTCGAGGAGCGTGAAGGAGCCAGGATGGAAATGAAAGTCAAGGTCAAGAAGAAACGCTTACGTAAGACGGTTGCAGGATAAAGATAATTTCAACCGTTTGCCTTGACAGGCCTTGACCTTGACCTTGAAGCTTGAGAGACCTTGAGTCAAAATGCAAGGATAGATATGTAGGGATGCGCGTGGTAGGACAGAAGTTAACACGTATGCAAGAAATCAGAATATATCGACCCAAACTATACAAACGACGCTACTATAAACACCCAAGAACCAAATACCATGTAGCAAGTACCCAAAGAATACTAAAACCACGCCATATAACTCGTCTCCTCCGGCAACGCATTCAACGCCCCATGATCAAAATTAAAGGCCTCGCTCATACTCACCCGCGGGGTGGAAGGCATGAATGGCGTCGGCGTCTTCTCATTTGACGGCAACTTCGACGACGCCTGGTCATTGCATGCATCCTTCCCCGGCACGCCCGCGCTCGCGAAGCTGTAAATGTCTGGCAGCCACGGTTGCCCCTGCGGGGACTGCGACCGGTGTTGGTGCCGCGGGGGGAGAGTCAGCGCTGACGGAGATGGGGGGAGCGTTGTTTGCTCGATGTACCGCACCAGTGCGGGGTGTACGTCGCTGAAGGAGGGTGGAAGTGAGAAGGAGGGCGCGCGTCGGTGCGAGCCGATGCTAGTTTCAGCTAGTGCGTTCTGGTTGAGAGCGTGGAGAGACTTTTCGGATAATTTCCCCACAGTGATCTATGGGATGGGAGAATGAGGTTAGAGTGCATGAGTAAGGGAGATCGACTGGCTACTCACTGCAAGTCTCGTGCAAAGTGGTAATGCATGGGCACGTTGGAAGAGATGGCAGGCTCGTTCAAGGTCCTTCTGGGCATTAGACGCAAAGGACATTGCAGGTGCACGAGATACGAAAAGCGATAGCGTGGCCTACAATTCCGCGCATCAGCTTTCATTGCACTGTTTGAGGGGGGGAGGTGGAGGGGGAAGAAAGGGAACTCACAGCAGCTGAATAGCAGTTGAACCAAAAATGCAAGAATCGGAGACTCAGTTCAGGCTCATGATCAAAGAGGGTCTCCACAGACGAAATCAGTGACGCTGCAGCGAGACATGTCGCCAGAACCGACGGCGCAAACTTGTGGTTCAGATCAAACGTCTTTGGATCGCTCATCGCCTCCGTGAAGAATCGACGATGAAGTTGTAGGAGGGCTGTATCAATGTCAGTCATTCGCACCTACACCACATTGTAGACACAAAGTGAAAATAAAACATACCAATATCTCGCCCTGTCGAAACGAGCGCTCGCTGCATCACCAAAAACCTCGGGTTCGCATCATGCGCATACTGTTCATTCAGGAGCGCCGGCACGCGGAAGTCCCGGACGGTTCTATCGAGCTCAATGAACCGCGCGTAGCTCGGTGGGTCCGCGATGACCATGGCTTCAAGGATCGGTGTCAGGCATTGGATAAAGAACGCGTTCTTCCACTCGTGGTCTATATTGTCAGTTATATCAGATTAGATCAGATATCACCGACAGTATGTGGCGTACAGATGATCTCCTCTCTGGGGACATACATCCCCGGCCCAACGTACGCTGGTGGTTTCGTGTCGACATGTGCGAGGCAGATGGACGGCGGTCGACCAAGTGACAGGCTCTAAAGATCAAGACACACCAAATGGCATATCATCAAAAACCATCTTACAACAAGGAAAGGCAGAAACCGCTCCGATAGACATACCATCCGACAATCGAGATTCAAAAGTTCCCAGAACACTGCCCTACGCTTCTCATCTTCCTCAGGGATCCCACGCAGCTTCAAGTTGTCGCGATCTATGTGGCAGGGAGAAAACAAACAGGGGGCAAAGAAAAAAGAAAAATCTTGGTCGGCAAAATGGCGAAAGGAGAACGAGGGCAGCACACACGGAGACCGAGCTAAATGGAGGGGTAGAATGTTAGTTGATTGTTGTATGGTGAGAAAATGGCAGAAAGGAAGGAAGGAAGACATACCCCTTGTGCCAGTTTCGCGACAAATCCCATCAAGTTCCACGCGTATCCAATCGCCTTCTTATTGTCGGAGAAAATAAGATGGTACCATATCATAAAAAACTACAATGCATGCAGTCCGCATCAGATCCAGCGCACACAAGATGACATAAAACAAAAAAGAACAACCGAAAACACGTAAAAGAAGTGGAGGGACATGTAAAGAACAAACGCACCAAAGCATGCAACGTATCAAAATCAGGCTCCTCCATGAGTGGAATCTCACACACCGCAGCGCGTGCGAGGTGGTGATACGCCTCCCCGGCCAGCGACCCGCGCTTCCTATTAAGATCGACGATTGACCCGATGGAGAGCACCATGAGGAGGAGTGCGAGCCGGCGGGGGCTGAGATCCTCGATCGCGATGGTGTCATAGCAGTGGTGCAGTAGATTCTGCAAGAACGTTTCGGACGAATCGAGATGGAACCTGCGTGTGCGTAAATGGTAACGTAAGTGGTAAGCAAAGGTCCTTTTGTTTGTAGGTCAGAGGGAAACTGGGGAAGGAAAAGGGAAGAAAAGAGAAAAGCAAGAAATAAACGCGACGTACTGCCACAAAGCATTCTTCTGTGCCGCCTCGCAGATGGCCTGCGCTTGGTGCCGCGGCGGGAGCACCCTGCGAATCTTTTCCCGGATAGTCGGGTCAGCAGGCCACGGAAACGGAAACGTCGCGCTCAACCGGAGAATTTCCTCCGGCACATCGGGCGGGCCATCCTCTGCCTGTGCTTGTGCCTGTGGTGCATGAGGAGGGGCATCAGTCTGTATACTCGGATACTCATGAGCTCCCAGCGGCGACTGTGACCTCTCTTTCGCGGGGGTTGGTGGAGCTAGAATGGGCTGTGGCTGTTGCGAGGTGAGATATAGATCTTCGGAGGTCTTGACACGCAGGAGCTCTGGGGAGAGAAGAGGGTGTGGCTGGTTTGAGTGTGCGGATTGCAGCGTCCGCAGCGCGTCTTCGAGGTCGCGGACGCGGTCACTTAGCTGTGTGATCTTTTCGTGCAGCTGTTCGGTGTTGGCGAGGATAAACCTTGGCGGGGAGAAGGGTAAGTCTTGCGGTGGGGGAGTTTGAGAGAATATCAGAAACACGGCATACCGACTTCCACGGCCTGATGTTAGTGCGCCTGATGGATGTTTGTTTTTGTTCGTGACGTTACGGACGCGAGAAGGAGTGTTACTGACCTTCAGGGCAAAGACTTCCGCATCCTCGTTTCACACAAGACTGTACACATTTAAAAATAAACCGTAAGCCCCAGCACAACTCCACAATTCACAAAAAAAAAATAACAAGAAAAACGCACCTGACACGGGAAGACGCGGTCGCACTGGGAATCGTACACAAAGTCAACAATCAAGCACGCGCCTCGACTATGTATGATCGAAAAGCAAAAGACTCGCCTTCAACTTCAATCTATGAACACGAAATAAAAAGCGCGTAAGCAATTTCGAAGCGAATTCGAAGCCCCCCTGGCCGCCATCAAAAAAAGGGGCGGCGTCGGACGCAAAGACTCACCGACGACACTCTTTGCATGAGAGCTTCCGATTCTTGTCTTTCTCCTGCCCACTTGTCCGGGGCATCGAGGCTGTCGTTGAGGTCGATATGGGCGTATTCGCACTCATACTCGAATTCCCGATTCGCGGCCTTTCCACTCCAAACGTAGCGTGGTGCTCCTCCCCGACACCTTGATGTTGATAGTACGACACCGGCTCATGGTGGGGTGTATGAGGATGTGAATGTTGTTGATACTGCTGGTGCATGTGTTGTTGGTGCTGGGGCTGGTGCTGTTGATGATGATGATGTCCCCCGTCGGGCGCGGGCCCATTCCGGGGTCGTTTCACGGGACGTCCACTACCCGCGTGGTCGTCCTCCCCGTCGTCGTCGTCGCGATGAACGTTCCCCAGCATAGATGATGGATGAGTACACCGGTGGGCGTAAGGAAAAGGAAAGAAAAGGCGAAAAGGAACCAAAAAAAGCGAGGAGCGTTCGAGGCAAGGTACGGAGTCCGGACGGGAGGCAGTTTCGTAAGGCAAAGGACAGGCTGGATGGCAGAATCCTTAACCTTCTTGTAACTTATGGACTGCTTCGAAAAAGAGCCATAGATATCCCGTGACCGCCGGCAATTCCTCCTTGGACCTTCTTGAGCCTCACTAGGCCTCAGCCCTGCCATGGCCAACTTGCATGATGAAGATGATCCCAACTGCCGTTACCATTACAGTGTATTCCCTTTCATGGCCGTATTTTCACGAGGGTTTTTCCACTGCCAGCCTGAGCCCAGGTTGATTTCAGGCCTTTTTGAGTGAGGGTTGATCAGGGTAGCGATTGATCGGGTGATGGGATGGGCTTTCGGCGTTCTCGAGTCGTCATCATGTTTGCAAATTTGCGAGTGGTGCGACAAACTCAGACCGCGAACATCACGGACCATCATATTGCGGTAACTGAAGACATGGAAGTTGGCTATGGGAGGTGGAACGAAGGGAGCGGGGAGGAAGGTGAGGAAAGGTAACGACATAGTAAGTACAAACCAAGCAAGGGTAACAAACGACAAGGGTAAAAAGGCCATAAGTAAAAAGGTCCTCATAGAGATCTAAGTACCTGAGCTTGAACAAACGGAACGACACGAGCAGCAAGGAGACTAGACAGACAAAGTTAAACCAGGGGGACATCTTTGACGTATTGTGTATCGTGATTTCCCCCTCACCACACCCCTTCATACGCCAACCCCTAACCACTAAAAGAACGACATCCAAGTCTGACTCGTCGGCAACGACCCCAGCTCAAAGTTCAACGTATCCACCACGGCCATCTTCGACGTCGGCTCCAACACCACCTTCTCCCTCCCAGTCCCACTCCCCTCCTTCTCCTTCCCATTCTCCTTAACAGCAGGCAACACCCCCTTCGCGAAACTGCTCGAATACAAATCCGGTAACACCGGCGACGTCTGCTGCGGGATATTCGGCGGTGGACTCCAAAAGTGACTCGGCGGACAATTCGTCTTCGTCGTCTTGGAGCACGAACACGGTTTGCGATTCGGGAACTGTGCCTTTGCTCTCTGATGCACCTCCACGATGCACTGCGACAGGGACCGATGCGTCCGCGCGAATGGGTCCGAGGCGGGAGGTGGGGACGGGGATACGTAAGGTTGTTGCTGCTGTTGACCCGGGTAGATGGGGTATTGTTGTTGGTACGGGTCGATCGTCATGGCCATATTATCCAGCTCGTTCGGGTCGTCATTGACGACATGCTGCAGCACGGTTTGAATTTCCTGCCCATCCGACCAGCGCGTGTAAATGTCGTTGGCCTTGTTCACCATCGTCTCGAGGATCGGCTGCGTAGGTTTCATTTGGTTAGTAAGTACGAAATGAAATGAATTGGTGTAGGGAGAGAGTGGGGGGGAGCTGAGACTTACAATGACCTGCAGGGCACGCGGACATGTGTCTTTCGCAGACTTGAACAGCATGCGTGCCCGCTCGAGTTCCTGCAGCGCCGCAGGCGAAAGGCATGTAAACGGTGCTCTTGACACGAGCAGACATAGCGCAACCTATTCATTCACATTCATTAGCTTTAATTCATCAATCTATACCACCACTCCGAGGAGATGAGAAGCATAAAGCACAAAACGAAATGAAGCGTAGCAAACCAAACCAAACCAAAACCAAGATGAAAAAAAGACACTCACAGCCGCCGAAAACGCATTACTCCAATACCCCAATATCCTCGCAGTCAGCTGCGGCTCGCGGTTATACAAATCCTGCACAGTCGCAATCATACGCGACGCGCTCAGGAACACCGCAACGACCGAGGGCGCATACTTATGGCGCCTGTTGAATGACTCCTCCGGCCCTGATAGTGCACGCGTGAAGAACGAGCGGTGGAGCTGTAGTAGGACTGTGTAGGTTGAGCGCATCAGTTGGTGTAATTGACGTTGGAGTTATGGTGCAAAACACGCACCAGCCTCCAACGCAATGCTCAACGACGCCTTCTGCATCAACAGCGCCCTCGTATGCGGTGCCCCATTCCTCAACGGCAAAGGGAACGAAAAGTCGCGGATCTTCGTATCAAGATCGAGAACGACGCCGTACTCGAGCGACGGCTGCGAGATGACGTCGAGCACGGGCGCGAGACATTCCGTGTAGCACGAGTGTTTCCATTCTTGGTCTGTTTGGGAGGGGGGGAGGGGGGGCATTGAGTGTTGGGTTTCCATTGAGATGGTGGATTAAAGAAAACGTACAATAATGCAAACTCCGCGACGGATCACACCCATGGTCAGGGCTATACGACGGCCTCTGGCAGTCCATGTACCGGCTGCACAGCGACGGCGGGCGGCCCAGCGAAAGGGACTGTATATACATATTTCGTTAGTATTCGTTCGTATCATAGAGGGTAGGGTAAGGAAGGAAGTACACACCAGCCTTGCATCAAGATAAAGCAGCTCCCAGAAGAGCGAGCGTCTTTTCTCAACTTCCTCCGGAATAACCTTCGCACCGCCACTATTCCGGTCTATATAACAAACCCCAACCCGGAACACGTCAATAACCCATTCACATCGTATAAAGGTATGAAACGCACGGAGGCCGATCTACAGAAGAAAAAGAGTGACGACGTCAGCATATACACGGACGACGAAGGGATGTACTAAAAAGACTTGAAAGGAAACAAACATAAAAAAAGAAACTCACGCTCTGCGCCAACTTGGCCGTCAGCCCCATAAGCCCCCACGCATACCCCGCCGCCTTCTTCTTATCCGAAAACACCAGCAAATACCATATCTCATAAAACAGCGCCGTGATCGTCTCCACATTCGTCTCCTCCATCACCGGGATCTCACACAAGGCCGCACGGGCGAACTGGTGGTACCTTTATATATATTGGACGTCAGTGGGAGGAGCGAGAGGGACAGGCCTGGAGGAGAAGGAGGAGGAAGGAAAGGGGAGGAAGAAGATACCCACATCTCAGCATCCGGCGAATCAGCATTCCTCCCTTCTAGATCAACGAGACATCCAACCGCGAGGATCATGAATAGCAGCGCGAGACGGCGAGGGGATAAGTCCGGCGTAGGCGAGGTATAGCAGTGATGTGCCAGGTTCGGGAAGAACGTTTCCGAGGGGTGCGGGTTGTATCTTTCATAGGAAAGTTAAAAATCGTGAGTTCATGGATTTTGGGGAGCTCTGAAGAAAACGAAAAAAGAACGGCGAACTCACTGCCACAGCGCATTCTGCAACGCCTGTTCCCATAGGTGTTCGGCCTCTGCGCGGTCAGGCAGCTTTGCACGTATATACTCCCTCAAGATGAGGTTCGGCTCAGGCGAAACGTTATCAGGCAAAGGGTAACACTGGCTCAGCCGCACCACCTCCGCGAACATTGCGTCAGGCGTCTCCTCGGCGGCGTTATGTGTTTGTGATTGTAGATTTTCCTGTTAGTGCACACATGTCAATGTAAGTTTCGGAAGGAAATACAAAATAGAGAGGTCAAGTGCGATCCAATCACAACGAAAAGGAAGACCACGGAAAAAAAGAAGATTGAGAATGAAACCCGAGACCGACCTTGCTGACAAGCGCCCCAGTCCCATTCCCAGTCCCAGCAACACTACCATTCCGGGCCTCCTCGCTCAAACCTCGGTCCCCCACCTCCTCCCCATCCACACTCATCTTCTTCTCACCATCCTCACCATCCCTACCCATCCCCCCTCCCACCCCACTCCCATCCCCACCCGTACCACCGACCTGTGTCCCCCCATACAACCCCATCGTGCTCTTTATGCCGAGGAGCTCGGATGCGAGGAGTGGGTGGTGTGCCTGGAGTTCCTCGAGTGCCTCCTCGAGATGTCGGATCCTATCGCTCATTTCGTGGATCTTGGTGTGTAGTTGTTCGGTGTTGGCGAGGATGAAGCGGGTGCCTTTGCCTGATACGAGGACACCTGTGAAATAAAATACAATTTGTGTGTTCAGATAGGTCTATTCGTTAGAGTTGGAACGACAGACCTTCGGGGCATATTTCTGCACAACCGCGTTTCTGTTTGGAGATTCACGTTGAGAACAACGGGAGCAAGGAGTTGTGCTCACCTTGCAAGATGCGCAAGGAAAATTACGATCGCACTAACAGCGCCTATTAGTTACCTGGCTCTTTGCATCTCAGGGTCACAAGTTACAACACACTTTTAGTTTCAACCTGAACCAGAAAAAAAAAATAAGATGAGATTTATGATTTGAGCAGAGAAGATGCCAACCAACGCACCTTCGACATTCACAACACGATAGCGGTGCCTACATCCAAAGTGAAAAGTCAAAAACCACATTACCATCGGACATGCCAGCAGATACGCACCTTCTTCCCGCTCGGTTTCTTACCCACATTCCCCTCCGCAATAAAAATATGGTCTACATGCTGCGCAACACCGTCAAACGTATGCTGCTGCTGGTGTTCGTCCGACTCGCGGGAGGCCCTAGCCTTTCTAGGGCGCTTGAGCGGACGGGGGTCGTCCTCTTGGTGGTTATGGTTGTGGTTTGCAGGATCAGGCGAGGAGGCCATCTAGGTAGTTGCGGTGCGCTTTCTTCGGAGAGGCTGAAGGTGGTAGGTCGATAGCCTGTGGGCGGAGATCAAGAACCCGCTAGGCACATATAGTATTTACTGCACGAGTGACGAGAGATTGCTTGTTGCGGGAAACAAGTGCGTGACCGACCCTGCAACTTGCTGACCACGACTTTGTCTGGACAAAAATAGCCGTCTTCCATCATTTTTGATCATGATGAACCCATCCATGCGTCCACGAGGCTCTGAAGCTTAGACGCCGAGAATTCCAATTCCAATTCCCTCCTCCTCATCCCCTTCTCCTCCGCTGCCCGTAGCCGCAGTCCGTAGTAGATGAAATATCTGCACACATTCCAAGCAATAGAAACGCAAAAAAACGAGGGTGACAATTGGCATCATGATCAATTGTCCAAGAACACTTGGGAAAGTTCTGATCACTCCACGCCACCACATACACAAACCCATGCAACTCTCTCATCTGTATACACATCTCCTTTTGGAAGAAAAGGTTCCTTATCGGGTTTCGCGACCCTTCATGCCTAATACCTATTCCCCACCGACCTCTCCTCCACTACTCCCCCACTCCTCCAAAAAAAACCTCTCACCTTTCACGATAAAACCCACGAACACTTTGACATCGGTGGCTTTTGCTCTCACGTCCGCAAACCCCCACGCGAGAATCACGGACTTGTCCGGGGGGATCAAGATTCGCGTGCCGCAGGACAGATGTTACGGATCCGGAGAAAACGACAATCTCCTGTGATCATTTACTTTTTGCCTTTTGGCGCAAGATCGCTGTTGGATCGAAATGGAGTTGGTTCGTACGGAAATTTGGTGGAATTGGAATTGGGCCTTGGCCATGGTCTGCGCGGTCTCTTCGATTGAATTCGAAGTGGGTAGTACCGCAGGATTGAACATTGTTGACGCTTCCTTACGACAGAACGCGCAGCGTCCTCCGGTGAAGGTGCTGTTATTACCGCGCATCCGCGGAAATCGGCCGACCACGAGATCATCTCTCTATCATACTTATCATTACCACCTTCAGCGCGAGATTCCACATATGAAAACAAATCTCACGACGTCGAACGCCAAAAGCCCCGTCTCCGTACCGAGCGCAGCGCCAGTTCCATGAATACCGGTATCCCAAGAATACATCCATACTCTATGAGCTCATATATATAGCCCCGAAATCCTGATCTCGCAACTTATAGTGGAAGTAGACGCAGAGAGTCAGTATTGCTCGCAGCTCCCTGTGAATGTACTAGTAACGCACTCATGTGAGAGAATCCACCCTATCCCGGACACAGCTTACATTCCACGTATCCACGCACCCATCGCAGTTACTCATGCACCTATCGCAGTACTTCTATTTTGCAGCCACGGTTGCTGCGTTGTAGACGGAGGACTAAACATTGAACATCGTCGATGCCTCGCAGATGCATTATGGTCTTATAGAATGCGCTGTGGACTGTAATTGCCGCGCCTCCGCGGAAATCGGGCGGCCATGAGATCAAGTCTCTATCTGTGCGTACACGGACGTGGGTCTCGAGGGAACGTCGACAGGGACAATGGCTTGTTGAGTCTTGAAGCTTGGAAGCTTGACGTTCAATCTTCATCGTCAAGTATTATCCATTCACAACCATGGCCAGCGCCTGATCCAAAAATACTGTACTCGGTACAAGCACGACGGGATGCTCAGACACTAGCTCATTGCAATGATCGTAATAGCACTAGTCGTGGTTAGATTCAGGAGTCCCGTTACTAGTCAAGTAAAGCAAATGAGAAAATCCACGCCATCCCGAATACGGCTTACACTGTCACAATACATTCCACATACACCGCCATTTTTATCCCACGTGAGGGGAACGTGGGATGCCCCACATTTGTACCAGATTGTTCCACCTGGGTGCCACATGGTGTGAAGGATGGCGCTACGTCCAAATCGCTCTAATGGCACAGTGTCGCCAGGTCAATGTAGAATTCATATATTTTTGTCATGTTGAATCTACCTGGGCGTACATGTGCCACCACATATCGAGAAGTCTCGGGTTCATAGTGCACCTATCTGGGGTTCACATTCCCGGTATCCTCAAAAAACATTCAAATAAGGAATAGAAACATAGATTTATTCCGAACTACATAAAAACATGCCGGCGACGTATGCCGCAACTAACAAGTATCTAATACTGTATCTGTGAAGAAACCATCGTACCTCTTGGACCAGCATCATCATAAATATGGTAGGTACGAAATCCCGGCACGAGACGCGGCGTGTTGAGAAGGCAGCGATGACACGAGTGCTAGCGGAACAGCAGTAGATAGATGTATTGGTGCTGCATGCGGTGCATTTAGGGATACATGTGGCATCGGTGGTGGCGGAACTCGAACGGCAGCGCGATATACTTTGCAAGCTTGCCGTGGCAGGAGGCGGCGGTTGTCGTTGGCGTTGGTATCAGTCACATAGGTGACCAAACTGTCGAAGGTTGCGGAAACGGTGAGAACTGTGGTGTGGTAAGTGCATGTTCAAGCTGAATAGACAGGAGACCACGTACCCATCCCGAGGGATCTGGTCCCCATGGCAGTTTCCCCGAACAGTTCCTCTTCACTGCCAGCTGCTCCCATGCCTGCCTGTTGTCCTCTGCATCGTGCCAAGCTCGAGAGTCACCTACGTGTGTAAGGTTAGTTGGAGAAGGAACTGGGGCATGTGTCGCTTCGCGGCAGTTCCAGCTCGAGTGCCAGCAAAGCATACAGGATTAACAGAACGAAACATGACTTCGTTGCAAGGCAAACAGTGCCTATCAGACCAATAAACACGACAAATACAACTTGAGCATGACCCTCAGAGAGAGGAAGGTCGTTGACATGGGTGATACGAAGATGGGAACCAAGCGGGAACTTGATGAGAAACTTGGTTGAAGTTTCGACGTTTATTTGTCTCTTGTTTGCACCCCAGCGGAGTATGAACTGACTTGTAAGAAAAATTTGATAGTTACCTGCGCACGGGCCTTTCAACACTGCGCCTGGTCTTCGCACTTGCGTTTGGGTTTGTTCGCGCTGTTAAGTGTGTTCTCTGTCGAACTATGATGTTGCAACTCAGTTAACAAGCTCGCAGAGCTCGGAAAGGTCAGTTCTAAAAATAACCACTCAAACATAAATCCCAGCATTTCATGTCATATGTGCACGAGGAGTTTGAAATGTGGAAAACGGCTGAATTTTCCACACGTCGGTTCGACGTGGCGGGCATGAAAACCCCACATCAAGAAAAAACGTAGATTTCAGGAATTTTGAACATCTCAGGGCCACGTGTAATCCAATTGGCGGTGTACCCATATACCATATACCATATCGCGGCACATTCTCCCAGCTCCCCATACGCAATGCATTTCCGAGTTCCTGTGTTCTCGCATTCTTGTGTTCCTGTGTTTTGTACGCCGGGTACGAGTACGAGTACGAGTAGACGCAGAATATCATCAATAAGGCAGCCTGAGATCAACTTCTGCGATCATGATTCATGATTCATGTACACTCATTCTGACCAGCCAACGGTTGATAACACCAACATCAATGCAAACATGATAGGTTCTTGACGTCTGCAGGATAACTCCGTCCCAGATGCCAGTTGACTTCGGCTTCGGTCTCGGTCGTGTGTCTAACTTGACTTCCGTGCTCGAGGTAGCGGTGAAGCTCGACGTTGGTAGTTTGTCCGATGCTTAATGATAAGCATGCTGCATGGTTGGTGGAAGACCCGTTTATGTTAATATTAATGAATGCCCGGGTCCGCAAACTGGTGCCCTGTATCCGCAGACGTCCTTAAGCAAAGCAATATATCAGTGCACTACACTACATCATAACATAATCAACACACCTCGTTATGACTCAAAGATCCGACACCGGTAAGTTAAGTAGAGGGGAAGACAGCTAAACTGATAGACAGCCTAATCGATATCAGATTCGAAGCTTCTTTGTCAAGTCAACGATCGAACATCGGAGAAGATGGAGGGCAAAAGTGCTCACCGCAATATTAATAGTATACTACGCCAACCGCATTTTTATGCATGTAAAATTAGAGGGCTATAAGCATGAGTCGCGGTCGTTATTGCTCCGATGGACGGTCGGACCAACTGTCAATTAAATTGCATATGTAGTCCATTGCGCAGGTGAGTTGAGGCTCAAGGTGGGGCATGCGCCAGGCCGGGGAATGGTGGGTTGAGGCATGGTGGGATGCGATGAGCAAGAATCTTTCAGTTTTGAAGTTCTTTCTGAGCGAGGCGTCTGTCGTGAATCGTGATCCAACATGGACAAGCCCGCCCTAAACAACATCACGATCGTGTGATCAGCGCGTCTTTCCCACACTCCACCATAGCAACTCATTTCTTCCGCGACTCCCTTTGCACTCTCTGTACACGTCGTCATTTATATACCTGGATAAAAGGTTCTCAATCTCCCAATTCCCATTCATGTCCGTCTCCTCTGTTCGATCCGGAATATACTCTGATCCTGGGACAGAAGCCAAAACTCTCGGTGGCGCGCTGTTGACCAAGGCTCAATTTCTTCGTTATCGCGACGATGCAAATACCAACGAGGCCTACGTGGTAGAGGATGCGTCAAAATTTGGACAGGCTGCTACTGAAACTGCCATTGATGGTGAAACGATCGCTCCTTGTGCTGCTCGTGCCTACAACAACCTCCCCCATTTGTTTTCTTGGAACGCCCTCGATTATCAATCCGATCATTGGCGCCTTCGCTTTATTCACGATCTCAGCGGTAGCAAACCCCTCACGAGCTTCTCGTCGTCGAAGGAAATGATGGTCGCGGTCTATGATGCTTATGCCGGTAAGTCCTGCATCGTAACCTCAGCTGGCGCTCTCAAAAATCTAGCACGAACACCGTATGACAGCTCACCGTGACGCATTCCGTCTTTGCAAGATCCTTCATCGAGATATTGGTGTCAAGAACATTAACATCAAGCGTGATGGACATGGTGTCCTCATCGACTGGGACATTGCCCACGAGATCAGTTGCAAACCTCCTCGACGACGTCCTGTCAGTGAAGCTTCACGACTCATCACTCACACCTAACATCTCTTCTGTGCTAGGGCTCCTGGCAGTTCATGTCGACCGTCAAATTGGAGCACCCCGACAAAGTCCACACCGTTCAAGACGACATGGAGTCATTTGTCCTTGTCGTGCTCTATCTCACCCTTCGGTACCTGCAGCACAACCGCATGCTAGATCTTGCCGCCATTACGAGCCACATCTTTGATTCTCGCATCATCCTCCATGACGGGAGCGCCGTCGGCGGGCACGGAAGAGGCCGCATGTTCACGAACAGAGCTTGGATTGGCCGCGACTTCGCAGTCACTGGTAACGAACCGCTGACAGATTGGCTTTACACGGCATTGGACGCCGTGAAAGCATACCACATCTATTACTACGAGATAATAGCCGCGCGATCTAGGCGACCCACACGCCGTCGACCACGGGCTTCACCTGCATTAACTCCAGTATCTGCGACGCTGTTCGATACCTTGGAACTGAAAGACCATCACGCCCTTGATGAGGCTTGGGAAGACTTTTTGGCAATGCCTGGTTGGCCATCTGGTGATAAGGCCCGCGACAACTTCAAGTCCTCAAAGTCATTCTACTCCGAGTCAAACGGGAAACGAGCGCTAGACCAAACAGATACGCTTCTGGTGGAGACTCACAAATCGAAAAGGATGAAACCTAGTGGTAACGTCTTGTTCGATGGGAAGGAGGCGACTTCGACGAGGGAACTGTAGACCCAAGTGTGGGTTTTAGGACTCGTATGTCCCTGTAGAGTACATCTCGTGCATGTCGCTTGTAATTAACACGAAAAGACCTGCCCTAAATCCTGCCAGGTTGGATCAAATTCAACTTGCCACTTGGACGCTGCCTTGACAGTGGCTGGTATGGCCGATGTGGCCGTTCAATTATCTTCAAGTGTTCACCATCCCACGACCAAAATCTCCACTTCCATTGCGGCGATGTCCAGTGACTCCAACGCACTCCATACTTGTGATGCTCTTTCCGGGGACGTCAAAAGCAACAAGAACCGACATCCCAATGTTCTCGACCATGATAACAGAACGCTCCGCCAGAAACACATTCAGGCCGTGACTATAATTTCTCTGACTTTGGAGTGCAAGCCGGATCCGCTGAAGACTAATTTTTACTTGTTGCAGGGCATGTGGCAGTTCAGTTCAACGCGTAGACTGAAGACTGGCGGCGAAACACAAACTGTGCAGGATGACTTAGAATCATTTGTACTGGTTGTGCTCTATATGGTCCTCCGATACACCAATCACAACAGAATTGGCGACCTCCCGACTATCATGGCAGTGGTCTTCGATTCTTATCTCACCTGGGAGGGTGGCGCCATTACTGGCGGATATGGTAAATCACAATTGTTCAGATATAGAGAGTTCATTGGTCGGGACTTCCGAGTATTGGGAAATGTTCTGTTGAAATGCTGGTTGAAGGTTGCTTTGACTGCTGTAAAGGAGTGGCATGAGCACCTTACTCGTGTCGACGTCGGCGCCCCCGCTGACGACGATTCTGAAAATGAAGACGGCAACGACATCGACTGGGACTCATGCCTGGCATCGAAGGACAATCTGAAAAAACCTATGTTCAGCAACCACGATAAACTTCTCGGTGTTTGGCGACATCTCATATCACGTCCTGACTGGCCAACGGGAGATGGCGCACACGACCGCCTCGTTAACTATTACAAAGGACGCATGGTAGTGGGGGCCTCATCTTAGCTGTTTCTCCCGGCCAACGAGCATCCAACTATCATGATGAGGAGGACAGCGATGCAACGAAAGCAAAGAAGATGAAATCCAGCCCAAATGGCACATCGTTACTACCATGATGAATGAAAAATAGGCATTACTGTACCATTTCGACCGTAGGTTCAGTAATGCGTAACATTTTGGCTTGAACTGAACCTATTCGGACTTTAGTAACGGTAACGGCAGCCAAACGAACTTTACTCAAATCGTTACCTTTTAGGTGCCGGAATAAAAAAAATCCCTCGGGCGGCCCAACGGTGTCACAAAGGCGCTGGCAATGGCGGACAAGGCATTCCAAGCTCACATTGTCGTTAGGTGAGGCATTTTCGACCCAGATCGGGACCTCATATGACTAGTGGAACGGGCTGAGTGAACCTATCCGGAGACCGTAACGGGTAACCACCATGCCTGAACCATTTGAAAAGTGAACATGCTGCGTAACACGTAACATGGCGTGAACCTACGGTCGAAATGGTACAGTATATTCCACCATTATCCGATATTCCAAGATACTTCTCGTATCCTTCCTTATATGATTTACCCAACACGTCTTGACCGCAATCGCATTACCGCACATCACTCTTACTGAAAGCCATCCCTTTGAAATCATTGAATTGATTCCAATAATTAATGTTACATCCTATTAAGAGACTTCTACTGAAGCAAGAGAGTGAACGTTGTCGCGTTGCCTCGCGTAATGACGCGGAACAGCCTGCCCTAAATCACATCATGCCAACATTTGGCTCCCACGTGATTCAAATCCCTTGAATTCAAACTCAGTTTGAACGCGCTCAGAACTAACCATTGTCCTCACCGGGTGGCCAACTCAAGCCTTCTGGCCAGCTTTGATACCAGATAACATATAAAGCTCTGAAGGGCATCCACAGTAAGTAACTACGCTTTCACCATGTCTATGTCAGAGCTTCAACGCAGTATTCAGGGATCCGCACCAGGAGGTTCGCCGATCAAGAAAAGCATAGGGGGCTCGCACGCATATTCCGCAGGACCTACACCAAGCGCTTTGGAAAATCGAAAGACGATGGCAGACGAAATGAAAGAGCTGTGGGTTGGTCCGATGCCTGTCCAACAGTTTTTAGACGACTTTCTGCCTCTCGATAAGGTTAAGGGCGTCAAGGCTGCTCCGCAGCTCCCCACCTACTTTGACGGAATAAAGAAGACGAAGATGGAGAAGGAGATGTATAGAGATTTTGTGAGCCAACTTGTCTTTGACTTTTTTGTTCATTTTTTACTTGTTCTCCGCAGATCAACCTCGTGCATGACGAGAAACTCGACCTGATTCCTGGCTTCAAAATTATCGATACGTCGAACCATCCTGATCACGAGTCGCGCGATGGCAAGAAAATCAAGCCCGACCCCACATTATACAAGAAAACTGTCGATACCAGCAAGAACGTCACCCAGTTTGGAGAGCTCGAGCTGAATTTCGAGTTCAAAACGGACAAGTATCACGAACCCTTCGACGATCTTCAGGGACCAACAGGTACCTTCGAAACCAAGACGAACAACGGCAAGGACTGCCGAGGCCAGCTTGCAAACTACGCGACTGAATGGTGCACCCGCCAGCATAGGTTGTTCGCTTTCAGCATCTTCATCTCCGACCCCTATGTTCGCTTTATCCGCTGGGATCGATCTGGGGCCATTGTCTCGGCGAGATTCGACTTTAGAACGAATAGCCAACCTTTGATTGATTTCCTTTGGCGATTCTCCCGCCTCGAGAGCGATACGTTGCGTGGCAAGGACGAAACAGTTCGTCTTGCCAATAAGGAGGAGATTGCCCTTGCCCACAAGCACCTTGAAAAGTGGAAAAACCCCTACGATCGCCCCGTCATCGTGCTTCAAATCGAAAATCGGGAGTTTATTGCATGGGGCTCCATGAGCGATGCGGAATCTTTGACAGGAAGGTCAACACGTGCTTATCCTGTATACGAGAAAGTGGGCCAGCAGGTCATGTTTCTTAAGGATACTTGGCGTGCGGTGACATTGGAGAGAGAATCAGATATTCTCAAAACGTTAAACGGGAAAGGCGTTCGCAATGTTCCCAAGTTCGTTTGTGGCGGTGATATTGTGCATCACACAACCCTATCCGATTCCTACGGCGCAGAGGATCCCCTTTCCAGTGCCGCACAAGTATCAGCAGAGGTGCCCAGCGCAGGTGAGATGGAACACTCGGCACTACCCGGCGAATCCGACGCTCCTGCTTTCCCTGATAGCGACTACAAAAACTCTTCGACTATCACTCCAACTACAGCACGAAGCTCATGGAGGATAGGAAAACAAAAAATCGTTCAGAGAATCCACCATCGCTTCACAGAAGACCTCGTTGGCACCCCGCTCACCGGATTTGATTCATCTCATCAGATGATGACTGCAGTTCACGATGCCTATATCGGTGCGTCCTCGCATTGCTGATTACTAGATAATTCTTGCTTATAATCAACATCCAGCTCATTACGACGCATATCATCTTTGTCAAATCCTTCATCGAGATGTCAGTATAAAAAACATCCTTCTCAACGGCGGTGGACGCGGAGTTCTGAATGACTGGGACCTCGCTAAAAGCGTCACATCTACTCTTCCTCGTCAACATGTGCGCACTGTGAGTGTATCATGATCGAGGTTGTCTTCACCATATGATTACTGATCCCACCTGCCAGGGCACTTGGCAATTTATTTCAACACTAAATCTGGAATTCCCTGGCAAGATTCACACCATTCAAGATGACATAGAGTCATTCGTTCTCCTGGTGCTCTATATCGTCCTTCGGTATACCCAGCATAGTCAGATGGCAATGCTTACTTCGACCATGACGCAGATATTCGATTCTTGCGTCATTTTGGAAGACGGTACTGCCTTCGGTGGTGTGGCAAAGCGAGTCACGTTCTCCGACAGAACTTACATCGGTGTGGGCTTCAACGTCACCCACAATGAACCGCTTACGATATGGCTTGAAATCGCATTCGACGCCGTGGCAGCATATCACGGATACTACATCGAGTTGACGAAAATCCAAGGTTCGAAATACAGGCGTTCAGTTGCGCCGAACATCCGACTCGAGGACTTGGCATTGAAAGACCATAATGCTCTCGATGAAGCTTGGAAGGATGTCTTAGCAATGTCCAATTGGCCATCCGGTGACATGGCTAGCGACAACTTCAAGCCCAAGTCTTCAAAACCGATCTTTTCTGGGTCAAAGGGGAAACGAGCACTGGATCAAGCAGATGCTGGTCCGATAGAGACTCCCAAGCCTAAGAGGGTGAAATCTAGTGGTAACATCTTGTTCGATGGGAAGGAGGGGACTTCGACTAGGGAACTGTGACCGCAGGAGCAACTTCTGGGGCTCGTACATATTTATTCCACATCCCGTATATCTCTCGTGCATGTCATGTGCATTTGTATTTACTATCCGATATTGCTCGCATGGTTGTCAAAACATTTCGAAGTGCGGAACATCAACAAGCTCACTGGTGCAACACGAAAAAGCCTGCCCTAAACCGATCCTGACCATCATTCGGCCATGATCGATGTGGCTCGATGTGACCGAAATCGTTTGTGCTAGTTGTGCTCTACATGGTCCTTCGATATACCAAGCACAACCGTAAAACTGACGACCTCCCGACGATCATGGCCGTCGTCTTTGATTCCTATGTCATCTGGGCGGACGACCACAGAGTCACTGGTGGATATGCTAAATCAGCAATGTTCAGGGACAGGGAGTTCATTGGCTGGGACTTCCAAGTCTCAGGAAATATTCCCTTGAACATCTGGTTAGATGTTGCTTTGACTGCTGTCAAGGAATGGCATGAGCATCTAGTCCGTCTGGAATCGCAGGCCGCAACTGCCGCCAAAGCCGACTCTTTCCTCTCGCTCACGAAACCCAAGTTGAACCCAGTCAGCAACGATTTCGAGAAATTGAAGGATCATTCCATGCTTCTCGAGTTTTGGGAACGTTCACTCTTACACCCGCAATGGCCAGCAGGAGATGGGCTACAAGATCATCTCGTCGACTATTATAAAGGAGGACACAGCAGCAGGGGCCCTAACTCAGCCGGCTCCACCGGGAAACGAGCATTCAATGATCCGCACGAGGACGAGGATGTGCCGAAACCGAAGAAGATGAAATCCAGCGGAAATGGCGTGTTTCTCTCGAAGGGCTCCCAGAACAGGCTTTCTATCGCAACTACAATAAATGATAAATAGATGGCAGATATTCTATATTCTATTCCCCCATCATCCGATCCCACGTCATTTCGTGTACTATTACCGATGCTACAGTCACATTTCTACACATTATTCTTGTCCAATACCATCTATTTAAACTCGTTGACTTGATTTCAGGCAAGGCTCACCATGTTACCAGGGCAAATACCTGGCGAAGACGCGTAATTGAGTATTAGGCTAGCAATGAGCGCGTTTCCTGTATCGCGAAATGACCTGCCCTCAAGACCTCACGTGGGAGTTTTAGAGAGCGATCCCACATCTCCTTTACCTGCTACTGTACATCCCACTACCCAGTAAAACTCCCTACCAGTTCCAACCTTCTATCATTACCTTACACTACGACACCTTCCACGATGCGCTAGCGAGGTCATCGACCTGAATTACTTACGTAATGTAGCTAGCGAGAATAAATTCCAATTCCAATTCCTCTGTGTCCTCCATGTCATGGCCATGGCCATGGCCACTGTCCACTATTTGTTTTCGTGTCTGCGGCTCGCATCACAGTCTCATACTTACTCAAATGTGGCATTGTGAATCGCCCATTTAAACACCCGTAGCTCTGCAAACGTTCAGCAAATCTGCTCCAATGTCGGCCGCGGAGAATTTCGCAGACTCTCGGAAACGCATAATCACCGACAAGAATAACCGCCTGTTTTTTGTCCAGATCATCGCATGGACTCAGCACGAAAATGCCACACCCATCGTAACGAAACGTGAAGCATGGACGTGCAGGCCATCTCCAAATGCCCGAACTATCCACTACCGCTTCTTGCAGGAGAAATTGTGCACACCTCTGAAGAATTTCAGCTCTACGAAGCAGATGATGAGGGCGGTTCACGATGCATTCGTCGGTTCGTGTTCCTGTTATATAATTAGGGCACGAAGTTCTGACTGCTTGTGTGATCATAGCTCATAAAGTCGCCTATAATCTTTGTGGAATGCTTCATCATGACATCAGTTGCAACAATATCCTCATGTTTGCCAATGGACAGGGAATCCTCAACGACTGGGATTTTGTTAAATCATTCCCCGATCTTCTACCTCCACACCGTCCACTTGTGACTTTATTTCCTCTCGCTCCAGACTACAACAGCCATCTGAGTTCTCTCCCATTTTAGCAAACTTGGCAGTTCATGTCGACCTACGATCTCGAGTACCCGGACAGGCCTCACACCGTCCAAGACGAAATGGAGTCGTTTGTGCTCGTCGTGCTCTATATGGTCCTCCGGCATTCGCATCACAATCGATCCTCAATCCTCGACCGCATAATGAAAGAGATCTTTGACTCCTACCTCGTTCTCCCAGAAGGCAGACTCGTCGGCGGTGGGCCGAAAGGACGTATGTTCTACTCCTTATGGTTGATCGATGTCGATTTCGAGATTATAGGAAACCCTCCGCTAACGGAATGGCTAATTCTGGCTTTGGATGCCGTCGGCGACTGGTACATACATCTTACGCGGATCAGGCTGAGGCGATCTTCAGTCATGACCGGCAGGATGTTGCAGGATCATAGCTATCTTGAAAAGACTTGGAGAGAGGCATTAGCATGCTCGGATTGGCCATCTAGTGACGAAGCCGTTGATCATTTTCGGAAGTCCGCGAAGTTGAATCCCGGTCAAGTGGAAAATTAGTGCTGGTGCTGCAGCGTCGACTCCGAGGTGTCGGGTTACAACAATGGGTCTTGGAGTTGTCTCTCCCTGGGCCTGGCTTTTTTGTTGTCGACTGTATCCTCTTGCCAGACAGGGTCAACACAATTGCAATCGGCAGACCGTCACGCCGTATGTATTATATGGGACACTGGGATTGAGTTCTGGCACAATGTAGACGCCACATATCCAAGTGGAATGAACGGGATGATTGCGGTCCTTGCAATGCTACCATGTTGAGATGTAAGGGGGAAGGAGTGCCGCGTTGAACAACGCCGAGATGATGCTCGACTGCAGTCGACCACTGAGGCGGATTGCCGTCCATTCCTGCTCTCGCCGGCCCTATCTGTTCTATGCTGTTCCCCCGCAGGCATTGCAATATATATACCCCACCCCCAACCCTTTCTAGCTCTTACCCCGCATTCGACCCGCATTTCGGGCATCCGAGGATGATCGAAAATGTTGTTGTCCTCCAGCTTTAAATCCAAACATTAGAAAACTCTCTCAATTTGAAATTTTGAATTGATGTCTGAGTTCTGCTTGCTTTCCTGAAGCGTCTATATCGTTTCCTCCTCCATCGACATCGCTCGCCTGGATCCCAAGGCTGTACGAGTACATCATCCCCGCATTACGAGCTTTTGTATACGAGCAACTTCGGACCAATCCGATAAGTATCACGTGGCCGGAAGTCCGGCTAACCCGCTCGGAATAAATTTAAAGAGGCCCGACCCCAGATTTACCATTTTCCTCAATGCTCCGACTGGCTCCTTCCCTTAAGCTTGCTCGTACTCGTGCAATGGCCAATTCGACCCGTGCACGACGTGCAACCCATACCTACACCGAAGATCCCAAGGCTACGCCGATGCTTCGTTACCAGGCATCGTTACCGCCTCTCCCGGTCCCGACAGTATCATCGACGCTCGCCAAGTACCTCGAAACCGTGCAACCGCTGCTTACCCCGGCCCAGTTTGCACACACGCAGGAGACAGCGAAGGCATTCGCCTCGTCGCCGCTCGCTGCGACGTTGCAGAAGCGTCTTCAGGAGAGAGCGGAAAGCGTCGGAGACAACTGGCTGAGCGAGTGGTGGAACGATGCCGCGTACATGGGCTACCGAGACCCAGTCGTAGTGTTTGTTAGCTACTTCTTTGTCCATGTCGAGGATCGTACGAGGAAAACCGGACCGTCAAGAGCTGCAGCGTTGGTGAAGGCCATGCTTCCGTTTAGATATATGGTCGAAAGGTGTGCCGACCTGTATAATATCTCGATTTACCTGTGCTTAATGACTCTAGTGGCTCGCTGGAACCTGATAAAGTGCGCGGAACCCCTCTGTGTATGGATTCGTATAAATGGCTGTGCGTTCTAAAAATAATCCTGCCAATGCATGTACTAACCTTGACACAGATTCCACGCATCACGATATCCCACGATACCGTCTGACACCGCCCAAAAGTTCTCTGCAGCAGAGAACAACCATATTGTTGTCCTACGCAAGAACCGCTTCTTCGTCGTTCCCCTCACGAACCCCGTAACTGGCCAAGAACTCTCCGCTGCTGAGCTCGAAGTGTACGTATGGCTGTAATCGTCCCTCTTAAGTGTTGCATTAATCCGTATACATAGTCAATTCACGCGTATTCAATCGAAAGCCGGTACCACTCCCCACCCTACCCCCATCGGCGTCCTCACCTCGGATAACCGAGACAACTGGACCCATGCGCGCGAAGCCCTCCTTGCGCTCCCAGAAAACGCACCCCTCGCACGTAAAGTCGAGAGCGCGATGATTATCGTGTGTCTTGACGACACGAAGCCCATCACACGCGAGAACCTTAGCTGGCAAACTTGGGTTGGGGACGGGAAGAACAGGTGGTATGACAAGCACCAGTGTGAGTTCCCCCATTTCTCAAAGTTCGATACTGGTCTAATCCGTTGTGGCTTTATTTAGTGATTGTCTATGAGAACGGCCGGTCAGGCTTCCTCGGAGAGCACTCCTGTATGGACGGGACACCTACACTCCGAATGAACGAGTTTATCCTTGCCACCCTTGCGTTAGGCAAGGCAGATCTTGGACCTGCCGCTACATCCACGACTGGTGCGGTCGCTACTTCTTTGTCCTTGAAACTGACGTTCCTGATCTGTAATTCATGATAGGCAACGACCTCCCTCAGCCTGAAGAGCTGGCGTTCGTCGTAGATGATAAAGTCCGTGGGCTTGTTGCGGACGCTGAGAAGCGTTTCATTGACCTGGTTGGTGCCCACGACCTCGAGGTATGTTTGTGTTCCCTTGTTTCGTCCCACTAGGACTTACAATCACGCTCTCGCCAGGTCCTGCATTACGAGGGTTATGGCAAAAACTTCATTAAAACATATAAGCTCTCGCCGGACGCGTGGGCACAGCTCGTCAAGCAACTTGCGTACACCAAGATGTACGGGCGTCTCGGTGTCACGTACGAGAGTGCGCAGACCCGAAAGTTCAAGAAGGGACGGACAGAGGTGATCCGGAGCGCGAGTAACGAGGCGAAGGAGTGGGCTGACGCGATGGTTGATGCCAATGTCACTGTACGTTCCTTATCCGCAAGTCAATATTCAAACGCTGATTGATTGAATGATACTAAAGGACCCAGCACACCTCCGTACGCTCTTCCAGCGCGCCGTCGCACGGCACATGCAGTATTCTGCCTGGGCTGCTGACGGACAGGGTGTTGACCGGCACCTCTTTGGGCTCAAGAAGAGCTTGAAGGAGGGTGAGCAGCTACCGGAGCTGTACAAGGACGAGGCATTCGCCAAGTCGAGCCACTGGGAGCTCAGCACGAGTCAGTTGAGCAGCAAGTACTTCGATGGATGGGGCTACGGCGAGGGTACGTTCTCCGTATTCCTCTTTCTCTCTTTATAATGACGATGTGTTCATGATCATTGTTCAGTGGTACCTGATGGGTATGGCCTTTCCTACTCGATCGGTGACGACTATATCCGCTGGACGATCACGAGTCTGAAGCGGCGCACGGCGGAGCTGAAGCACTACCTTGCGGAGGCGGCAACAGAGGTGAGGGAGATGATGGAGGCTGCGCGGAAGGCGGATGAGAAGGCGAAGCTTTAAGTTGACCTGTGGAGGTACCACCCCTGATGTGGGGTATGGACTTGGGGCTACTCGTATTTGCTCACCGCTATTTAGTTCTAATATGCTGTCAGGAACATTGGATTAGAGAATTCATGCATGATGACGAGGAACTCTGATGAGTATATAGAACTATGCGCGATATCGGCATGACTTGCTTCACGGCTTGTTGTCGTGTGTTTGATTTGCACTTCCGACGAACTTCAACTCGGAACTCCATCGTACGGCATGCCACGCCACCTGCTTGAGCTTAGAGTCACCTTCCAGTTATCTATCCCGTAATCAACTCGAAGACCTTCTTGTATGACCTCTCGGATCAGTGATGGTCGTTTGCGACATTCCTTGCGACGCGCTCTCACTACGGTCATTCATATGGTCCGTGGTTCGCAATGGTTCCTGTACACCATACTGGAGAGCTGGATGGTTTCTGGATACCATAGTAAAATGTATTGACATGTTTTGGCTTGCTTGAGGCGTTCGGTTTGCAAACAAGCCAGGATTCTTTCTTCACCCCCTCATCAGGAGACCCTTCCAGCCATGTTGACGGACTATCCTGTCGAAGTTTCCCTGCGAATTCTGACGCACCTGTCTGCTTCTGAACTGAGCGTACTCTTTCTCGTCTCTCGGGCATGGAAACATCTCATCGATATCAATGAAGCCTCAGTTTATCGCGATCTCGCCTTCCACCTGGGATTTATCTCTTCACCCGATGAACTGCTATCCGAGGCCAAACAATACTTGAAGCGCGTATTAGCTGATGTTGATGGATGGAAAGAATTTTGTGAGTATTGAAGGCCTACTACAGATGACTTGACCACAACTGCTTCAGTCTTGCTGACAACTCGTTTTCTTCAGGCCGTAGATGCCTACAAGTTGAGGAAAACTGGGCAGGACGAGGCCATTCGTCCATCAAAAGCTTTTCATACGCTCGCGATATTTCCTACTTCAAGATTGATGATGAGAATCAATTCGCCATGACAGCATCATGGAGCGGGGTAAAAGTTTTCGACCTAACTGGAGAGCGAATCCTGTGGTCCTTGCCTGAGGTAAATACCGCAAAGTTAAAAAAACTCCTTTTCATTAACCTAACGTATTTTAGACATATACGCCTTCTGAGGAATGGTTTTCCTTCCAATACGATCATGGTTGCCTCGTCTTCGAGAATGACAGCGGATCCATTGAGATCTGGCGACTCACTAGTACAATTGCTTCCCACGACAACTTGTTCCCACCTAGTGAGAGGCAGGCTGTTGCCGCGTCTGTCGCCAAGCAGACGTTCGGGGGAAATGGGCGAGGATATTTCGAACCCGTGTCGGACATACCTTTTCACCTGTCGGACGAACCTTCTCGAGGCGCCCAAACTATGCGCCTAGTTTTCCCTGTTCTCGTCGTTTCAGCCGAAGAAATCGTCCAAGTTTTTGATGTAACGACTGGAGAAGTCCTACAGACGATTGGTGCTCTTCAATTTGAGAATGATGGTCTGACTACAGGGTTCGCTGTTGATGTTGCAGTCAATGACGACCATGTCTTTGTAGCTGGTCCGACAGAGATTCGTATTTTTTCTCGAAGCGACGGGAAGCTCCACCTCACCATACCATTGTCACATGAATGCCGTCGTAGTGCCCTCAGGGTTACTCGATGTGACCCAGCAATCATCGATGCTCAGCTCAACACACCATTAGCGGCCCGCTCCCTGAAATTAGACATGGAATCCTACTCGGCTAAAAATAAAATTCGCGAGAGTGCGTCATGTAATTGTGATTGTTCTTCGCATTCGACTTACAGTACCACGTCTAGTTTGCGTCTGGGGCGATACTCTCGTCGTACTTACGAAAGAGGGAGGTGTTTTAATCATTGATCACATTGATCAGGTGGTGAAGGGTAATATCCATTATTCTGAGCTTTCTTTGATGATTCGGTTGTCCTCTCCGTCCCGCTCGCACTATGCATTGCACATGGAAGTTCACGGAGGAAGAATCGCCGTCATCTGTGTAGGTCCATTCTTCCTAAGATTTTCCTCGGCTGGACATGATCGCCTTACTTTTTCCACCAGGCTTGGGGGGTATACATTATATCGTTGGGGCCTCGTTTTGACCTCTTGGCACGCCAGCTGTCCGATTCTTTCTATCACTCTCAACGCCTGAGCATCTCCCGCGCTTTCCCATCTAAAAAGGGTTGGAATACGCATCAAGATGTTCACCTTACAGATACAGCATTATTCTTTATTTCTCCAGTTGTCCCAGAGCAGCCTATTGTCGATCACCCAGCATTTGAAGGAGAGCATCCGAATGAAAATCAAATCCTGCCACCGTCGCTCCCAGTGGATGTCCCGTCAGTAGGCCCACTTGCCCAGATGCCTGACTTCATATCACCTGCCCTATCGACGTTTGTACCAGCCTTCTTGACATCAGGACCATGTAAGCAAGTCCATGTAATCATTATGAGTCCCTCATCTCATTTCCTGCAGTGCCCGGCGGTGATTACGATGGTGATACCGTCGCAGTATTTGGTGCGTGTCATTCCGCTAGACTCTGTCGTCGTTTGTGGTTCTCAATCCTGAGACGTATCTAGCAAGTGAGGACGGCGCCGAGCTCGATTTCCTGGAAGAATCAGGTACGTCGGCATGCATCTTCGAATTCCTAAGGTATGTCCATTGACCTAGCCTTGTTCATAAGCATTTTCTCTATTCTGTGTGGACGTTTCTCCTCTTTGAAATGCCTTCTCCACCAAGTTGAGATGGCAATCTTTTGTAGTTCTTGAAGCTTGAGTTTGTAGCGCTCATCTCGCGGGTAAAATACACTTATGAAATATGCCCCTACGTATAACTTTTTCTGATTCTTGCATCCTTTGGTGAGACAATCACGATACAAATCTTTTCCAGAGTGGTTCCTCTGCGAACAATCCCGATTGCTTCTGAAGTTAGGGACTCGCATGATCGACGTGACTTCTTTGCCGCCAGCGTTTTGAACTCAGCCAACTCATTCATCATTACCCCATTCACCAGGACCACGTAGCAGGCACTCAGCAATCAACGCCATGCTCCTCAGAGGAACTTTTCTTGCTATGCCACATCTGGGAGAACTTCGGTTCCTAACGGACTATGTACTCGGTCAGTATCCTCACGATGGTAGCCCTCCCTGTCAATTTGTCCTATCTGAGAAACGAGGATAAAGTGACTGACAGTGCTGGTTTTATCATCCATTTCGACAAAGCAAGTACCTCGCAGTCTCAAGAGATTATAACACAGTCACTCGTTCCGCCGACGATAGTACCTGATGGAAGCTTTATCATGCCGAATTTCTGTGATCTCCATCTGCATGCGCCTCAGTTTCTTTACCAGGGAACAGGACTTCATCTTCCACTCATGCAATGGCTGGACGAATACGCTTTCAAGGCTGAAGAGCGGCTAGATGCTGACAGCACTCTCGCAAGGAAGGTCTACACTCGTCTCGCTGCTCGACTTATCGAGCATGGAATCGGCACTGTTTTACTTTTTGGTACTATCAAAGAAGAAACAAAGTATGATTTCTAGACTATCGCATATACATCTAACTCATGGTGCACAATCTTCAGCTTAATCCTCGCTGAAGTCATGCAACTGGCTGGAATTAGAGCCTTCGTCGGGAAGCTATCCATGGACATTTCATCGAGACCAACTTATGTCGAAGCCTCTGCAGAAATTGCTCTGTCTGCCGTTAATTCCTTTGTGGATCGATGTTCTCAGTTGGTCGATCATCTGCCTTCACACCTACGACTCGTAGAACCTGTTATTACCCCGCGATTCGTCCCGACTTGCTCAGATGAGCTTCTTCACGGACTTGGTCAATTATCGGAATCGAAATCTTTACGAATTCAAAGCCACATGGCAGAAGCCCATGATCAAGTCGACTGGGTACGGCAAGAGAGAGGCATGGAAGACATCGAAGTGTTTGATCGCGTGTGTGGTATCTTCTGACAACCAAATTCATATATTTATACCACGTTCAGCATCATCTCTTGACGCCCAGAACGATCCAAGCCCATTGTACATTTCTTGGACACCACGAACTATCCCATATTGCATCCCGTGGAACGGCGGTCGCACACTGCCCGCTTTCTAACGCTTACTTCTCTGCAGAGCCATTTCACCTTCGAGAGGCCCTTCAACAAGGAGTGAAAGTAGGGCTTGGGACAGATATCGCCGGTGGATACAGTGTAGATATCATGGATGCCATGCGGCACGCCGTGGCGGTTTCCAGAATGCGCGAGGGAGCAAGGATATTATCTCATCGCGCAGACGGGACTACTCACGATGTTAGCCAAAACCTTGCCATAGATTGGAAAGAAGCACTCTACCTGGCGACGCAAGGCGGCATGCATGCCCTTGGCCTGTCAACAGGAAGCGGAAGCTTCAAAATTGGCGCCCCGTTTGACGCCCAGCAGGGTGGGTCTCTTTACGCCTCAATGCCCCGGAAAGTTTATGCTCACCACGTTTTCAGTTCGGCTCTTCGATCCAGAAACTGGAATGGGTGCCGGCGCCCTGGATTTCTTCGACCTAGAGACCAATATCCCGGAGGGGCGTAATGTCGACATGGAAATGCTGGAGAAATGGTGGTGTTTGGGGGACTCTAGAAATCGGGTAGCGATGTGGGTTCAAGGTATTCAGGTGGCAAAAGGATTCGCAGACGTATGATACCTGAACGCCCTTCTGCGCGTTGACCAAGGGTGTGAAGCGCCCAGTTACATCTTCCTTTCTCACGGACGCCCTTCTTATCATCTGTCAGTGTCCACATGCTAGTTAAATACCTTGTATTCTTTCAGAGTCCCCGTTCTCCCGATTTCCCATCCTGTTGATCAAGAGGACATAGCTCAGATAAGATGGTGTCCCTCGCATCTTGGATTGCCACCCACCATAAAATCCCTCCAGCGGCTCGACGTGATCCGTGGTTCAACGACGGGAATATTATCCTCGTCACACACAATCGAGCGTTCAAGTTCTTCAAGGACCCCCTAACGCACCAGTCAGAATGGTTCATTCGACGACTTGAGGAAATGACGGACGATTCTGTTGAAATGATCGACGATTGTCCTGTTCTTCCTCTTGAGGACACATCTCAGGATTTCTCCAGTTTTCTTCATGCGTTGGACGACGATGGTGGAGTGTAGTGAGTTATTACTGCTTTTTCCTCCACGCCTTCTCAAAGTTTGCGGACGACTAGTTTCCCACTAGAATCGGACGCTGAGTTCAACGTTCTAGCAGGGATACTACTGCTTGCTACTAAGTACGGCGCGGAAACAATGCGGGCGAAGGCGTTATCCACGATGGAAACGAGATTTCCATCAACACTGGGGGGCTGGGACCAAATGCGCGAAGCGTCGACAGGAAATCAATGGAGACCCGATCGGATTCTCGCAATAAACCTCGTGCGCGAAGTCGAGGCATTCTCCATTCTGCCCGCCGCTATGGCTTCATTGACCAACGACACTTCCGCCGGTGAGATATTTGGCGTCTTCCTACACCCCAACACGCCGCAACGTCGCAACTCCCATCAACTGAACCCAATCGACGCACGTCATTTCGCAGTGATGAAGGAGTTTAATCACGTCTCTATCGTGATCATGCTCAAGTTCATCCGTGGTATCGGGAGAGACTGCACGCGTCCGCCCCAACAGACGCCTTCCATGGCTGGGAAGGCGCCGGTTGGGGCGAAGGTTTTGCAGCCCAGGGCGAGTCGTTGCCACAGTACGTTCTCACAAATGGCGTCTATGCTTTTAGAACTGCTCGTCCTGGAGAATCCTGTCGGATATGCAGATTTCGTCGTTTCCGTGAGCCAAATGAAAGAGGACAAGACGCAGATGTGTAAAATATGTTGGAAGACCTTCGAGACCGGATATACCAAGAAACGGAACGAATGGTGGAATAAGTTGCCGAGCGTATTGGGTTTCGAAGCAGGATGGAATGACATTCAGCTGGAACGTGTTCATCCTTGGTAGGGGATTTTTCAGGCTACTATGAACTGTATTCGAATTGTAAGTTCAAGGCTTTGCTTCAGGTATGTTGGATACTCACCCATTGGATTCAGGATGTGCTGTAAGTAAATCTTGATGATCTGTATGTATTTAGTGTCTTTTTGTCTTCCAGATCTGTACTCCTTTTCGTGTGTTATTGGTCCCTTTAAATTATTCCCCACAGAATGATGACAGGAAGAGTGACACTACTTGAAGAGGTTTGGAACATCTACCGGGCGAGACATATGGGCATCTGCCAGCTTACAAAATGTTGTTGAGGTCAATAGTAAGGAGAACAGTAAAAACAAATGCAGCATTTCGATGGGATCTTACAACGATGTGTACTCTACTTAGTCCTGGCGAACACCTAATTGTCCTTGCCCTGGCGATGGGCTTGAAGTAAGAGCGGCGGCTCCAGGTGAGCAGCCGATGCCATCAGCCAGCCGTGGCTTGTTCCATTACCCTGTTGAGTTTCTCAGCTTTGCAGTAACATGCAGCATCAAGCAGCGGGGACTTACGATCAAGGTGCCGGGGAACCCGAGATCAAAGTCAACGACTGATTCCAGTTCTTTCATCTGTTCTTCGCTCAAGGATATGTCTAGCGCTTCAATATTTCCAAGAAGGTGTTCAACCTTACGGCCGCCAACAATAGGGAAAACGAATGGGGTCTTGTGAAGGAGGTATGCGAGGGCAACTAGATGGTCAAAGTTTTAGTTACACTGTCACAAGATCAAGTGAAGAGCAGTGAATCGCACCAGCAGTGATCTCCTTTGTGCCGACTTCTGTGGCGACTTTCTCAAGCGCAGCAGAGACTTTCTTTTCTTTCTCAGTTCGCTCCCAAGCACCAGAAAAGACCTTGCGTCCATGCTCTCCGGTGGTGCGTCGGCGTTCTTCTTCAGCATCAGTGCGGAACTTCCCTCCTGCAAGAGCATTCCAAGGGGCGAGAGCCATGCCTATTGATACATCTCAAATCAGGCAGAGGCAGGCAGTAGAAATGGTAGTTTATTACCTTCTGAACGGGCCATGGGGATGATTTCCCGCTCGAAGTCACGATCCATGATGTTCCAAGCGCCTTGATAAATAACGAAAGGCGTGAGCGCATGGTCTCTCGCATACTGGTTTGCCTTGGACACAACCCATGCAGGAGTATCAGAGACACCCTAATTGCCTATAAGCTAAAGTGAGTGCAGAGTAGTTGCGGAAGTGCTTACAAGGTAAAGGACCTTGCCGGCCAGAACCAGAGCGTGTAGCGAGCGCATCACCTCTTCGATGCTGGTTTCGAAATCCCACCAGTGCAAATACAACAAGTCAATGTAAGTTGTGCGAAGCTTCGCGAGAGAGTCCCTGACGGAAAGCTGTAGAGATTTATGATTGTTCCCGGTGTAGAGAATCTTCTGAGCGACAGAATCATTCCCGCGCTTATAATTGCTCGTAAACTAGAGGTTGAGAACCTGTTATATCATATAATCGTGAAGACATGGAATTCACCAACCTTGGTTGCGATAAAAAGCTGATCACGAATGCCTCGTGCTTCAGCCCATTCGCCAATGAATTTCTCGGATGTCTCGTCTTGACTGCAAACAGTGCCATGAGTATTGGTACCGCAACGAAAAGGGTAGGCCAACGAACTAGTTATTAGCTGTGTCGATAAAGTTGCCCCCAGCATCGTAGTACGCATCGAGCAATTTGAAGCTGGACTGTTTGTCCATTGACCCCATTATCTCGGTGAATTTGTCCCCGATACTCATGGCACCGAGCTGGAGCGGGGAGACATGCACGCCTGCCGTGGTGGACAGACGTCTATATATGCCAAGTTTGGTCGGAGGCTTTGGAGGAGGTGTCCAGAGAGACATAGCTATAGGATTGGGAGGAAACTGGATACTGAAGTGCTTTCATTTCTAAGACCTTTTATACCTTTCCGTCGCGAGCGACGCGTGAGGTTTGTTTGTTTGCTGCCTGACTCATACATTGTCTTAGCTTTGCTCTTGTTCGTCGCTTCAGAGGGCCTCGTGAACGACGGCAAAGACGCGTCTTTTCGGCATCACAGGTTGAATTGATGGAGGACATTCACCAGATACGGAATATTTTGTCATTTTGATGGCCGGACCTCGGCACGCCTTGAACACGCCATTGACGCGTTTCATCCTACATACTGATGGCTCAGCCTCTCTCATCCTCTTAGCACTCTCTTAGCCTATGGCTGTAAGCATCCTTGAGAGTTGAGCCACCAATCTTTTCGGCCATTGCCTAAGGTTTTTTGAGGAGCTAGTATTTCATATTTTAGTACCAGTTTATTCCCAAGACCTGATTCTCTGCGCGCATTCAAAAATATCTGGCATGAAAAACACTCAAAAACACAAATCCCAACACATCATGTTAAGGACGTCGGGGGATGTTAAGGACGACGTGCGGCAGAGGTTGGACCCTATCGCCACTGATGGGGTTGATGTGGATAGGCGAGATCAAAGGGTCGGTTTTTTGGAGCCGTTTGGTGACGCATGATGCATGATGTTTGATCGGTACTCGTTTGTCTCCAGGTGTCTACGCGTAGGTTCGTGACCATCCTGCTTGCTATGAAGCGAAGAAAGTCTGCTAGTGAGAGTCGCATGGGGTCGCATGAGTCCTGAAGAACGTGAACGAAAGCAAGTATCTTCACCCCTTGCGAAATATGTGTTTCGACTCTCATTTTCTAAGACTGTGAGGTCTTTCTACATAGATTGGCTGCCATTTACGGGGATTGATTAGATGCATACGAATATATTTACGGACCCTGATTCACAGGCTACGCACTCTACGATAAGAAAGAAATCTGACTTCCGCAGAGAATATCGAGCGCCTAAAGTGAGTCAGGAGAGGTCTTGTGTAAACCGCCTTGCAAATATTCATTGATCAAGGATCATGACAAGGCACACACTGCCACTGCTTATGTAATACAAATCCTTAGACTTTCAGAACATCCACGACGTCTTCGATTGAGCATCACTTTGGTCGGTGATCCTAGACGATATGGGGAACAAGGTGGCTCAGAGCGAAAAGGAAAAGGTGATTAGAATTGTAAACGTGTTGCATTCAGAGATTTAGGCTTTGATGTTCAGGGAAATGCTGCGTTCAAGGCCGGCGACTATCCTAACGCCATCGGACACTACACAGCAGCCATTCTCGCAGACCGAAATGATTTTACGTTCCCTTTGAATCGGGCAGCTGCATACCTTAAGTTAGGCAAGTGCGTTTCTCCATTGCTTAAACATCATCGTGGCATTAAATACTGATGTTCAAATTCCTCGTTTCGTTATAGAAATGAAGATGCAGAGAGAGATTGCACCACAGTATTGACACTGAGCGCGTTGAATCCAAAGGCATTGTTTAGACGGGGGCAAGCCAGGCTTGGTTTGGATAAGCTAGATGAAGCGGTGGAAGGTACGCCATGTCAATGTTCAAATCCAGACACGTAACAAACATCTTTCCAGATTTGACACAAGCTTTGAAACGGGAACCAGCCAACGAATCCGTGAAAATCGAACTAAAGAAGGCCGCCGAACTCCTCGAAAAGAAAAAGGCGAAGGTAAGCTACTCTGGTATACTACGGAGCTTTTCCCAACATACCCCACCAGGGTTCAAAAAAGTCATCAGAAAAGTCTGTCTCTCAACCATCACCACCTGCTCCGAAGAGGCGGAGGATTCCTATCACTATCGTCGATGACCAACCTGAACCTTCAACCTCAACTCCGTCCTCCTCGCAGCCACAACAAAATACACGTGTCGAAACTGCAGCCGTGTCCCCACTCTCTCCTAAACCGATTCTCGCAGGAAATGGCAATCCGATGAAAGCCGTATCCACGCGTTCACTGAAACCGGCAGAATCAATGCACGCGCCTTTAAAGTCTCCAGCTGCGGCTCCGAACAAAGCCCCACCACCACCACTCCGACCTGAGTCATTGCCAATACCAGCACACAAAGAACCAGATCTACCGCGCACATTCGCAGATGCGAGACGGGCGCGTGAGGCCGTGAAACCCAGCCTCGTTGGTGGCGGGATTTTTCGCAAGACAGGCGAGAGTACTCTTTTCCCACCCAGGGAAGGTACCCCATCTGCTGCTGCGAATGCCTCGGTTTCTACGCCTCCACCGGCTGCTGCTACCGTAGCTCCCATACGTACAGCCACGACCCTTGCAACGACTGTTGTCACGACGCCCGTCCGTACTTCTCCTACTCAGGCTACGGCAGTGAAGCCACCAACGACACTCTTCGAGTTTTCGCGCACCTGGGACACGATTCGCTCAACCCAGGAGCGGTGGAACCTTATCTCTGTACGTCGATATCCGTTGTTTCCTTCGTCTTACCGTTCTTACATATCTCCACATAGACAATTCCACCATCCAGCTTCCCAGCATTCTTCAAAATCTCCCTGGAACCGGTGCTGCTTCTTTCAATATTGACAGTCTTCAAGGAAGTCCTGCGGATGGGAGAGCATGCATCGAAGGTGCGAGAGTATATGGATGCCTTTGCAAAGGTTGAGCGATTCGGGACCGTTGTTTTGTTTTTGAGTCGGGCGGAGAAGGAGGTAGCGAGGGAGGTATGGGAAGGACTGGGGGTGACGAAAGAAGACGTTGGGCGGCTGTGGCGTCCTGTATGGACATGATCCAAGTAGACTAGACGTACGGCGTCGAGTTGTTTGGTAACTAGGTTATGTTCCTTCTGAATTCATTGCTGAATTCGTATGGATTTACCAGTGGTCAGTTAATGTCTTTAACAAAGACTCAGTAATACGTACACTGTATTTACGAGCTTCAGATACAGCATGAACAACATCTATGTACACGAAATACTGTACTTGTGGTGTCATCGTGCGCACAATGACACTGCACATGCGACAGTGTAGTACCGTGACGATTGGTTCAGGGCAGGCAAGTTCGTGTTGTCCCACGCTATCGTGTCACTCACGGCCGCACTCACTCAGCCGCCTCGTCAAACTTGCTTCACTGTTTTGTGGCTCGCCTTCTCATCTGGTTGTGCCCCTGTTCGTGCAGATGCTGGATACGTGTTTACCTTATGTAAATCAGAGGACGAGAATGTCCACGACATTCCTATGGTCACTTCGGTGCGTTTGTTCCATGAGCATTTATTCGGACAGAAATGACATAATGACATCGAAATAAACAGGCACAAGGATTGGCTCTCCATGCTTTAAAGAAGTCGCTTTTGCTTGAGTTCGAGAGTCAGTGGCGATTGTCAGGAGACCAAATCATATTGTACTGCCGAGACCCATATTCATTCGGCACCTCTGAAACACTTTAAATACAGTGGATTCAGCATCTCTATCCACCCACCTCTTGTTGGAATTCTCTCATCTCCATCATGAATCCTGCCATGAAACGACATGCCTTGGGAATACTTAACAACTACGTAAAACAGCATGAATCTCGACGAGGCGTTACGGGAAGGGATATGCTTTTGAGCTCTAAAATTCTGTCCAACGCCATCATTCAGTCAACGGCAATTGGTGGAACGTTACTGGAGCATTTCTGGGATCGGGTTCGTCAATGCCATCCGAAATTCAAAGAGAATGGTGAGTACGTTAGATTTAATAGGCTGGGTCGAACTCAGTTCATGGGAATTTTGGCAGTTGACGCGCTGCAACAGACTGAAGCTGTGTCCGAAGATATTTCGTCCGGAATCCTCCTCGATGGCGTGGACCAAGCTAAACTTAACCTGAAGCCGATCTACGACCTGGCAGCGGAGACATTTACCTACCTGGGTTTGGCTGGTAAGAAGGCGGCTTAAGTGTTGGTATATCGCCTCTCCAATAATGCGAATTCGCAGTCAGGAATCGTGGATGCAGAGCACCTGATGGACTGATACAGCGTTTCTCAGACTCGGATTCGGCGTTAAACAGGGAGAAGGCACTTCATTATGCCGAGAAGACAACAGACAGACTTCTTCGCATTGCACAAGTCCACAACGAGCCGATGCAGCAACTCGCTCTTCAAAATCTAGTGCGTAATATCATATTCCTGATCGAGGCTAGCGGCTTGCCAGTTACCTTTGCTTACCCATGATACAGGTAATTCGGCGTGATGGCGATGTGCAGTGTCCCATAAGTGCACGTCTTTTTGACCCACGGTCGAGCGGTGTCCTTACTCAAATAATCCCAAAGACTGTGCTCGACAATGTAAGTGATCCAATGCCCATGCGAGGCTTGATCCGCAGACGTCCTAATACCACGACACTTGCAGAGCAATGTCCTTAAATACCTCACAATGTTCGCGGGTCCCACCACGGCAAATATCATCCTTCATGGTCTCAATAGTCTTGAAAACCTCATAAATATTCAACTCGGTACCCTCATCGGGTTCGACAAACTCTCCTTCGCGATCGAAAGCCTAAAGGAGAATGGCAAAGTAACACCATCGTTCTTACGGAACTCCCTTGCTGACGATTCTATTAGATCAAATACATCCTCCGCGATCCCTTTCCAGTACCCGATAATCCTCTATGGACCGAGTACGTCCTTCCCAACTTGCTGAACGACGGGGACGAAATCGCATTCGGTCGCGGGCCTGAAGGTGCTCGGCTGGGGCCTGGGCCACACCCGCGCCTGTGCAATCTACGGCTTGCCATCATGCGTGTCTTTCAGGATAGCGGCGCGATGCCTGTGATGGCTGACTTGGAAGAGGGTGCAAACAATCGTTACGTGGATTGTTTCCCCCGTGATCTCCTCTCGCCGCATTTCTGTGATGTGCTGTCGAGGACGTTGATGGCTGGTCATGGAGAGGTCACATATGGGAGCTTGTTCTGGGAAGCAATCCGTGAATAAAATGGCATTATGTGCACGCACCTCATGTCTGCATGTCAATGGTATTCAAGTGGGTTTATCGAGTGACAGCCTGTTGTTGGGCTTTGATTCCGTCGCCCATGTCTCAGATGAAAGGATGCACTGAAAGCGTCACTTCGAGGGATCCATGTCTCGACCACAAACTTTCTAGCTTCTCGTACAATCATGACGACGACTTTGGTAGATGACCTTATTTGTGACCATCTTATGCCGTTGCTCAATCCTGGACGTGTTGGCAGCTAGCGAGGTGAAGACCCCTGTCGTCGTCCCTTGCAGATACTGACGCTTCACTTTTCAAAGACCTCTAGACATTTTCATTATACCAAGCAAGTTTGGCTTGCCATCATTTACGATCTCTGTTCGCGCTCTTTCATCGATCTCCCGTTACGCCCAGGCCTTCAGGCATTGTCAACTACTGCCCTCGTAAACATGGTCAAACGGGCAGTACATGGCCCAAGGTCTTGGATTCTCACTCGCGACTACCCCCACCTGCCGTGGTGACACATGAAATATATGTGCCGTATTACGGCCCTATAATCACTCAAGTAGACCCCAAGCTCATTCCTGGTGGTCGGTATGTGGTCATCGATGCGAAGAAGCTCCAATGTTGGACTGTAACAAAACCTCGCTGCATCTGGGAGTATGTATCGGCGGCTCCAGCGGCCCCAAAAGGCTGGGATTACTATGTCATCAATCATTTTGCTTTCGAACTCGTCAACGATGGATGTGTTATCAATATTTTCATCTGTTCGATGGTTTATCTGAACAATGGGCAGATAAAAGGTGCGCTTGGCCATAATTTGAATGAGATTGAACATCTTTATGAACGCACGTTTAGCCAGCGAGAAGGGAAATTCTGCGTCTGGACTTGGCTAATGGGACATCTCGATGCCTTTGCCGTCCCGAATACCGTGGACAGAACACTTCCTGCCTACGGATATGTGACAACATCGCGGCGGCAGCACTGTTTACATCACGCAGAATCATGCCTATCGATTGGGTGAAAGAATCTACAGTATTCCTGCCCGTTGTTGCAGTCAGTCTTGGCTTGCTTTCATTTAACTTTTCTCACGACTATCACAGGATTTTGTGTCCTTCGACTGTATCCCTGGCCACGTAATTGTACTTCATTCCCCGCAAAGTGACAGGTATATAATCGAAGCTTTCACGACGATCCCATGTTTCGAGGATTTTCATATGCCGGAAATGTCAAATGGGGTGATCGGGTGATGTCCATGTAATGCACGCTTCAAATCTACTCCGGACTCCCTGAGACGAAAACCTGGGAGACGACGAGTGTGAGTCAACTCTCCTGCGCACCGTTGGTCCTGTGATGACCGTGCACATGTCAACATATCGTGGGGCATTGACATATTCGCTAGACGAAGGCTTGGCCGTAGTGGTGGCATACTATGAGTGATGGGTGAGTTCAGGCTGTAGGAAAGGCCGCCACCACCAAGCCCAACTGGCCTTCTTTAAGTAGCTGTCATTCCTGCTGTACAAACTGCCACCCTCATGCGTTTCGGACTTCAGGTGGTGATCCCTTCGATTATTTGTAACTGTACGCATCTTCTAAACGATACTTCTCTTTTTCACTTGTTACTATCTAATTAATCAATTCATATCTGAGACCACCGACCTTGAAAGCATGTCCATTGTCAGCAGCGAGCGATGGTGAGTTTGGTCGTCTCTTCGGGGATAAAAGTGGTAACCGCCAAAAATATGCCTTCGATCGTGATCAGAACCCACGTCACCTTGACCTCGATAGGCCTCCATCGAATTCTGGCTGTTGCGTTTATAAAGAGTGGTCAGCTCGTGTAAGTTTGCAAATTTTCGACTCACTGACCATGTCTAAACAACTCCTTGATACCCCAGCAAAGCACCCGTTTTCCCTTTCTGCCGCTGTAGACCGAACATGGAATCGTATTTCAGAGGCGGCTTTCAAGACTGGGTGGAAACCGGTCGCCAGGCTGGCTGAGGCTGCGGTTATTGCGTGAGAGCTTATCTTCTATTTCCTATGTAGTTATATGTTGATAACGTCTGGAAGGCTCATGGAGAACATAACGAATGGTCAACTGCGAGTTTTGACATATTCACACATCTACAAGTTCCCGGTAGTATCGAATCAGGCTCAGGACATTGAAGAAGAGAAAGAATTCAGCGCTGAGCTCAGAGTTGTCAATGATCAATTCTGGGTTCGCCTGTGTGCCATGAGCGACCTCGGCTTCGCAGAGGCATATATGTACGGCGATGTCGAGTGCGATGATCTGGTGTCGCTATTCCACGTCGGTTTTCCTTTCTGCCCTTCGTCGTTGAACTATATCTCTCATATGAATCCCTGTGATCACGATCTTAGATTTTCTTAGATAACAGAGAAAATCTCTCCAACCTCGACTCGAAGATATCTTACCTCTTCACTTTGCCCCAGAAAATTACTTCTTATCGGTTCCTAAACACCATTGGAAACTCCCGTTCTAACATATCTGCTCACTATGATATCTCTAACGAGATGTTTGCAGGCACGTATAAATTTCCAACTCATCCGCCTTACTTATCCCGACCTATTCCACATTACTAGGTTTCCTTTCAGAAGATATGACCTACTCTTGTGCCATTTTTGAGGACCTTGATGGTGACCTCAAGATTGATTTACCTCGCGGGGAATGGAGCGGAGGCCAAGGCCTCAGACGTGTAACCCCCAAGGTGTCATTGGACTCATTGGAATCGCCAAGTTCTCAGAAGGCAAATGGAAATGGCCATTCATATCCTCTGATACTCCGAGATGAGTTACACGAAGCGCAGATACGCAAACTCTCCCATATCATACGTAAAGCTCAGATCGAACCTGGGCACCACATACTCGAAATCGGCTCCGGATGGGGATCTATGGCCATCCTCATCGCACAGACTATTCCAGATACAACGGTTGACACGATAACCTTGTCAGTTCAACAGCAGTCGCTGGCACAGGATCGCATCGCTATGGCTGGGCTAGAAGATCGGATTAATGTGCACCTTATGGATTACAGGCACATGCCAGTAGAATGGGAAGG
The DNA here is from genome assembly GCA_013433165.1 of Hypsizygus marmoreus. Lineage (NCBI taxonomy): Eukaryota > Fungi > Basidiomycota > Agaricomycetes > Agaricales > Lyophyllaceae > Hypsizygus > Hypsizygus marmoreus. Next base: position 690,923 of record CM024090.1, on the reverse strand, counting down.
TATCTTCGATCGGGTCGTTAGCGTGGAGATGATAGAAGCTGTTGGGGCTGAGTTCCTAGAGAAGTACTGGCGAATGGTTGATTGGGCGATGAAGAGGAAGGGCGGTGTTGGCGTGGTCCAAGTGATTACCATTCCTGAAGCACGTACGTGTTCTGAGCGCACTAAATGACGCAGGTTCTCTTCAGCTAATGCTCCATTGATTCCATAGGATTTGATCGATACCTTCGAGAAATAGACTTCATCAGAAAATGGGTAAGTGATAACGTACGGCTCCACATTCCCTCATCAAGTCTAATGACCTTTTATTGATTATAGAGTATGCCTTTTCCGTCACACATATACGAAGGCACACGTACTCAATTTCAGCCACTTACTGCACAGTTTTCCCGGGTGGCTTCCTCCCAACGTTGACACTCCTCTTCCAGACAATGGAGAAGGGATCATCGGGACGCCTCATCGTTGATTCCGTATCGAACATCGGGCCACATTACGCCCGTACCCTGCGCGAATGGCGGAGACGTTTCCTTGACAGATTTGAGACCATAATCATACCTGCACTCAAGCGAGAGTATCCAGATGTGATGTGTGGTCCTAGGGGCAAAGAGGAGATCGAGGTATTTAAGAGGAAATGGATCTGTAAGAACTACCTTTTTTCTGTCCTTCGTCATGCTTACGCTCTGAATTTTCGCTAAGACTACTAGTGAGTTCTTTCGGTCTGGCATTACGGAATTGGTATACTGAGCATGTCTCACAGCTGTTATTGTGAAGTGGGCTTTACGACGCGGACCCTCGGAGGTGAGTGGTTCGTTCTTGCAATCCGGCAATTGAGAGTAAACTTGGTTCTGTTAGATCACATCATCTCCTTTGTTCGCGAAGGCTATCAGGGCTATAAATGCAACGTCAATGAGTGATGTTATTACGGTATCTTTCCTTAGCAGGTGAACTTTGTTTATAATCATAGTTGCACTAACTGAACTAACATACAGTAAATGAATACCAGCGATAGAAAGGAGAGAGAAATGCGGTGTTCATACAAGTGACAATGCAAATAATTGAAGCATAGAATAAATATATCCATCCCATTTCCACACATTCGCCAACAGCCTGATCCGAGCTGTAGTCAAGACCCACTGCCTCCACCCGTACGCTGAAGCCTTCGAGCAAGCTGGTCATTGACCGTCGTCTGAATTCTGTTAGCTAACGCGGCCGCCTGGACCAAGACTTCTATGGGTAGCTGCGAAGCATCGGTCTCCATTGCAGTCCGGGCACGCTCGAGTGGGTCTATCTGCGCAGATGTTGTTTGATTCCTTCTCAAAGGTGTCGGGCGATCGGGGTGGCGGGTGGGTAAAGCGCTTGGCGCAGTTTGAGATCGGTGTTGCTGGTGTGTCCTTCTAAACGATCCAAGTGAAGGGCTTACAAGGAGATCAGTGACCTCGGGATCTGCAGGAGAGCTTAGCAACGTGGAATAATGAAATACTTGGGCACCCACCACTGAGGGGTTCAGTACCATCCACGCCGAGATCAGTGGCATCTTCCATGTCTGTTTCAGGGACTACCTCATCTGCTGGGAAATGTCAGATAGCTGTTGTGGAGGATGGAAATGACTTACCAGAACCGGCGAACTCTCGTCTGAGTTGAGCAATTTCCTCAACTGAAATACCCCCCGCCTCCCAGCTGCTATACTCCGCAGACGATGGTGACGGTGACCTATGGGGACTAGATATCCTGCTCGATCCCGGTGTGCTTTTTGTCGGTTCGTTCTCTCGAAGTATCGTGTCACCATGAATCCCAGATACGCTGACCCAATTCATAAGTCGCTTGCGTTTTCTGGCGTCCGTATTTTGCGATGCCTCGTCGAGACCTGACCTGGACTCCCTACTATTGAAAGGTTCTGAAAAGGACCTTTTTCTTGTGTTAACATCCGCGTATGTTCCCCCATCAGCTCCTGTATTAGGGTCAATCTTGGGTCTCTTTGGGCTGCGAAGATCTAGCCCCAGATGAGCAAAAAAACAGCCATGCATCCGTAAGAAGGGAATTCACCATTGAAATCGATTGATCTCTTGCGCCTAGGAGAAACGGATGATTCGGGTTCTTGGGGTGTAGGGCGAGGGGTAGAAAGACCCAAGGTGGAAAATGTGACTTCTTTTTGACCCAAAGGAGCAATTTGAGTACCAGCCAGAGGCAACTTGTGAGAGGATGGACACGAAAAAAGCCCCTCGCCCGCGATGTTGCCGGTCACCGATGCCTCTTCGTCTCGGGCTTCCATCGGATCTATTTTCCTCCATTTGGCTGGAGGCTCAGGGGTCGTAGCTTTTTGTGGTGTAGGCGTTAAGGCATGCTCACTTGATGCAAGGGGAGATGAGGGTACAGCGAATACCGTTGCATCGCCAGCATTTCGGTAGCATGACTCATCGACGCCATATCCTACGTCAGGAGGTTCAGGAGGTCCATGATAAGAGGGCTGAGAATCGGGCACAGTCGACATTCGCTAGTGAAAGAGTCAGAGAACAGGATATCACTTAAAACGAGAACATACTGTCTTCTGAGTCTCGGTTTCCATAGACAAACCCTCACCGATGCTTCCTCCATATGCATCCGCAAAGCCCAAAAGGCAGGCTTTGAGGCAATCGGGGTAAAAAGGACGATATTCCTCCAGACCGTGATATGTTTTACGCCAGAAATCATGAAACGCAAGTGGTCCTATTGCCGGTTGTCGAAGGCCCCCAAAAGCCGATGTAATGAATGGCGAAATCGCTTGTATATTTTCGCCGGAGCGTTCCAGAAGTAGGAGTGCATCAAGTACAGGGCAATACAGCTTATCGACCTGAGTGATAATATGAGAAGGACCAACACACAACACGGTAATGAACGCACAATTGTATTGTACTCCGAATCGAGCATAGCCGCCTTCTCGTCTTCTATCCAACAACACAGAGATTTCTCGAGTGCACAAATTAGCTGCACAAGGATCGAAGGGGAAGCGGATGAGATAATGTTTCCTAACTGAATCAGAATCTCAAGGCAAGGGGCTAAGGCCTCAGGAGGTGGAGGATAATGTGACACGAGTGTGCCGTCAATCACAGGCAGCACTCTAGTGGGGAATATGCAGCAGTCCAAGAGCCTCATGTGAGCTGTGAGTATGGCTACACCCTTGGGAAACGCGGTCAACCTGGATGCATGTCAGAAGAACTGGAGGGGGTGAACACAATTTACATACGATGCAAGTTTATCTTTCCCCATCCGCTGGATAATACGTTCGATGACAGAAACCGGTAAGATTGACATTGTGCCTGCAGACGATATAGTGCAGGCCACTGTTCCTTTCCAAAGCGCCAATTCATGATCAGACATCGTCCAGGACCTAAAGGTATAAATATCATCAGTCAAGAAGGACGAGCGACACAAAGCTACTCGTACTTGAATGGTATCATGAGGAAAGACACAAGATCTTCCCAATGAACACAATCATCAGGCCGCTGCCACGATCTCGCAAGGACGATCCAAAGCTGCCGTGTAACCTCTTGTCCTTCCTTGCTTTCACTGCGCGTCGAAACAAGGTGTAGAATGGTCGGAATGCCCACGGAAATCAGATCAGCGCACAATTGACTCCATGCCGTCGTCAAATTTTCGTCGAGGAGGGAAAAATGGAGTTTCAATGAAGCAGCGAGTATTATTTCGGCCGGTGGAGGCAGCCAAGTGCTTGAGAAGATATTCTTCATCACTGCCCATAATTTCTTGACAAGCGTGATCCGTCGCACTTGACCATTTGGGTCGTCCGTTTGAACCAGAAATCGAGTAACAATGGAGGCAACTCGCCCTGCAAATGACGTGGTCGCCGTGAGTTGACCGTGGATCTGGTCTGGGGTCAAATTTGCGTGAACAAGAAGAAGAGACTGCCAGATGTGGAAAAGTTCCCCCTGATATTGTTCAATATTTTGATCAAAGGTCGAGAGAAACTAGCGCACTCACCGGAAACTGTGACACTGGGTCCCGAAGCAATCTTTCTACAGAAGATATCCAGATATCTACGATGGCGTCCCAATTCTGGAGAAGATCTTGCTCGTGAAGCTGGGGAACCCCATCGATCCTGACAGATCCCAAAGACCCAACCATATTTTCCAAACGTTTCTGGTCAGTTTCTAAGAGCGTTCCATCTAGTAAACCTAACGTTGGATTGACGTTATCGCCCCATTGGCCATCATGAAAATCTTTGCAGAGACTGGGACATCCAATCGCGCCCACGACCCTGTTCAGCAGTACAAGTCCCTCGTGTGGATTGGATTTGTGCTTCCCGATATTCATATCCTCGATGACACTCAGGGCACGAACCAGATTACAAGAGGCTTCCGAGGGACTGCCGAAGCGATTATTTCGGTGAAGCAAGGCGGTTACAAGCGAAACTCCGATGCCACCTCTCAGCTCTTGTCGAACAACGCGGAAAGCTCTCTCTCGTGTACATATTTCGCCGTCGGGTATATGGGAGGGGGAATCAGGAGAAAGTCGCGAGAAAGCCCAGATGAGGGTCCGCCAGATAGGACCATAAAGCAGTCGGATAGACTTGTGAGCGTGGACGGCAGCAGGTGCAATGCTATTCAGGTAGAATTTGACAGATGACGGTCGACGGAAGAGGGAAGAGTCGGTAAGAACGATCATCGAAGTCAATACGACGATAGCCCAGCAAGCGCTTTTAGTATCATCCGACTTCAAAGCACTGTTCAAAAGGATGAAAAGACAGGCCTTTTGCTCCTTGATGAAGGCTTGAGTAGTGAGAGCGACGGTCTGATGTGGGAAGTCTGTGGCGGCGAGCAAACGCAATTTAGCTACCGCGAAGCCACTCAGTCCGTGGGCTGCCTGTAATCTGCATTCCACATCCTCGGAAAGGATTTCGGCCAAAACCTTGGGGAACAGGCTCGACAATGGCGGAAAGAATACTTCCGGGTGCCGTTTTAACAAGTTATGGATCGTCTTCGGGGATACCGTAAGCCACATGCGAAATAAATTGATAAAAATATAACCTTTAGGCCATCCATTTTGGCTTGATTCCCTTTCGCTTCACTAATCGCCTGTCGTACGGCGGTCGCCAAGTCCAACCTCCGTGCACTAATAATGTGTGGTGGTAGACATTGAGTACGGAACGTGTAGAAGACAAGGGACCACGTCTTAAATGCGTTTGGGGTAGGTAAGGTCGCCATTAGGGCAACATTAAGAAGATCTTTAAAAAGATCCTTAAGATCGTGAACTAGATTGGTATCAGGTAAGCCACCGAGCAATCGATCGCTGTGACACACACCTTGGAACATAGAATACAGAGGTTCAAAAGCAAATATGTCTGACAATACACGTAGAGTATGATGGCAAAGAATAGAAGAATCTCGACCGTATTGGATCTCATGATTTGTCGGGGGAGTCTCCTCGAAATAAGATTCTCCAGGCGGAGGCGACCCTCGGAAGATGCGCGCAGGATCGATGATGGAGCGTTGAATATCTCGTTTTAACGCTCGAGCGAGTGAAGAAGCATTCTCCATAAGTGGCAAAAAGGCGGGGATAGGCTGTTCCGCCTGCAGAATGGTATCTGCTTGGGATCGTATTCTTGAAGAAAGAACGGCATAAGCATCTATGAGGTCATGGGTGGAGATGTACTGAGAGGAATGGTCGTCAAGTGATTCCAAAATCGTCTCCATGGGTGATGAGAGGTACGTCGGAATCATCAGCGGTCGCGAATCAGTCCTAATGGGTTGTAGTCGGGACGCATTTAAGTGAATGTTGGCGACATGCTTTACAGGCGGCGGGTTCATTGGTCGTTTGGCGCTCATCGATGTAGGGGTACGGCTTGATATGATCTTCTCGTCAGGAATATTGCCTTTTCGACTATGTAACAGAGCAGAAGCCGTCATGTCCAGCCAAAACGCCTGACATGAGCTCTCTGAGAGGCAGGCGCAGCTCGTCGATCGCACAATTGCTAGTTCTGCTGCGTCTCGCAGATAAAATCAGTTGTTGAAGGTAATATCTTGAGCTGGCCGCCTAGTGTTACAAAAAGGTCAGTAAGTCCTCTGCCAATTCGCCTTGTGTGGGGGAAGCAGTCCCACGGTTCGCGCCACAACAATAATGATCAGGCTGAACACGAGCGTGCTTCGATGAGGGGTTCAATGGCAAATGGAGACACTCACAGATAGCATATAGCATAAATACCGTTCTGCAGCAGTCAGAAACGTTGACAAAGCGGTCCCGCTAGCGAATGCTGGGGAAAAGGGCAGCGTCAATGTGGGTGTACAGACTCAGGTTCGTTTGGTCACGGGTCCGTCGCGTGTGTTACACTTGCTCAGCGTGACTCGTCCATCGTCACGTGCTTGTGACTCCAAAAATTTTCAATTGACTCGCCTTTGATCCGTTCAATTGAGCGCCTCTCACTCACACCTTTAAATTTAGCTAATTGACGCGTCCTCATATTAACCAGTACGTCACCCGCTATAACACACGAACAGCCTGCCTTATACGAATAGAATTTTAATCCCAACATATACCTATCTCGACTACCTATTCACATTACTTTTCATTATATTAGGGTATTTACCCACGCCTCTTAGCTCTGTAGTGTAGCTTGCCGGCGTTAAAAACCAAACTCATCATCATCATATTAACCAGTCCTCTATCTCATCGAGTCAAATTCTCACGAAGAGTCTTGGCCCAGTCCGATATCTCGAAAGTGCCCGGTTTGATCACAATGAAGACGCGTTTCATGATCAAAGTCATCAAGAGGCCTGAGGCCTGAATGCTCATACTTATATCTGTTGATTTCTCGCAGACAAATACCTCTGTCTCTGCACGTATACTTAAGGTAGGTGTAGGTGTGCTAGCTGCATTGTACTTGGTTGATCGTAGAGTCTACCCCTTTTCAACCCCACAAGCAGCCCATCAGTTCACTTTAGAATCGACGATATATGGCACTCGGGACGCCATCCTCCTTACTTTTCTTCCTATCAGTTACCTCACATACTCCTATCGCTGTCGCCTTTACATCCATACTCTATCCAGTGAGAACTCGCGCTGGTCATGATGTTCCACCTGCTTTTTACGTCTGCTCTGCTCTTCATCATCCTTCTGTGTGCTAGCATAGGCTCCGCCGACGGTCTTTGTCTCCCATGCCGATCAGCATTCAGCGACGTATGGCGTCCTGGAATGCCTCGGAGGGCAGTCTGGAATCCGAAGATCACGAGCCCTACCGCTACCACCCAGTGGACTGTCGGATCTCAGGTCATTGTTACGTGGTGCGTCAACTAGTTCACCGCCGGGCTTTCCGATGTTAATCTCTGATGCTCTCCTTTACTCAGGGACCTTCACAATATGCCTAAACAAATAACGAACGACAGGAGCATGATTGTCCTTGGTTATTCGACGCCCGGGAAAACCAATGAGCACCTCGATCTCAGTATGGTGGTCCAATTTCTTTCTTGGCCTTTAAGTTTGACCAACCTTTCGCCTAATAGAAAACCCACTTGCCGCAGGCTTCAACGTACGTCAAGGACAGGTCACCTTTACCGTCCCCAACGTGAAGCCAAGGAATGATTATTTCATAGTTTGTGAGCTAATCCTTGCTGGCTCCGATCGGTCAGTGTGGCTGACTGCTTTTCTTTCAGTATTCGGTGATTCTGGTAATCGCAGCTCAGCGTTCCCTATCAAAATCTAATGCACCTGCATGTGTTTTACGCCCTGTTGTCCAGATGCTGTTCTAATGTTCTTTTGTTCTTTTGTTCTCCTGTTAATACTATCATTACCTGCGTTCAACACGGCTTTTGGCTTTTTTTTCGATTCTCGGCTGATTAGCGTCATTCGGGCTATTGACCTTCCTGAGCTAGACCTTGAATCATGCTCTCGACGGGCTCCTCACACAGTCCATGGGCAGGGGTACCGAGGAGGATCGATTCGCGAATATGGCTTCTTGCAAGCTCGACAGCTCCATTTTGTTCCCTTTTCACACCCTAAATGTTGTTGGACAAGCCCCCCGCCTCGTTGCAATGGCGGGCAGATGTCATATTCTGCAGAATACGTACATATTCCGCCAGACAACTAGACATGGTGACTTTGCTGAATGGTGAGCTCCTCGCATTCTTCAAACCGCAATTGACTGAGAGAGCCCCGAACAGTGATAGGTCCATTTCCATTGTGGTTGTCTTTATGTTCATGTGCTCATCCCGAATAGCGCAATCTGCCTCACCGGTTTGTAAATAAAGACCAATGTTATTACACAAGGCGGAAGAAGGGCCAGTCTCTCAGCCTCGTGTAACGTTTTGCTTCTTTGCATGCAGCAAAAAAGGCACAAAAATGCCTGACTAAACACAGAATTCTTCTGAGCTTCGGAAAGCTGCTGGCGTATAAAACGGCCCACAGGTACCGCCACTTCACCAACGAACTTTTTCTCTCCTTTCCGCTTAGCCTTACATTTTCAATCCTTTGCCTTTCTACAATCCAACCAACTCTCGTACTCTTCCTCCTCTAATATCCAGCCTCTTGTCGTTCTTCGATCATGATGTTCTTCACCACCATCCTTTCAGGGTTTCTTTTTGCCGGAACCATGTCCAACGCGTCGCCGATCTCCGCACAGTCTCTCATTGTCTTCAGCCCTCACATCACCTCCCCAAAAGCATCTATGATTTGGTGTGCCGGTTCTACACACAATGTCACTTGGGGTGAGCACAATCCCTGCAATCCAGACATCTCTTTCGTCTTATATGCACAAATGCCAGACACTTCCAACATTCCCGCTGAAAAGCGAGAATCGACTGGCCTTGTTTTGCTTGGGTACGATGGAAGGAACAGCGAGAACTTGGACATTGGTGCGTGCCGAGGTGCTTGGCAATAGATGCTGTACTCATACGTTATTACCTCGCAGCGCACCCGCTCGCTAGTTCTTTCCCCATAAGCCGTGGATTCGTCACCGTAACGGTACCAAAGACTGTCGCCCCACGCGATGACTACTTTATTGTCCGTAAGTGTCGTTCAGCCATGAACGTTGCCCCCATTTTTACACGCGCACATGCTTGACAGTGTTCGGCGACTCCGTAACTATACACCCTCCTTGTCGATGCCTTAAAGTCACTAACGATCCTACCAGGGAAACATGTCTCCGAAGTTCAAGATCAGGAAGGCTTGAAATCTCCATTCCAATGACCTCTTGCAGCCAGTCTCTTCTCGTGTATCGAACTATGGGTTTCCAACATAATAGTCCTTTCGCTCAACCCTAATTCCAATTCGCCAACCTCTCGCTTTTTTCTTTGAACTTTCTACTACACACTACTTACGCGTACGGTCATCTTAATAGTTCAAGTTGTGTTTTCAAAGATGCGTCCAAGATGTAAACTTGTGTTCGATGAAAAGTGCTCTGTCCGGTAACGAAAAGTCACAGTGCCCTTCATCGTGCCCGGACACATTGATAATCATATGGTATTGAGATCGCACTTGCAAGTACCGCATGATCGCTTTGCAAGATCACGGTTGAAATGTTGAAACTTGAAGCTTGAACTTGAAGGCCGCGGCTGAGGGTGTCACGCGTTTTGACGCGGTACGACCTGCCCTGAACTTGCCACGTGAGCTATTTCTCCCATTTTGGGCCGGAAACTGGCACACGCACGAAATCAATGGTCATCAAACTGGCCATGTTGAAGGTCAATGGTTCTTTACGCTGGCCACTGCTGAAGCACTATAAAGATGGGACGGGTTCCAAGCGAAAACGATACTGCCACTCTTGCTCTACACCTTGATCACTCTAGAAAATGGGTGCCCTATGGCTTGGTCCAATGCCAGTCCAAGAGTTCCTTGACGAATTCCTGCCTCTGAGCACAGAAGAGCAATCTCCGCCATCCCTTCGGACGTACTTCGGTGCCCTAGAAACCACAATGAACGAATTCGAAATCTACAAACCCTTCGTGAGTGTGATACGATGATACTCGCGCTGCTTCTAAGTTCTTGCATCGTTTAGATTCAACTCGTTGAGAACGATGCCCACAACCTTATCCCTGGATTCAAACTCATCGATACATCGGATCATGACGATATCGAGACGTGTGGCGGCGAGATTCTCGCCCCCCAATTAGCAATGTACCGCAATGATGTCGACGCACAGATGGCGGCCAAGACCACCCTATTCCATGACCTCGAGGTTCATTTCAAGTTCAAAGGCAAAGATATCAGTGACCCTTTTGACGACCCTCCCCCCGACATTATCCCAGAGGAGCGACTCAAGTGGCAATTCGCGCCTAGGACTGCTCGCGCACGATACGATCGAAGCCAGCTCGCAAGCTACGTGAATGAATGGTGCACTTTGCAACATAGGGTTCACGCATTCAGCGTCTTCATCACAGGGACTTTCGCTCGCTTTCTTCGCTGGGATCGTTCTGGCGCCGTCGTTTCTGAGAAATTCAACTTCAAGAAAACCAGCCAACCGCTTGTGGACTTCCTTTGGCGTTTCGCACGTTTGGACTCGGATACTCTGCGTGGAAGGGACGAAACGGTTCGAATGGCAGACGAAGAGGAGATTGGCCTTGCATGTGCCCATCTCTCTCAGTGGTGTAATGACTACGAGCGACCAGCCATCGTCCTGCGAATCGAGGAACGGGAGTTCATCGCTTGGGGTTCTATGAGCGACCCCGGTAAACTTACAGGAAGAGCAACGCGTGCCTATCCTGTTTACGAGAAAGCTACAGGAGAGATATCATTTCTTAAAGACTCTTGGCGTGCAGTCGATTTGGAAAAGGAGTCTGACATCCTTCTACGGCTCAATGAGGCCGGTGTTCGCAATGTCCCAAAGTTCATCTGCGGGGGAGATGTTGATATCACTAGGCATACGACGCGTTCCCATCTATATGGCGGCAAGTCTCAAGCGACCATTCCGGGTGGGCCTGTTGGGGAACATGCGAGCGTCGCCACCATTCCGCCTCTCCTCAAGAAACGTAAGCCTTGGGTATGCGGCCAAATGGCTGTAACACAGAGGGTTCATCACCGTTTTACGGAGGATCTCATCGGGATGCCTTTGATAAAATTCGCCTCCTCAAAGCATCTAATGACCGTTGTGCGCGACGCCTTCATCGGTTCGTATTTTTCTCCATCTCCCCGGCTAGCTAGTCTGACACCGTCTGTACATTATACTGTAGCTCATCAAGATGCTTATACTTTGTGCGGAATTCTTCATCGCGACATTAGCGCCAATAATATCCTCATTCACCCCGATGGGCATGGAATTCTCAATGACTGGGACATGGCAAAAACCGTTTCTGATCTTCCGGATCTCTGTGGGCGCATTGTAAGCATCGTTTCTCTGTTTATACTGAGTCTTGTTATATCTGATACACCCTAGGGAACCTGGCGTTTCATCTCATGCCCCATCCTGGTGGACTTTGGCAAGATTCACACTTTACAAGACGACATAGAGTCCTTTGTTCTCGTTGTGCTCTATATCGTACTTCGATACCTTCGGCACAGCGGTCGATTCCCTCTGAAGGCGATCTTAGACCACACTTTCGATGACTATACTGTCTACACCGGGGGCGCAGCTGCAGCTGGGTATGCCAAGGGCACAATGTTCATATCTGGGGGGCTGCTCGGCAGCGATTTTACAGTCGACGACAATACGCCACTCACAGAATGGCTCATGTTTGCGTTTGCTGCCGTGACCCAATGGCATAGATACTCCTTTGAGAAAAAGCATCGAAGGTCTGCATTATTCAAGGATGATCCCCCACCGTCCACTCTCGACAAGATGATGTTAACAGACCACACGCGTCTCCTTAGCGTCTGGGAATCCGTTCTTTCTCTTTCAAACTGGCCACCAAACGACAAAGCTATTGACTTTCTTGCCAAGGAAATGGATCGCTCCTCTTTCGGCGATGATGATTGGGAGGAAGGCGGATTTGATGAGCCCTTGGACGACCAGCGTATGAAAAAGTCTAGGGTGTCGCAGACAAGTAGGGAGTCTGGCCACTTGTGATACCATTCCTTACGACTACCTCTGCAACTCCAGAGTTTGAAACCGTGCTTTGAAAAGTGGGAAGGAAACCCTATTGAACTTGACATGTACGAGGGCAACTATGCAACATACAATATGATTTTAGCACAATCCTAAACGAGTCTGGTCGATAATGTTGAACTCTAAATGGAATAATACATAGCGCATGTCTTGCCGCTCAGCTGCCATCCTGCAGTACTTTCGGCAAGGCGCAGGGTTTGAAGGCGACGCCCCTTTCGTCTTCCCAGGCACATCACACACCACTTACTATTCCCCCCTGCTGGTCACCTTACCATGCCTCTCCTCCAGTCTTACAGTCGATAAAGGCAAGAATCATTTGATTTCATTAATGAATGGATTTCTGTGGCGTGGTCAAGACTCGTTATCAACTTTTCTGGGATTATGATACAATGGCTATAAGCTTCTTGGGAACGTCCTCATTCGATGGTAACTTTATTCTGTTTATGAGGTTTAATCAGCTTTTGGATATCTCAGCATCGGATTTCTTACGCACTTTATAAAAAGCAATGTATCCTTCGATTGACTTCGCCTTGTCGGATGCTTTGGGATAATACCTGCCATCGGCGATATGAGCAATTTGAGTCTGGTCTTAAAAGGAACATTGTTACCAAGCCACGTCGTTCACAGTTGTCCCGTCTATAATCGCATTATAGTAAGAGGCGGTCCTGGATGATATTGATGAGATATTCTCAGTTGTCAGCAACTGCATTCTTCGAGTCGTCGTACCCTTTCCACGGACAAACAGTGCTTCAATCCAACGATTATGAGGTGTAACACCACAGCAAACATCATAAACACACACCTGGTGTTGGAATCGGAAAACAGCGAGGTTTTTACAGAAGAAGGGGGGAAGTAATGGTTGTTTTCGACAATGATTGTGTCGTTCGACTCGGCGAGGACTGTTCCATTCAGGCTTACTTTGGTCATTGTTGTCGGCAGTAAAGACGCAAGTGGCGATTTGGAACACTCTCAAATTCCCGCTACTTTAGTAAGGGTTTTAGGGTGCTGTACTGCAATTTTCGGTTTCTCGTCAAATGCACGCCAGACGCGTGACTTCACGTGATTCGTGGTCCAGACTCCAGGCCTCACCTTGCTTGCCAGGTCCCAAATCACCCCGGAAAAATCGAGTTTTCAGGTGACCTGAAAATTTCAGATGAACTTCATATTTCAGTGTGCATTGCATAGGAGCCGAAAACAAGACCAAATTCATAATTTTCAGAATCCCCTAAATTTTCAGCGAAACATTAAGTTTGAGTTCTGTTTTCGGGATTGATTTCAGCATCTGCAAAAGAAATAATTCCAATGGCGCCAAAACATCGCCCGAAACGAGTAGTTTGAGTATCAATTGCAGGAAAGCCGAAAATCAAGAAATCAGACTGGCTCAAATGGGGCCAGAAATTACGCACTTCGGAGGCCGTGTTGGCAAGGCCGAAATAAAAAAACTCGGTCGGGTTTTCAGGCCGACCGAAATGGCGACTGAAACTCCCCATTTTGGAGGTTCTGAAACTCAGCGTACGATGAGCGTACGCTCATCGTACGCTCCTGTGGTGCAGCAACTGCGATGCCAATAACTAAATACAATAATCACATTCTTGAGACAGCTCTATAGCTGCTTGCTAGTAAACAAGATATTTGACTTTAAACCTGTCACAAAATCAGTCCACGAAGGGCGGAAAAATAACAGCTTGCTCACTCTCGATAAATTCAGAATGACAGCACGGTTTGATGAGAATGTATACCTGGCCACATGCGATACAACTGAATCAAAGGAAACCACATCTGCAGGACCATCATCCATCTTCGAAGAGTAAACTCTGGCTGGGAATGACGGATATCGGCGGAAGGGGTCATATAACCCTGGAGGAAGGCGGGCTTGATGTTTGATGGCCAGTTGGACGCCGCTTGATGAAATCGTGATTTTCTCAATGCTCCCCGCAACTGGCATCACGGACAAGGACGACGGATAGTACAGTACGAGGCTATTCCCCAAATGAGTAGACATGCGTGAGAAGTTGACGCCGTTATGTGTATAATGAGCGACTTCACGCGGAGAAGTCGATGGAGTGGTATCAGTGGCCGTATGACTGTCTGCAGAAAGCCCTTGCGAAAAGGCCTTGTCAAACAGACCCTTGAACCGCCGGATGACTTCGGGACAGCCAGGTCTTTTCAACCACCGTCGAAGACCGGCAGCTCGCATATGCGCCCGGAGCATTGTATGTTCCAATGGGCCTGAAAATAGTTAGTCTCACCAAGAATAAGTATAATGAAAGCAGGCTCACCACCAACAATGTCATTTGTGTTGATCTTCTGGAGGGCGCCGATCAAGCGCTCAAATGGGAAGCACCACCATGAGATTACCGGCCCGAATAGGAGGAGAAAGTCGTAAATGTGGAAGGCCGCATGAACATTCACCCTATTCTTGTGCTCCTTCGTGTGCGGGTGCAAGGTATGAAGTCCGTCTGTCCATACTTTTATGAAATCACGGTACCTCCCAGCACGGGCCGTATTCATGGTATATAGGACAACGAGTGTGACTGCTTGAAATAAAGCCATCGTGTGGTCCAAAAGCTTGAGAAAGTGCGAGCCCTCAGGGGGAGGGGCACCATCCCTATCACCCCATAATGTAACAAGAGCAATCGGAAGGTAGACGGTGCTGAGAATCCGCCACTCATCTGCCTTGATTGAACCCGCACTGGCTTCTCCATAATTGATGGGGACGGAGTGGATCCACGAAGGCGTACTCGTGGTTCTGATGACATGTTGTATATATTGTAGAGTTTCAGTTGTGCATGTTTTCGGTATGGCACTAGGAGAATTCAAAGGCATCGTAAAGCGCTGAGCACATAAAGAGATCACTGTCAGTACTTCGACAAGACCGATAGACAAAATCAGACTCACCCATTTAACCAGCAATGTTGCGAAATGGAGCTTCATCTTCGCAGGAACAAGAACTCCTTGCTGAGTTGTGAACATGTTTGAGACGTTAGGGAGGTCCTGGAGGTCCGAGAAAACAAATTTGAGGGATCTCAAGTTCTTGTTGTAGAGCCTGGTGATGAGCTGTGCTTCGTTAAGAGTACCATCACCACAGTTGAATGGCAAGCATAACTGCCTTTGGATATCAGAGACATGCTTAATCTCAATGTCGTTGAAGTTACGAAGCCCCACGGGAGCATTAGCGAGACTGTATGGCTTCCAAGGATAAGAAAACGCAAGGATCTGGGGTTCCGCAGCTTTTGCTTCCACGGCATCAATGCACAAGACGCTGCGACAATGATAGTGGACAAGTCCTTCGAGGATGCAATGCATACTGTCGATTACGAGCATTCGCATTGGGTCCCAGTATGGTAGTCGCCAAAACTCAGACCAACGTACACCGTATGCTTCGAAAATCTTATTCCTTGTTGCGGACGTGTCAGCATCTTGTGACGCCTGTGCCTGTTCACGCATCTGATCGACATTCCTCAAGCTCCAGTTCTCGAAGTCCGTGTTGTACAGGTTACAGCGTTTATACCCATCGCAGATGGTACAGAGGAAATCAGACCCGTGACCAGCTGTGCCAGACACCTTGCGAGCGGCAGGTAGATCATTGACGGACAAGACAACAGCGACCTCGACATCTTCGCCGCTCTCTGGAGAGTCAGCGGTGCGTGAGATGTGAAAACCACGCTTCCACCCTATTTCCAGCTGGTCTATGATCGGGCGAATGAAATGGTTGATTTCCTCCAAGTTGCATTCTTTGGGACCTGGAATTACGCCAACCAAGAAGATGTGTTCAGGCCTGTAGCGAATGGTTTCCGGGAGGTTCAGATTGGCCAAGGAGATTATGCTGATAGAGTCATGGTTTCCACGTCGTTTTGTACCGTTAGGGTTGAAGAAATCGACATGCATTGCGAATGCTATCCTAACCTTGCCACCCCTGTCAACAAACAACTGGCCTGGAACTGGACCTTCGAATGACTTCATGAACTTGGCATTGAATATATTCGTAGTCTCATCAGGAGGGGTATCTATATTGGTCATGGCGTCATCACAGGCTTGCTTACTGAGCCGCTCGACTTCGGGATCTGCGAGAGATTGGGCCAGATAATCCGTGAAAGAGGCAACAACGAATGGTTTGATGGGCCTTAAATGTCCATTGCGCCCCTCCAACAAATCTGTGTTACAGATGAACGAGTCCGAGGCCCCAATGATGCGGTTGGTGCATTGAGAAGGATAGGTGGCATTGGCAGAAACACGATCATAGACTGGCTTGTGGGTAAAATTGCATGAGGGACATGCAGCATATATTGTTGTCCGACCATCAATATTAAAACGACTTAGTGCCGTAAACAAGCTTGTCAGGAGCTGCTCGAGAATAGTACGTTGATTACGATCGTATTCGGGTTCGGAGTTTCCAAGCTTGGGTAGGGTAGTAGCCATGGCCATCTTCACAATCATAGTTACGACATTTATAATGAAGTCGCAGGGCTCGGTGCTGATGCCCACAATGATATGGCAAACAGCACCTAATAGTATCATCACCTGGGCGATGACATCGAGTTTTGCGACAGGGCTTTCATAAATATGTCCTGTCAGAAACATGAGTTTGGCGGGTAGCAAGGAAGGGAGGGGGGACTTACCAGTTTCGATGAAAACTGGTGTTTCCTCAGGGACTGGGGGAGGTATGATGGCTCCAAGTTGGCTTATCCGGGCATCAAGAGACCGCAACAAGTCAAACACCTTCTCCTTGTGAGCAAGAATAGCTGGTGTGCGATTTTTTACGGAGACGAGAGATTTGCCAGCTAAGTCAACAGCTTTCGCAGCGTTCTCCAATACCACTTGTACTACATCATTCGAAGGAGCCATGTCCTCAGTAAACGTGAGAGTATCAGCGATCATACGGACTTCATCCTCGATCGCTTGTATGATACCTTCTGCCTTTCTGGCCCATGCATTGACGGATGCGGCTGGTGGTGGCAATGTAGTTGGATGAGGGGGTTCATATGGAGGGCAGGGCGGAGGGGGAGCTGCGTGGATAGCTTCTGAAAGTATTGCCTGAATACTATTTTGAACATCGCTCAAAGGGACATTCCCCATTGTGACAGGAATGTCAGGGCTCAAGGACTGATGGAATTTGCTCGAGGATGACCACAGCTTGCTGTGCTGCTTGGCGATGGCTGGCCCTTCATCAGTCAGTGTAAGGCCAGTCATGAGAGTGGCGACGGTGGAGCTGTCGTCGTCGACCTGCATATTTCGATGAATATTGTGGACAATAAATGAGCGAAAGCAGCGCACATACCGGGGTGCTCTCGTGGAGTGCTGGCCCTTCGTCAGTTAGCGTAAGGCCAGTCATGAGAGTGGCGACGGTGGAGCTGTCGTCGTCGACCTGCATATTTCGATGAATATTGTGGACAATAAATGAGTACAATAAATGAGTGAAAGCGGCGCACATACCGGGATGCTCTCGTCGTCTCCAAGGAGCAGCCTTTCAATTTCCTCGACAACAGAGTTAAACGCATCCTGATCGCGCATGTATCAGTTTTTGGGACTGGGTATAAACGAAAGGTGACGAACCTGTCTTGCTCGAGACTCCTGAAGTTTGAGGTTGTGGATAGCCTTGTCGGTTTTCCTCATCAAATGTCCTTCAGGAAAAATGTGGCATGTGCACAGATAGGAGTGGACATTCATGGTAAACAGTGGTAATATGAACCTTGTCAGCGTAGGACGCCGACAAGAATGAGGTCAAGAAAGGGTACAAGAGGAAGAGAGAAGAGGCAACAGTGGGGCTTTTATCTGCAGGCTAGAGAAGTATAAAGAGAGGTGGAATACAAGGGGCTTGTGAATACAATACAAGGGCGGGATATATGGAGTGAACACAATAAAGTTGGTCGCCATCGTGACATAGCCATAGGTGGATATCTTGATACACATGGCGAGAGGCATTAAGCGACTTGACGCAGGATAAGTCTGTGCAACGTATAACATCGCACAGCCAGGACACATACAAGTGTTGCATTCAAGTGAGAGTGGCGAGCTTGGGTGATCATGACCAGAACGGTTCAAAGGCGTCGCCAAACACACACACACAAACAGTGTCAAGCTGATTGCATTGGTAGCAAAAGTGGAGTATACATGTGTAGATGTTGCGATTCGTCGGGATCGGAGGTTCGAAGATGAGACGCGATCACAACGTAGATAAGGTTCGAAGTATTCTTTAACTGAGATTATCTTTCTAACTCTAATTCCTAGTCAATTCTCTAACGATTCTCCGAAGTATCGCACTGATATTCAAAGCCTTACAGGACTCCTGAAGACTTTATAAGAATTGTTGGAGAATTGGAATTGCTTGCAACCTGCAGGCTTTACTTAGAATCACTCGAGTTTGAGTTAAAAGTTAGGATAGAATTCGATAAATCTCATCTAATACACGGAGTTGTTTATATACAGAACTACGAGACCGGTCTGACTCAGGTGTCCTCGTGCTGAAGATACTTCTGGCAAAGTCGCGGACATTCGAGCGTCTTTCCAGAAGTTTCGAGGTAACCGAACTCGCCGGATCCTTTACCGATCGTTTCGGCCGGGGGGATCCCGAGTGAAGCTGTTGCCAAACAAACAAGAGATAAGATAAGTTGCGATCAAGATAAGTCATGATCAGTGTTGAGGCTTCGAGGGTAATCGGTATTCCTCGTACTTCGTACTATACCATAACATAGCCCCCCCAGTCTCAACACGGGTCGTAAAAATAAAAGTGTTTAATCAAAGGTACATGTATTGAAGTGAAGGTAAGGAGGGGTGAACGAAGTATAAACAGGATATGTTAAAAGTACGTGCGCAAAGGTTTGTTTGTAAGGAAGTATATACAGGATATTTTACGAATAAGTGTTTGGGTTTAGTAAGAGACGGGAGGTGTTCTTGTTCGTCTAAATATAAGTAGGATTTTCGGGGATGAACATCTCGTACATAATTTGAGCCATGAAGGCATCATATTGTTCTTGGCTGATGGGGTGGGATCTGTCGACCGGGATGCGACCGTTGAGGATGAACGGAGCACGCCTTCTAGCCCTTCGAGCAGTCCTGGAATGGGTTGGATGTAAGATGAGAGCGTGCGCTAGCGAAAACGGTTGTGTCAGTGACGTTGTGTAGAGAACTTGGAGGATGACATACAGTTGTCGATGGCCTCGATCCGAGCAATACCCTCAATCGCTTTGTCATTGATGCGTCTGTGTGCTCGATCCATGAATTCTTCCCAAGTGATCCCCCAGTACGCGCCCCAGTTCCAGCGGGAACGGAGTCCTTGGGCCAGAGAGGTTTCGATGGCTCGCGCCAACCACTCGAGGTAATAAGTGGCCATCTGCTGAAAGGCGGCAATGAGGTCGTAGAGTACATCGCGGTTAGTGGCGGTCATGCCGAGGGGAGCTTGTCCGGATTTGACACTGAGCGCTATGGAGCAAGAGGGTGCACGTAATCCGAGACTGGCGAGGTGGTCGAGGGGAAGAGTCGGGGGAAGGGGTCGGTTGGAGGTATAGGGATTGATGTCGTATGCAGCGCAGTGAATAACTTGAGCGATTTTCTTGACCGAGTTCCATAAGGCGGCGGCGGCTGTGGGATCGACACTGTAAATAGTAGTGCCGTAGTCGAGACGTGCATTGATGTCGAAACGCGAGAGTCGAAGGGTGAGGATGGAGGGATTGATAACGCCGTGGAATAAGGTTTTCAAGGTGGAGTCGTGGAGGACGCTCTCCAGACGGCGGATAGCGCCAAATGGAGTGTAGGCGAGTGTTGATTGAACGTTAGGCATGAAGAAGTAGAGCGGAACGTAGAGAAGAGTCTGTTGATGGGTGGTTAAGTGCTGGAGTGCTGAGGAATGGAGCGTAGGATTATACGTGCTTTTAAGACGATTTCCATCCTTTCCATGAACGAGTGACCGGATATTTGCGAGACGTCATCCTTTGTGTGCGAGCCCTGAAGGTAACCCTGAGCTCGCATAACTCTTGTTATCACATCCTTGCTTTAATGTGACAGGAACGCGTTGTCCGCTTATTGTCGTTCCATGCTTTGAGGACGGCGGGTGCATTCTTGAGGTGAGATGCCGGGAGCCATTCGTCGCTTTCTGGTCCGTAACCTTCGAAACGAGTCTTATATTCTTTAACTCGGCGTCCTTTGGCTACTCGTCGCCGACAAGTCGTCGGTATCTTTCGCCGACGATTGCTTCTACGTCGAATTCAGGTTCTTCTTCGAAATCGGCGCGGTTAAGTCGTTTTCTCGGGCGATCGCCAAATTCGGGAGGTGATGGTGCATAGCTTTCCAAGTGTGCTATGTTAATGATCGGGTGAGTTCCATATGAAGCAGGCATACGGAGTTGATAAGTTACCGGAGATATTTTTCTCAGGATCTCGAACGGGCCATCATATCGCATAAGGAGCTTTTGTCCTCTTCCTTTCTCGTTCTTTAGTAGCGCGAGAGAGTGCGGGTTGAGAACTACGAGATCTCCTTCCTTGAACTCCGTTTCCAATCTTCCCTTGTTATATGAGCGTTTCTGGTGGATTTGTGAGAGAAGAAGCGCCTCCTTGGCACGATTTCGATTGGCTTCGAAACCTTCGGCCATCGCTGTTGCTTTATCGTTTAAACTGGGTTCGCCTAGTTCTGCAGCATTGATAAGCGAGGTTCGATCTATGCCGGGACTGCTGTTGATCAACGAAGATCCGGTGATGGGGTGGAAACCTCGCAGAAGAAAGGAAGGAGCGAAGGTGGTTGCTGTGTGAGGCGTGGTATTGTAGGATAACGCCCAGGCGTCTAAGTGGTTGACCCAGTCATCGCGTGATGGTCCGATATAAGCTCTTAATGCGATCTCGAGCATTTGGTTGAGTACTTCGGTCTGTCCGTCGGCTTGTGGATGGAATGCTGTGGTTAGGGAGCGTTTCATACCCATTAGTCGACATATTTCCTTCCAGAAATCATGGCGCCACCTAGTGTCTCGATCCGTGATTACCTGCCGTGGTAGACCGAATTGAGAAACCACGTGTTTGAAGAACAATTGTGCCGTGTCGTCCTCGGTGATAGTAGTCTTGCAAGGAATAAAGATGCCGTATTTCGTGAGCTTATCGACGATTACTAGAATGTTGTCGAAACCATTAGAATCCGGTAGTTCAGGGATGAAATCCATACTGACGACCTCAAACGGTTGAGAGGGAATAGGGATTGGTCATAGTAATCCTGTAGGAGCATGTCGTCTGGGTTTCGCTTTCTGGCAAATGTCGCAACTATTAACGTACTTTTTGAAATCCCGAGACATCTGTGGCCAATAGTACATGGTTGCCAGTCTATTATAACCCTTATGGTATCCCGCGTGCGTGGATTCCGAGATGGTGTTATGTATCTCGTCCATTACTGGGACTTGTAGGTTTTTTGGTACGCACAGCCGGTTATTACCCATCCAATCTTCGAAGTAGATCAGACCATTATCCGAATAGTGATACTGGGGGTAAAGCGGGTTTGACCAGTTCCGTTCCCCCTTCCAGTTTAAGAGGACTTGTCGAAAATGAGGATCGTTCTGATATTCAATGACCCATTTCTTCAATTCATCGTCGGTAATCCCAATAAGGACAGAAAAACTGCTCGATGTCGAATAAGGGACGGTGATGTCATCACCGATCATGATCGGTTCCGTCTCGATCTTGAAATTTGCCGTCGACTCTTCTTCTTCCACCTCAACAAATCTCGTGGCTACTTTAAGCAGTCTTTCCTCGAACTTGTCTCCAAGCTCCTCGTACATGTTTCTCATGGGATCCTCTAATCCGTCTGATAGTTTCAAGGAGCATACATCATCAGTTATAGGCCCTGATTCGAACGGTATTCATCGCCGTAGTCTGGAGATTGGGTCGACATTGGAGTGCACTCTTCCTGCTCGATGGACGATGCGCAGATCCAGGTATGCAGCGAAAACGGTACCCCAGGTGAGTAACCGACGATTCACGTTCTGAAAGGTTTTACTCCAGGTTAAGGCGGCGTGATCGGTTACGGCGAGCGTTTTTACTCCTTCAATGAAGGGCTGGAATTTGATGAGGGCCTCCTTCAAGGCAAGTGCCTCTCGTTCGGTGGGGGAGTAGTTCCTTTCGGCTGATTTAAGAACTCTGGACCAGTATCCGATCACTCGTTCAACGTGCACGGTAGTATCCTCGAAATCGTCTGCCCAAATTCCGGGAACCGGTACATCGTTATCTTCCTTCACTAACACGGGAACGATTGTGGGAAGCGGCTCCTTGTTCTTGAAAGCTCTTAGCAGTCGCTCATATATCTTGGTGCCTTTCAGATCCCTGACCTTGATCGGTTGTACCTGCTGAAGGATTCCAGCTAACCCGTAATCGCAGGCGTCGGTGTAGAGGCGATAGGGTTGTCCTTCCATGGCGTATCCCCGTACTGGAGCGTTTGACAAGACATCCTTGCATAAGTCGAAAGCTTCCTGTTGTAGTTCGCTCCATTCCCAATCTTGTCCTTTCTTCAACAGTTGGAATAGCGGATGCGCTATCCATGCATAGAAAGGTATGTATGCTGAGAAATACACCATCATACCTAGAAACGTGTGCAATTCGCTGACATTCCTTGGTGGTTCCAGTGCAATTATAGCGTCGACCTTTTCACGATGAGTGGATAAGCCCAGCCGAGATACCTTTTGTCCTAAGAGGAGCAGTGACTGGTAGGCAAAATGGCACTTCGACGGTGATAACGTGATATTAGCTTTAGCTATCGCCCCGAAAACCTGCTCCAGGTGTTCCAGGTGCTCATCAAAGTTCTTTGAGAAGATAACAATATCGTCGATATAGACCAGCGCGAAAATCCAGAGGTAAGGCGCGAGTACCTTTTGCATTATCCGTTGAAACACGCTTGGTCCATTGCGATAGCCGAAGGGCATTCGTCGAAACTGCCAAAGTCCTCTATGTGTCCGAAAAGCGAGTTTCTCAGATGAATCATTCGACATGGTAAGTTGTGTAAATCCTGCCAATGCGTCTAAAGTTGATAACCATTGAGATCCCGTCAAGGCTTGAAGGATATCCTCTTGCCGCGGAATGGGAAATTCGTCGGGAATTACTCTTTCGTTGAAGCGGCGAAGATCAATGACCATTCGAGGTTTCCCATTCCTGTATGTGATGAAAACAGGAGCGGCCCACGGACTCTTGGAAGGTTCGATAACTCCCAATTCGATCCAAGAATCCATCTGTTTGTCTATAACCTCTCTCTTGGCTGGAGATACTGGGAATGGCGGCAGCGATATCGGCGTTGTTCCGGGCTTCAGCAGGATCTCGACCTTCTCATCAAAATTACCAAGCCGACCGTCTAGTCCGAAAGCCATTTCGTGTCGGCGTAGTATTTTTTCTAAGGCTTCTCTTTGCGTGTTCGTAAGGTCTTTGCAGATGTCCACCTCCTGAAGGAGTCGCGATGAAGAAACAGATTCCGGGGGAGCTTCTGCGGTCTTCGGTCCTCCTTCTATGGGTTCTCCTGCTTCCGGATCGTCTGGGCCATCTGCGTTTCGTTGGGCCTTGGAGGATATCTGAGTGTGGCTAGATACCGTTCTTGATTCGACTAAACTGGATACGAGCTGGTGATGTTTGAGCATCCTTAATTTCTGTGTACTGGACAGGTGATGTTCTTTGTCTAGCCAGCTCTCTGGATCATGTCCCTTCCCCACTATTTGCCCTTCGCCGATCACCACTGGTTCGGTGGAGAAATTCGCAATGTGAAGAACGGGCTCTTTTCGTGAGATTATAGAGTCCGTGCTTCCATAAAGATCGTCGAAATTCCCAGCGGCGTCGATCTGGCGTTCCACGAAAATTGAGTCAGATCCTTTGTTGAAGGAAACGTTTACCGGTACGATACGACTCGTCATGGGAGGAATAATCACTCTTTTCGAAGCACGAATTTCGGAACGGTTTCTCGCGGTAGCGGCTCGTTTCTTAAGCTTCTGGTTCCTTCGGTGTGATCGATTTCTCGGTATCGAGGTTAGGAATTCGGGGGAAATTCGAATCTTGAAGGCGTGTCCATCCTCGTCGAGCAAGGAGGTCGTCGATGTCGAGCTAGAAACCGGTAACTCTCTTCCTGAATCCGCAAAGGATATAGCCGTTTCACCTTCCCGGCGAAGGATGGATATGGAGTATTGATCCTGGAAATCATTTCCTAGGATAAAGGGTGTTGACATACCTCGGACCACATAGGCTTCGACGCTGAGTTTAATTGGTCCTTGAGGGGTATGAAAGAAAAGATCAAGCATGACAAATCCTGATATTGAACTCGTTCCAGTCACCTGGATTAGTTTAATTTTCTGTCCTTGCCGAATCTTAGGTTTCGAGATTAATGAATCGAGAGTCTTCTGAGAGATAAGAGTTATGTCAGATCCCGAATCTATAATGACATTGGTAGGGTTAATGTCTAATCCTCCAATATTGGCTGTCGTTTGAGTTGCACGCGACCCTAGAAAGGAGCAGCCGGGTGGTCGAGCCATAACTTTCTTCAGTTCTATTAATCCTTCGTCGTTAGTGATTGGTGAAATATAGGCGTGAAGGCTGGAACTGGTAACGTCCCGAGCAAGTCTTCTTCTTGAGTGTCGGTTGAGTGGAGCTTTCCTAAATTTCGGGTGCGTGGTCTTTACTTGATAGCTTCCTACTTTGCTCTCGTTGACTGAGGATCCCTCCGGGACCGTGACTTCTCCTTCATCGGAAGTCCGGAGGGGATTACAAAAATCCTGTTGGGTTTCGCCGGCGGCCTCTTCTTCTTCGGAGTCGAGGTCGTAGTAAAGGCTATCGTACTCCTTTTGAGCTTGGAGGGTTTCATCGTCGACCGACGCTAAGTTAGCTCGAGCAGCACGATTTCCTTTGAAGGCATGCTTGCATTCGTTATCCCAGTGTTTTCCACTACCGCAGTGTCGACAAGGCCTGGCTCCTTTCTGCTCCGGTGTAGAGGATCTTCGGGATACGTTACTGTCGTCCTTAGGAAACCTAGGTGGTTCCATCCCGTGAGAAGCGCCAACTAAATTTGCTCGAGGGAATGAGTGAGGGACTCGGCCAGGGTCCCTAGGATGTCCCTGATCACGGTAGTTCGGCTCGAAGCGATCCCGGCGGTATGTTGGGACAGCCGAATTTGATTCAAGTCTCATGAGCGTATCCTCGTGGAATCTGATAGCGGACTGGAATTCTATGACGTCGGTATAAAGCTGAGTGGTAAGAACCGTGTTCCAATTTGCTGGCGCGCCTTCCATTACTTCTAGTATGACCTCGGAGTCGTCCAGGGTATAGACTGTGTTCAGGAGTTCGGCCTTACGAATATAATATTCGCTTGGAGTCTCACGACCGTATCCAGTTTCTCTATAGTGTGCTCGCGTGGCCCTCGCTTTCTGCTTGTCCAACCATTTCCTATTCATATAGTAAGATGAAATACAAGAACGCAAAGTGTCCCAGTTTCGCTCCACTTCGTCCCTATACGAGATAGGCAATGACCAGTACCAAGTCTCCGCAGGACCCTCAAACCTTCGAGGAACGACTGATCCGAGTTGGTTAAATACAGTAGCCGACATTCGAGCGATGTTGTTAACCTTCGAGAGCCATCGTACAATGGTATCGGTATTACCGTCCCATTTCGGCACGTTCTCAAATTTTAATTTATTATCGAAATGTGGTTCATTAGACGGTCTACTAGAATCATTTCTTTGTCCCGTCTGATCATCTTCCCGAAACTCGGGTCGTCGTCCTGGATTCCGAGGAGGTCCTCCGCCGTTTCGTCTCCCATGACCACCACCTCCATTCCCGCTACCGTCGTCGTCATCGTCACTAGGGTCGTCCGATGGTCCTGGATGCCCTCTACGGTTCGGGTGTGAAGCTGAAGATATTGGTGTTGATCTATCGTCGTCTTCGTGTTGACGGAAGGTTCTTCCTATGTCGCTCAAGACTTCGCGCATCCTGGACGTTGCGGGTACTCTATTGCTAGCGCCTTGTGCACCTCTGACTCGATCCCGTCTGGCGGTGCCGTCTCCCTGGTGGTAGATATTGCCGACTCTGTATGACCGAGGGCCGCCAGTTTCGATTCGAGAGGCGTTTCGACCCTGGTGATCGTGCTGATGTCCGTCCTGTCTTCGGTTAGGATTCGTAGACCTCGGAGTCGACTGTGTTTGTCGTCTTTCTGCAGGCGGATCTTGCAGAATGAGATCTGGATTGCGAGGCAGGTCGGTAAGAAAGTTGTAGTGTTCGTCGAAGACGTGTAGAAACCTTTCGACCTCGGCTCTGAAGCATACTCCGTAGACTTCGAATTCGTTCTCGTAGAAGTACTCGTTAAGATCACCTTTGGGACCCCAAAAAGGGAGGTCAGGAATCGGTTCTCCATTGGCTATTAAGACATTACTCAACTTCGTCCTTATTCGCATCAGTAATCCGAGCAACGCTGAGTATTTGTCTCGTCGAAGAGAGAACGCAAATCCGTCCGCGGTGGGCTTCTTGAGACAGTCCGAGAAGATATCGTCCATCCTCTGAGCTTCTTCCATGAAAACGTCCTTCCACAGTCGTCTGGTGAAGACTCGGTTGGTGTTAACGAGGAAGTACTTTTCGAGTGCCTCTGCTCCGAGTCTTAGGGCGATGTTTCGTCTAGTCGTAAGTTCGTCGTTTGATCTATAAGAATGAAAAACAGCTAAGGTAGGAAGGTCAATCATAGTAGCCGTAGACTCACCTGTGAAGTCCTCTGGAGACGCCGCTTCCGCGAGCTCTTCAATAGCCGGGAGATCGAAGGAAGCTTCCGCAGGTACCGTATCACTTCGATTCGAAAGGCGGGTCAGAGAACTTTCGTGGTCCGTCATGACGTCGAAGTTTGTCGTTGAATTGTCGTGTGTTTAGAATGAGGAACTGAGTTTATTGAATTCTCAGTTCCGGGTGTGTCCACCAATGTTGCGATTCGTCGGGATCGGAGGTTCGAAGATGAGACGCGATCACAACGTAGATAAGGTTCGAAGTATTCTTTAACTGAGATTATCTTTCTAACTCTAATTCCTAGTCAATTCTCTAACGATTCTCCGAAGTATCGCACTGATATTCGAAGCCTTACAGGACTCCTGAAGACTTTATAAGAATTGTTGGAGAATTGGAATTGCTTGCAACCTGCAGGCTTTACTTAGAATCACTCGAGTTTGAGTTAAAAGTTAGGATAGAATTCGATAAATCTCATCTAATACACGGAGTTGTTTATATACAGAACTACGAGACCGGTCTGACTCAGGTGTCCTCGTGCTGAAGATACTTCTGGCAAAGTCGCGGACATTCGAGCGTCTTTCCAGAAGTTTCGAGGTAACCGAACTCGCCGGATCCTTTACCGATCGTTTCGGCCGGGGGGATCCCGAGTGAAGCTGTTGCCAAACAAACAAGAGATAAGATAAGTTGCGATCAAGATAAGTCATGATCAGTGTTGAGGCTTCGAGGGTAATCGGTATTCCTCGTACTTCGTACTATACCATAACAGTAGATGTGCGGTGTACGGTATGTACGTAGATGTACGGTGTACAGTATGTACAGTATGTATGTGGAGTGCGTGTATATAAAGGTGATGTATGAGGTATAAGTTGCAAAAGAGAGTCAACGAGACAGGTCACCACTGCTCATGGAGGGCTTCGACAGCTCGCTCCTCATTCGTTTGAGCCAGACGGACAGAAGGCTTAGAATACTGAATTGTGTGCCTCCATTCTTTAGGGTTCTTGAGGTCTG
Organism: Hypsizygus marmoreus; assembly: GCA_013433165.1. NCBI lineage: Eukaryota > Fungi > Basidiomycota > Agaricomycetes > Agaricales > Lyophyllaceae > Hypsizygus > Hypsizygus marmoreus. Next base: position 663,200 of record CM024090.1, on the reverse strand, counting down.
CCGTCCCAGCAAGGCATGCTGCAAGCCGGCTTTGGAACCATTTCTCGCAATCCTCCGACCAATATCCCACCCACAGACCACACTCTTCCCATACTGATGGCTTGGGCCACCACGAGAGGTCAGTCATCTGAGGGTGTCCATTGTCAATCTGGCCTGCAAAGCAAGAAAAATATTAATGTTATACTAAGAGCAAGCTTGAGAATTAGTGTACCTGTGGCGACCTTGTAGACACCACATATTGTATCCAACTCGTCCTGTGTCAATTGGTCGTCCCAGTAGCCTGGACAGGAGCTCAAGCCATTCCAATGGCAGCAGCCATCAGTGAAAACACTATCCGAAGGTCCGGAGAATACCATATCAAAACTGACGACTTCTTTTGCCAGACGAGCGACAATCCCACCGACAAGCAAAGCCGCTCGACCACGCAATGATCTGAGGAGGCGATCACGGGAGGTGATGTACGACTTGTAATCGAGTGTGTCAGGCTTATACTTGGATGGGCGAAATCCTAGACCTATGTATCGGGGGATGAACCTTTGTGGTGCCGGATTTTGAGGCCGTTGAGGTCCCTGGATAAAGGTGTGGAAAGCAATGCCCTTGTCGAGCAACCATTGAAAAATAGAATCTAGGTCGGAACCTAATGGGCGACGAATAATTTCCAGGACGGTCGATGCACTCTTCAAGCCGAGATAAATGGATTGCTCGCCCGGACTGGTGGCGCACTGCATAAGATAATACCAAACTCCATTGAAATGTTCTTCACTTAATCGAAATTTGACCCCCTTGAGTTTTCGCAGATCCGAGTCATCCTGCCGAACATCGTAAAGTGCCTCTGGTATATCATGAATGGCTTTACTCTGACCCACATAGCCAAAAAATGCACAGAGAACGTCCTGCGTACTTCTGGATGGTTCGAGGCCACCTGAATGATCTAGCCAGAGGCCGTTGCCCAAGTGTTTGCAGACGTCGGGCCAGCGGGGTGCGTATTGTGGGGCAACCACCTCGGCGGATGGGACAAACCCAAATCGATAGTATGCTCTGTCTTCCAGGCTTTCGTAACATGGTAGAGTAACAGCTTGTTCTTCAAGAAGTTCCTCCCCATAAATACGAGTTAGATCGGCAACAGATGAGTATTCTCCTTCGTTGTGGTTCGGAACGTCATCAGTCTCCGGAAGAAGAGGAAGACTGTCGCCGATTTGCCCTTCCTCCATGATTTCCCCTTCCTCGTGATCCACCAACATGCTAGGTCCAGCATTTGCCTTGCTGCTGCCAGTCTCCTGTGTATGCTGTCGACGGATGGTAGAGTCATACCAGATAATGTCTTCCTCGTCAAAGTCATCGTCAGAATCATCATCCAAAGGAGGGCGTAGCGGATGTGGCTTTTCATCAAACTCCGCGCACAGATCCCACTCATTACTAAAGGAGTCGTATCTCCGTTCGCTGTAGCCGTACACTAGCCAGAGAGTCTCATATTTCCGCCGACCACCTGCTCTCCGGATATAAAAGCCATCTGAGTTCTCCCAATAATAAACTTTTGCACCTTTTTTTCCAGGAACAGCATGACGCTAAGCGTTGATCTCTTTTTGCATGCGAGCCTGCGTCTCCACCCTCGTCTCCTTAGCAGCTGCGATTGCATTGGCGAGCTCTCGACGTTTGAAAAAATCTCGCCAATGTTCTCCTGCCTTTTGGCCACTGCCTTCCTCCACGGGGGGAAACGTTGATGTCTCCAGGTCACTCTTATCCTGGGGGGAGATCGGATTGGCGAAGTTATTGCCTAGGGAAAGCAGCGGGGTATTGACAACTGGCGGGGTGTCGACAATTGGCGGGGTGTCGACAATTGGCGGGGTGTCGACAATTGGCGGGGATTCGACAACTGGCGGGTTCTTGACAACTGGCGGAGGGCGGTGGTAGTTGGCATGATCACTTTTTGAAGCCTGGCCAGAGGAAACCATTTGAAGCGTGGTACGATGAGAGCCACGTGATCGTCGAGCAGCGATCTCAGCAAGGGCGGTGATGACAGGGAAATCGGGGATGAATCTCCTTGATGAGAGGAAAGCGTTTGAGTGTACAGGCCTGTTGGAGACCATATCCCAATCCGAGGTTGGGCCCCAGCAGAGACAAAAGAACTCCAACCTAGCCTCGGATATTAATCTCAAGAACCCTGAATACTGGCATGTCTTCATGTCAACAAGGCCGCCCACTCGTAGTATGGTCCTATCGGCGACGACAGAATGTTCTAGCGCAGCAAGCCATTCATAATGAATGCCAGTCTGCTCCAATACTTTGTCACGCCATGTGAAATCCGCCACATTTGCTTCCCGGTCATCCAAAACAAATAGAAAGAAGGAGAGAGCCGCCATGAGAGGAACGAATGCATCTCGCGACCGAATTGCGATGGCCCGGGCAGCCCGTAGGCTTTTATAACTTCTTTCATAACCAAAACGCTTGGGAAAAGCCCAGAATTGAAACAATGGTGGTAAGGATCCACAAAGATGATGCATTGCAGAGAGCATTGCTCGGAGGTTTCATTCCAGTGAAACCCACTCGATCATAAGCTGCTTCTCGAGTGCATAGTCGCCATCCTCGTCCATTTCTATAGGGACATACCTGTCGCCTATGGCTAGCTGATCGAACAATGGGCCAAAGAACGGCATGTACTTTGGGATAAAGAAAAGAAATGGAAACTTGTTTGGGACCCAATTGGGCTCGAAGTTGGGCAGCCGCGTGGATACGGATTCGGGAAAGGATTTGGGAGGAATAGTCCGAGATCGTGTGCAGCTGCTGTGGATAATCGTGTACACGACGCCTTCAACAAGTGCATGGGGCTCGATAAAGGCCGACACGTCCATCTATAGATAAATAAGCGATAGTAAACTGAGAAGGTATTCGCAAGACTTACATAGGTGCTCTGATATTCGGTCTACGATGCGTGAAGGTGATTCGAAACGAGGCGTATAGTTGAACACAGGCAGAATATCACCGCCAGAAGGGAAGGAGGATATCAGCACGGTCAACCAACCAGTGGGCCCAGGGAATGAGCAAAAGAATGGTGGGGCAGCTGCTTAGCGTACAACACCAAGCAGACACGATAATAGAGAAGGGGGTGAGATGAATGATCAGATGGTTAGCGTAAGACACCAAACAACTGGAAGAATAGTGGGAGTAGAGAGATGAGAAAGTAATTGGAAAGTAAGCTTTAAGGTAAGGTTGAGGAAAACAATTACGTCGATTCCAAACAAAAGAGTCAGCGACACACTTTAGGCGTGACGCTGATGCTGTGTGGACGTGTTTGTCTAAGTCATGGCGGACTTCAAACCCCTCCCGTCTTCCAACCACATCGTCCTTGCTCGGTGTTATACGCTGAGCAGCTATTGGCTGTTGGCTCCTATCCTCTCCAGCAGGTCGGTCATGCTCGGTGTCGTACGCTGAGCAGACCTTTTTCAATGAAACGTTGTATGCTGCCCGCTGTTAATGCATGGCATCCCGATCCTCAACACCTCAAGATCACGCCTATACCCACAACCGCTCGATTTTGTATGCTGAGCAGCTGTAGCACTCTCAAGCGAGATGTTTGCATTCGATATGACGCTGAGATACCACCTGCATTCCATGTAAGTTATCTATCTACTGCCGTCGCTTTCTCGTCTGACTGTCCTTATAAGCGTGAGACGTGCGACAATAACTCGAATGCCTCCTTCGACACCCTCAATTTGTCGATAACCCAACCCGGCCTCGTCTTCTCTTCGCCTTCCAGCCACTCTGGATTATACAGCTTGCGCGGAAGTCCCGTTGGGGCAGGCGATGCGCCATGCTGCTCGGATGGGAAGCGTGCCGCCATTTTCCCTCCTCTGGTACCTCATATTGCTGGTTCATCTGAAGCCTTGTCGATGTATTGGAGGTAGCCGGCGATGTCAGGGGCCCTCCAGATGCAAAGCTTGACCCAGAATACAGACAATGTTGTGCTGCCGACCTTCTTCGTCCCTTCCTCCTCTGATGACATTCCCTCCCAAGTCAACCTTTGCAGCATATCACAGAAGTATTCCCAAGTAGCGGTGTCTGGAGCCTTGTCGTACACCTTAATTGAAATCACTTTTTCGACTGTAGTCACACGTTGTTCGTGTTTCTGTGGCCAAAAATTATTTGAAGTGAAGGTTTATTAATCATCTCCACTCACACGTTTGCGCCGCGCTTGAGAAGCAACATACTGCATCCTTATCGCAGAGGCAGCCCCGACACGCGCTATCATTTCTTGTGGAGTTTCCATAGCTCCTACTTGAGACTGGAATCGAGGCTGCACAGTTGACCATGCCTCTCGTCCTCGTTTGAGCTTGCCATACAGCATGCTCATCAAATACTCCTCGGAGACATCGGGAAGATTCCATCCACCATCCGCTTTGCGTGTCGCAACTATTTTGTCATAAATCCTGCAGAGAATGGTCTTGTTCCATCGTGAACGTTCCCATGACTTGGTGAAATCGAGCACGTTCGAGTCAGCAGGACCTTCGCCTTCCTCCTCATATGCAGCCACTGCCTTCACATCTGCGGGCTGATATGTAGTAAAGTCAGCGTCTGTATCAATGCCGAAGGTTTCTTTCCATGCCCTTCGAACCATTCCCTAGGGGCGCTTCAGTGGGGATGAATTCGCAAAAAAGAAGTGCTTTACCCTCCATGCCTTGTCCGCTTGATCCGAAATCTGCGCCTGCTGTTCTTTCATAGATTCAGCCATGGCCTTCCTTGGAGATTTAGGTTTCCTGCATGTCTTGCTGGTTGTGACTTCAGTGGCACCTATTTGCCGAAGAGCCTCGGCGATGAAGAGCTTCATCGTTTCCATAGATTGCGAATCGTTTGGATCGATCACGAGCCCTGCATTGGACTCCGTGGATGTGTTGCCTCCGGAGGCTTCTGTCACTTTCTGCGCCGGTGTCGGTTGGAGTGGAACTAGCCCTACTGTGGCGCCTTGACTCCGCAGCACATTGAACCGTTGAGACTTCATGTGGCGGTATCCCGTTTGTGCGGCTTCATGCGTCGTGGATGATGCTGGTGCTGGGGTACCTGATGATGACATTGGCGCTGCAGTACCTGATGATGCCGGCGCTGGGGCACCTGATGACACCGGCGCTGGGGCACCGGATGACGCTGGCGTTGGGGCACCTGATGACGCCGGCGCTGGCGCGCCTGATGACATTGGCTGCTGTATTTTGGGAGAGGCTGAGGTTGCAGATGTAGTCACTGGAGGAAACCCTGTTGCTGCACTTGATGATGCCGGCTGCTGCGGTTTGGGAGGTACTGAGGTTGCAGATGTAGTCACTGGAGGACGCCCTGTTGCCGCACTTGATGATGCTGGCTGCTGCGGTTGGGGCGGCGTTGAGGCCGCAGATGTAGTCGACTGAGGTGCATTCAGTGGATTGGGTTGCTGTGGTCCTGATGGCACCTGCGCTGGCAAAGAAGTTGCCTGTCGAGACAATTGAGTACAGAATGACTGTATTGAACACGAGTACATACTATTTGAAGTTTCTGGCGCATGGAACGTATATCGTCATCCCGCTGGGACTGTTCTATGTGGTAAGTGGGAAACTGATTTCATTCCGTGACCCTAAACTTACAAGCTCTCTCTCAAATTGCAGTTTCATGTTGGCGATGTTCGTTTGCTGTATGATAACAGTCAATACTCTTTCAAGACGGATAATGAGCACTCTACCAGGTCGATGGTATTCTGGCGCAGCTCTGCAATCTCCTCATTAGCTCCCCGTGCTGCCGCACTCTAGAGCTAAAGTATTTAGCGGGCACCTAAACGGAAATGAACAAAGCGCACCATTGTTTCGTTCACTCTGCGCAAAGCTTCATCCACGGACGGACCTGACTGATGTGCAAATTGAGTTATTGCTCAGCAGGATGGATCATTGTGCGTTACTTGGCTCACCGGTTGAACCCTTTTCGCAACCACCTCCTCCACCTTCTGAGCCTACCACAATGGTCAGCCGGGATTCAATGTGTCGCGTTTGGACCTACCAGGTTCCTTTCGAAGTTGGTGATCAGGTCAAGAATATGTTTGTTCTGGTAATGGAAGCGAGTGAGTCTCTGCCGTGCTACGGACCATGCAGAAGGAAGCACCCACCAAGTCACTGTTTGCCTGACGCAGGTGGCTTATCTCTTTTTCGTATTGGAGAATCTGACCTGTCAGTTGCTCTTCCGTTGTATCATTTACTTGGAGCCGGCTCCTTAAATCTTCTTCCGTCTTTTGATGTTCTTGTTCATGCTTGCTCTTCCACGCGCTGTGTGCGTCTTGCAGAGACCTCAGTTCTTGATGTGCTTCAATAAGTTCAGCATGTTCTTTTTTCTGTTTGATTGAACCAGTGATGAGTCTTTCCCTTGTTGCGCCTTCTCTCACGATTGCTGCCTTTTCTCTCTCAGCCAGCTAGCGAGTACGTGTCAGATGGGGATTTTTGATGAAACATATGGACTCGCCTGGTCGAATGTCGCACGACTTGGGCCCGGAACTGCGATTCTCTTGTTTACCCATGCACCCTGATAGTGTGTGGCTTATCAGGACTGAAATAGGTTCTCCGTGGTCTGAATACTAACCTCACTCTCATTGCAGAGATCTGCTGCTTTCCTGCGCCGCCCATAATACTGCGAGAGGTCTAACATTTTTGGGCTATTCTGAACATTGCCTGATGTTCCGTCCATTCCGCCTGCCTGATTGTTGTGGGTGCCCAAATCGAATCGGAATGCTGCTCCGCCCTGGCTCACGGTCGCCTCCGGTACCGGTGACCTTGTGTTGATAGGTTGTGTCATTGGGGTGTCTGTCTGGTTGTTTTCTGGGGGACTAAGTATTGCCGAGGGATCGTCGTCAGGAGGAAGAGCTGGAAGGGGCAGTGGGTCAACATTGACATCCGGAAGAGCAAAGGAATGTTATATGGCCTACCGGTCACTCGGGAACGAGCGCGCGGCGTCATTTCGACATCGTGCCCACTTGGTATACCTATCCCGTTCTCAGGTCCACCTGTCGTCGGTGGCCTGGGTTGTGTATTATTCATTTCGAAGTCGGCATAAGGAGACGGCGCGATGCCATCCCCCTCGTTGAACAGTGGACTGCCTGGCGGTGTCATGAAGAGTGAGGGTTCACGTGTCGGGGTTTGGCTGTCAGTCGCGACATCGCTCTCTGCACTGCGTGTAGTCCTTAGTGGATCGCTAGTCCCCCCTGAACTCGCTTGCTGTGTCATGTCGACATCGTGCTCTACAGGTGCTTTGTGCTCGCTTCCGGCCATAGTTGGTTGCGTCATAGCATGCTCTGCAGCATCACCATGCGGGTGCCCGCTCGCCATGGCTTGTCCAGCGTCAGACTGTAAGCCTCGCCCGTTCGCAGGACCATCTGTCATCACCGGCGCACCCATATCACAGTCGCTATCAGCAGTAGGCGGGATGTTCTGCTTGTTCGCGATGGCTTGAATTGCTCCTGGCACCGTCATTTCGACATCGGGTCTGAACTGTTCGGTTCTACGTGCTGTTTGTACATTTCGGTCTTGGTTCATTACGTCGTCCTGTGGCGAACCGAAGACAAATCCTCCTGGGATGTGTTGGTAAAAAGGAAAAGACATTGTGAGTTACAGGGAAGGAGTAGGTGATTCAAGATGGGCACCGGGCCAGAGAAGTTAAAAGTCGACAGCGTTAACACCGTCGACGTAGGTTGAATGATGAGGCTTGGAGTTCAGAGTTCTTGCCTCTGGCTTTTCAGTGTCACTCTGGAATACTTTTTTATTGTTCGCAAACTCCATATGTTCTTATTGTTGAATACTGGTACGTAACTTGCCCTATCTCCATCCGCACATAGAATGGAGATTTTTTATGGAATACATATGCACAGTTCCTAATATGAAGGCTACCATAGAAGATTTTGTATAAAAACATCATGTAGAGTAACCCTTCCACCCCTTCCAACCTGCTTCACTACGTCCGTCCTCCAACAAAATGTTTGCCTGATTGCGTAAGATGATGGGTGTGATGACATTCAGGGCTGACGTGGTGTGGGCGGATGTGGAGTGGGTGCGGATCCACGGTGCAAGAAGAACAATAAGTTCCATAGATACAATGAAAGCTTTTGAGCAGCAGTGATTGTTGTTGCGGCTGTTGGAATAGCGAGGATATTTGTTTTGTTGACATCACCCAAATCCACTTCATAATCGGCCCAACCCCCATCGTGACTGATCCCAACAGGCCTAACAAGGCGCCCGTGTAATACAGGCCCAAGTGTAGGCTTGAACTCTGAGGCGTAGATGTCCTCTTTGTTCGCAACAATTCTGACATCTGTCCCCGCACCAACGAACTTCGCTGGTAGGTTGTAGTGGTTCATGTATGGTTTCCACCACCAGCAAATTGACCCATCGAGCCCAGTGAACGGCATTTCTCGTGCGATAAAAATTTTCCTGAGAGGAGGCATTGACATGTTGTCGACGATGGGTGTGGGGGTGTCTGAGAATGGTCTGCGAGGCTTTCAACAAGTGACGAGTGACTGTTCAGTGGTTATGGTAAAGGGCGAATTCAGCAGAGAGTGGTGTGTACGAAGCGTTGTCTTAGGCGTTAAGGTGGAGAAGTTCGTACTTAAATCTCCCATGAGGTTCCTGGTTCTAGAGATGACGGGGATCAAAACGAGAATTATATTGGTCGGTTCGAGAATGCCCATAAGGATTAATTACACGAAACTCGAGACATAAGACATCAGTGCAAGATGAACCTATGGGTTCAAGTATCAGACTCAGATAGTCACTGAGTTGTCCGTACATATTTACATTTTAGAGTATGGACCAAAATGAATCTCGGATCAGTGCTACGCTGTATAGAGATGGCCATGACGAGGGACGAAGCCAGATGGGCTGATAAAGAACGTGTGAGCCGGAAGTTCATGTGGGCAGATGTCGGAAGCAACGAGGATAACCCGTCTCATCGGACTGAAGGGAGCACACTAGAAAGTTCTCACCTGGCAGGGGAATACAACGTGTTTGTCCTGCTCTTTTGTGAAGGTGAGATCGCAATGCCATACGGACTCGGGCTCCATGCATCGCCGTCAAATACAAAAACAAGCCGTAGAGACGATTGATTACTATAGCAACTTTGACGTGAATGAATGACACAATAAAATAAGTCAAACAAGGACGCGCCTGTGCAAGTGCTAGGGAATGCAGGTTGGCGCTTCAGATCTCAAGGAATAATAAGCGTCGCAGCGGAGTGAGGCCTCGAAGGTCTCATTTCGAAAGCTTTTTAACCACGTCCAAAACCACACTGTCCCCACCCCCAACCCCCAGCCCCAAGAACAAAACTTCAGCTTTAAACACAAAGAGTCCACTACGATGATGTCGACAATCTTACATGCAACCCTCGCCACACCTTCAGTCGTTGTTTCAGCAATGGTAAGCGACATGTGCATAGGATAATTGGCTTCATGCTCACCTGTTTAAAGGAGCCGATTCGGGGGTACTTGTCTCTTTCACGCTCTGGAAGCGTGGGCCAAAAGCGGGGGAGAATCTGCGAGGTATGTTCGATTGAAGCTGCTTTGAACTGAGCTGATCCTCGGTATAGGAACACACTCTGGACGGAAGAATTTCGAAGCGAATCAAAGTGGTTCGTTTTGTTGACGAACTTTGTGCCAAGAGTCCATCCTTCCTTGACACCCCAAACGAGATAATCCTCGCCATTCTGGAGATGTGCCCAGATAGTGCTCTTGTTGCGATGGCTGGCGTCTGTCACCGTGTTCGGCCTCTTAGTATATCCGTCTACCTCCGTCGTCTTCGTGTCCTTACATCGGAGCAAGGGTCCCAGGAGCTGCAGCTGTGTCAAACTGTGCCTGCGACTGTTTTTCTCCTCCTTTCGTCTGTTCACCTCGAAGATAACGTCACTTTTACTTGCGACGTATTTTACTTGTTGGAACACGAGGAGATACTGCGGCAGTTCAGTCTCAGGACACCAATCACTTCCATATCCCTTCGGTTCTACAGCCACGAACATGCGGTTGTCCTTGCTCCAAGAACTGCATGCGCTCTGCGCTCCTTCCTTAGCTCTTTATCCGCACAATGCAATTCCATCACAGTGGAAACCTTGCGTTACTGCGAGTTCCCCTCCCGTCAAGTCTCACAAGCAACAGCCTATCTCGACAGCACCGCATATAACACCCAAATCAGAGCACTGATGTCAAATGTTCGCCGCATAACATTGATAGATCACCTCTTCCAGACACCAGCATTGGCCAAAGTAGGGTTACTGCTTCTCAATGGCCCTCGCGTCGACAATTTTGCATTGATTTGTATGTCAACGCGAAGAAACAGAAGTAACGCTATCCTCTCGAAGGTCAATTACCCCGAGCTCCAGTGCTTTCGCCTCTCTAGTACCGTCGTACTCCAAATGCCTACCGAATTCTTCCATCGTCATCGTTCTCTGTATGCACTGGCGCTGCTCGGTCTGCATTCGAACGGTTCACAGAACAATCCTCCAAGGTCTTTGAGATCATCCAACTGCACGATCGAATTACCTGACCTTGCAGTCCTGACTTTCACGGATCGCTTTCTGCCATGGGTTTCGAACTTGGTGTGTCCAGACGTCAGAAATGTGTCAGTCTATCCATCGAGGTGCTGGAAAAAGGAGGAACTGGTGGGTAGCTGGAGTGGACTTCGCTGAGATGCTGGGTTCGGGGTAGTCGTGAAGAGATGCAACGAATGAAGATGGCTCTAACCACCACACTCAATCCTATCCACTCAAATCACACTCAACACAACAACGACGAACGAACGGGTTCTTTGGGGTAGAGGACTGAGAAGCCTCACACCAAGTCAGGTTTCGTATTTGACTGGGTCGTAGGGGAGATACTTCGAAGAGGTAGTACTCGACGAGAAGGTCTAGGCGATAGTATAGCGTCTCGAGGGACAACACTACTAGGGTCTGTACGGTTTTATAGTGCAGGCACTGTGGGGGTTGGTTTGTTGGTCTAATAAAACTCTCTGCGAGTCTTACGTCGATTCAACGGTCGGTTTTGAGTACACTGACTCGGTCTGAACTTCGAACACACTGGGACGAAGGGTGAACACACGGGTTCGAAGTACACTGACTTCCTAAACTCGAACACACTGGGACGAGGGTCGAGCACGCTAGCTCAAGCACACTGGCTTATGGGTCTTCGTTATCTCTTAGGTGCTATCCACACGGGGATCACGGTCGAGAGAGGTTTCGAGTCTTTCTTATTGCACGTTCGTCTGCACAAATGAGATGGGAACTCTAGTCTGAATTTCTACAAACGCGAACTATCTACTATATACATGTGCGGCAATCGGTCTACGCCTACTAGAGAAGCCGGGTACCCTGTACCCTAAACAGCTGCCTATTCGTCGGCGCACCGTCGTGTGTCCGTCGGAAACGCGTCCGCGATTCCTCATGCATTCGTCGTTATGTTGAATGCGCCGCCGTAGCGTTTTACCGGCGGTGCAGTCAAATCGCATCGTTTCTATTCGTGGAAGAGCTCCGGAGAGGAAGGAGGATTAGCCTAAGCTTCCCCTTCCAACGTCTGTCGGAGCGCAACCGATCGTACTGAAGTTTTCCAGTGTCTTTTCCATTCAGTGGCCCAGAGAGTAACCGCGATCGGTGGCTAATTGGTCGCGTCGCGTAAGTCACGTGTGCGCGGATCAGATTCGTTCCTGAGATATGATCGAGGAATTCGGGGTTTCCGTCTCGAGATCTGTCGGGAGCGTAAAGGTTGCTGCCCGAGCCCTCAGAGTCATCCGTGGTTACGGCGGGGTCTAGTTCAATACAATCCGGTCCATGCGCCAACTCCTTGGTTCGATGTATATTCCCACGGGATGCTTAGATCGAAGGGACTGGACAGGTCCCCGTCGATCTGATGCTTCGTGACCGAGTATGGAAAGACGATAAGATTCGTTATCAGCCTCGCCTCCTGCTGCACTGGGTGTGTCTGTCCCGCGAGGCAACAAGTCAACTAGCTGGAGTCTCGCTAATGACTGCAGTAATTCCCGTTGGTTTGTGTCCAATGAAACGATAATTTCTAGTGAAAATGCGCAAATTCACGCGCAGACGCGAGTGCATCTTATCATCTCCCCCACACTGAAATACTGACTCCAGTCAGAACGGACTGTATGAGCCAGGATGGTGGGTCATTTGTGGCGCATCTCGTACCGCGGTTCGTATTCTTTGTAGAACGCCGGTCACTTCAGTTCTGGTGAATCAGGCAAAGAATCTTCCGCTTTAGGAAAGACCCTGACGTCACTGGGGAAATCTCCGCCAATCTCATTCAATTGAATGCTTCTGCGTAACGGCAACATATTTCTTCTTCCATGTTGAGCGCGATTATCAGCCACATCAAGTCGAATATTCCGTTCGACTCTCTATGTTACCTGTCTGCCAAATGGGGTAGGCGTGACGGGCGCTTGTTCAACTTTTTGAGGTCGATTCAAGTCACTTCGTTCCTTCTGGTTTCTTTCGTTTTTAACCGTTCTCATTCGTTTCTAAGTCTTTGTTCTTTGTTCTTTTTCGTCATTTACAATGTCCTCATCCGTTTCCAACGTCTCGATCGATGTTTTCGCGCCGATCCGGCTCGTTTTCGAGGAGGTGAAGAGTTTTAAAGGGATCTCGACCGAAGGGGAGGTACCTGCGTTGCGGAGGCAGCTCGAGTCGTGGACCCCTGGCGTGGTACGTTAACCTTCGTTTTTCTCGGTTTTTGACGTTTCTAACGCGTCGATCTTCAGTGTGCCGTGCTTGCACACCCCACCGCTCGCGAGCATGCATCGGTGGTCAACCTGTGCCGCGCGATGGCTACGCATCTCAAATGGTTTCCTTCCCCACCGGCACAGTGGAACCCGTGGATTTTGGTAGGTGGGTCGGGCAAATACTACCCTTCAGTGCGTGTTTTCAATCGAGTCTTTTCGTCTGCTCTGACTGATCCGGTCTTCTAGTATTCCTACTTAGCAGGTGTTTCGCTCCCGGTACGTTTCGAACTTGTTCGTTTAGTTCGATTTCCCGCTTACTGCGGCAGACTTTATTCGTTTCGCCCGCTGAGGCTTCGGCCGTCGACCTCTTGATGGGGCCATCCTCTGTGACACCCGCCCCGCTCGAATTCTCTTCGGTACGTTGGGCAAGTCTATTATCTTCTTTTCTTATTCACTAGATTTTCGTTTTCTAGTCCTACACCTGTTGCGCGTCCTGCTTCGCCTGCGGGAGGGCCGACGACTGTGAGTCGCGGGGGGAAGATCTCGCTTGTGGGCGTTGTTACGCGGAGAATCGTCAGGGGTGCTCGTTCGAGGTGTCGACAGAAAGGATGGTAGATCTTCGTCCTTCCGTCAACTTTCCTCAGGGTGATATTCGTGGTAAGTCTTCTCGTTCCCTTTCCTGACTTGTACTTATTCCCCTTAGAACTCGTAGGTGTCGTCGATGACGTCAACTTTACGTCCGATCTGATAGGTCGTTCGGTTGCTCGTCTCCGTACTTTCCCCGTTCGTCGGGATCAGGCGTTATCTCGTCTGGCAGAGCTGGCGGACCGTCTGGAGCTGCCCTCTGGCGGAGGTTCTCGGTACGACGATGCTGTGGCTTTTCTTTATGGTCTCTAGGGGCTCTTCTGGTGTTCTCACTTCTGTGGTCATGTTTCCTCGCTGGTCGTTTCTCATTTTCTTCTTGAGAGTTAAGTGAATCTTTTATCTAATTCGTCTGTTATATATCCTATATCTTTATATTTGGGTACTTTGTCGTGTTTTCCCCGTTTGTATTTGCTGTTTGTATTTTTAAAGTAGTCTTTGCATAGTTATCGCACAAAATGTACCATATCATTCGCATAGTTGTCTTTCAAAAATGTAACATACAATCTTCTGGAATCGCGTTTCGTCTTGAGATTCCAACAAAGTTTGAATCTTGGACCTCGAAGGTTATTCTCGGTCCCTGGTTCCTGTTTTCTTCGTTCCTGTTCGTTATGCTTTCGCGGTGCCGTGCAATCAAAATAAATTATTGATGGCACATCTATATCTCCCCCACACTGAAGATCTGACTCCCCCGAGTTAGGAACGAGATAAGATTAGGCGCTATTACGCGCGCTTCCCGCCCTTCGGTAGATCGGAAACCGGTGATGGTGATCGGGGTAAATGCCATGGCGCGCTCGATGATATTTCAAACACCGCGGCGACTTCTGGTTGCTCGTCGTCCAGTCAATTGTCAAATTCGTGGAAAAACCACGGCAGGTTCCATGTCTTTTCAGACTGCCTCTTCGAGGGCATAAAAGCTGGACTGATGGGTGGTAAAGTTTCAACCCATTATCCTCTTTTTCTCCTCTCAGTCCTATGTCCTCCCGTGATATCTTCGTTCGTCTTCGTGACCAGTTCGCCGATACAGGCGAAATTCCTGTCGGTCGTCAAGTCAAATACATGGATCCTCTTGCTAGGCTATTGGTTCGTCTGCTAGCTGTTCTTTCTTGTTTCGTGCTAATTCTTCGTTTTTAGATTACTGAGCAAGATGAGCGTGATATCTTGGCGAGCGTATTCGGCGACCGCGCGAAGGAGGAGCTCGTCTTCCAGCTTCATAAGGTCATCAAACTCGGCGGAGGCGCTTCGCAACTGTTGAAGCGCCTGTCGGATATGTGTACCCTTATTGTTCGTGAGCGGGACAACCGCGCTCGTAACCTTCAGGTATGTTCGTCTGACAATTTCGTCTTTGTCGTTGTTGTTCATCGTTTCTTCCTTTCTGCTAGTTTAAGCGTGAGTCCGTGGAGGACGTCAGCTTTTCCGCTACTCAATTGTGTGAGCCAGGGTCTCGCCTTGCTCAAGAAGACACCGAAATGGGTTCCCCTGAGGACGAGACTGACATGGTAATCGTGGTTGTCTAGCTCAAATATCCGTTTTACTGAACGGCATGAAGCTTTCCGAGGAAGAATCGTCGCCAAAGGCGAAAAGGGTAATCCCTTTTCTTTTTCGTCTTATCTTTGGCGTTCTGACCCTTTTTGATTATAGCCTCGTACCCGTAGCTCCAGGAAGTCTGTTCCCGTTGCGGATTATGCGGAAGGTTCTAGTAGCAAGAGACGTCGTCTCGAGCCCGTCGTTGAAGCTAGTCTTGGTTGGTCTTTTTAAATCTTATGTTTCGTCTGCCGATTTCATCACTGATACTTTCGTTTTATCAATTTAGATACGGCCGCTATCGAGGCTGTTATCCGGCGGGGCCGCGAGATCGTTTCCGTTCCCGGGGCGTCTTCTGCTGTAGCTCACGATCAAGTCCGTCGCGACTTCGAAGTGGGCCGTGAGCGCGTTGCCGCACACATCGCCGCGCTTCTAAAGTATATGGACGAGCTCAACTCCGTCCTCGAGCCTTTGTCTGTCGTGGACGAAACTCCTGTGATCGAGACTCTTCCTGAGGAGAAGGGGAAGGCCGTTTAAAGTTATGTACCATCGCGTTCCGGGCCTGTAGAGTAGAAATCTCGTGTTCTTTGAGATCTTGAACTACAGCAACCGTCTATCATTTTTCGTCTAGATAGATCCGAAATTTCAATTGCTTTGGTCTGTCATGCTTCAGTTGTCAAGCCATCGGCTTCCCATCTTTTTCTTTTCAGAAAAACAATTCTTCAGAAATTTTCAAAGCTGGATCGGCGATGCCGCGCGCAGGTTTAGAGCATAAAAGAAACGGGTTGGGAGTGGAAGGAGGCAGGAACCATGTCCTACCGCCAACGTCGTCGCTACGCGCGTGCAGCTCGTCCTGTCAGCCCGGTGTCTGCTCCAGAAGTCGGTACGGAACCTCCGTCGTATGGTTTGCAAGTACACGAGACGTTGTTCGCGCGCTCGACCAGCAACCTGCCCAGCGATGATTTTCGGCCATCGGGGAGTTCGGTGTACTGGACTGCTGTGATGTACGCCATTTTATTAGAAGACTTGGCGATAGCTCCGTTCTTAACCATTGTTCGTTTGTGGTTTACTATTTCGTTACTCAATCTGTGGCTGAATTTCGTTTACAGCCGGACACTATTCCCGCGCAGGTCATGATCGATGCCCGCAGTTTCGTTGCAGGCCCACACGCTATTCCGGCAAGCGTGGGATGTGCTCTTCAAAAGGCGGCTAAAGATATTCAGGACGCCGCGCTGCTTCGTCGGGCGGCGTTCCATAATATAGCGCAAATTTATTATACGCGGCATGAGGAGGAGATTATGCATCCAGAAGGGTATAGGATGCGCCATGCGGGGCCATTGTTCCAAATGAACTAGAGCCGCCTGCAAAGTAGAAGCGCTAGCCGCGTCGTAGAGGCAGTCGTCGGTAGTTCCAAAAATAGCTCGATCGATCAGGTACCAATGGTCTTGGCAGTTTGTGTAGCACTTTCGTTCTGAAAAACAGCCTGGAACACTGCAATACATAAGGCATCACCAAGCAGAAGCTTAGATGACACAAAATGTCGAGTACAGATATCCCTGTTTTCGGGGCCGCTTTAATCAGGGCGCAAGCGATGACACGCATGGTACGCGCTCTGGTGAGAGGCGCGCCAGCTGATTTGGATGTAGCAAGTTTCCGGGTTTTGTGGTGCATGGCACAAGTCAGGTCGTCGTCTGTCATATTCGTTTATTTGGGGTCTGATATCGTCGTAGATGGATGAGTTCGAAATGTCAGCGCGGTACGCGCATTGGTGCAGGATGGACGCGGAGAATGTTTCGGCAGACATTGTCGACGCGCTTCTCTTGGGCGTGGAGGAACAATTAAGAATCCTCTCTGTGCATTATTCTGATGCTCATGAATACATCCACCTAATGGGTGAACTGCTCAGTGCTCCAACCGAGGCATCCGGATCCTCCACGGTTAGCGAGGAAGTGACCGCTCGACAACGCGAGTTGGGAATAAACCAGGAGAGAGAAGGGGAAGAGGATTCGTCGGTCTCCCCCACACTGTGATGTAGTTCGTGGTGCTTATTTCGTTTTAGCAGGGTTGCGGAAAGTTTTACTACGCGTTTGACGGGGAGGGGCGGCGGGAGGACTGGATTCTGATTCCGAGTCATCCGTGGAGGAATCATCGTCGTCATCGTCACTATTCCAGTCTCGTAGCTTTACTCCATCAAATGTAAAGTCTATGTCGTTTTCGGCGGTGTTTCGTAAAACCGTTCCCTTTAATTCGTCAAGGGACTTTTCTGAGATGTCAATAAACCGTAAAATGCTGTCGGGCAGGGTAATGGTTTTCCGTGCAAAGTACGGTATTACACGGAACGCGCCGACTTTATTTTGCCAGACTGAACCGTCCAATTCGGATAAAATGTAGGCACCGCCCTGGTCACGGGCGATGACCACCATTGGTCCCATGTATCGCGGTTTCATCTTTTTGTCCAAGGAGGACTCGACCGCTGTGTTACGGACGAGTACTAAATCCTTGGGTTTGAACACGTAGTCTTTAATCGAATATTTATGGTCTTTCTCATATTGGATTGCGCGCTCAATCTTTTCTCGGTCGACGCGATCACGCATTTCGTCTACGTGTTGTCTGTGTTTCGCTAAAGCCTGGGCGCGGAATGCAATTAATTGCGAGGTGGTCAAAAGGCCGTCTGGTAATTCCACCAGCCAAGTCGCTTCAGTTATATCGAGCGGCAGGATGGGATGCGCTCCCGTGGTCAAGAAGTACGGGGAACAGCCCAATCCTTTCCTGATAGTCACACGGTCGGCCCACATAACGTGGAAGAAAAACCAATACCACTTGGAAACGTCTCCACCAGTGGCTTTGTACAATGCTTGACGGACGTCCCAATGTGGTCGTTCAATTTTTCCATTCGCTTTCGAGTTGTACGGGGAGATCGTAATACCTCGTACACCATATTTCTGCTTCAACCACTTTAAGGCGGCGAGGAATGGTGGCCCATTGTCTGTTACGATTAGGGCCAAGGAGCCCCATCGGCAAATAATGTCTTCGAACAACCACGTTCCTATAGTTCGTCCAGTTTCTCTGACAAGCGGTCGGCCTTCCATCCAAGAGGATAGGGAGCATCGCCCGTGAACAATATATTTGCATTTATTGGACGCGGGGGTCATGTTCATTGTGTCGGCATGGAGGACTTGAAATATAGAGGGCGTGTGTGTAACCGTCGGTGGGATTGCTAAGATCGTCTTCTGTCTGGTCTGACAGATGTGACAAGTCTTCACATACCAACTGACGTCGCTCTCATATTCCGGCCACCAAAATCGTTGTCCAATTAAAGACTTCGTGGCGTAAAAGCCACGATGTCCAAGACTGTCATGGGCAGCACGCATCATGTACATGCGATGTTCCTTGTCTACTACGAGACGATGCGCGGAGTTTAAACCGCGGCGGTATAATCGTCCGTTTCGATCTAAGAAGAATTGCCGCGCGAATCGTGAGGCGTGCAAATATTCTTTGTCTGTCATTGCCTCCGGACGCACGAGAGGATCGGCTAACCAGGTTTTCACAAACGCTAGTCGGGCATCCTTCCCTTTTCCTGCGTTGGTACGGTGTCCTTCCTGATATGGTTCGCGTTTCTCAGGATCCCATTTTAATTCTAAATCTGGGATTAAAGGCTCTCCCAGGAACTGAGCGATATGTCCTGGCAAATCTTCATGTTGAACATCGTTGTCGGCCATCTTTTGTCTGAGGCCGTCTTTCTCTTCCCTTACTAGAACCCTGGCATCCATCAAGTCCTGTTCAAAGTCCGCGATCGAATGCGGCCAGGTCTGAATGTAGCCCCCTCTGGTATCGATTTCTCCTTTGAAATCTTCAAATTCTAAAGGGTCGAAAGCAGTGGTGTTCTTGTATTTCGTGTCTTTTTCAGGGAACTCAAATCCCGGAGGTCCGATCGGGATATCTCCTTCGGTGTCTGCCGGATATTCTTCGTCGTCCGGCTGCCATTCTCGTCTTGACAGTCCATCCGGTCCGAAAGTCTTTCCAGGTACATGTCGTAGTACAAAATGATACATTAGAATGTGATCGATCCAACGGTTTACGGTCGCGTTCGGCGCGTAGCCTGGATTATTCAACATCCCTTTCAGGTAGGATGCATCGGTTTCTACTATTAGTTTTCGGCATCCCAACAACCAATATTTCGTGTTGTCTAGGGCACGGTATAAACCGAAGAGCTCTCGTTTAGATTGCGAGAAACGGCTCTCTCTGTCGTTCAAGGTGATTGATCCGAATCTCGCGTAACGTTTCCGTGTTGCATCATCGGGATCCTCCTGATAAATATAGAATCCCACCGCTCGATACGACGTATCGACGGCTAGTACTACCGAAGTAGACCAGTCATACCGAATTGGTAGTAGAGCGGGGCAATTCGTAACGGAGTCTTTCAATAGCTGCATCGATTTTCTTGGTCGGGTCCCCAGGTAAAGGGGACGTTTGCGCGAGTCAATCTATTTATAGGTTCCGCGATCTTAGCGAAGTCCTTGATAAACATGCGGAGTACCCCACAAGTCCCTAGGAAGGATTTTACATCCGTGAAGGTCTTGCAGGGGCCCCAACGGGTGATGACTCCAACGCGATCAGTTTCAGGCTTTCGGCCTTCGTATGTGCATCTGTGTCCTACGACAACAATTTCTTCGGCGCACAAAGTTGATTTGTACCCTGAGAAGGTTCCTCCAGCATTCCTCATGCGCTCAAGGATTCTCATTACGACGGTCATGTGTTCCCAAACAAAACGGCGGATGCCCGAGTTTTCTGGTATTGTTTCATAACCGCCGCCGGGTAGTTCGTATCGGGTTAAAGGTCCTCCTACAGGTACATCGTCTATAAAAGGACTGGTCCATTCTGGTATTTCGTCTTTCAGAATATAAGTCACATCGTCGTGGAATATAGGGACTGAATTCGTCCAGCCCATTGGTAAGGTCACAAGTCGTAGAGCTCCGAAGGGAGTTTGGAAGGTTGTTAGGTCGCGGGATTTCTTGTCTAGTAGTCTCTCATCATAACCAACATAGAGATCGAACATGCCGCCACACGAACGTCCTGCAAACCTATTGGCAAGTTCGTCTGTCGCTGGTGGTATTCCAGAGTGCGCAATAGTAACCTTATTCAGAGGCTCGAGACTGTGTACAAGCCTCAAGCTTTTGCCATCTTTCTTCAGCACGGTAAACCATTGTGAGCGGTATGAGGAGTTCGAAGGCTCATACACGCCAGCAGCGATTTTCGTCTTGATGATTTTGCAAACTTCGTCATATATTCCAGGGGGAACGGGGATATTTCGTAGTACCCACGGCGTATGCGGAATGACGGGAATCTCTACGGCCGGAAAGAAATCCTCTCGGAATCTTCCTCGTTCGGAGTCGTCCACGCAAACGCCTCGTTCTCTAGTGATATAGCTTGGTGTACTAATTTCAACTCTTCAGGCCACAAGAAACCTGTGTCGTGTAATTTGTGCATAGCATCTTTCCGTTCCTGATTGTATCTTCCTGTCGGCGTAAATTCAGGCGGCCGGGGACTCAACTTGGGTAAGTTCGCCAAG
This sequence comes from Hypsizygus marmoreus, assembly GCA_013433165.1. Classification (NCBI taxonomy): domain Eukaryota; kingdom Fungi; phylum Basidiomycota; class Agaricomycetes; order Agaricales; family Lyophyllaceae; genus Hypsizygus; species Hypsizygus marmoreus. The sequence goes on along the minus strand of CM024090.1, from coordinate 642,764 downwards.
GGGTCTCCGGTTATATTTCGTTCTATCCTGAATTTCTGCGGTAAATCTGCCAATACTGGTTTGACTTTCTTATCCACGGGTTTATACTTCTTCCCCGCGAATACCTGTCGAATATCTTTGACAGGATCTTCTTTTCGTTCTTCGCGGTCCTCTTTCAGTTAAATATTCTGCGAACATCAGTCCGGGTCATTGGACTGACGGGAGGTTTGTAAATATGCCGAACAGGTTCTGCATCTTTAACTCAACTCTTCGTTCTTTCGAAGGTAGTTGGTTAGTATAGGTCCCTTATTTCGGGTCTTCGTAAAGGTCTTCTCTTCCCGCGATCGGGAGTATCCGTTTATCACCAGTTTCCCTCCCAGCCGAGTCCATAACCAACCGTAACAGCGATTTCTCCTTGATCTTCAATCAACCTCGAGTGGCTGAAAACCTCCGTAGTTCTTCTCGTTTCAAGATTTCAGGGGCTTCCTCGCTCTGTAGGTAGGAATCGTGATCGGTGTCCGGTATTGGGGTCTTTAATCGTAATCATTTGCCTCCATCTCGTGTACTTCTGGATGCAACTTTCGGTTAAGGCGTCAAAAGGTCTCCCGAGGAGTACCTTATAGGCTGGTCATTTATAATATGCACTTGTAGTACAAGGCGATATACCGAATACAAAGGGAACGTTTCTTGAACAAGCGAGAGATTTCCAACTTGCCTTTGTTCGCGCTTTGCAATGTGATTTATGTCCGGGTCCCATTGCAGCTGCAAGGAATAACGCCGTCGCTTGCCCATAGATACGGATTTGTGATCCCCGTCGAGGATCGTTTTATTTCGGCCGTTTG